>OZ038515.1:42777444-42872444 GCA_964036315.1 Acanthosepion esculentum
GAGTGAAAGAGAATTAGAAGACTTTAGTGAGGGGAAAGGACAATAAAAGAAGAGGAATTAAGAAGACAGACGATAACGATTGACATTGCATTGAAATTTTAGAAGATCAGAGTTGACAGGGAGGAGGCAAGAAGCTGGAAGAGTTCCACAAGTGAGAAGTGTGATAGAAGAAAGTTTTAACAGAATTTACAGTTACATCTGACCATTTAAAGTGGAAAATGATGAGACCTTGCTGCCAATCTAGTACCGCACTTAAATTCATAAAGTCTAATAATAATAATAGATGAAAGTAATATTTATTTTGAAAAATACAAAAACGTGGCACAAGGCCAAAAGAGGGGATAGAGGAAGGTGGGTCTTCAGTTTGTCTCATCTTAAACTTAGCTAGCTACGATTACTGACTCAAATACACTACAATATTCCTTACATCAAAACAACACATTCTTACTACAGTCGCCATAATACCTCAAAGTCTCTCTGTAGTCTTAACTAGTCCCCATATGTACAATTTATCTGTAGTGGTGATGGAGGGGGATAAAAGGAAAACAACTCAGAACAATTACTAAGAAAGTATTTATAAAAAAGGTACAGGGAATCAACATGGCGGTGGGGAAGTGATAGAAACCACGATGGCAGGTCAGGACCAATAACATTTCAGATTCTTCTTTGGATCACTATATATATATATATATATATATATATATAGCAAATTTTAATGAGTTTTCCCTTTTGGTACATTACTCTCATGAATTTAAGAGCAGTACTAGATTGGCGATTAAGTCTCATCATCTTATTGTTGAAAATCTTGATGTAACTGGTCAGTACTATTCAGATAGTTATTTTCTCTTAAATTTCTTGCCTGCTTCCAGCTTCTTTCCTTCCTGTCAGCTACACAATCTTCCAAAAGTTAAATGCAACATCAATCACCATTTTCTGTTTTTCTGAAGCGTGTTCTTTTATTATCCTTTCTTCTCATTAATGTTTTCTAATTTCCTTTCATTCCCAGTAACCCCTTACGTCTTCGTGGTATTATCACCTTTCAATACAACACCTTTATTTCCACTGATGAAGAACAAATGCAAATGTCACTTTCTGACAAAGTCCTCCTGCATAGTGATGAACTTTTGCGTATCGTTCAACGAGCCTCTTTATCCCTTCTGAAATCTTTTGCTTGGAGGGGGGGGGTACTGAAAGATCTTGTTCACAAGCTCAAACTGAAAACAATTCCTGAATTAAAACAAGTAATTTCTGATAATTTTTCTGAAATGAATGTAGAAATGTGACAAATTGTTTTGTAGAAGTTTTGTTGATAGAATTCAGCTTTGTCTTGATGGAGTTCAGCTTTGTCTTGATGGAGTTCAGCTTTGTCTTGATAAGAGTTCAGCTTTGTCTTGATAGAATTCAGCTTTGTCTTGATAAGAGTTCAGCTTTGTCTTGATAAGAGTTCAGCTTTGTCTTGATAAGAGTTCAGCTTTGTCTTGATGGAGTTCAGCTTTGTCTTGATGGAGTTCAGCTTTGTCTTGATGGAGTTCAGCTTTGTCTTGATGGAGTTCAGCTTTGTCTTGATGGAGTTCAGCTTTGTCTTGATAGAATTCAGCTTTGTCTTGATAGAATTCAGCTTTGTCTTGATGGAGTTCAGCTTTGTCTTGATGGAGTTCAGCTTTGTCTTGATGGAGTTCAGCTTTGTCTTGATAGAATTCAGCTTTGTCTTGATAGAATTCAGCTTTGTCTTGATGGAGTTCAGCTTTGTCTTGATGGAGTTCAGCTTTGTCTTGATGGAGTTCAGCTTTGTCTTGATGGAGTTCAGCTTTGTCTTGATAGAATTCAGCTTTGTCTTGATGGAGTTCAGCTTTGTCTTGATGGAGTTCACCTTTTTCTTGAACATGAAGGAGAGCATTTTGAACATTCAAAAATGGTTTCTTAATCATAACAAATTATATTCATAAAGTTTCTTAAACTACTGTAATTTATTTTTGTTCAATAAAAATAATTATAGTTGTATTTCCTATGAGTATGTATTATAGCCTTGTCTACATATAAAAAATAAGGCCACAAATAATGGATATATTGATAATAAAAAAGAAAGAAGGCAACACACAAACACATCAACTATCAACACAGTCACAATGCAGTGATTGGGTTTGGAAAATAAAAATAGCATTCACATAACTCTAGATACATACGTAAAATCCATGCATTCAGTTAAAAATAAAAAAACATTCTCGATAATGACTAAAAGAATCGGCAAAAGCACTCGGATATGCAGAACATTCAGATAATTTTTACACTCTTCATGTCCAGAAAAGAAAACACTTATATGAACACAAGAAAAATTAAATAAAAAGTTTAATTGCAGTAGCTTGTCAGTCATCTTTAATGAAATCTATCTATCTATGTATGTATGTATGTGTATATATATATATATATATATATGATGAAAATGTGGAAAAGACATGACATGACAATTCAGGACATGAATTTCAGTTTTTCTGTTTCTGACTAGTCCTGTATATATCGTCTCTTCATTTAACTTAAATCTAATATAAATATGTCTCCATTAACCATGTCCTGAAGAAGGTCTATTTGACCGAAACGTCTGACGTCGACAGAATAACAAAAACAAAAACAAAATAAAAAACAGTAAACTCACATATTCGGATTTTGCTTTGTCTTTTCCACATTTTCATCATACCGTCGGATCTACATCCACATATTTGCTTACATATATATATATATATATATATAATTTCTCAATATATTTGTAGAGAAGACAAATTGAATAAAATAGATAATCGGAAAATAGTACTTATTGAACAAACTATATATCCATTTATTGTAGTAAAAAAGTACAGTTGTATTTAAAATAAACATTGTGCATTACATGAGTATATGTTGGTGTGTGTGTGTGTGTATATATATATATATATATATATATATATATATATAATCATTTATTTGAATATTACAGCATAAATATGTTATAAAATCACGACAAAAATAGCCATTTTGTTTCAACACTTCTGGTGTCTTATCAAGTGATGATGTAGAATATAGAATAAATAGTTTTAAAAGTTTCAAATTAATTAACGATCCTTAGCTAGGAGTAAACGCTGTTACATAAGCTAGAATGACCAATCAAAATACAAGTATAGGGTAATTCGAAAAATTTGACAACTAAGCAAGGTTATCATAGATATTAAAAGATTTATAAAATTTGAAATTAAAATTAAAAGTAAAAAATTAAAAATTACCCATTTAGAAATCTAAATCAAATCTCTATTAAGTTTTAAATTGTAGAATTACCGAGGAGAAAAAATATAATAATATAAAAATAAAAATAAAAGATATATATGCTATTTAATTTATATTTTCATTGAAATTATGTTATGAAATATATATATATTCATCCCATGAAGAAATATTTACATTTGCTATCCCATGTTTTTACATTTGACTATAAAATAATAAAAGAAATTATTTTTTGTTTTGAAACTCGTTATCAAGCAGCTCCTGATGATTAACAGTGAAGGTCCAATGTTGGGGTTGCGGACATGCTCTCTATAACGACTGCAAATAGACAAATCAGTTCTATTAAAATAAACTTGCCTTTATTTAAAAAAAAAACCCCAACCAAACTTCTAAGCCATTGGTTTTCGATATCGAAATCATTTTTTTATTTTATTTTTGTAATTTTCTCTCTTTTGTTATTTTCTTTCTTTTATCAAAATGTAATTTTGATTTGTTGTTTTTGGAACATATGGAAGCGGATTAGTGAATGGATTACACAATCTTTTTCTTGGATCTTTCAGACCCACAACCAATCTTTTCAGATCGACAGAGATCATTTTGCTTTTAAAACCAACAGCATGTTGGATTTTTCAAACCCTCTGATCCCCTCCCCACCCACATTTTTTGCGTTTCAATTACTTATTGATTGTTTTTTTTTTTCGTTTTCCTGATTAAAATAACCTTTATTTTTGTCACTTTCTCTCTTTTTTGTTTGGCATTCATCGATAAGACAGTCAGAAAGAACACAGCATTGAAATAATCAAATAATAAGAGTTATTTTAAAAAAAAAAAGGAGAAGGTGTTGTTTTAAATCGCTAAAAACTGCTAAAAACTCTTAGAGAACATGATTGAATTGCCATTGTCATGGTAACACTAGTTGTGCATTTGCTGTGGTGGTGATCGGCTGGGTGGAGTCATGGGGGAGGGGATCTTTGTCTTTGGCATTTGTGTACATATGCATCATTTATTTCTCCTGCATCACAAAATTTTCACAGTGCCTGATTTGCCTCATAAGCAACAGATTTTATTTTTGGAGGACGGGCGGGTAAGGTTAAGAAAATTTGTGTTTATTTTATGCAAGATTTTTTTGAAAAATATATTGCTGTTCATTTGTGAATTCCTCTTTTAATATATCTAGCATTCCAGTAAAAAAATATATAGACCTATTTGTTTTTATATATATGTATATATATATATATATATGGGAGGCATGGAGTAATGGATAGTGGCTTGGATTGAGGAATCAGAGAGCCGAGTTCGAATTCTAGTCAAATTCATTTACGTGCTAATACCCTTGGGAAAGGTATGAATCCTCTTCTTCTCCCCCTCCAGCTATGATTAAATAGCAGGACAGACTCGGTCCTATAGCCTTGGATGGCAACTGGTCTACGAAAAGGACAACTCTGAATTCAAAATCTAAGGAGGGTCTTTTGGGGATCTTGTGACACACGGTGCACCAGGTTTCTGTATTCAGCCTTTCAAAATGTGTGGATGGTCCTGCACGAAACCTTCACCACTATAATCAGGTTGTCTGGCTGTTGGTTCCTAGGAACTGAGGCGCCTGACCCTCATATGTTGTAAAAGGGGTCCCCGGTTGGCACAAGTCAACAGCCTGCATCGATCAATGACGGGAGAGTCCATGATATATATGCGTGTGTGTGTATATTTTTTTTCTATATATTTTTTTTATTTTTTCTCTAAAAAAATATTTATTTCATTTTTTTTCAGTATCTGTCTATATTTCTGAGATGAGGTACTATGTACACTATTTACATTATTTGGACTATTGTCCTCATCTTTGTCGTCATATTTATTACAATGTTTCGGCCGTTGTACGCTCCGGCCTTCTTCAGGTGGTTGGAATGTTGAACTGAACCCTTTGTTTCGCTCATTGGGGTAGACTGTTCTAGTTCTATGTGTCATGTCTAATGGATGCCACTAACCAATATATATATATATATATAAATAAATAAATAATTGACAAGACAGACAACCATATCATTGTCTGTCAAAATAGGTTATTCCCCATATGAGGTAATTTTGGATTTATTTGTTTATTAATTAAATTGCTCTGTATGAATAAATACATGGAGCTCTTTCTTGTTGATCAGTTTTAATATTTTATATGACTAGGATCCACTTGGATTATAGTACAGGTAATGGATCTGTTGGTATATAATCCAGATGGATCCTGGTAATATCAGATATTAAAACTGATCCACAGAGAGCTTAATGTATTTTTTATAACAGAGCATATATTTAATATAGCGAAAAATCCCAAATTACCTCATGTGGAGATAGTCTATTTCAAACTAGCACTGCTATGTGCCAGCTATCCTCAGCCCAAGAGTGTCTGTTTCTTGGGTTGAGCACAGCTGACACATAACAGTGCTAGTTTGAAATAGACTATCCCCACATGAGGTAATTTGGGATTTATATATATATATATATATATATATATATATGGTATAAAATGACAATTGGAAAAATCTTAGATCTTGCCGACGCGTTTCGTCTTCCGACTTTTTCAAGGCAAAAATGAAATCGAAATATCTCTGTTGTTATAGTTACATTAAAATCCAAATTTAAAAACATAGACGCTTCTGTCCAAGCCTTTTTTTTTTTTTTTTTTTTGTGGTTAATGTAAATTACATTTATAGTAAGAGATTTTTTTTTTTTTTTTCCCCCTTGTCGACAATATAGTTAAATTCCCAGATCAACTCTGTAGACTTTAATGTAACTATAACAACAGAGATATTTCGATTTCATTTTTGCCTTGAAAAAGTCGGAAGACGAAACGCGTCGGCAAAATCTAAGATCTTTCCAATTGTCATTTTATACCAATATGTCTTGTCCACAGAGTTGATCTGGGAATTTAACTATATATATATATACAGACAAATGAGTATTATAAAGGAATCTGCTGTAGTCGGGATTGTCATGTCAATGTTTACGATGATACTTTTCTTAGTTGCATATTATGTGCTCTGCCAGGGTTACATACAGTTTTGAATTCAGAGTTTTCCTTCTCCAAGGCCAGTTCCCAGCCACAGCTCTAGAATCCAGTCTGTCCTGCTATTTACCCAAAGCGGATGGGGAGAAGAGATGGAATTGTATCTTTCTCAAGAGTATTAGCACCTAAATGAATATAACGAATTTGACTGTAATTTGAACTTGGCTCTCCAATTCCTAAATCTGAGCCACAATCCATTACTCCACTGAGCCTCCCATGAGTAATACATACATACATACATACATATACATACATACATACACACACATATATATATATATTCAACTATAAACTGAGCTCTATACACATGCATGTACATATATTTATTTTTTTGATAAAAAAATTTGTCCAACAAAATTAAAAATTGTTCAAATCAAATTGCATTTTATCTTTCAAAGATTTCTCGTTTCCTTCCGTTTTATTTTTCCTCCTCTTTGTAGCAGCTGTTGTTAAAGATAAATTTTCAAACAAAACTCGTTTTTAATCTGTGCATCCATTTTTAACTAGAAGAAAATTTGTATTGATTTGTCTTTTGTCATTTTGCGCTTCGCCCAGCAATTGTCAGCCATATTTGATAATGGCTGCATGGTTTGTCAAAGGCTTGATCACTCATCTACCAAGCTCTTCCTGAAGAATTTAATATCCTTGACAGATGAAATTGTTAAATCACGTTACATCTGAATAGTATCAGTATTTACTTAACTGGCACAAGGACATAAGTTTGAAGCACGCAGTGACGATGAAAGTCAGTATAATTCAATCTCTTGTATAAACCCATTGGGATCAAACCCTTAAAATTATTTTTGATTGCTTGAATGGTTGTACAAGTGTCAAATGTTAGAGACAAGTCTGTTTTTGCTATAAATGAAGAATCCATTGTTTGTTTGTTTTTCGTTTTTTTTCAAACCCGAAAGAAATCAATAAAAAATAAACAATGGAGCCACATTTAATTTTGTTAAACAAATTTTTTTATCAAAAAATAAATATGAGCATGCATGAGTGTGTATTTACATCTCTGTATGTGTGTGTATATATATATATATATATATATATATATATAGAAATATAGTCTTAAAGTGTGCGATATTTATGGGATAAAGTGCTCAATATCAGAGATAGAGCGTATGTAAATATAAACTGACGATTGCACTAGCATGAAACAGACTGTCGCCTCTAAGTGCTGACTTCCATGTCCACTTTTATATTTATATATATATATATATATATATATATATAATTTATTATTATTACTCATGGGAGGCACAGTGGAGTAATGGATTGTGGCTTGGATTTATGAATTGGAGAGTCAAGTTCATTCCATTCATTTACATGATAATACACTTGAGAAAAGTATGAATGCAGCTCTTCTCTCCCCAGCTATGGGTAAATAACAGGACAGACTGGATTCTATAGCCTTGAGTGGGAACTGGTCTAGGAGGAGAAGAAGAACTCTGAATTCAAAACTGCATGTAGCCCTGTCGGAGCGCATACTATGCAGCTAAGGAAAGGATCATTGTTCACATTGACTCAAAGATCCCAATTATAGTAGATTCCTTTTAGCACTCACTTGTGTGTGTGTGTGTGTATATATATATATATATATATGCATGTTTCATTAAATAATATAGACAAGTTTTGTCTATTTATTTTATGTAAATTTTTTTCATATCGTCTGATAAGCTTAATAACATTATCATTAAGAGACGAAAGAAAATCACAATATTGATACATATTTTTGAATCCTATCTAAGCTTTCGGCTTACATAAGCCATTATCAAAGATGACAATTACATTACAATATATTAAGCAATACACGGACAAAACAGTGATGATAGTCTGTTTCTGTTTACATGGAAGATTTCCAAACAACGACAAACTCGTGCATACAAGACGCTGGAAGCGAAAATCGCACTGCATCTCATGACGTCACACATGACCACGCGAGAGTGAAAAACGAAAAGTATTAAGTATGGAAAGCTGTTGGTATAAACCAATGGCTTCTGTTACCAATTATAGGCATTTAAGAATATTTGGGGAGATTTCATAGTTTATTTTGTTCAGGTTAGGTTTCAACTGTTTTATGTATATAGCTTCAAGAATTTTTGGTTTTTATTTATTGTTTTCATGTTTAAGTATAGTTGAGTTTTCAACGAGGATATATATGTATATATATATATATATATATATATATATATATATATATATATATATATATATATATATTACTCAAAAATTCTCAACTTTGATCATTTGGTCAGATTGGTAATCAGTTAATCCTAGAATTTTTCTCAGCAAAATAATTGTGTGGCCTGGGAGAGGACAATGGAAGCGAGCTTTCAAAACTTGGGATGGCATTCAATCATTTTTGGTGCCATAGAAGAAGAAATATTTGATCTTCTGAGTTTTTCTGTTTCTCGAATTTGGGTTTTTGCTGGGTTTTCTTCTCAAGCCTTGTTGGGTTAATTTGGTCTAATTTTTTTTTTTTTTTTTGAGTAATTTGAGGAACAGAGACAAAAGTTCAGATTCCAGTTGAGTCCATTACATTCACTTAATACCCTTGGGAAAGGTATGAATATATCTTTTTTTGGGTTGCAACCAGACTGTTTGTATAAACCTGACATTTGTCTCTAGTTTAAACTGGATCTATGTCTGCCTATCTATTCATTGTCATTTTTGTCTCATAAGACAAAAATTACATTTAATAATCCAACATGGTTTGACAAGTTGTTCAACCAACTCTATATTAAACTAAACATGTGACGTTCTAGTCAACATTGAATAATTATGGCTTCTCCATCAGCAGAAGATTCCCCTACAGTTGGGCAATTTATCACTCATAATGTAGTGCACTTTTGGTATCATAGAAATGTGTAACTCACACAGAAAAATATGGGTACACACTGTGATTTATATATAGATATTTGACTATAGATTGTATTTTAACATTTTAAGTTTTGAATTTTTTTCTTTTGTTTGGGACATGTGGAATTAAAAATTGGTCTAAAATTAAAAATTATTGGACACCTGATGAAGATGATGAAATTAAGATCAGAATGTTGGTCTGAATTATTCATAGAATAATTGGAATAATTCAGAATTTTGAAAAATCACTGGAGAGTCTATTGGTCTCGGATATTCAAAGGATTTATAAGAGCAAGAAATAAGACGTTTGGTTTCAGAATTTTGAAATAATGGAGAGCATATAAGGGTTGAAATGTTATTATCAAAACTATAGAGATGTGAATTTTAGTCTGAATGAATTATCATCTTTTTTTTCTTTTTTTTTTTCCCCAGGGATGATGAAGATGATCCAAAAAGCCCTACCCAGAAAAATGGCACTCTGTACCAAGCCAAACCGATCACCGTGATACCGAAGCAGTCAAAAAAAGAAACCGTTAAAATGACCAATTCTGAGAGTTCCACTGATGGTCAGTTACAGTTTGAATTTCTCTTCTTTTTTAAAACTAGCACTCACCTGATACAAGGCAAAAGAGCCACTCAAGGTAGAAGGCTGCTAAATGAGGTTGTTTTAAGGGTATCAAAGGAAGAAGCAAGACGTGCCTATTATGAGGATATGTAGGATAGATAACAGTTGACCCTAGACTTGAAGAGGTTAAGATTGTAGTGATTGGGGAAGCATCCTTTCAGGAGTTTTGGGAAGAAGCTGAGTGAAACGTCTTCCTTACTGATGGAATATGAAGGGAATTGATGGACTTTGTGGAATATAGTATGTATTATACCGCAGAAAAATTCTACCATAGCACATGGTCAGTGCTCATTTTCTTTTTCCTGATTTTTTTTTGTGGTCAATTGCATGCAAAGTAACTCTAAATGAAAGGGTTATTTCTCTTTTGCAAGATACTCAGAATATGAAAAAGGGTTAAACGAATGGTCAAATTGTTTCTGTAAAGGAAACATTTGATATTCATTGGCAAAACAATTAGTGTTACTGTTCTGTCTATATTTCTGAGATGAGGTATTATGTACACTATTTACATTATTCGAACTATTGTCCTCCTCTTTGTCGCCATATTTGTTACAACGTTTCGGCCGTTGTACACTCCGGCTTTCTTCAGGTGGTTGGAATGTCGAACTGAACCCTTTATTTCACTCACCTAGTTCCACGTGCCATGTTTAATGGATGTCAGTTATCAGTTATCTCCTGGTAATTGCAATATGAGCACTGGTAAAAATGGTTGCTGAAGACATTAAGTTTATAAGTCCCAGAAATTCATACACAGATGTCCTTAAGGACATGGCACAGTGGATAAAGGCGTTGGTTAGATCCAGTGACAGGACCCAAGGAGTGTGAGTTCAATACCTGGTTAAGGGTAGTGGAGGGATGAAGAAAAGACAAACCTTACTAATGGAAGTAGAAAATTAACAGGAGATAACTGATCACTGACATCCATTAAACATGGCACATGGAACTAGAACAGTCTTCCCCAGTGAGCAAAATAAAGGGTTCATTCCAACCACGTGAAGAAGGCCGGAGTAACGGAACGTTGTAACAAATATAGCAACAGAGATGAGGACAATAGTCCGAATAATGCAAATAGTGTACATAATACCTCATCTCAGAAATATAGACAGATATTGAAGTGTGATAAATATGGCAATAGTCCGAATAATGTAAATAGTATACATAATACCTTGTCTCAGAAATATAGACAGATACTGAAGGGTGATAAATATGGCGACAAAGATGAAGACAATAGTCGGAATAATGTAAATAGTGTACATAATACCTCATCTCAGAAATATAGACAGATACTGAAGGGTGATAAATATGACGACAAAGATGAGGACAATAGTCCGAATAATGTAAATAGTGTTACTGTTTTTTGTAATTTATAAAATCTTTGTCTGGAAAGAATTTGGAAATTAGATTTTCAAAGTTCACTAGCTATTATAGTTCTTTCTCGTATTTGTTTGAAGTCATGTTGAATGTTAAAATCTGTGGAAAAATTGACGGATCAGGTGAGAAGAGTAAGGTTGTTGTTCTGATCAACTAAATGCTGTTACCTTTTTTTTTATCAATGTTTTATAGTTACAAGGTCTCGTGACTTGTGATCACTGAAGTGGTTATAAATTTTTTTTTTTTTACCTCTTTTTTTTTTTTTTTTTTTTAAACCTGTTGTTATACTATTAAGTTATCTGATGGAGAAGCTACGTCGCGGAAGTAGGTATTTTCTTTTGCAACTTAAGATAAGTACCTTTGCTCATTTCCCTGGCCTACAGTGTCATGGATTTTTTCTTGGGTTGAGATTTTCTTGACAAATCTTCATTATGTTGTTATTTTCTCTTCAACTTATATGCGCTATCTGTTTTAGTTGTTACTTGGTTGATTTTGTTTAGTGGCATATCAACACCTCTATGGGTTATTTAATGCCAAAATCTAAATATTTTGAATGCAATTTTATGGCTTCAATTCTACTATAAATAGGTTTTTGTTTGGGTGTTCACTATTTGCCCATAGCTTGGATCCTAACAGGTGCTACTAGCTCAGGTCGGAGTGGACTTTGGAACAACAGCAATTAAGAGTTGGGGCCATGCTCCTCCAAATCTCCAATCTCCCAGTCAGTGGCTCTGCTGCCAGATGTAGTTTATCATCATACCCAGAACTATGGATGCAACTGTACCAGCAACAAGGCAAGCACACAATGTTACTGGAAGAAATTGCTGGATTGGAAGATTGTGTTGCACCAGAATTCCAAATGCAGAGGGCATGCACATTTTAGCATGCAGGCTTTTGGCTGGATTTAAACACCAACGTCTGACCGTGGAATGAAAGATGCAACTGGTTTGGTTGATTTTGTTTAGTGGCATATCTATGGGTTATCTAATGCTGAAATTTAAATATTTTGAACACAATTTCATTCCTTCAACTAAAATGTATTGTTGGTAATTTTACTATAAATATGTATTTTCATACTTTTATAGTGTTTCATTTTTCTTTGGGAAGTTCAATATTTGCCCATAGCTGGGACCCCAACAGGTACTGGGTCAGAGTGGACTTTGGAACAACAGCAATTAGGATGTAGTTCCATGCTCCTCAAAATCTCCAATCTCCTGATCAGAGGCTTTGCTGCCAGATGTAGTTTATCATCATACCCAGAACTATGGATGCAACTGTACCAGTAACAAGGCAAGCACATAATGTTACTGGAAGAAATTGCTGGATTGGAAGATTGTGTTGCACCAGATTTATAAATGGGAAGGACCTATCTGTTTTGAAATGTTACTGCAGTTGTAATTTATAGAAAATTAAAACAGCAACACATTTTAATTTATTGTCATACCCAGGGTCACTGTTGTTAAAAGTTTTCAAGCGATGTGGTTTCATCAACACCAAAAAGAGCAATAACAGTGCACTTGAGAAATGTATTTCCCTAAAAAACTCATTTAAGAGAAGGATTTTATAAATTCCAATTGACAGTAATGCTGTTTTGACAATAAGTGTCAAATATCTTGCCATTTTTCTTTTATGTAACATCTCACTTCAGGATGTGGGTGATCATAGTTCTCCACAACTTCTTTTGTAGCTCTTAGAAAGGTTTGTCTTTTCTTCATCCCTCCAACTCTCTGATATGCCGTCCATTTACGCAAGATGGTTAGGTAGATTACTCAGTGTTTTCCTCTTTCCTTCAACATATCCTGTGAGTGTCAAATTCTCCAAACCTTTCTTCATCCTGTGTCCTAGAAATTTCAACTCTTTCTGATTCTAAGAGTTCTTTTTGTTTCCTTCTTAATCACATGTTCAGTATTCTCAGTATCCGTCTGTAGAACCACGTTTCTGTTGCCTCCAGCCTCTTCTTCATCTGTGAGGAGATTGTCCAGTATTAACTGCCATATACGAGGACCGATACGACATTATTCTTTTCTTTGCATCTAATGAAATTTTCTTATTTCTTACTATTTTACTTAGCTTTTTGGAAGGCATATTTCACTTTTCCAGTGTGCCTTTATATTCCATTTATAAGGAAGAAGTCCTACTTAGACTGCTTCTTCCAAACAACCACTACTTTGTAGAACAGACTTCCGTGATCACTACAATCTTAATTTCTTCAAGTCAAGGCTCATCCATTATCTATTCTACATATCACCATAGTCTTCACATACTTTCTCTTCTTATACCTTGACAACAACCTCATTCCATAACCCTCTTCCTTGAGCGGCTCTTGGGCCTTGTACGTGCATCAGTGCATGTCTAGATGCATATATCTGTTTGTGCGTCTATGCATACGTAATATAAATTGTACACTGTTAAATGCCACATAACATTGCACCTTTTTGCGTTAAAATTTAGCCAATTGTCTGTTTATCTGCAGGCAAAATGTCAGCTTATCATTGTATTGTTGATCTGACCAATCCAGTATCTATGGCTTACCCCCGACGCCAACCTTTGGTCACCAGACCCCCTTTCCTGATTCCATTTTCAGATCTTTCTCTGCTTGACAAATCTTTTGACTGATGTCATGTATAAAAATGGATTACGTGAGTGACATTTGAGAGTTGAAAACAGGCAAAGGCCAAAGCAGTCAGTGCGGACATGCACTGAGGCGCTCTGTTGTGCCTCTTAATTGTTGCTGTCGTCGTTTCTTTCTGATACTGACACTATATTTATTCTTTTATGGCCACAAATATTTTTAATTCACTTTACATTATGATAACATGAAAGATTTAAAAAAAAAAAACGTCATTTTAATACAGATATACAATATATATTCACACCTGTCTGTTGTTAGCTTCTCTCAGAAAAGAATCTGGATTTATAAGCACCTGAGATTATATATATATATATATATATATATATATATATATATATATGGTACGTGATCAATTTATATAACATAAATCATTCATACGAATAACCGTATGAATTCGTATGAATGATTTATGTTATATATATATATATATATGTTTCATTAAAGATGACAGACAAGGTACTGCGATTAAGCTTCTTATTTAATTTTTCTTGTGTTCGAACAAGTGTTTTCTTTTCTGGACACAGAGTGTGTAGAAACCGTCCGAATGTCCTGTAATTCTGAACACTTTCGGCTATAATTTTAGCCATTATCAAGGATGATTTTATTTTTACTTTTTAACTGGATGTATGGGTTGTTTGTATGTTTCTATCTAGAGTTATAGGGATGTTTTATTTTCCGAACACAGTTAGAAAATAAAACATCTCTATGACACGAACAACATGCACGCAACTCACACACCCAATTAAATTTCAATGCACTCGGAACTACAGAACATTTAGACAGTTTCTACACATTCGGTGTCCAAAAAAGAAAACACTTGTTCGAATGCAAAAAAATAAAAATAAACAAAAAGCTTAATTGCAGTGCTTTGTCTGTTATCTTTACTGAAACATGCATAAATGAAGGATTGCTGCCTAGCCATCTAGAACATGGGAGTAAATATCTGTTTTAAGGTCAAATGAAACCAAACGAGAATAATTTGGTCACATGAACTCCCGTTATGTATGGAGGAAAGTGAATGAAGCTCACAGATCAAAAAAAAATACCCTCCCTACAGTTAATAACAGTGGTGAGAGCATTCTGCTCTGGGGGATGGTTTGCTGCATCTGGACCAGGAGAACGAGTGAAAGATACTCGGTGTCCTGGATAAAGAGCAGTATTTGGCGATTCTTAGAAATAATATAAATGAAAGCTGTCTTTGGGGTGTTACTGGATTTTCCAACACGACAATGATCTGAAACACACGGCACAAATTCTTAGAAAATACTTAGATGACAGCAAAATTAAGGTATTAGTGTATCCTGCACAAAAACCTGATCTAAACCCCATTGAAAATTTATGGGCATATTTGAAGAAAAAGGTAAGAGAGAGAAGTCCTTTGAATTTGGAAGAACGAGAATCTATTGGCGAGGAAGAATGGAGCAAAAGACCTGGCAGTGTGTGTAGTGATCTTTTAAAGAATAATCAAAAATGATTAAAGGCTATGTTACGTAATTGAGGCAAAAGGTCCGATAATTTTTGTCCCATGTTAAATGTTTTTTTTTGGGGGGGGGGGTTGTATTATTTTTTGACATTAAAATAAAAGTTTTATTGTGGGCATCACTGCACATTCTTTCAAATCCGTTATTTCATCATTTGTGAAAAAATGCACATAAAGTTTCCATGAAAAATTTGAGGTATTACAGTTTTATTTGTAATCATGGAAGCAAGGTTGAATAATTCTATCAAAAACTCTGTGTGTGTATATTTGGGCAGCCTCTTTTCTTTCAAGCATGTTCCATTGAAAACGGCAAACAAGGAAGCTTTAATTAATCGTTTATTGAAATTTTCCAGCATTCTAACATCTTTCATTTTTTAGGGGTTAAAGAATATAAAAAAATGTCCAAAGTTATTACTGTTCTGAGTGCTTTCAGCTCGTTCTATATCCATTAGCAAGAATGTTGTTTTCGGTATGGTGAATTTCTCTGTGTTCTCATCTACACAGTAATTTAGCTAAATGGAGCTCTTGGGGAGGAGTGTAAGCGTTTTTGGTGGTCAAATGGTATGCATGACTGGTTGGCCTGGGCTTGACTTCTATTTTTAGAAAACCTTTGACATACCGTCTCCACTGCTAAATAGTGTAAGATTGATAGCAAGGGGAACAGTATTTAATCAGTAATGCTTTTCTAATAGTTGTCTCCAACTATGTGATTTGAAAACAATTTTTGTGCTATTGACCAGAATTTTCCTTAAGGGTTCTTGTAAATTATGGGTTAATAAATATTTATTAATTGTGTTCTGCTTCAAGAGGTAACGTGTAAGATGTCTACTTAAAGAGATGTATATATATATATTTCCAAAGAATTGATTTATTTTTAATTTGACATTTTTATTATCTCAAATGTTGTTATCGTGGACACTTCTTATTTTAAATAGATGTCCCATTTTTATTTATTTATTAAACAGTGTGTATTACATTCTATTGGTCAGTGCATTTGGAAAATCTTAGTAAAGAAACTGTGTTCGAGCAGGGATTGAACCTGTATCCCCCTTTGTAGGAGAGATTACTGTTTGATGCTTTACCGCTCGGCCTTGAAGTACTTCACAGCAAGCAAGTCTCTTTTTACACTATTAAGCCAAAAATAGGGCTTCTATTTCAAATATGAATTGTCCACTATAATAACATTTGAGGTAATAAAGTATATATGATTTGTATATTCCTTTTCTTGTGTATATAAGAGTGCTCTATTTTAAATATTATTTTAATTCACAAAAGATAAAATTATTTTTTTAACCATTGACAACAAGTGGGAAAGAATTTAAAGAAAGATACGCAAGCCCCTTGCTATTATTCAAATATGAAATGCATAAAAATAGCACCATGTTGTCAAAACATAAAAAAAAGAAAACACCTGTATTAGAATGCGATATGATAAAAAAAAAAAGATGAAGAGAGCCAGTCGTTGCTATCTACGTATTGACTGGAAATTCCAAAACATGAATGGATTAAAGGATAAATGGAATTATTTTGAATTGTCAGGAAGCTGACAAATTTCTTTTCGAAAATATGTGAAAAAGAATGGCAGAGCTTGGGAGCCAGCAAAAGCGAAAGAAACACCCATTTTGAACAAGACGTTGCAAAACACAGGGTGTTAATAGGTAAATAATACGGACATTTTTTTATGAATATATCATCTAAGGGTGTAAATAATATATATATATATATATATATATATTCTAAGGGTGTCTTAAAAAAATATACTGTATATACTCGCGTATCATGCGACCTTTGAAGACCTAATTTTGAAGCTAATTTTAAGAGGGTCACATCATACACGTGATATAAAATTAACGTATATACTGCTGGCCTGGCTACGCTGTTGACCAAACTATATATCTATTTACTGTAGTCAAATTAGCTTCAAAATTATCTCTTCAAAGGTCGCATGATATGTGTGCATATACAGTATATATAATCAAAGGGTGTCTAAAATTAATATATAATCAATGGGTGTATAAAAAATATAATAATGCAAGTGTGTATTTATATTTATATTGATATATATATATATATATATATATATATATATATATATATATAAATAAAAATAAATAAATAAATAAGTCCTTTCCTTCGCTTTCACTTCCCTAATCCTAACCATGCTTCTTGTGTCTTAGTGGCATTATTACCTTGCTTGGGGTGAATTGAAGAAAAAAGAAATATACACATTATAAAACTCACATTGTTAATTATTAGGGTTTGGCAAAATATTTTAATTTTTACAAACCTTTTATGTGCATAAAGTAATCCTAACTTCAGTATTTATTAATTAGGAAAGGTACTGCATCCTGAAATTCATCTGAGATATATATATATATAAAAAGAACAAAATTGGTGGAAAGATGTATGACAAACAAAATGGAAAAAGTTTTTGCGTGACGTGTTTCGTTGATACAACTGCACATTTTCACCAATGAGAGACGCAGGGAATTTGAAATTTAAAAATATTTTTTTAATTTAATTTAATTTTTTTTTTTTTTTTAAATATATGACTATATAATCTATCTGATTTCATTTAAATTCTTTTTCTTTCTGTTTTTCTTTCCATCACTTTCATTATTAAATATCGCACATTCTGATAATAGAAGATCTGCGAAGAATGCTGAAGCATTGGAAGGACTTGGACGCAAATTTACTATGGCTGATCGACTTGTTAAAACACTTTCGGAACAATTTTGTCTTAGCAAATTGTTTTCTCTTTTAATTAGAGTAGCATTTTATATCAAAATTATGGCCAGTGAGCAACTGATGCATTTAATGTGCTGCTTTGTAAAAGATCCCCTTTGTGTTTATATAATCTTATATTTAAATCCCTTGTGGTTTTTATCCGATGTATTTTTTGTGACAATCATTACAGGTAATAGGGTAGATTCCTATTTCAAGTCTTAGCTTATGGTTTTGTTTTGAATTAATTAAATCTTATTGTTTTAGAAATAGTTCTGACAACTATGTTGACTTTAGATAAATGCTTTTGAATTGTAGTTGTGAGAGAGTTGGTGAGTAGAACAATAATTTTTTTTTGATTTGTTGGGTTTGTCAGGAAGGACTGCATTTCTTTTTTAAAAATATTTAATGAGCCTTTTGTTTTCCATAGAATATGAAATAAGGTATTGGATGAAGTTGGAAGTATTTTCAATGTATTTTTCTTTATGTAATTGTTGAGGGTTGCACATTCTGAATGCTCTTAAATAGGATCCGACGATCATTCCGGATTTTATTTTGTTGTTATGACGGGAATAGGAGTTTATGAGATCATTTTTATTAGCTGATTTTCAGTGGACACTAAGTCTTAAGCTGCTGTCAACATAGTGTAGCATGATATCGAGGAAAGGTAATTTCTTCCATTTCATATGTATATGAGCAATATATATATATATATATATATATATATATATATATATATATATATATATAGTAAATGGACATTGATTGCTTATTACCACTATTGTCAAAACATTGACTTACACAATAAAATCTTGTATAGTATCAAACCCTCCCATCTTAGTCAATATCTATGCAGATGATACAACAGTTTATAGACGCACCTTTAAAATTCTGGATGACCAGAACCTAACATTGGTGGGGGAAGGACTGGCTTGTCAAATTTAACAAGTCCAAAATCAAAACTAATAATGTTCCCCCACCACTGATCTGACTCTTTGTTCTCTCAAAGACGTCCCTTGCCTTCAATCTCTATTGCGACTCAAACTCATTGACATTTCTATGGGTCTTTCCATGAAATACTGAATATTTAATAAATAGACTTTTACCTATAACATTATCTCTGTGTCTGACTGTTAAACTTTTCTACCTGAGACTTGAATGAAGTACCTGTATCGAATCCTCTGCCCTTAGGCTTTCTGACTGAGAAACATACATAATAATATTAAGTGGTAAGAAATTGTGGAGGATGTCAAAAAAGAAAGGTGGAAAGAGAGAGAAAAAAGAAAACCAGGTGAAAGGAAAAAATAAATATAAAGTGAGAAGGAAGGGGTGAAGAGGAAAGAGGGAGATTAACCCCTAAATACCCTTATTTGATAGACGTGTCTCCTGATTCCCTAGAATGAAATATATAGGATTAGAAATGATTAAATTATGATTACAAATCAAAATAATATTTAAATATCAAACCCCAATATATAAGTATGGATGAATCATCTGTTGAATATATGAGGGTCATTCAATAAATAAGGTGAATTTTTCGGTATAAGGACTTCTAATACAGATAGAAGCTTACTCTTTTTTATTTATTTTTTGTTTTACTTCTTTTTCACATGGATTTAATTTCTTTTGCAGATTAAAAAAAAACTTTCAGAGTTTTGGCGATTAACAAAGATGGCCGACCAAGAAGCATGCTCCAGGATTGAACAGCAGTCAATTATCAAGTTTTTGGTTGCTGAAGAGTGCAAACCAGTTGAAATTCATAGGAGAATGTCAACTGTGTATGGTGCCACATGTTTCAGCCAAAAAAATGTCTACAAGTGGGCTAAATTGTTTAAAGAAGGACGGAGCAGTGTTGAGGATGAAGACAGGCCTGGGAGGCCTACAGAAGTGAGGTCTCCTGAGGTGATTGAATCAGTCAATGACCTCATTCAGTCTGACAGAAGGGTGACAGTGGATGACATTGCAAGGACTTTGAGCTTATCTGTTGGGTCAAACGCAGGGGTCATCAGTCAGAAGGAGTCATCTTGCATCATGACAACGCAAGGCCTCACACAGCAGCCCAAACGGTGCAGACCATCAACGAGCTGGGCTGGGAACTGCTCCCTCATCCCCCTTACAGCCCAGACCTTGCCCCTTCAGGCTTTCACCTGTTTGGTCCCTTGAAAGCGTTCACGAGAGGCACGAAGGTTAAAAGTGACGATGAAGTCAAAAGTGTTGTGAGCGACTGGCTGATACATCAGTCCAAAGATTTTTACGCTGAGGGAATACGGAAGCTTGTGCACAGATGGGAAAACTGTGTGACAGTGCTGGGAGACTACGTTAAAAAAAAAGTAAGCTTCTACCTGTATTAGAAGTCCTTACACCGAAAATTTCACCTAATTTATTGAATGACCCTCATATTTTTTCTTATCAAATTATTGGTTTTTGGGGGGGAAATATGGTAGATAAAAATGAATGCCTGTTAGGAATAAAAAAAGAAATAGTTATTAAAATAATTTTCATCTTACTTTTAAGCATCCTAAAGGAAGTTGTATCAGTTGAAAATTAGAAAAAAATGCCGATTTATCTGGTGAGGTAATCAACTTAGTCAAGGGAAAAATCTTTAAATTTTTATTCTTTCATTTTTCGTTCCACAGATGATGCTGAGGACAATTATGAAGATGATGATGATTTTCACAGCGAAGGGTAAGATATCAGATTTCTTGGCTTCTCTTTTAAAATGTAACTTTTCATTCTTTCAAAATATAAAACCGGGATATGTATTAAAATAATATGATAAATCATTTTTAATTTCGTTGGATTGTATGTGGCTTGCTTCTACAAAATGTGTAAAAATCTTTTTTCATTTCCCCAATTGTAGGCAAAGATATAAGTATTTATATTTCTTTTGGTCTATTCATAAAGATACATTTCAGGAGTATACGTATTCCACTGATTAGGAATTGGAATGAATATACTCCTGAAACTCCATGAATACATCCGAAAAATTGAGAATGTGGAACTAATAAAGTATAAAAATTTCAAATATCTTGGTAAATGGATCAGTTATAAAATATTTCATATCGGAAGTAAGGAAATTGAACAGAGAATAGACTGTGCTAAGGGTAGTTTTGACCCACAACATATCGAGACTGTCAAGAGTAGTTTTGACCCACAACATATCGAGACTGTCAGGGGTAGTTTTGACCCATACAAGATCGAGACTGTCAAAAGTAGTTTTGACCAACACCAGATTGAGACTGTCAAGAGTAGTTTTGACCCACAACATATCGAGACTGTCATGGGTAGTTTTCCGGTGGATGAATGCTTTTAAGTCTTAAAGACGACAATCCTTAATCAGATGCTGTAAATCAAATAACAAGAGAAACACATCACTTAAAGACTTCCAATAGTCGCAACAACTAAAATGGATAGCTCATGTAACTAGATGAGTAAATATTGATATGGACAAGATGTTGATATTCCACACGGTATAAACAAAAGGTTAGTGAGGAAATCTCCAATACTAGAAATGGTGATAACTTAAGAAACTGATTTTCCTGATAAACTGTTTTAAGAGAAAGATTTTATATATTTCAAATTTGTTCAATGAATGCCGAAATGCTTCCTGTGTGGAAACGGATAATTTCACTATCACCAATGTGTATTTAAGTATGGCTCAGAAATGCACCATAGGCGTTGTGCTAAGAGTTCTTTTTTAATACTAATGTTCACCCAATACAAGGACCAAGAGCCATCCAAGGTAGAGTGTTATTGTGTCGTGTTTTATGAGTGTAAGAAAGGGGCAAGAACCGAAGTTCTTGGGGTTACGTAAGAAAGATAACTGCTAACTGTAGACTTGAAGAGGTCAACATTTAATTAATGAATAACATTTCTGAGTTCAGCCAGAGACAGTGTGGAAGTTGTCTTTAGAAGGAACCAGAAACCCAATCCTAAACAGGGAACTAGGGATAAACCTCTACTCCTGTTCAAAAGACCAGTGAGAAGTGTAAGCCAGGGGATAGGCTAACCTATCTACTCCTATTGGGAGAAGAAAAAAAATAATTCGTAAATAAAATTTCAGAGTTCAGGTGTACACATCAAAAGTATGGAGTTGTAGTAGGCTTTAGAAAGAACCAGGGACCCTATTCTAAACAGGAAACAAGGGACAAACCTCAGCTCCTGTTCAAGACTCCAAAAAGGTTAAAGTCAGTTTTTGTATAATTTTACATTAAACAATTTGGGTCAGAGCTTTCCAAGCTTTTCCATTACAACATACTTTTTAAAAATAAATAAGTTGTTGTTTTTTTTTTTTTTTTTTTTGAAATGTCATGTCCCTTCAAAGCATAGGTGATCGTGGCTTTCCACGGATTCCTTTTCTTTGTAAAATGTGACTTGCCATAGCTTGTGAAAGATATTTGAATGCGAAGCGAACATGACAGACTAAGACAGAACTTGAACTCTGTTTGCTGATTTCATTTTTCCATGCTGATAACTGTTGCATCACTTACATATCATTTACCAGACATTTTACTTGAAGGAAATCCCAATGTTTGAGATCATGTACATATTTTTTTATTTGTTTACATATGTCTTTTTATTACGTACATAATCACGGATCTCTAAAGATTCTTACTCATTTCTGTGAATTGCCATAACTTTTTTGAAACATAGTGGAATGGTTTCCCATTGCCATCGCCATATTTTGAATTCATAGTAATCCTTCTCCTAGACTGGTTACCAAGCAAGGCTTGACAGTCATCTGCCATGCTATTTAATTCATAACAGACGGTAGAGGTTATGGATTCCTGCTTTTTCCAAGGGCATTATGATTTTGTGTTTAATTCAATGCTTTGTCACTTCAGTATGTAAGCAATCATGGCACTCCACAAAAAAATGTAAGGGTTGTCAAGGATTTTGTATATTAAATGTAAGGTTGGCTTTGTACTTTGTATATGAAATGTAAGGGTGACCTGGTACTTTGTACATGAAATGTAAGGGTGACCTGGTACTTTGTACATGAAATGTAAGGGTGACCTGGTACTTTGTACATGAAATGTAAGTGTGGCCTGGTACTTTGATGTCCCAGGACTTTGGACATAAAATGTAAGGGTGACCTGGTACTTTGTACATGAAATGTAAGTGTGGCCTGGTACTTTGATGTCCCAGGACTTTGGACATAAAATGTAAGGGTGACCTGGTACTTTGATGCCCCAGGACTTTGTACACAAAATGTAAGGCTGGCCTGTTACTTTGATGCCCCAGGACTTTGTGCATAAAATGTAAGGGTGGTCTGGTACTTTATACATAAATTGTATTCAAAACAATCTGTTGCAGGAAAACACCACGAACAACTAGTCATTCTGAAGCACCAAAAAGCTTAAAAGGCGGTGAAGAAATTGAAGAAGAATTGGATTTTTCTGAGGATGCAGATGATCTTCTCAAGAGTGATGGCAGTGAGGTAAGAGAAAAAAAAAAACATTCCGTTATTGTTCACCATAAAATCTAATATTATTAAAATTAAAAGAAAGATCCTGAATTAATCATCGCTTTATAAAAATCTAATATTATAGGGTTCTACCTATGACCCATTAATGTCCTCTGTGCCTAAAAATGGCACAATCGGCATTACCCATTTAAGTATGCCAAGAAGTAACCATTCTGGTTACCAAACACGATTGATTGATTTTTTTATGACTTATCAACCCTTTGCAGGTTATTTAAAGCTGGAAAATATTTTTAGATTGTCAGAAATTTCCGGAGATAATAATGATTTAGTGAAACAAGTTTTACTAATTAACCCATAACTTGGAGGAGACGATGTGGATTCATGCCTTTCCCAAGGCTATTTGCACATAAATGAATATAACAAGCCCAACTGGAATTGAACTTGGCTCCCCAATTAACAATTTTGAGCCATTATCCATCAAATGAATTTCTTTTTCTCCATAACTCATTCTAAGGTGAAGCTATAATAAAAATTAAAAACATGTTAGATCGATAACTGTTTGCTATTTCTTCTTTGTCTTATCTTTCTGTCAGATTCTGATCCATATTTGATCCCAACTCATCAGTGGAATATAACAAAATTAAATTGTGTTTTATGTTTTTTTCATTTTACAGCTTGCTGATTTAACGACTGACAAGACTCTGTCTCAGCCAGATGCGGGTTTTGATTACATGGAAGATGTTCTCTCTTCCTAATATTGATTGGGATGTAGTTTACAATTGATTGAGGGCCAAAAATCTCCCACCTTGTGGCCTTAGCTGATGGCCATCGTCATATTCGAAACCTCTTCATATTGTTCATTTGAATGTGATATTTAATCTAAAAATAACGATTTACAAATAAAGCCAGAGTTTGTTCATCATTTTATTTAATAAATGAGTCATTGTCTTTTTTTTTAATATTCTGGGGATTTTGGTGAAACTGGTTTGTTCTGTGAGCGGAATTGATTCAGGACAGAAAACATGAATTCCAGTATTACAGAATCACACTACAGAGGTAATTTTTGTGGAGGAAATGTTTATATCTAATTAAGTTTAAAGTTAATTTCTTAAAGATTATGTTTATTATATTTATCTGAAAGAACTCCCAACAAACTCTGAGCATTATCTTGTATCCAAGAATTTAATCTCTTATTTGCTGATCGCTTGCTTTATGATGATTGCATTGATGACTAAATTCACCACCAATCAAGACTAGAATCTTCCAGTTTCACCAAAAACCATCCATTCCCTATGACCGTTTGCCTTTGTGTCACTTTGAACCAAATCTTGCAAAGTCAGAGTAGAAGAAATTGCTGATGGCGTGAATTTGTTTAAGGTGGACCTCAACTTGCCATAAAGTGACCCACACACTTGATTTCCTGATCTTCCTATGCGGCACATATGGAATGAGACCTGCAGAATCCAGTTATGAAACTACAACGGAATGCCACTGACTGTTATAATTTCGAGTGGAGCCTTCTTGTAGCATGTCCATTATGCTTAGCTCTCTGCGTCCGCTGGTTCAACTGTTGAGATCTGTTGTAATCAGCATCTGCTTGTTTTCACCGTTGTGGTCAAGGGGGTTGGTCGCGTTTAGCTGTCTTCGACCTTAGCGACAAGGGTAGCCCTACCAGGAGTTTAGAACTCCCAATGGCATCACCTTAGGATCATTGAACCGCACATTCTTTTCCATATTTGTTGGCTTTATCTTGTATCCAAGAATTTAATCTCTTCTTTGCTGATCGCTTGCTTGATGATGATGGCGTTGATGACTACATTCACCACCAATCAAGACTAGAATCTTCCAGTTTCACCAAAAACCATCCATTCCCTATGACCGTTTCCCTTCCAACCAAATCTTGCAAAGTCAGAATAGAAGAGTAGAAGAAAGCGCTGACGGCATGAATTTGTTTAAGGCGGACCTCAACTTAACAGGAAGTGACCGACACACTTGATTTCATGACCTTTTTCTGTGGCACATATGGAATGAGACATGCAGAATCCAGTTATGAAACTGCAACCGACTGCCGTTGACTCTCTTATAATTTTGAGTGGCGCCTTCTGTAACATGTCCATAATGCGTAGCCCTTTTCATTCACTGGATCAACCATTGAGAACTGTTGTAATCAGCATCTGTTTGTTCCACTGGTGGAGCCTTTGGGGTTGGTTGCAATTAGTTTAGGTCCTCATCATCAACCTTGCCACCAAGGGTAGCCCTACCAGGAGTTTAGAACTCCTGACGTTACTGCTTCCAGAGTCATTGAACTGTGCAAGTCTTTCCATCACGACAAGGAATGACCATCAGAGGATTTTCCATATTAGTACATATACATTTATATGGATTGTTTTTTATAGAGGAGTTTTACAAATTTAATAGCATAAACTTATTTCAAACGTGAATACATGTACAGTAATTTGTTTTAATTCATAACTAATTATTAAATAAATAAGCTGAAGAATACTTGAATAAACAAAAGTTTCAATCGAATGCTAGGATATTGGAATTCAATAAAGAAAAATTTCAATAAAATTTCAGGGTATTTAAATCGATTTTAATCTGATGAAAATTACAATTAATGAGAAAGTTGTAATTGTTTTTATTTTTACTCTAGGAAAAGTAAAATATTCCTCTCCCTGCAAGCCTGAAATCTCATCTGTAGTGAATTTACCCCTGATAGAGAAACCTAAATATTTCATTATCACTCAACAGACACTGATCTTTCACCTATCATGAGGTTTGGGTTTACTCCCAAGGAGGCTCCTTGTTTTGAACATCTGTTGCGACACTGGCTCACCCCAGACTTCAACTGGAACGCATATATATGATCCATTGAAAAAAGATGTGGTTCTTTGTATTCTTAAATAAATAGTTTGGCAGACTATTATTTTTAGAGGGAATTGTATCTAAGTTACGACTTCTGGAGGTTGACCTTTAAGGTCAGATGCAAGCCAAAATAAGGAAGTCGATTTTGATTGGCTGACCCAGCATAGGAATGATAGAGAAAGGTTTTTCAGGGAGTTGGTTCTTACACGTGAAGGAATATAGACATGTTCACTTTCGTGTCTGAATCAGCTCTCCAGTGATGGTGGGGGGGGGTGACCCACCCATTGGATAGTTAGTACATGTCAACAACATTACGTTAAAATTATCTTTGTTGATGTTTTTTTTTTTATCTCTGAACCCAAAACATCAAGTGATCACCGGCTGAGAGAGAAGATGCAACATTTTATCAAATTGGTGCCATTGACCTCCCAGGATGAGGCGGCTATACAACAGTATTACTTCAGAAAGTAACCAATTCCTTCTGTCATGCTTTATCTTTTCAAGAGTTGGATCAAACCAGAAATGGAATATTGCTGCCATATCTGCACTGAGCCTTAACAGAGATGAAAAGCTTTATGGGACCTTGGGAGAAATGAATTATTTTCCACCCTACAACCCATTTCCTCACAGATGAAATGTTGCTAGTTGTTACTTTTACTATTTTCATGGCAAATGTTCAGATGAGCTACATTCCTTAGTTCCACCAGTTCAGACCTTCACTACTAGGACCTACTGGGCCAGGTACACTTCTTCATATTCCATTTGTAAAGAGGAAGTTATACTTAGACACCTTCTTGAGAACTGCTACTTTGTGGATAACTCATGAGGGTATGTTTCCCTGATCACTGCAATTTTAACTTCATGGTCTAACGTCAACTTTTACATATCCTCATAATATACATTTCTTACTTGCTTACAGCAAACTCATTCAGTAACCATCTACCTTGAGTGGCTCTTGGGACATGTATTTGGTGAGCTATAGTATATAAAAAAAAATTCCTCACATAGAGCACAAGCTTTGTGACCTCACTATCTCAGTTTGGGGATTTTCTAGACTCATTAAAAATCTACAGAGCCTACTGGTTCAGATAAAATCCCTGCTGTTATACTTAAGAACCTTCGCCAGATAAAATCTCTGCTGTTATACTAAATAACCGTAGCCCAAAATTCTTTCCAGTTCTGGTAAAGTTGTTTAAATACCGCTTGGAAGACCGAAAATGGCATATTGCTGCCATATCAGGACTGGAGCTGAACACCCCCCCCCCACCTGTCTTCATAGAGTTCAAAAGCGTCTATGTGGCCTTGTGGGTGATGAATTATTTCCCATCTTACAATCTTTTTCTCCGTATACGAAACATTGCAAGCCTGTTGCTACAGTATCGCTATTTCAACGGAAATGTTCTGACAGTCTTTATTCATTAATTTCAACAACCCTGACCTTCACAGCTAAAACCCACGTACACTAAGATGAGTCATCCCCATTCTCTGTGTATTCCATTAGTAAGAAAGAAGTTCCATTCGGACAGCTTCTTCTCAAGAACTTATATTTTATGGAACAGACTCCCGAGTGGACGGTACACTCGATTACTACTAACTTTATGTTTAGGTTTGACCGTTATATATCCTACATATCCTCATAAACGGCACTTCTTACTTCCTCCTCTTGTGTTCATACAGCAACCTCATTCAGTAACCCTCTATCTTGATAGGCTCTTGGACCTTTTATTAAGTGACCAATTAGTGTTAAAAAGAAAAGAACTTTGCGGGCAGAACTCATACTTGTCGAATTGGATTAGTTCAAATTCAGGTTTTGAAATTATCGTACCTTTGGTTAGCCATAGCTCTTATTATTAAGTTGAGCAGAGTGTCCCGACTCACTTAGGAAGCGGAAAGAAAACAACAACAACATTTTATAGAGCAACAACAACATTTCTTCTTCAAAATAAAGTCCATCATTCTCAGCAATCTCTGCCAGCATCCGAATCTGTCCCAGATACCAGTTCACTGGCTTTGAATAAAAAAAACTGTAAACAAGTTTCCTTCACTACATCGAAAGTGTTGAATCGCTGGCAGGGCCGGCGCGTCTAACCCCCGAACCTCCCACCGACCATATTTTGGGTCCCGTTGTGGCTTCTGCCATATTTTTTTTCCAGCACTGTTTTATAGCCATCCGCTATTTTAAAAATTCTTTTCACATTTTCAGTCATCAACTATTAACATAAATCGTGTACCTGCCTGGCCGGTGCGGTGCGTAACTACGCAGGAAACCCCGACGAGGTTGGAGCCCCAAAAGGCCTGATTTCAGCAGCATTTTTGTTCTTTTTGGACTTTTGATTTTTTTCTAACTTTTATTGTCAATCATCAACTATAATAATGGAGAGGGACGGTGCTTACTACCACCCGAACCACTCAACCGCATAGGGGATCCATGCCTACTGGGGAGCGGGGGGTCGTGCAAAGAAGTGCTAATTTCAGTAACGCTTATTTTTTAAAATTGTAATTTTCTTTCTGAACAGTTTTTTTAAATCAATTATCTTCACAAAATCATTTTTTATTCCGAGATCATACACTAAGGAGGATCTTTGATTTTTTTCAATAATAGCAATACTAACCAGAAGTCCATGGAAAGTAATTAAAATAAAATTTCTGGTTCCTATTTTTTATATTTTTAGAAAGATAAAAACCGAGAAAATGAACATTTAAAAAATAAAAATGTCTAAAGATTTCAACACATGAAAAATTTCCCCGAAAACTGAAATACTGTTTTTTTAAAATAAATTTTCAAGACAATCCCGTTAGTGTTGTGTTGGAATTGCTGTAAAACTTTTTTTTTCAGTAGGCATGCGTCGGTGGTTAATTTTTATAGAAATGTAAAAATAAATATTTTTTCTTTTTAGTAAAATTTAGCCATGAAAATATCGGTGGTTATTACAAAAAGAATAACATTTTCTCAATTTTTTTTAAAATAAAAAAATATTCATTTTGTGCAAATACATTTTCGGCCGGTAATTTGATCAGGTCCGCGGTTGAGCCGGGGTTCGTCGCCTGAGACGCAGAGATAAAAAAAAAATAGCTAAATATTCTTCTCTTGCTGATAGATTTTTTTTACTCCTGTGGCAGTGGAGACTTCAGGGGTTATTGGCCCTCGTTCGATGGTGTTCCTTCGGAGGATTGTCGCGATTGCGTCTCGATTAAGGAACGAGCCTCGCGAAACGGAGTGGCTCTTGCAGCGTGTCTCACTGGCGACGGTTCGAGGTAATGCTTTCTCCATCATAGCGGCTGGCAGAGGATAGAAAAAATTGTTTATAGTTACGTTGTTCTGGAATTGTCATCATTGGTCGACTGAACTTGCTTTGTTTCAATGACTTTTGTTTTGTTATTATTAGTTACTCTGTTCAATAAAGACGATAATGTATAAAAAAAAAATTGAACATTACATTTAAAAATTCATTAGAAAAGTAATGAATATGTACTGAAATTTTCATTTAAATTGGAAAATTCCCTGATTTTTAGTAATTAAAAAAAAAGCACAGCGCTTCACCCCCGAATTTTCCTTCGGGGTTTACAGTGTGGGAAACTTTGAAATCGACATGTATTAGCGAGGGGTACCACGTATCAAATTTTTATTTTTTGATGAGCGAGACTCTAGCGACGGCCCTGATAGCTAGTCGCGGAGAAATTATGCTAATGAGCGGAATAGGCCATAGTCACTCGGAGCAGCATCGGGACTGAATGGTGGATGTGGAAGAATATCTCAACATCGTCCATCTGTTTAAACTTCTCCTTAGTCAACCTGGCAGTGTGTGGCCTCATATTGTCTTGCTGAAACAAAGCCCGACTTCGATTGACCAAAGTAGGATATTCCTTATTTAGTTTGTCGTACACGCGGTCTAGCGATGATGATGCGACCGGGTGGAACAAGCTCGAAATACAGTTGTTATAGACAAGCGTATGGTTGCAAGACAATAGCAGAAATAGATTTACGTGATTTAATTCAATAGGAACGTGTGGTTTTGGGACAGCTACCTTTTGGTATAGTTCATAAACCGGCTGCCGATCCGGGTTGATCTCTCATAGTAGTTTCCACTGGTTGTCGTGGCGTTCCTGCTGTTGACTGCTGCTGACTGCCCAGACCGACCGTGACAGATCTCTTCCTCGGCCTCCCGTTGACTGCTTTGTACGTGTGACCCTTTTTATGACGTTTTTTATGGCTTAACGGGCTCGAAAAACGAGGCGAGTATAATTAGGAGGGAAGCATTTTTATTGGTCGAAAAATAGAAGCACTTTGAAATATTATTTTATTTTTCGACCGGAACTCGTGCGTCGGGCCTATGCGTAAACTACGATAATTGTCATTTTGTGACGGGGCCTTGTCCCGTTCACACCCGGCTCTCGCTCTTGAGTATATTAGTTTATTTGTCTTCAAATCAGCCGAGATATGTCTTATTTTATTTCATAACACAGTACTCCTTTGAAATTCCACCAGACAGAGATCAAGACTTGTTGTTTTCTTTCCGCTACCTAAGTGAGTCAGGACTTTCTGGTCACTCTTAATATATTAAATCAAAGAGGAGATAGATGTTGAATTTTTAGTAATTTGTGGTCCGTCATCCGCTTACATAATTGTTTTTAATATTTCGATAATAGTAACTGCAAAAAGAAAAAAAAAAACTCGAGAAATAAAACTGTTTCCATCACAGTTATCTCCCTTTCTAAAAGGGAGATAATTCTTTCTTCGTTCTTCATTCTTTTCAAAGTTTCTACAGCGCGGACGAAAACTGAAAATGAGCTGTACGTGCTTTTGTCGCTTCTAAATCTCTGGCGACCACGAAATCGCCGAAAGCCACTCATTTTATGTGCATTAACTAATTACAGCAATCATTAAACAAACGTTCCCCGCGGCCATCTTACAGAAATTTTATATTCCTTTCAAACTATTGAAACAGAAACAGACGAGACATGTTCGGAAAGAAACCAGCCAGTTAATAGAAATGAAAATGTCCTACCTAGGGCATTTGTACCTTCAACCTTTTCAAAATACATATTTTAGCGACTTACAAACTCATCTCAGCGTCTGTTTCCATTTTCAAAATATATATCTGTGAGGCTTCTTCTTCTATGTGCCATGTCACTTCAGGACGTTGGCGATCATGGCTCTCCACACTTTCCTCTCCTTTATAGCTTTTACTAAATTTTGTCTTTCTGTTATCTCTCATAAACTTTGTACTGACATCCATTTACTCAAGCACATGCTTCTTCTTCTTCTTCTTCTTCTTCTTCTTTTTCTTCTTCTTCTTCTTCTTCTTCTTCTTCTTCTATGTGCCGTGTCCCTTCAGGACGTTGGCGATCATAGCTCTCCACAATTTGCTGTCTTTTGTAGCTCTTAATAAATTTCGTCTTTTTGTTATCTCTCCTAAACCTTGTTCCGCCATCCATTTACTCAAGCTCATTTTTCTTCTTCTATGTGCCGTGTCCCTTCAGGACATAAGCGATCATGGCTCTCCACAATTTCCTCTCTTTTATAGTTCTTAATAAATTTTGTCTTTCTGTTATCTCTCGTAAACTTTGTACTGACATCCATTTACTCAAGCTCACTTAGTATGCGTTATTTTCCTCTGACTCTCTTGCTTTCAGTCTATCCTGTGAGTGTCACATTTTCCAAGCCCTCTTCCCTCATTATGTACCCAAGAAATTTCGGCTGATGTTAAGTATAAATTTTTTTCCTGATGTGAAGTATAAGTTTTTTTTGACAAGTCTTGTACCATTAAAAATAATATTAGAAACATTTCATCAAATTATTAAAAGACTTCTATAAAAACCATTCTTCTTTTATGTGCCGTGTCTCGTCAGGATGTTGGCGATCATGATTCTCCACAACTTCCTGTCCTTTGTAGCTCTTAATAAATATTTTCTTTTTGTTATCTCTCCTAAACCTTCTTCCGCCATCCATTAACTCAAGCTCATTCTTCTTCTATGTGCCGTGTCCCTTCAGGACGTAGGCGATCATGGCTCTCCACAATTTCCTCTCCTTTATAGCTCTTAATAATTATTTTTTCTTTTTGTTATTTCTCCTAAACCTTGATCCGCCATCCATTTACTCAAGCTCATTCTTCTTCTTCTATGTGCCGTGTCCCTTCATAACATAGGCGATCATGGCTCTCCACAATTTTCTGTCCTTTGCTGCTTTTCATAAATGTTGTCATTTTGTAAAACCTAAACTCCTAAAACTTGTTTCGCCATCCATTTACTCAAACTGGTTATGTAGGTTACGCAATGATCTCTTCTTGCCTTCAATATTTCCCGTGGGTGTCATATTTTCCAAACTCTCTTTCCTTATTATATACCCTAAATATCTCTTCTTGACGTAAAGTGCCCTGTTGGTTTCAACTGTCTCTAAAACTTCGTCGTTCTTCACATGTTCGATCCATGGCATTCTCAGCATCCTTCTGTAGAACCACGTTTTTGTTATTTCAAGTCTCTTCTTCATCTATGAGGAAACTGTTCAATTTTATTATAACTTTAAAAATGGACATTTTAAAATAGTATATATTCAATGGTAATATTAGCCGTTTCCCTGTAAGGAAACATTTGGCATTCATTGACCGAGCAGCCAATGCCGTTGTCGGTTAACATTTCTAAAATCGTTCTCTTAAAACAAGTTTCCAGGAAAATAGGTTTCTCAAGCCCAGTAGCTGTTATAGCCCTTTCCAGTATTGATGACTGTTTCCTTCCTAAGCTTTTGTTTGAAGTGGTGTGGAATATCAACATTTTGATTGTGTCATTATTTCCTCCTTGAGTTACATGTGCTATTCATTTCTGTTGTTGCTGTTGTTGGTAGGCAGCAAGTGATTCAGTTTCTGGGATTTTGTACAGTTCTTGTATCTTGATTCTGTAGCGCCAGTCCACAATGTTAAAAAAAGGTGGATTTCGCAAAGACCCCCAGGCTTCACTCGCTCAACGCCATTTTTAGAAAGTTGTTGTATACAACTGACAGCTTAAATATTTCTGAACGGGTTTGGTGCTATGCATGACATCCACGTGAAAGCCTTGATTTGACGAGGCTATTTAAGAACATGCGCTATCCATTTCAGTTCTTACTGCTGTTGAAAGTCCTCAAACGATGTGGTTTCTGTTATCTGGCACAGTTCTTAAATATGATTCTGTAGCACCAGACCACAAGGTTCAAAGAAAGATGATATTTTTCAAGATCCTCACTCGCTCAGATACGAGAAAGCGGTTATATACAACTGACAGCTTAGATATTTCTGAACGGGTTTGGTGCTATGCATGACATCCACGTGAAAGTCTTGATTTGATGAGGCTGTTTATGGACGTGTATCGTCTTTTGAGGTTTATATTTTGGTTTTGTAGCAATTGGCGGTATTGTGTGAAACTACCTATGGCGCGGCATATTCTAGGTTCAATTTCTTTTTCTTTTATACTAAATTTGTTATAATTGATCCATACGCTGAGATATTTGCAATGTTTGGCATTTACTAAATCCACATCCTGAACTTTTATGATAGATTCAGAGTAGGTGAACAAGAAAAATTAAATAAACACATATAACTGAATTTTCCCATATTTCTTTTCATTTAATCTCGTTATATAGGAATAAAGTGTCGCTGCCGACATTTGAGTTTGAACATAGATCGCCAGTGCGTAAACACAGGCGATCCCATTATTGAATTAAGTAACCTCACGTGACCTCACAGGAAACGCATATATAGGAAGTCGCGTGACGTCTAGATTGATCGCTATATCTATTCTATCCTCTATTACTTTTCGGATCGCCATTTCTAGTCTATCCTCCATTAATATACGGACCGCTATTCTATTCGCTACACTATTTCTCTATACGGATTACTTTTCGAGCGAGTATTATCAAGTAAATACTATTAGTGCGAGTGTTATTCGAAGGCGTCTGACACCGGTATTGTTCAACGGCGTTACTATAGTTGTATCTGCGATTACAAATTCTCTACTACAACGAGCATTACGAATGGGATAACGAGTATTTGTTGAAATCACAAAAGTGTCAACTAGTGTTCGTTGACATCACAAAACTCGTCAAAAAAACTCACTAAAATAGCATCTAGATTTATATTTTTTCTCTCGAGAACTGACAACAAAAATGTTAAATTATGTTTATTTATTTGACTGTTTATTTACAAGAACTCTGTCTACTACTTAAGTTGACAATTCTCGAGGCAAAAGCGAAAGTTTAAATCTAGTTGCACTTGTTCGGATGTTATTAAAATAACTTTATAAATCAATAAAACGTACTGGCGGCGTCAAGGCAAAATCCGTTTTCTTTTAGAGACTGTTTTGATCTTGTTTAGTAAATGCACCTTGAAATGACACCGTTGGTCGCCAAACTTGCGCGCTCAGTTTCTAGTTAGATTAAAACCAACGGCAAACACTATTTTGTCAGTGGCAGGGGCAAGGAAATGCAACGAATTTCAACATTTAACATTTTGTTTTTGTTTTTATATAACTGAGTAAAACGAGAGAAAATATACGAATATTTTTTAATAGCGTTCAACCGAAGCAAAGCAATAAAGCCACTAAGACACAAGGAGTTTACCGGGTACGAAAGAATTAGAAAACACAAACATTAAGGAACGAAAACAAAAGAAGAAGAATACGGAAGACAGTAGATAGCGATTGACATTACATTTAAACTTTTGAAGATCAAAGCTGGCTGGAAAGCGTTGTTGCGGAAATAAATATGAAGTTGTGCCCCAGTTTCTGTTAAGGGATCAAAATATGGGAAATGATGAAAAAATGGACCCGCAAAGACCCGACATCGCCGACATTGGAATCATAAAAGAACTGAGCAGAGGTAGAGATGAAAAGAATTGTTGAAAAGAAGTTTGCGGACGATTGGGTAGACAGACAGACAGACATAGATAGATAGATAATGAACAGACTGAGATAGATAGATAGATAGATAATCAACAGATTAAGATAGATAATCAACAGAGTGAGATAGATAGATAGATAGATAATGAACAGACTGAGATAGATAGATAGCTAAATAGATAGATAGATAATGAACAGACTGAGATAGATAGATAGATAATGAATAGACTGAGATAGATAGATAATCGACAGATTAAGATAGATAGATAGATAATGAATAGACTGAGATAGATAGATAATCGACAGATTAAGATAGATAAATAGATAGATAATGAACAGACTGAGATAGATAGATAGATAGATAGATAATCAACAGATTAAGGTAGATAAATAGATAGATAATGAACAGACTGAGATAGATAGATAGATAATCAACAGATTAAGATAGATAATCAACAGAGTGAGATAGATAGATAGATAGATAATGAACAGACTGAGATAGATAGATAGATAATGAACAGACTGAGATAGATAGATAGATAGATAGATAGATAATCAACATACTGAGATAGATAGATAATGAACAGACTGAGATAGATAGATAGATAATCAACAGACTGATATAGATAGATAGATATAAACAGACTGAGATAGATAGATAGATAATGAACAGACTGAAATAGATAGATAGTTAGATAGATAGATAATCAACAGACTGAGATAGATTGATATATAATGAACAGACTGAGATAGATAGATAATCAACAGATTGAGATAGATAGATAGATAATCAACAGATTGAGATAGATAGATAACGAACAGACTGAGATAGATAGATAGATAGATATAAACAGACTGAGATAGATAGATAGTTCGAGATAGATAGTAGATAGATAATGAACGAACTTAAATACATTGATAGGTAGAGAGATAAATAATGAACGAACTGAAATGGATATATAGATAGAAAGGCAAATAGATATATAGACAGAAACTGATGTAGATAGATAATGAACACTGAGATAGATAGATAATGATCAGACTGAGATAGATAGGAACAAACTGAAATCGGTAGATCGTGTTATATCCTTACGCTGTTCAAACCTCTAACCACACACGTTTTACACTTAGCGAACCATCTCTCTATAATATAGTATATTCATTCACCCTCTCTCTTTCAATCTGTAATAATAGTCGCTGACTACAAGAACAATTAGGTCAGACAGGTTGATGACGTAGCAACAGGTCCAAGCGAGATCTAAAAATAGCTTTTCCCACACATGCAGAATAACGTGATCATGTACGAAACGTCGAACGGGAAAACAACGAAAGGAATTAGTTGGAACACGAGTCTTAAGCGAGTAACATCTCTTTTACTTGTTATCGTCAAGCAAAAGAAATCGCACACCGAAGACGAGTTCCAATTCAACTAAACTCAACACACTATGCTGCATATATCAAATGCACGGGTGAATTTCTATATTTGATAATCACCTCAGACAGTCAAGTGTGATCTATACAGCGCCGAATCTTTCTATCCGAACGATGAATTCTACATTGCTGTATACGTGAAGAAGAGAGTAAACGAGTAAACGTGGGGGGTCAAAACTCATAACAGTTGTCTTTTCTTCTCCTAATCACTGTTCCACCACCTATTTACGCAAGCTCGTTAGGCAGAGGATATGCACTGCTTTCCTCTATCCCTCTTGCCTTCAGTATATCGTGTCAGTGTCAAACTTTCTAAGACCTCTTTCTTGATTATGTGCCATGGGAAACTCAGCTGTCTCTTGCTGATTTGCTGTATAAATGTCCTGATTGTTTAAATATTCCGCAAAACTTCGTAACAGTTTCTCTTTGTGAATCAGTTTTACATTTAATATTCTCTTTCACTCCGTACATTTTTGCAGTGTTTCCTCGTAGTTCTGTCAGTTTCCTCTTGCGTAGGCGATCTTTTTCAATGATTAGATTGTATTTTAACGTTTAAACGATTATATTCATGGATACTCCGAATTTCAATATCCAGTAACCCATTTTAACTCCCGAAGTCTTTTAATCCACTTTAATAAAACAAAGAATTCGTTTCTCTTATGAATTTCATTCTGCATAAACATAGGCAGCTAGTCATCTCATCACATCAGTTTACAGGGCTTACAGTGACATCACGTTGAAACCAATACGGTCACCGAAGTTAAGCAACGTCGAGCCTGGTCAGTACGTATATGGGTGACCACTGGGGAATATCAGGTGTTGTGCGGGTGGTGTAATGGATAATGGCTTGGAAATGTTAATTGGAGAGCCGATTTCCAATTGTCATTGGGTTTGTTATATTCACTCACGCGCAAGTACCTTTGGAAAAGGTACAAATCCACCTCTTCTCCCTCCAGCTATGGGCTAATTAGTAAGATCTGTAACACTATACCATAGTGAAGAAAGAATGATATATCAAAAGATATCGGCGAAATGAATTGAACTGAAAGTAAAAAGAACAAAAGAGAAACATAAAACAAGAGAAAGAAAAGAGAAAAAACTATTTTATTTCAGGCGAAGGGCGAAAGATAAGTGTGCTTTAACTATTCATATCAGATGCATAACGCGCACATTTTTCCATGTATAGGAAACGTCTTTCCACAGACTATCTTGCTTTAATGTTTTCATGTATCGTCTTGTTATGATTAAATCTGATTAAATTCTATATATTGGCGTTTGTTGTTCCTTAATGTTGGTTATTTCTCCTCATCCGTGTATTTGGACCTGTAAGAGAATCGTTCGACTACGGAATGGTAAACCATCGTCTTATGCTCTGACAAGCAGTTGTTTTTTTTCATCTTTTCTTTAAAAAATTTGTGTTGCGTCAATTGGTCCGTAAAAATAGATGGATACGAACAGACTGAGATAGACAGATAGATAGATATCTTGATAGATAGATAGATAGAGACAGATTGAGATAATAGATAGATCGAAACAGAATGAGATAGATTCGTACATAGAGAGATAGATCGAAACAGAATTAGATATGAATAGACAAAGATACATGTGAATAGACGAAGGTAAAAAGAGATAGACATATATATATATATATATATATATATATATATATATATATATATGGGCGTGTGTGTATATATATACATATACATACATATATATATCTGTCTATCTCTTTTTTTATCTTCGTCTATTCACATCTATCTCTGTCTATTCATATCTGTTTCCATCTATCTATCTATGAATCTATCTCATTTTGTTTCTGTCTATCTATCTATCTATCTATCTATCTATCTATCTATCTATCTATCTATCTATCTATCTATCTATCTATCTCTTATCTCAATCTGTCTCTATTTATCTATCTAGATATGAATAGACAGAGATAGATGTGAATAGACGAAGATAAAAGATATATATATATATATATATATATATATATATAGAGAGAGAGAGAGAGAGAGAAAGAGAGAGAGAGATAGATAATGAACGAACTGAAATAGATTGATAGAAAGGTAATGAACAGACTAAGATAGATAATGAACAGCTGAAATAGACAGATAGATAAAAAAGAGTTAGACAATAAGAAGCAGACACACACACACACACACACACACACACACACACACACACACACACACACATATATATATATATATACACACACACACATATATATATATATATATATATAAAAGTGAACATAGAAGTCAACTCTTAGAGGCGACAGTCTGTTTCATGCTAGATGCAATCGTGGTCTGACGATTGCATTTAGCATGAAACAGACTGTCGCCTCTAAGTGTTGACTTCTATGTTCACTTTTATATTTACACACGCTCTATCTCTGATATTGAGCACTTTATCCCATAAATATAGCACACTTTAAGACTATATTTCTTCATAAATAAATATATATATATATATATATATATATATAAAGACATTTTTTTATGTTTAACATTTTTTATGTTTAACATTCGGCCGCTGAGGATCGTTCGGTTGGCAAGGTCGAATTTACTGCTTATAAACTTCAATCTTCCATGATTTTCTCACGTACATTCATAACTGCTCATGGCGTATCACATGTAAACAAATGACGTCACACATTATGAAATGGACAAAGTCCGACAAATATTTAAAGACATTATTATGTTTATACATTCTTTTTATAGATACAAATATTTAAGTAAATGCTCTGTTTATAATAAACAGTATTAAATAACATTTACCGGCCTGAATGTCCGAGAAATTTTCATTGAAAATATTCGTCCCCCGACAGGATTCGAACCTGTATCCTATACGGAACCGTCATATAGTCTGACGTGCCTTTTAACCGATTCGGTCACAGAGGATCGTTCGGTTGGCAAGGCCGAATCGGTTAAGAAAGCACGTCAGACTATATGACGGTTCCGTATAGGATACAGGTTCGATTCCTGTCGGAGAACGAAAATTTTCTATGAAAATTTCTCGGACATTCAGGCCGGTAAATGTTATTTAATACTGTTTATTATAAAACAGAGCATTTGCTTAAATACTTGTATCTATAAAAAGAACGTTAAACATATCATAAATGTCTTTAAATAAATTGTCGTACTATGTCCAATTCAAAAATATATGACGTCATTTGTTTACATTTGATACGCTAGAGCAGGTATGAAGAGAAGAGATTCATGGAAGATTTAAGTTTAAAGATAGTAAAATCGATCTTGCTAACCGGACGCTTCTTCGTGGCCGGACGGTTAAGGCACATCACGCAGATATGAATGTACGTGAGAGATTCATGGAAGATTGTAGTTTAAAGACAGTAAAATCGACCTTGCTAACCGAACGCTCCTCTGTGGCCAAATCGGTTAAAGGCACGTCAGGCTTTATGACGGTTTCGTATAGGATACAGGTTCGATTCCTGTCGGAGAACGAAAATTTTCTATGAAAATTTCTCGGACATTCAGGCCGGTAAATGTTATTTAATACTGTTTATTACAAACAGAGGATTTGCTTAAATACTTGTATCTATAAAAAGAACGTTAATCATATTATATATATATATATATATATATATATATATATATATAACTATTAAACAATCTTTGGCTTGAAAAATATCTGCAGCGTTGGCTGATTGAAATCATGGGTCTATACTCGTTTACCTCAAATGTCCACATTCACACGCATCGCATAAATTGAATTAAAAAAATGGTTTCGTCAACGTCTGACAACGGAAAAGAAAACAATTCCGTATAAGGAAGACGAACAGAATATTAATGCAATTGAAATTTGAACCCCGAGATGTCGAGCTTTTGTTGCAATAGCAGCGAAGGACTTTCTCGGTGGGTGGGTGCGTACAGGGAGAAACGGAGGGAGAGACATTTGTCTTTATTCGTTGGTTCTTGGAGGACGCGATGAAGCGATGCGTCAAAAGTTAAAGGACGCGCGAATGGCGAATCGGGAAACGGTTCTTGTGACGCGTAATGTCTTTTGGTGCCAAGCACAGAAGACCGATTCTTTTGACCAAAGAGGATGCGAGGAAAAACGTAAGTAAAATGTAAAATGTCCGAGAGATGAACATGCATGACCGGATTCATTAATCTGTTTGTAAACTCACGTCTTCACCTATGCCAGGGCTTCCATTACTTTCTTCCTGGACTTTCCTTTCTTTTCATCAAACTATCTTCCTTCCTTTTCTTCTCTCCTACCTTACTTGCCTTTCCTTTTCTTTCCTTTTTTCTTTTCTTTTCCTTTCCTTCCTCCCTTCCTCCCTTCCTTCCTTCCTTCCTTCCTGTTCGTATCCATCTGAATCTATCTATCTATCTATCTATCTATCTATCTATCTATCTATCTATCTATCTATCCTAGTCTGTTCATATCTATCTATCTATCTATCTATCTATCTATCTATCTATCTATCTATCTATCTATCTATCCTAGTCTGTTCATATCTATCTATCTATCTATCTATCTATCTATCTATCTATCTATCTATCTATCTATCCTAGTCTGTTCATATCTATCTATCTATCTATCTATCTATCTATCTATCTATCTATCTATCTATCCTAGTCTGTTCATATCTATCTATCTATCTATCTATCTATCTATCTATCTATCTATCTATCTATCTATCCTAGTCTGTTCATATCTATCTATCTATCTATCTATCTATCTATCTATCTATCTATCTATCTATCCTAGTCTGTTCATATCTATCTATCTATCTATCTATCTATCTATCTATCTATCTATCTATCCTAGTCTGTTCATATCTATCTATCCTAGTCTGTTCATATCTATCTATCCTAGTCTGTTCATATCTATCTATCTATCTATCTATCTATCTATCTATCTATCTATCTATCTATCTATCTATCTATCTATCTATCTATCTATCCTAGTCTGTTCATATCTATCTATCTATCTATCTATCTATCTATCTATCTATCTATCTATCTATCTATCCTAGTCTGTTCATATCTATCTATCTATCTATCTATCTATCTATCTATCTATCTATCTATCTATCCTAGTCTGTTCATATCTATCTATCTATCTATCTATCTATCTATCTATCTATCTATCTATCTATCTATCTATCCTAGTCTGTTCATATCTATCTATCTATCTATCTATCTATCTATCTATCTATCTATCTATCTATCTATCCTAGTCTGTTCATATCTATCTATCTATCTATCTATCTATCTATCTATCTATCTATCTATCTATCTATCTATCTATCTATCCTAGTCTGTTCATATCTATCTATCTATCTATCTATCTATCTATCTATCTATCTATCTTTTTGTACTTTTTAACAATGTTAGGTAAATATTTCTTTGAATGTAATTTTATTCAACTTGCCTTTTCAAATATATTTAACTAAATAACACACACACACGTATATATATATATATATATATATATATATATATATATATATATATATGATGCAATGGGTAAATTGTCGCGTTGTTTGTTTTTGATTTTGTCCACTGCACAGTATAGTAGGGTCAGTTGGGCACCGTCTGTGAGAAGAAGAGCAACATGACGCAATTCACTCAAAAAAAAAAATGGAAACTGCATGATGTACCGCTTGGCATTTGTGCCGGAAGTTCCAATACGAACAATTCGGAGAGTTGAAAGGATTTGGAAAGAGTTAGATTAGCCTAATGGTGATTACGAAGGTACGACAGCTTGGAAAACTCACTCTAATCGTTCTGGCAAGAAAATAGCTCCCGAATTTGTTGGTGAGGGCCTCAGACTCCACACAGAGTGAAACATCAAGTATCTTGAGGAGGTACTGCTGCCCTGGGTCAAGATGGTGGCTGTTAGAAGACCCTACGTCTGGCAACAGGTCTTTGCACCATGCTATACAAGCTGGAGAACACAGTAATGTCTGTCAAACAATTTCTGCGACACATCGCCACTTACATCCCGCTACTTCCCAGATTGCAAGTCCCTTGATTATTGTGTGTGGAGCGCAGTTGAGCGATAGACCAACAAAACTCCTTGTAACACCAAAGATGAACTGGAGGCAAGGATTATGCCAGCATTCTCCGACTTAAACAAGGAGACCGTCCAGAAGAGTTGCAGGAAATTCCGAAGTCGTCCGGAGGCCGTACTTGAAGCCAATGGCGATTTTATTGAATAAATTTACTCATTAGTATTTCAATATATTTTTGTGTTATTTTGTTAAATATATCTTAAAATAAGATGTAGTGTTATTTTCGTGTTTTCGGAATTTAGACGACAATTTATCCATCGCAACCTATATATGCAAGTTGACTGTTTTAATGTTGTTTTACTGTCGACGTCAGACGTTTCGGTCTAGTAGACCATCTTCAGGACATGCGACGCCAACCTGACCGAATCCCCCAAAAAGGGAACGCTGACTTTAGAATATCAGTTGTTCTGTTTCTGATTAGTCTTGTGTCTATCGTCTTTTCATGTTGACGTAAATATCGTCTAATCCTAAGTATGTTTCTAATAACCTTGTCCTGAAGATGGTCTACTAGACCGAAACGTCTGACGTCGACAGTAAAACAACATTAAAACAGTAAACTTGCATATTCGGATTTTGTTTTGTCTTTTCCATATTTTTCATCATATATATATATATATATATATATATATATATATATGTGTGTGTGTGTGTGTGTGTGTGTGTGTGTGTGTGTGTGTGTGTGTGTGTGTGTTACCTATACACGGGCGGTGTGAAAAAAACAGATAATACAATTTGTAAATAAAAAAAATATTAGACAAATTGTTATCAGGGAAAAATATTCAAGAAAAAAGAAAAGACTAAAACATCCGTACTGTTTGAAAATAATCAATCAACACTGCAATGTCTAGACAAAAGAAAAAAAACATCGGCAGATAACCTAAGTTAAAATAGTAAAAGTGCTCAATACTCAATACACTTAGTAGATTGTTGTAATGGAATGTTGCACTTTCCCTATTACCTATTGTGGACTAACTATATCAGTAATATATGTAGTGTGCACGGGACATACCAGTGGCTGTCTGTCTGACTGTCTTCGGGAGGGGTTTGTCAAATCCCTGTCTTTCAGTAGTGTATTCTCTTTTACAATAAACCTCTCTTTCTTCCATCTACGCCTGTGTTTCTGTTACTTCCACTCGAGTACCACCTTTGTCTGTTTGTAACCTTTTTAAGGAGACAGCATAGAGCAAAAACTTTGTTTTCATTTGTTTTGTTTTTGTTTTTATGCTAATTTTTTTAAATAGTTTCTGGTAGCCGTTTTTTCAGTAAAATGTCGTTTGGACCAACCCTCTTTAGCCAGAGTTATCCTGATGATCCGGTAGGTCAAACCTAGGTAGATAAGTTCTAGCTCGCTATATATATATATATATATATATATATATATATATATATATATATATATATATATATATATGAAGAAATATAGTCTTAAAGTGTGCAATATTTATGGGATAAAGTGCTCAATATCAGAGATAGAGCGTGTGTAAATATAAAAGTGAACAATGAAGTCAACACTTAGAGGCGACACTCTGTTTCATGCTAGATGCAATCGTCAGGCCACGAGTGCTGTTATTTTTCTCGGCTATTTATATATACGGGTCAGTGGTGCATTGTGGGTAGTCTGTTTTGGCGGTTATTTTACTGGAAGTCGTTTATTTGTGTCAAATTATTTTGCTTGTTTTTATTTAATTTATTTTTGTTTTTTATCCATTATATTTATTTTATTTTTATATTTATTTTGATCGGTGTTTTTATTAACGTAGTAAAAATTTGTTTACTACCCACAATAAGCTATATATATATATAAATAAAAAGAAAGAACAGTAAAATATATAATCCAGTGTTCTTATAGATATTTTTATTTTTATTTTTACACAATAGTGCTCAATGTAAATTTACAGAGTATTAAGATTATAAATTAACTGATTTAAAATGTTTTTTCACTACGCAGTAATAACCATGTTTCAAAAATGGAAGCTTCGAATTTAATTTTGTTATTAAGACATTAGTTCCATTTCCTCGTCAAGCGAATTTATATATATATATATATATATATATATATATATATATATATATATATATATATATATATATATATATATCTCAAGTATCCGTCAATGTTTTTTTTATCAGAGATTACTTCTAATTATTGAAACGTTATATTTTAGTGGATACACATGTTTGAATTGACTCCCTGTTTTTATAGACAGTGTGAATTACATCTACCGGCCTGTACATTTTATTATTTTTATAGATGTGTCTGTGTATAGAATTTAGCAAATGTCATTTAGTTTCTTTATGTTTTTTCATTACTTTTATTTTTGTTATTAAGCATCGCACGTTGTGATAATAGAAGATCTGTCAAGAAGGGTGAAATATTGCAAGAACCTGGACGCAAATTTACTCTGGGTGATATAGCGATTAAAGCACTTTCTATAGACTTTCGTTTTAGTGAATGGGTTTCTCTTTTAATTAGGTAGCATTTTTTTAAAATAAAAATTATGGTCAGACTTATTAATTTTAGCAACTGATGCATTGAGCGTATTATTTTGTAAATTGATCCCATTTGTCTTCATATAATATTTTATTTAAATTTATTGACGTTTCACCTATATATTCCCTGTGGCAATTATTACAAGTAATAGAGTAATTCCTTCTTCAAGTTTATTATTTTGTTTTGTACTAAGTCTTATTCTTTTTATTTTATAGTTGCAACTTCGTTAAAAATATTCTTAACAAAATTAAATTTTAAAGTTTAAAATTTCATCGTATCCTCCCCTTCGTTTGACTTTTTCAGCAAAGTAATTCTCTGAGATATATCAGTTTTTGTAGTTGTTACAGCAAATTAAATACAGATGAAGGTCTTTTAATTTTTATCGGGGATAGCGAATAGATAATACTATAATTCAGCAAAATTTGAATAATGAATTCAACTAATTACGCCATCTTTCATGCTGTCAAAAACCACCAAAAAATTAATTTTTTTTCTTTTCTAGTGATTATTTAATTCCTTTAAGCACAATATTTAAAATGTTTTACGCAAAGCAATACATCAAGTGAATAACATCAAAGCTAAATTTTTGTTTTCATGTTTTCTTTGTTTTGTTTGTTTAACGGCACATCAACTTCTTATGGGTCATTTAATGCTGAAATTTAATTTTCTTGGGAGCTTTGAAGTAATAAGAATATGATATATGTTATTCTGCTTTCACAGTTGAATACATGGTAGATAATACACAGGTTTTGTGCATATACATGTTTGTGTGGACATAATTACGTGTTTATTTTATATTGTAGTTTTGTTGAAGTCATATTTTGGAAAAAGATTTTTAAAAGAACTTGTAGGATATTATATGGATTAATGCCATGAAAGAATTCTTTCATCTTCATTGTTTGGTTGCTTGATTTTGTTTAGTAGCGTGCCTCAATTTCTGAGAAATTTTCATAGAAAATATTCGTCCTCGACAGGATTCGAACCTGTATCATATACGGAACCGTCCTATAGCCTGACGTGCCTTAACCGTTTCGGCCACTAAGGATCATTCGGTTGGCAAGGTCGAATTTACTGCTTATAAACTTCAATCTTCCATGAATCTCTCACGTACATTCATAACTGCTCATGGCGTATCAAATGTAAACAAATGACGTCACACATTAGGAAATGGACAAAGTCCGACAATTATTTAAAGACATTTTTATGTTTAACATTCTTTTTAAGGCACGTCAGGCTATATGACGGTTCCGTATAGGATATAGGTTCGAATCCTGTCGAAGACGAATATTTTCTATGAAAACTTCTCGGACATTCAGGCCGGTAAATGTTATTTAATACTGTTTATTATAAAACAGAGCATTTACTTAAATACTTGTATCTATAAAAAGAACGTTAAACATAAAAATGTCTTTAAATAATTGTCGGACTTTGTCCATTTCATAATATATATATATATATATATATATATATATATATATATATATATATATATATATATATATATTTAGGATAACGATGTATTATTTTTTATACGAGGACTGTCTGAAAAGTAAAGGGTCTTTGGGCGAAAGAGGGATAATCGGATTGCGTTATTATCTAATATGATATCTTGAGAGTATATAATTGTAATTTAACATTCTGCAACCATTGCATTTTTTTCACATGCGAGAGTTGTGGCAGGACAAATCGGGGCCACTTCCCCATCCCAATGCCTTGAGCATCCGGCAGTTCCTGACCGAGAAGTACATCGCCGTACTGGAACAACCCCTCTGTTTACATGATCTTGCTCCGTGTTAAATTTTTCTTTTCCCCAAGCTCAATGTGATCATCAAGGGGATCAATTTTGAAGGCACGGATAGGGGGTCGTAACCACCAAGCTGCAGGTTATCCAAGAAGGATCCTTCCAGCAGAAAAGGACGGAAATGTGCATTAGAATCGATGGGGGATTTACTTTGAAGGGGAAACCATGTAGTTTGTTGTTTGGAATTGAAATAAATTGTTTGTCACACCAATCCCGTTACTTCTCAGACAAACATTGTACGTGTTTCTGTGGACATGACTACTAGAGGCCGTGATATGTGTGTTTTATGTTGTAGTTTTGTTGAAGTTATATTTTGGAATACATTTTGATTTCTTTAAGAACTTGTAGGATATTATATGGATTAATATCTCGAAAAAGTTCTTTCATTTTGCTTAATTTCGTTTAACGGCCTATCAACATCTATGTCGGTTATTTAATGCCGAAATATAAATATTTTGACCACAATTTTATGGCTTCAACTACAAATATTTTGAACGCAATTGCATGCCTTCAAATACAGATAAAATGTATTGTCGGCCAGTTTGATTTAAGTATGTATTGTTGGTTGGTTGATTTTGCTTAGCGGCATATCAACATCTCTATGGGTTATTTAATACTGAAATCTAAATATTTTGAAAACAATTTTATGGCATCAACTAAAAACATTTTGAACGCAATTGCATGCCTTCAAATACAGATAAAATGTATTGTTGGTCATTTTGATTTAAATATGTATTGCTGGTAATTTTACTATAAAAATATATTTTTATAGTTACATAGTGTTTGGTTTTAGTTTGGAGGTTCACTATTTTCCCACAGGTGGGACCCTAGCATATGCTGCCACCCCGGGTCATGGTGGGCCTGGGAACAACTGCAATTAAGAGATGGTTCCATGCTCCTGAAAGCCTCCACTATTTCGAGCAGAGACTTTGTTGCCGGACGTTTATCGCCATATACTGTGAGTGTTGAAGAAACACCAACGTGTCAGAGCTGGTGTCTTCAATAGGGATTAGTTTCATGCAGCACCCCCCTGCAAAACCGGGGGTTTCAAATATGTTAGCTTTATCACTGATATTGAACGCTTTCCAATAAGTACCGCATATATATAGAATTTATATATATATATATATATATATATATATATATATATATATAGACATTTTTATGTTTATACATTCTTTTTATAGATACAAATATTTAAGTAAATGCTCTGTTTACAATAAACAGTATTAATAACATTTACCTGCCTGAATGCCCGAGAAATTTTCATAGAAAATATTGGTCCTCCGACAGGAATCGAACCTGTATCCTATACGGAACCCTCATATAGCCTGACGTGCCTTAACCGATTGGGCCACGGAGGATCGTTCGGGTCGGTAAATGTTATTAATACTGTTTATTATATACAATTAACAGCCATAGATTTGAGTCTCTAGAAATAAGTTTTACAAAAAATACTTCAATGAAACCTGGTCTACAAACTGATTTCTTACAAAGAGTACATATTCTATTCATACGAACCTATCTTAAAAATTTTGCCCGCATTAAATAACTCATTGAATTGATATGCCATAAAACAAAATAAACAAAACCAAAGTAGACTTTCTAGAAATAGGCTTTTTACAAAAATTGCGTCAATGAAACCTGATCTAAAAGTCCATTTCTTACAAAGAATATGTCGGAGTTAGCATATTCTATTCATATGAACCTATCCGAAAAATCTTGTCGGCATTAAATAACCCATTGAGCTTGATATGCCGTAAAACAAGATAAACCAAACCAAACCAAACCAGACTCTCTAGAAATACGATTTTTACTAAAATTACGTCAAAGTAACCTAATCTAAAAGCGAATTTCTTACAAAGAATACATATTCTATTCATACGAACCTATCTTGTCAGTACTAAATAATTCACTGAGGTCGATATGACGTAAAACACCACCAAATCAACCAAATCATGCTCCAATGTCGAATATAGAAACTTTCCTTTCGATTTTCCAAATGCCAAAGCTACTTTTTCCGATGTTAAAACAGAAAAATTAACAGTTAAGCCCTAAGCTTGACGATCAAAGGGATATTATTTTAGGGGATAAATTCTATTCTGAGACACACTTAAAGCGTGTTTCTTTCTTGCTATCAGTCTCGTATGAGGGAATGTTAAGATTTACTTCTTCTGATCTTAAAATGTCTGATTTGATAAATGGAAAATCCGTTTTCGGTATTACTGCTATCGCTTCTTCGCTGCTTCGACATCTGTTTCAAATTTCTTTTCGGCCATGTTTATTGTTGGCCTTTTTCTAAACAATACATACACAAAGACTTTTTTTTTCGAAATCGATTCGACAACAAAAGAATCACCGTAAAAAATCTCTCTGCTATTCATGTAGTTGCGTGATTTACGGCCGATAATTCGCGGCAAGGTTTCGTCTCAAATAGCAGAGCATGAGACTGGAAGCTGCGAGTACTTAAAAACATTTTTTTTCACCCGTCCAACCCTAAAAAATCAAAAAAAAAAGAAGAAAAATCTGAAGTTTTGCGATAATCCTTTTCTCCAGACTTGTAGACATAAAATTATTGTTTATTTTCCGCCTGAACTTCCTCAGTTAATATCGGGGAATGGGTGTACGGCATCGGAGTTTTCCCCGATCTTGGATCCCCTCGTGAGGACGTGAAAGACACTTTCTCTTTCGGGTGAAGCGCTTATATATCACCCTGTCATTTGCTTGCCTCGTATGCACATTCAAAGCGCAGTTGGGTCAACCGCATGTTTACATGTCGACAGCAGCCACTTACACCCTGTGAGGCGCGTATAGGCACTAGGTAACAAGGAGGCCACCGTCCAGATCAACCCGCTGATGCATCTGATTTCTCCGATGCCCTGCTGTGACACCGAGTGAAAAGTCTATTTTCGTGCCATCTCAGGCCAGTATTGGGGGTCACCACAGATCAACTCCTTTTAGAACAAAGTTTCTTTATTGACAGACCATCTGGCATTTCCTGGCTTTAATCACAGACTTCATTAAGCTTATGAATTTACCAGAGGGTTGATTGGTAAGTTATTCTCCGATACATATTTGATGCTAAATAGAATAATGAAACTGATATCGAAATGAATGTAGGTGATTTCTTTTGAAACCTACAAGAGTTGGTTGATTTGTAAGGTTTGCGATTCGATAAAACAAGCTTATGCAGATATCAGCTTTAAAAAAGACATAATATATGGTCGTCGGTAACAGGGACAGCCCGAGGTACGAGCTCCGAATTAGAGACATCACTATCAAGGATTTTTCAGAGTATAAAAAATGGAGAAGAAATGCGGAAAGACGGCGTAATAAAGTCACGAATTAGAAAAATGATATAAAGGAAAAATAATAGGAACACAAAAGTCATTGGAATCAGTTAAAGAAATGGTTTACTGAAGAAATGCCTGCAAGAAAGGAAGCCCCTATGCAAATACTGTATGATATTTTTGACGTACCAACACCCCAAGAATTCTTTGAACGTATAAGTAGGATTACCACAAAAAGGAAATCCACGGAAAAACTAGAGGTTAACCCAAATCGAAAAAAAGTACAAAATTGAGTACATAGTGAACTCACTAGAAAGAGGAAGGGTTGAATACTAAGAAATAAAATCAAATATTTACTAGTTACGAAAAAAATCTCAAAAGGAATGTTGTGAAGCAAATAAGATACCCCGGTAACACAAATGAACTAGGCAAGACGCCTTAAATAAAGAACAAAAAGTGAGTCAGGAGAAAATCTCCACAGCCAGGCAGTCCGCTTCCTGCCTCGCGGCTAACTTGTCGAACTCGCTGCCTTCGGACAGAGAGGCGCTCAGACGAGGCTATGCCAAACGGCAGAGTCTCATCTGGCGAGGTAAACAAACCCGACCCCATGTATGCGATGTATACGGGGAATTTTTGCCCGAGCCTATGAACATGGGATCGCACCACATAAAACCGAACTTGTGCCACATCCTGCTGGCTCGTGACAAGACAAGGCAGAGGGTGACTTAGTCGAGGCTCTGTCTTCGGATAGAGATCCGGCAGAGAAAAACAGACCAGTACTGTACCCGATCCCGCTCTTACGGTAACTGTTAAATTTTGACCAGTGGCCTGGGTGGAAACGCTCGGGTTCCCCACAGTAAACTTGACCTTGTGTCGCATCTAGACCGCAGTGGGGCGCTCAGTAAATACCAGCTCGCCAGACTCAGGTAGTCCGCTGTCTGGCTTGCGACAAGACAAGACCTCTGTCTTCGGGCAGAGGGTGACAAGATATCCGTTTTCGTGAGGAGGATGACTCAGTCGTGTTTCTGTTTACGGATAGTGTCTCGGCTGAGAAAAACAGACAAGTTAGAGCCACGTAGTTCGCTGTCTGGCTTACGACTAACAAGACATCTGTCTTCAGGTAGAGGGTTACTCAGTCAGGCTCTCCGGATAGAGACTCAGCTGAGAAAAACAGACCAGTATTGTACCTGATCTCGCTCTTGCTGTTGCTGGGTAAATTTTGACCAGTGCCCCGGGTGCAAACGATCGGGTCCCCCGCAGTAAACTTGACCTTGTTTTGCATCTTATCCGCAGTGGGGCGACCGGTAAATATCAGCTCGCCAGAGTCAGGCAGTGTGCTGTCTGGACGGAGACTCAGCTGAGAAAAATACACAATGCAAAGTCTCGATTCCGCGTTTACTGGGGCAGGGTAATTTTTGATCTCTATCCCGAGTATACGCGCTCGAGTTTCCTCCACCAAATTCGATCTTGTGTCACATCTCATCTCAGTGGGGAGACTGGGTAAATACCAGTCCGTTGGAGACAGTCGAAAATAATTCTAATGACGTCACGGCGAGTAGCCTAAGAAAGACATAATATTATAACCACTCGGAATAAGTTATCACAGTTTAATGCTTTTTCTTTAGTTTCGTTCACCCAATACAAGCCTCAAGAGACACTTAAGATAGAGGGTTATTGAGTGAGATTCTTGTAAGAGATTGAGAAGGCCCATTGAAACAGTGAAAATTCCTTCCAGATGCTAAGCAATGTATTAAGATAGGACAGTTTTCGTTAGAAACAAAGTGAAAAGTACTTAACTAGTATGCAGTGTCTATCCTCCAATATCCATCCTTCTATATTTGTCCTCCAATATCTATCTTCCAGTATCCTTCCTCCAATATCTGACCTCCAGAATCAACTCTCCAATATCTATCCTGCAATATATATCCTCCCTTATTTATCCTCCAATATCTGTCCTCCAATATCTACCATCCAATAACTCTCCTCGAATATGTATCCTCCAATATCTATCCTCCAATACCTATCCTCCAATATCTGTCTCCCAATATCTGTCCTCCAATATCTATCTTCCAGTATCTGTTCTCCAGTATCTACTCTCCAATATCTATCCTCCAGTATCTATCCTCTAATAACTGTCCTCCAATATTTATCCTCCGATATCTGACCTCCAGTATCTATTCTCCAATATATATCTCTAATATCTACACTCCAATATCTGTTCCCCAATATCTATCCTCCAATATCTATCCTTCAGTATACGTCCTCTAATATCTATCATTCAATATCTGACCTCCAGACTCTACAAATCCTCCAATATCTATCCTCTAATAACTATCCTCCAATATTTATCTTCCGATATCTGTCCTCCAATATCTACCCTCCAATATCTATCCTCTAATACCTACACTCCAATATCCGCCCTCCAATATCTATCTTACAGTATCTATCCCCCAATATCTGTTCTCCAGTATCTACTCTCCAATATATGTCCTCCAATATCTGTCCTCCAAGATCGACCCTCTAATATCTCTCCTCGAATAACTGTCCTCCAATATCTATCCTTCAATATCTGTCCCCTAATATCTATCCTCCAATATCTGTCTCTCAGTATCTGTTCTCCAGTATCTATCGTCCAGTATCTGTCCTCCGATATCTATCCTCTAATATAATTCTTCTAATATCTGTCTTTCAATATCTATCCTCCAATATGACAGTGCGTGCTTGACAATTTCCTCACAGGAAAATACATTTTAAGCGACAGAAAGATATAGAGAATACAATGGGAGAAACATGTGAGCAATGTGGAAGTTGTAAAGAAACTGGGTACAGAAATGGCATTTGGACAGTTTTTAAAGCAAAGCCACAGAGTCACTGAAACGCAGAAGGTCACTGAGTGTAAAAGACAACTATTTTGGGGGCAAATTTAAAAAATTATCAGGGGTGGCCTCAAACCTTTTAATTGTAGTGTACATGTGCCATCCATTTTAGTTGTTGTTGCTGTTGGTAGTCCACAAGTGATGTGGTTTCTGTTAGTTGGTAGACAGAATAATGGCGTCCTGGGTATGACGATAAACTACATCCGGCAGCAAGGTTTCTGATCGGGAGCTTTTGAGGAGCATGGAACCACTTCTAAATTGCGCTTGTTCTCAGGTCCACCCAGACCCGGGGCGATATCACATGTTAGGGACTTAACTATGGGCAAATAGTTAACACACAAACTAGGGTCAAAACACCATGAAAGTCTAAAAAATACATTTTATAGTAAAAATGCCAGCAATACATTTTGTAAAAAAAAAAAAGGAATAAATATTAACAGCAATATATTTTTCTAAATTTTTTTTTACTAATGTTTTCAAGAAAATTAAATTTCGGCATTAAAAGGCCCATTTAGAAGATGATATTCCGCTAAAAAAAAAAACATACAAAAAAAAACTAAAAACAAACAAGAAGAATGAAATTGGAATCAAAATTACTTACATTATTTACATTATTCGGACTGTCATTCTCATCTTTATTGTCATATTCTCAAAGTTTCGGCCGTTGTACGCTCCGGCTTTCTTCAGGTGAATGGAGTTTCGAACCGAACCCTTTATTTCGTCCACCGGTTAGATTTTTCTAGTTCCACATGCCATGCCTCTTCCAGATATCTGAATCACCTGAAGAAGGCCGTAGAGTACAACGACCGAAACGTTGTGAATATGTCATTGAAGATGAGGATAACAGTTAGAATAATGTAAATAATGTAAGTAATCATAATACTTCATCTCAGAGATATAGACAGCCATTATATCACTAGAATCTAGTCACTGGATCTAACCAACGTCTTTATCCTCTGGGCCATGTGTCCTTGTGAATATGGCAATGAAGATGAGGATAACAGTCTGAATAATGTAAATAATGTAAGTAATCATAATACCTCATCTCAGAGATATAGACAGCCATTATATCCCTTGAAAGTAGTCACTGGATCTAACCGACGTCTTTATCCACTGGGCCATGTGTCCTTGTGAATATGGCAATGAAGATGAGGATAACAGTCCGAATAATGTAAATAATATAAGTAATCATAATACCTCATATCAGAGATATAGACAGATATTGGTACCAAAATCAAATAATTTTTTTCTTTTCAAAATTATGAGTTGATTTTAGAACATAGCCACCATTTGGTGCTACACAATCTTCCGTATATTCTATGCGCTTTTTATCTGTCCATGACGAAAGCTTCTTGCTTAGCTTTGAACTAATTGCGCACAGAAACTTCAGCTTCGTTTTCGGCTGAAAATATTTGCCTTTTTAATTCCTTTTTTTATTTATTTCAGGAACACTGAGACGTTTGAGCGGCAAAAGTTGTGCAAAAACTGGATTTCAGTCTTCCTCGCGTTTGCGCTGTTTGTTGACAGCAAATGTGGCCTTTGTTTTGGCAGGATTCAAAATGAAAACTCTCCTTTAAAACTATTCTACGGATGCGTTTAATTTATCACGATGTCTCATGTTGTTTTCATACAGCCGTGAATTTCTTTATTTCTTTTAAGACTCTCAGTCTTAACTTGATCCGAAGAAAAGGCCATATTACAATAGCGTCCAACTGAAGTCCCGACGCGATGACAGTCTCCAACAGAATTTTCTATTCAATGATTTAGCTTTTAAGACGTTTACATTTTTTTTAAAATTTTTTTTCATCAAAATAAATCGTTTATATTCAATGGGTTTTCATTTTTCTTTTTAATAATAAAGATTTTAACGGAAATCTTTAGAGGTGCCTGTTCTAAAGTCTACATCAACACTATACTTCTATCGCCGGTTCACACTCCTCCTCCGTATTTTGAACAGGAGTAGAGGTTAATCCGTTATTTCCAGTTTAGGATTGGATTTTCAATTCCTTCTAAATTCTACATCAACACTATACTTCTAGGTTAGCCTATCGTCCGGTTCACATTCCTCCTCCGTCTTTTGAACAGGAGTAGAGGTTAATCCCTTGTTTCCCGTTTAGGATTGCGTTTCCGATTTCTTCTAAAATCTACTTCAACACTATCCTTCTAACGATTCCAACTGAACTCTGAAATGCCAATCTCCATAATCTTGTCCTCTTTAAGTCTAGTTAGCCGTTATTTTTCCTGGATAGCCCCAAGACCATCACTTCTTGCCTTTTCTTACGCTGATACAACTACATACAGTAACCCTCTACCTTGAGTGATTCTTGAGCCTTGTATTGGGTGAACATTAGTAAAATGAAAAAAACTTGTCTCCTACTCTCGACGGCAAGCACGATATCTAGATAAATATCACTTGTTTATTTGTTCTGTCCAAACATGATTCGATAACGGGTCGGTAAGTAAGAAGATTCGTAGAATTGCAAACTGGACCCTGAGTGGGTCTCTACCCATCTCTTACTTAATCTTTCTCGCCTTGTCTTAATGAAAGACGAAAGGGTAATATTTTGGCGTCCAACTGAGGCCACAACGAGAAGACTGTATCGAACATAAGTTCAATGTTTTTCTAGTCCTGGGTAGGACGATAAACTACATCCAGCAGCAAGGCCTCTGATCATCAGATTTTAAGAAGCGTAGAACCACCTCTTAATTGCTGCTGTTCCTAGGCCCCCCCCTGATCAATAATATATTTTATCTGTAGTTGAAGGCATACAATTGCGTTCAGAATATATTTAGTTGAAGCCATAAACTTCTGTTCAAAATATTTATATTTCGGTATTAAATAACCCATAGAGATGTTGATATGCCGCTAAGCAAAATCAACCAACCAACAATACATATTTAAATCAAACTGGCCGACAATACATTTTATCTGTATTTGAAAGCATGCAGTTGCGTTCAAAATATTTTTAGTTGAAGCCATAAAATTGTTTTCAAAATATTTAGATTTCGGTATTAAATAATCCATAGAGATGTTGGTATGCCGCTAAACAAAATCAACCAACCAACAATACATCTTTAAAGAAAAATGACCAACAATACATTTTATCTGTAGTTGAAGGCATACAATTGCGTTCAGAATATATTTAGTTGAAGCCATAAAATTCAGTGCAAAATATTTAGATTTCGGTATTAAATAACCCATGGAGGGGTTAGTATGCCGCTAAACAAAATGAACCATCAATATTTTACCTTGTATAGGTTTATTCGATTTTTTAACTGATTGATTTTTTACGATTTTGACTGTCGTGTTCAACAACTGGTTCCGGCAGGGGTCCATCCCCAGTCGGATCACCTGGGGTGTGATCACGCTGTTGAAAATGGGCACGGATAGTGGGCGGGATTTAGACGATTACAGGCCCATAACTCTGCTGAACACAGAGTTAAAGATCCTGACGGAGCGTTTGCAGTCAGTAGCCGAGAGTCTGTTGGCACGCGATCAGACTTGTGCTGTGAAGAGCCGAACAATTCAGAGCAACCTGCATCTGATCCGCACGATCCTAGAGGGAGCAAGCCGCGCTGATCAATTTGGATCAGTCCAAGGCATTTGATAGGGTCGACCATCGGTATCTTGCTGCTGTCCTGCAGGCCGCCGGATTCCAACCCGACTTCTGCAAGTGGATTAGCCTCCTGTATCGCTCCCCTAGTGCTGTGGTACAGGTGAACGGAAAGCGGTCGCGCGCTTTTGCGCTGTATCGGTCGGTACGTCAGGGTTTCCCACTGTCGCCACTACTTTACGCTTTGGCGTTGGAGCCTTTCCTTTGCCGGCTGGGGGACGGGGCGTGCAGTCCGGCCGGACGTGGAATCGCTGTCCCTGGTGGGGCTCGAGCCAGGTTTTCCACGTACGCCGATGGCGTATCCATTTTCGTGTCGTGCCGCAGCAACATTGAGGTGGTACAAAAGGCGCTTGAACGGTACGAAAAGGTCACAGGGGCCAAGATTAAACGTAACAAGTTTTCCGGTTTGCGGTTAGGTGCCTGGAAGGGGGTATCTCTTCCGGGACCCTTCAGTTGACGGACGGTCCTGTCCGCATTCTCGGAGTGTGGTTTGGAGAAAAATTGGTGAGAAATACAGGGAATGGTCGGAGCATCGGTCCGGACTTGGCTCCGAGGTTATGTTGTCCTTGAAGGGTAAAGCTGAAGCGTGTGCTACTTACGTCTTTCCTCTTGTCCTTTACCGCTTGACTGTATATCCTCTTTGCAAGGGCCATAGGAAGGCGATCGAGCGCTTGTTGTCCACCCTCTTGTTGGGTGGGTGCAAGCAGAAGGTCCGTAAAGAAGCTTGTGTCCAACGTCTGTGTCATGGGGGGGGGGGGGCTCGGTGAGTCATCGGCACGCCTCGAGGTTGGCTTTCCTACGCCGCGTTTTGACAGAGGATTCGATTTTGGTGGGGAGTGTTAGGGACGCCTTCCCTAGCCTTACTATCGCTCCTCCCATTTCCTGGGCTAAGCGCCGTCGTAAGTCTGGGAAATTGTCGACTTTCCTCAATGAGTGTCGAGCGGCCTTGAGGGCTTTTCCACGGTCCAGTGACCTTTCACGGCTTCGAAAGGTCTTGTATCGTGAATTAGTGGAGGGGGTCGTGAAGTACTGTCTCTGTGAGCGGCTCGGCTTGTTGGTGGACGAGTTATAGACTTTCTGGTCTTGGGCGCCAGAGGCGAATTACCTCAGTAACACTGAGTTTTCGCTTATCTGGGGATTGATCCGTAACGTACTACCTCTCAACGACATGGCCTTCAGATGGGGCTGAGCGGATTTGCCCGACTGTTACCGGTGTGACCTTGGTTAAGAGGAAACGGCTTGGCACGACTTCTACCATTGTCCTCAGGTACGACCTTTCTGGGACTATGTCGGTGAGCTGACGGCTCGTATCGCTCCCGATCAGCTTGTGCTCATCGATATTGCATACGCATGTGACAATGTGTCGCCCCCGTATTCTGGGGTGAAACGAATGGTGTTTTTAACGTTGTTAGCCGTGGCAAGAATGGTGATCCGGATGACGCGAAGGAGGGGATCTTGCGACAGGAACGCTATTCTCATCAGGTTTTGATCAGATACTATCAGCATTAGCTGAAAGTGAAGATCAGAACTGATAGAAAGCGTTTGGTGTCGACAGATTTCAACGAAAGGTGGGTAAAATTAGCGAGCTTGGTTCGCGTGAAAGGGGCTATCCTTGAGTTCCTTTTGTAAGACCTCTTTCGTCACAACGGGCGGTTTCCTGCAAACCCTCCCACTGGTTAAGGTAGACCCTCTTTAGTGTACCTAGTTAATGTGAATGAGTGTCGTTCCTGGCCTGTTCCAGGCTCCTTAATTCTGTTATGAGACAAGTTGATATTCCCAACCTCCCCAGTCTGTTTTGGCCTCTTTTTTCAGCTTGACTGGTTCAGTCTTTGATTTCACCACGCCCTACATTTATTTTTCACCTCCCCCATTCCGTTAGAGAGTTAGCCTCTTGATTCTGTCTAATGACAGAATACAGCGGCAACTCTGATATTTTGTGGGTTGGACGGGTCCTACTAACATCAATTATTTTCTGTTAGATTCTGTTTTATATATAATTTTTGCATTGAGATTTAGAACCCTCTCCATCATTTCACATCATCGACAGATATATATATATATATATATATATATATATATATATATATATATTATGAACATTTTTACATAAGAAATTTTAAACCAGGCGGTTAAATTTTTAGGTTCCCTTTGTGGATGTGGTATTTTGCTATATGTAGGAGTAAAAGGTGAAGGGTGAATTCTTTCGGTGAATGGGTTATTTGATATTGAATGAATGGGTCGTTAATCGGGTTAGCTAGTTATAGGATAGGTAAGGATGGCCAACCTCAACCCAACTCCCCAGTTTTTATGCCATGTGCCACAATTATTATATTTTACAATAATAAATAGAATCTATCTATCTATCTATCTATCTATCTATCTATCTATCTATCTATCTATCTAAGTCTGTTCACAGCTATCTATCTATCTATCTATCTATCTATCTATATATCTCTGGCCACCCTTGCCACATGAAGCGTAATATTGTCATGGAGGAACATTACCCCATTGCTATTAACAAACGTTGTCCGATTCTGATTCAATGCCTATTTCACACTTTATAACCGAACGACATTTAGATAAGGATAGTAAAAAGACAAACATTGCTAAGAGCTACAAAGGATAGGACGTTGTGGAGAGACATGTCCTGAAGGGACCGAGAGAAGCAGCGAGTAACCTACCTAAAGAGATGGTGTAAATGGATGGCAGAACATGGACTGGTAAGGATAGTAAAAAGACAAACATTGCTAAGAGCTACAAAGATAGGACGTTGTGGAGAGAAATGTCCTGAAGGGACAGAGAGAATCAGCGAGTAACCTACCTAAAGAGATGGTGTAAATGGATGGCAGAACATGGACTGGTAAGGATAGTATAAAGACAAACATTGCTAAGAGCTACGAAGGATAGGACGTTGTGGAGAGACATGTCCTGAAGGGACAGAGAGAAGCAGCGAGTAACCTACCTAAAGAGATGGTGTAAATGGATGGCAGAACATGGACTGGTAAGGATAGTATAAAGACAAACATTGCTAAGAGCTACGAAGGATAGGACGTTGTGGAGAGACATGTCCTGAAGGGACAGAGAGAAGCAGGGAGTAACCTACCTAAAGAGATGGTGTAAATGGATGGCAGAACATGGACTGGTAAGGATAGTATAAAGACAAACATTGCTAAGAGCTACAAAGGATAGGACGTTGTGGAGAGACATGCCCTGAAGTGACAGAGAGAAGCAGCGAGTAACCTACCTAAAGAGATGGTGTAAATGGATGGCAGAACATGGACTGGTAAGGATAGTATAAAGACAAACATTGCTAAGAGCTACAAAGGATAGGACGTTGTGGAGAGACATGTCCTGAAGGGATAGAGAGAAGCAGGGAGTAACCTACCTAAAGAGATGGTGTAAATGGATGGCAGAACATGGACTGGTAAGGATAGTAAAAAGACAAACATTGCTAAGAGCTACAAAGGATAGGACGTTGTGGAGAGACATGTCCTGAAGGGACAGAGAGAAGCAGCGAGTAACCTACCTAAAGAGATGGTGTAAATGGATGGCAGAACATGGACTGGTAAGGATAGTATAAAGACAAACATTGCTAAGAGCTACAAAGGATAGGACGTTGTGGAGAGACATGCCCTGAAGGGACAGAGAGAAGCAGTGAGTAACCTACCTAAAGAGATGGTGTAAATGGATGGCAGAACATGGACTGGTAAGGATAGTATAAAGACAAACATTGCTAAGAGCTACAAAGGATAGGACGTTGTGGAGAGACATGCCCTGAAGAGACAGAGAGAAGCAGCGAGTAACCTACCTAAAGAGATGGTGTAAATGGATGGCAGAACATGGACTGGTAAGGATAGTAAAAAGACAAACATTGCTAAGAGCTACGAAGGATAGGACGTTGTGGAGAGACATGCCCTGAAGGGACAGAGAGAAGCAGCGAGTAACCTACCTAAAGAGATGGTGTAAATGGATGGCAGAACATGGACTGGTAAGGATAGTAAAAAGACAAACATTGCTAAGAGCTACAAAGGATAGGACGTTGTGGAGAGACATGCCCTGAAGGGACAGAGAGAAGCAGCGAGTAACCTACCTAAAGAGATGGTGTAAATGGATGGCAGAACATGGACTGGTAAGGATAGTAAAAAGACAAACATTGCTAAGAGCTACAAAGGATAGGACGTTGTGGAGAGACATGCCCTGAAGGGACAGAGAGAAGCAGCGAGTAACCTACCTAAAGAGATGGTGTAAATGGATGGCAGAACATGGACTGGTAAGGATAGTAAAAAGACAAACATTGCTAAGAGCTACAAAGGATAGGACGTTGTGGAGAGACATGCCCTGAAGGGACAGAGAGAAGCAGCGAGTAACCTACCTAAAGAGATGGTGTAAATGGATGGCAGAACATGGACTGGAAAGGATAGTATAAAGACAAACATTGCTAAGAGCTACAAAGGATAGGACGTTGTGGAGAGACATGCCCTGAAGGGACAGAGAGAAGCAGTGAGTAACCTACCTAAAGAGATGGTGTAAATGGATGGCAGAACATGGACTGGTAAGGATAGTATAAAGACAAACATTGCTAAGAGCTACAAAGGATAGGACGTTGTGGAGAGACATGCCCTGAAGAGACAGAGAGAAGCAGCGAGTAACCTACCTAAAGAGATAGTGTAAATGGATGGCAGAACATGGACTGGTAAGGATAGTAAAAAGACAAACATTGCTAAGAGCTACAAAGGATAGGACGTTGTGGAGAGACATGCCCTGAAGAGACAGAGAGAAGCAGCGAGTAACCTACCTAAAGAGATGGTGTAAATGGATGGCAGAACATGGACTGGTAAGGATAGTAAAAAGACAAACATTGCTAAGAGCTACAAAGGATAGGACGTTGTGGAGAGACATGCCCTGAAGGGACAGAGAGAAGCAGCGAGTAACCTACCTAAAGAGATGGTGTAAATGGATGGCAGAACATGGACTGGAAAGGATAGTATAAAGACAAACATTGCTAAGAGCTACAAAGGATAGGACGTTGTGGAGAGACATGCCCTGAAGGGACAGAGAGAAGCAGTGAGTAACCTACCTAAAGAGATGGTGTAAATGGATGGCAGAACATGGACTGGTAAGGATAGTATAAAGACAAACATTGCTAAGAGCTACAAAGGATAGGACGTTGTGGAGAGACATGCCCTGAAGGGACAGAGAGAAGCAGCGAGTAACCTACCTAAAGAGATGGTGTAAATGGATGGCAGAACATGGACTGGTAAGGATAGTATTAAGACAAACATTGCTAAGAGCTACAAAGGATAGGACGTTGTGGAGAGACATGCCCTGAAGAGACAGAGAGAAGCAGCGAGTAACCTACCTAAAGAGATGGTGTAAATGGATGGCAGAACATGGACTGGTAAGGATAGTAAAAAGACAAACATTGCTAAGAGCTACAAAGGATAGGACGTTGTGGAGAGACATGCCCTGAAGGGACAGAGAGAAGCAGCGAGTAACCTACCTAAAGAGATGGTGTAAATGGATGGCAGAACATGGACTGGTAAGGATAGTAAAAAGACAAACATTGCTAAGAGCTACAAAGGATAGGACGTTGTGGAGAGACATGCCCTGAAGGGACAGAGAGAAGCAGCGAGTAACCTACCTAAAGAGATGGTGTAAATGGATGGCAGAAGATGGACTGGTAAGGATAGTAAAAAGACAAACATTGCTAAGAGCTACAAAGGATAGGACGTTGTGGAGAGACATGCCCTGAAGAGACAGAGAGAAGCAGCGAGTAACCTACCTAAAGAGATGGTGTAAATGGATGGCAGAACATGGACTGGTAAGGATAGTAAAAAGACAAACATTGCTAAGAGCTACGAAGGATAGGACGTTGTGGAGAGACATGTCCTGAAGGGACAGAGAGAAGCAGGGAGTAACCTACCTAAAGAGATGGTGTAAATGGATGGCAGAACATGGACTGGTAAGGATAGTAAAAAGACAAACATTGCTAAGAGCTACAAAGGATAGGACGTTGTGAAGAGACATGTCCTGAAGGGACAGAGAGAAGCAGCGAGTAACCTACCTAAAGAGATGGTGTAAATGGATGGCAGAACATGGACTGGTAAGGATAGTAAAAAGACAAACATTGCTAAGAGCTACAAAGGATAGGACGTTGTGGAGAGACATGTCCTGAAGAGACAGAGAGAAGCAGCGAGTAACCTACCTAAAGAGATGGTGTAAATGGATGGCAGAACATGGACTGGTAAGGATAGTAAAAAGACAAACATTGCTAAGAGCTACAAAGGATAGGACGTTGTGGAGAGACATGCCCTGAAGAGACAGAGAGAAGCAGCGAGTAACCTACCTAAAGAGATGGTGTAAATGGATGGCAGAACATGGACTGGTAAGGATAGTAAAAAGACAAACATTGCTAAGAGCTACAAAGGAGAGGACGTTGTGGAGAGACATGTCCTGAAGGGACAGAGGGAAGCAGCCAGTAACCTACCTAAAGAGATGGTGTAAATGGATGGCAGAACATGGACTGGTAAGGATAGTAAAAAGACAAACATTGCTAAGAGCTACAAAGGATAAGACGTTGTGGAGAGACATGTCCTGAAGGGACAGAGAGAAGCAGCGAGTAACCTACCTAAAGAGATGGTGTAAATGGATGGCAGAACATGGACTGGTAAGGATAGTAAAAAGACAAATATTGCTAAGAGCTACAAAGGATAGGACGTTGTGGAGAGACATGTCCTGAAGGGACAGAGAGAAGCAGCGAGTAACCTACCTAAAGAGATGGTGTAAATGGATGGCAGAACATGGACTGGTAAGGATAGTAAAAAGACAAACATTGCTAAGAGCTACAAAGGATAGGACGTTGTGGAGAGACATGTCCTGAAGAGACAGAGAGAAGCAGCGAGTAACCTACCTAAAGAGATGGTGTAAATGGATGTCAGAACATGGACTGGTAAGGATAGTAAAAAGACAAACATTGCTAAGAGCTACAAAGGATAGGACGTTGTGGAGAGACATGTCCTGAAGAGACAGAGAGAAGCAGCGAGTAACCTACCTAAAGAGATGGTGTAAATGGATGGCAGAACATGGACTGGTAAGGATAGTAAAAAGACAAACATTGCTAAGAGCTACAAAGGAGAGGACGTTGTGGAGAGACATGTCCTGAAGGGACAGAGGGAAGCAGCGAGTAACCTACCTAAAGAGATGGTGTAAATGGATGGCAGAACATGGACTGGTAAGGATAGTAAAAAGACAAACATTGCTAAGAGCTACAAAGGATAAGACGTTGTGGAGAGACATGTCCTGAAGGGACAGAGAGAAGCAGCGAGTAACCTACCTAAAGAGATGGTGTAAATGGATGGCAGAACATGGACTGGTAAGGATAGTAAAAAGACAAACATTGCTAAGAGCTACAAAGGAGAGGACGTTGTGGAGAGACATGTCCTGAAGGGACAGAGGGAAGCAGCGAGTAACCTACCTAAAGAGATGGTGTAAATGGATGGCAGAACATGAACTGGTAAGGATAGTAAAAAGACAAACATTGCTAAGAGCTACAAAGGATAAGACGTTGTGGAGAGACATGTCCTGAAGGGACAGAGAGAAGCAGCGAGTAACCTACCTAAAGAGATGGTGTAAATGGATGGTAGAACATGGACTGGTAAGCATAGTAAAAAGACAAACATTGCTAAGAGCTACAAAGGTGAGGACGTTGTGGAGAGACATGTCCTGAAGGGACAGAGGGAAGCAGCGAGTAACCTACCTAAAGAGATGGTGTAAATGGATGGCAGAACATGGACTGGTAAGGATAGTAAAAAGACAAACATTGCTAAGAGCTACAAAGGAGAGGACGTTGTGGAGAGACATGTCCTGAAGGGACAGAGAGAAGCAGCGAGTAACCTACCTAAAGAGATGGTGTAAATGGATGGCAGAACATGGACTGGTAAGGATAGTAAAAAGACAAACATTGCTAAGAGCTACAAAGGATAAGACGTTGTGGAGAGACATGTCCTGAAGAGACAGAGAGAAGCAGCGAGTAACCTACCTAAAGAGATGGTGTAAATGGATGGCAGAACATGGACTGGTAAGGATAGTAAAAAGACAAACATTGCTAAGAGCTACAAAGGAGAGGACGTTGTGGAGAGACATGTCCTGAAGGGACAGAGGGAAGCAGCGAGTAACCTACCTAAAGAGATGGTGTAAATGGATGGCAGAACATGAACTGGTAAGGATAGTAAAAAGACAAACATTGCTAAGAGCTACAAAGGATAAGACGTTGTGGAGAGACATGTCCTGAAGGGACAGAGAGAAGCAGCGAGTAACCTACCTAAAGAGATGGTGTAAATGGATGGTAGAACATGGACTGGTAAGCATAGTAAAAAGACAAACATTGCTAAGAGCTACAAAGGTGAGGACGTTGTGGAGAGACATGTCCTGAAGGGACAGAGGGAAGCAGCGAGTAACCTACCTAAAGAGATGGTGTAAATGGATGGCAGAACATGGACTGGTAAGGATAGTAAAAAGACAAACATTGCTAAGAGCTACAAAGGATAAGACGTTGTGGAGAGACATGTCCTGAAGGGACAGAGAGAAGCAGCGAGTAACCTACCTAAAGAGATGGTGTAAATGGATGGCAGAACATGGACTGGTAAGGATAGTAAAAAGACAAACATTGCTAAGAGCTACAAAGGATAGGACGTTGTGGAGAGACATGTCCTGAAGAGACAGAGAGAAGCAGCGAGTAACCTACCTAAAGAGATGGTGTAAATGGATGGCAGAACATGGACTGGTAAGGATAGTAAAAAGACAAACATTGCTAAGAGCTACAAAGGATAGGACGTTGTGGAGAGACATGTCCTGAAGAGACAGAGAGAAGCAGCGAGTAACCTACCTAAAGAGATGGTGTAAATGGATGGCAGAACATGGACTGGTAAGGATAGCAAAAAGACAAACATTGCTAAGAGCTACAAAGGAGAGGACGTTGTGGAGAGACATGTCCTGAAGGGACAGAGGGAAGCAGCGAGTAACCTACCTAAAGAGATGGTGTAAATGGATGGCAGAACATGGACTGGTAAGGATAGTAAAAAGACAAACATTGCTAAGAGCTACAAAGGATAAGACGTTGTGGAGAGACATGTCCTGAAGGGACAGAGAGAAGCAGCGAGTAACCTACCTAAAGAGATGGTGTAAATGGATGGCAGAACATGGACTGGTAAGGATAGTAAAAAGACAAACATTGCTAAGAGCTACAAAGGATAGGACGTTGTGGAGAGACATGCCCTGAAGAGACAGAGAGAAGCAGCGAGTAACCTACCTAAAGAGATGGTGTAAATGGATGGCAGAACATGGACTGGTAAGGATAGTAAAAAGACAAACATTGCTAAGAGCTACGAAGGATAGGACGTTGTGGAGAGACATGTCCTGAAGGGACAGAGAGAAGCAGGGAGTAACCTACCTAAAGAGATGGTGTAAATGGATGGCAGAACATGGACTGGTAAGGATAGTAAAAAGACAAACATTGCTAAGAGCTACAAAGGATAGGACGTTGTGGAGAGACATGTCCTGAAGAGACAGAGAGAAGCAGCGAGTAACCTACCTAAAGAGATGGTGTAAATGGATGGCAGAACATGGACTGGTAAGGATAGTAAAAAGACAAACATTGCTAAGAGCTACAAAGGATAGGACGTTGTGGAGAGACATGTCCTCAAGAGACAGAGAGAAGCAGCGAGTAACCTACCTAAAGAGATGGTGTAAATGGATGGCAGAACATGGACTGGTAAGGATAGTAAAAAGACAAACATTGCTAAGAGCTACAAAGGAGAGGACGTTGTGGAGAGACATGTCCTGAAGGGACAGAGGGAAGCAGCCAGTAACCTACCTAAAGAGATGGTGTAAATGGATGGCAGAACATGGACTGGTAAGGATAGTAAAAAGACAAACATTGCTAAGAGCTACAAAGGATAAGACGTTGTGGAGAGACATGTCCTGAAGGGACAGAGAGAAGCAGCGAGTAACCTACCTAAAGAGATGGTGTAAATGGATGGCAGAACATGGACTGGTAAGGATAGTAAAAAGACAAATATTGCTAAGAGCTACAAAGGATAGGACGTTGTGGAGAGACATGTCCTGAAGGGACAGAGAGAAGCAGCGAGTAACCTACCTAAAGAGATGGTGTAAATGGATGGCAGAACATGGACTGGTAAGGATAGTAAAAAGACAAATATTGCTAAGAGCTACAAAGGATAGGACGTTGTGGAGAGACATGTCCTGAAGGGACAGAGAGAAGCAGCGAGTAACCTACCTAAAGAGATGGTGTAAATGGATGGCAGAACATGGACTGGTAAGGATAGTAAAAAGACAAACATTGCTAAGAGCTACAAAGGATAGGACGTTGTGGAGAGACATGTCCTGAAGAGACAGAGAGAAGCAGCGAGTAACCTACCTAAAGAGATGGTGTAAATGGATGGCAGAACATGGACTGGTAAGGATAGTAAAAAGACAAACATTGCTAAGAGCTACAAAGGATAGGACGTTGTGGAGAGACATGTCCTGAAGAGACAGAGAGAAGCAGCGAGTAACCTACCTAAAGAGATGGTGTAAATGGATGGCAGAACATGGACTGGTAAGGATAGTAAAAAGACAAACATTGCTAAGAGCTACAAAGGTGAGGACGTTGTGGAGAGACATGTCCTGAAGGGACAGAGGGAAGCAGCGAGTAACCTACCTAAAGAGATGGTGTAAATGGATGGCAGAACATGGACTGGTAAGGATAGTAAAAAGACAAACATTGCTAAGAGCTACAAAGGATAAGACGTTGTGGAGAGACATGTCCTGAAGGGACAGAGAGAAGCAGCGAGTAACCTACCTAAAGAGATGGTGTAAATGGATGGCAGAACATGGACTGGTAAGGATAGTAAAAAGACAAACATTGCTAAGAGCTACAAAGGATAGGACGTTGTGGAGAGACATGTCCTGAAGAGACAGAGAGAAGCAGCGAGTAACCTACCTAAAGAGATGGTGTAAATGGATGGCAGAACATGGACTGGTAAGGATAGTAAAAAGACAAACATTGCTAAGAGCTACAAAGGATAGGACGTTGTGGAGAGACATGTCCTGAAGAGACAGAGAGAAGCAGCGAGTAACCTACATAAAGAGATGGTGTAAATGGATGGCAGAACATGGACTGGTAAGGATAGCAAAAAGACAAACTTTGCTAAGAGCTACAAAGGAGAGGACGTTGTGGAGAGACATGTCCTGAAGGGACAGAGGGAAGCAGCGAGTAACCTACCTAAAGAGATGGTGTAAATGGATGGCAGAACATGGACTGGTAAGGATAGTAAAAAGACAAACATTGCTAAGAGCTACAAAGGATAAGACGTTGTGGAGAGACATGTCCTGAAGGGACAGAGAGAAGCAGCGAGTAACCTACCTAAAGAGATGGTGTAAATGGATGGCAGAACATGGACTGGTAAGGATAGTAAAAAGACAAACATTGCTAAGAGCTACAAAGGATAGGACGTTGTGGAGAGACATGTCCTGAAGAGACAGAGAGAAGCAGCGAGTAACCTACCTAAAGAGATGGTGTAAATGGATGGCAGAACATGGACTGGTAAGGATAGTAAAAAGACAAACATTGCTAAGAGCTACAAAGGAGAGGACGTTGTGGAGAGACATGTCCTGAAGGGAGAGAGGGAAGCAGCGAGTAACCTACCTAAAGAGATGGTGTAAATGGATGGCAGAACATGGACTGGTAAGGATAGTAAAAAGACAAACATTGCTAAGAGCTACAAAGGATAAGACGTTGTGGAGAGACATGTCCTGAAGGGACAGAGAGAAGCAGCGAGTAACCTACCTAAAGAGATGGTGTAAATGGATGGCAGAACATGGACTGGTAAGGATAGTAAAAAGACAAATATTGCTAAGTGCTACAAAGGATAGGACGTTGTGGAGAGACATGTCCTGAAGGGACAGAGAGAAGCAGCGAGTAACCTACCTAAAGAGATGGTGTAAATGGATGGCAGAACATGGACTGGTAAGGATAGTAAAAAGACAAATATTGCTAAGAGCTACAAAGGATAGGACGTTGTGGAGAGACATGTCCTGAAGGGACAGAGAGAAGCAGCGAGTAACCTACCTAAAGAGATGGTGTAAATGGATGGCAGAACATGGACTGGTAAGGATAGTAAAAAGACAAACATTGCTAAGAGCTACAAAGGATAGGACGTTGTGGAGAGACATGCCCTGAAGGGACAGAGAGAAGCAGCGAGTAACCTACCTAAAGAGATGGTGTAAATGGATGGCAGAACATGGACTGGTAAGGATAGTAAAAAGACAAACATTGCTAAGAGCTACAAAGGATAGGACGTTGTGGAGAGACATGTCCTGAAGAGACAGAGAGAAGCAGCGAGTAACCTACCTAAAGAGATGGTGTAAATGGATGGCAGAACATGGACTGGTAAGGATAGTAAAAAGACAAACATTGCTAAGAGCTACAAAGGATAGGACGTTGTGGAGAGACATGCCCTGAAGGGACAGAGAGAAGCAGCGAGTAACCTACCTAAAGAGATGGTGTAAATGGATGGCAGAACATGGACTGGTAAGGATAGTAAAAAGACAAACATTGCTAAGAGCTACAAAGGATAGGACGTTGTGGAGAGACATGCCCTGAAGGGACAGAGAGAAGCAGCGAGTAACCTACCTAAAGAGATGGTGTAAATGGATGGCAGAACATGGACTGGTAAGGATAGTAAAAAGACAAACATTGCTAAGAGCTACAAAGGATAGGACGTTGTGGAGAGACATGCCCTGAAGGGACAGAGAGAAGCAGCGAGTAACCTACCTAAAGAGATGGTGTAAATGGATGGCAGAACATGGACTGGTAAGGATAGTAAAAAGACAAACATTGCTAAGAGCTACAAAGGATAGGACGTTGTGGAGAGACATGTCCTGAAGAGACAGAGAGAAGCAGCGAGTAACCTACCTAAAGAGATGGTGTAAATGGATGGCAGAACATGGACTGGTAAGGATAGTAAAAAGACAAACATTGCTAAGAGCTACAAAGGATAGGACGTTGTGGAGAGACATGTCCTGAAGAGACAGAGAGAAGCAGCGAGTAACCTACATAAAGAGATGGTGTAAATGGATGGCAGAACATGGACTGGTAAGGATAGCAAAAAGACAAACATTGCTAAGAGCTACAAAGGAGAGGACGTTGTGGAGAGACATGTCCTGAAGGGACAGAGGGAAGCAGCGAGTAACCTACCTAAAGAGATGGTGTAAATGGATGGCAGAACATGGACTGGTAAGGATAGTAAAAAGACAAACATTGCTAAGAGCTACAAAGGATAAGACGTTGTGGAGAGACATGTCCTGAAGGGACAGAGAGAAGCAGCGAGTAACCTACCTAAAGAGATGGTGTAAATGGATGGCAGAACATGGACTGGTAAGGATAGTAAAAAGACAAACATTGCTAAGAGCTACAAAGGATAGGACGTTGTGGAGAGACATGTCCTGAAGAGACAGAGAGAAGCAGCGAGTAACCTACCTAAAGAGATGGTGTAAATGGATGGCAGAACATGGACTGGTAAGGATAGTAAAAAGACAAACATTGCTAAGAGCTACAAAGGAGAGGACGTTGTGGAGAGACATGTCCTGAAGGGAGAGAGGGAAGCAGCGAGTAACCTACCTAAAGAGATGGTGTAAATGGATGGCAGAACATGGACTGGTAAGGATAGTAAAAAGACAAACATTGCTAAGAGCTACAAAGGATAAGACGTTGTGGAGAGACATGTCCTGAAGGGACAGAGAGAAGCAGCGAGTAACCTACCTAAAGAGATGGTGTAAATGGATGGCAGAACATGGACTGGTAAGGATAGTAAAAAGACAAATATTGCTAAGAGCTACAAAGGATAGGACGTTGTGGAGAGACATGTCCTGAAGGGACAGAGAGAAGCAGCGAGTAACCTACCTAAAGAGATGGTGTAAATGGATGGCAGAACATGGACTGGTAAGGATAGTAAAAAGACAAATATTGCTAAGAGCTACAAAGGATAGGACGTTGTGGAGAGACATGTCCTGAAGGGACAGAGAGAAGCAGCGAGTAACCTACCTAAAGAGATGGTGTAAATGGATGGCAGAACATGGACTGGTAAGGATAGTAAAAAGACAAACATTGCTAAGAGCTACAAAGGATAGGACGTTGTGGAGAGACATGCCCTGAAGGGACAGAGAGAAGCAGCGAGTAACCTACCTAAAGAGATGGTGTAAATGGATGGCAGAACATGGACTGGTAAGGATAGTAAAAAGACAAACATTGCTAAGAGCTACAAAGGATAGGACGTTGTGGAGAGACATGTCCTGAAGAGACAGAGAGAAGCAGCGAGTAACCTACCTAAAGAGATGGTGTAAATGGATGGCAGAACATGGACTGGTAAGGATAGTAAAAAGACAAACATTGCTAAGAGCTACAAAGGATAGGACGTTGTGGAGAGACATGCCCTGAAGGGACAGAGAGAAGCAGCGAGTAACCTACCTAAAGAGATGGTGTAAATGGATGGCAGAACATGGACTGGTAAGGATAGTAAAAAGACAAACATTGCTAAGAGCTACAAAGGATAGGACGTTGTGGAGAGACATGCCCTGAAGGGACAGAGAGAAGCAGCGAGTAACCTACCTAAAGAGATGGTGTAAATGGATGGCAGAACATGGACTGGTAAGGATAGTAAAAAGACAAACATTGCTAAGAGCTACAAAGGATAGGACGTTGTGGAGAGACATGCCCTGAAGGGACAGAGAGAAGCAGCGAGTAACCTACCTAAAGAGATGGTGTAAATGGATGGCAGAACATGGACTGGTAAGGATAGTAAAAAGACAAACATTGCTAAGAGCTACAAAGGATAGGACGTTGTGGAGAGACATGTCCTGAAGGGACAGAGAGAAGCAGGGAGTAACCTACCTAAAGAGATGGTGTAAATGGATGGCAGAACATGGACTGGTAAGGATAGTAAAAAGACAAACATTGCTAAGAGCTACAAAGGATAGGACGTTGTGAAGAGACATGTCCTGAAGGGACAGAGAGAAGCAGCGAGTAACCTACCTAAAGAGATGGTGTAAATGGATGGCAGAACATGGACTGGTAAGGATAGTAAAAAGACAAACATTGCTAAGAGCTACAAAGGATAGGACGTTGTGGAGAGACATGTCCTGAAGAGACAGAGAGAAGCAGCGAGTAACCTACCTAAAGAGATGGTGTAAATGGATGGCAGAACATGGACTGGTAAGGATAGTAAAAAGACAAACATTGCTAAGAGCTACAAAGGATAGGACGTTGTGGAGAGACATGTCCTGAAGAGACAGAGAGAAGCAGCGAGTAACCTACCTAAAGAGATGGTGTAAATGGATGGCAGAACATGGACTGGTAAGGATAGTAAAAAGACAAACATTGCTAAGAGCTACAAAGGAGAGGACGTTGTGGAGAGACATGTCCTGAAGGGACAGAGGGAAGCAGCCAGTAACCTACCTAAAGAGATGGTGTAAATGGATGGCAGAACATGGACTGGTAAGGATAGTAAAAAGACAAACATTGCTAAGAGCTACAAAGGATAAGACGTTGTGGAGAGACATGTCCTGAAGGGACAGAGAGAAGCAGCGAGTAACCTACCTAAAGAGATGGTGTAAATGGATGGCAGAACATGGACTGGTAAGGATAGTAAAAAGACAAATATTGCTAAGAGCTACAAAGGATAGGACGTTGTGGAGAGACATGTCCTGAAGGGACAGAGAGAAGCAGCGAGTAACCTACCTAAAGAGATGGTGTAAATGGATGGCAGAACATGGACTGGTAAGGATAGTAAAAAGACAAATATTGCTAAGAGCTACAAAGGATAGGACGTTGTGGAGAGACATGTCCTGAAGGGACAGAGAGAAGCAGCGAGTAACCTACCTAAAGAGATGGTGTAAATGGATGGCAGAACATGGACTGGTAAGGATAGTAAAAAGACAAACATTGCTAAGAGCTACAAAGGATAGGACGTTGTGGAGAGACATGTCCTGAAGAGACAGAGAGAAGCAGCGAGTAACCTACCTAAAGAGATGGTGTAAATGGATGGCAGAACATGGACTGGTAAGGATAGTAAAAAGACAAACATTGCTAAGAGCTACAAAGGATAGGACGTTGTGGAGAGACATGTCCTGAAGAGACAGAGAGAAGCAGCGAGTAACCTACCTAAAGAGATGGTGTAAATGGATGGCAGAACATGGACTGGTAAGGATAGTAAAAAGACAAACATTGCTAAGAGCTACAAAGGAGAGGACGTTGTGGAGAGACATGTCCTGAAGGGACAGAGGGAAGCAGCGAGTAACCTACCTAAAGAGATGGTGTAAATGGATGGCAGAACATGGACTGGTAAGGATAGTAAAAAGACAAACATTGCTAAGAGCTACAAAGGATAAGACGTTGTGGAGAGACATGTCCTGAAGGGACAGAGAGAAGCAGCGAGTAACCTACCTAAAGAGATGGTGTAAATGGATGGCAGAACATGGACTGGTAAGGATAGTAAAAAGACAAACATTGCTAAGAGCTACAAAGGAGAGGACGTTGTGGAGAGACATGTCCTGAAGGGACAGAGGGAAGCAGCGAGTAACCTACCTAAAGAGATGGTGTAAATGGATCGCAGAACATGAACTGGTAAGGATAGTAAAAAGACAAACATTGCTAAGAGCTACAAAGGATAAGACGTTGTGGAGAGACATGTCCTGAAGGGACAGAGAGAAGCAGCGAGTAACCTACCTAAAGAGATGGTGTAAATGGATGGTAGAACATGGACTGGTAAGCATAGTAAAAAGACAAACATTGCTAAGAGCTACAAAGTTGAGGACGTTGTGGAGAGACATGTCCTGAAGGGACAGAGGGAAGCAGCGAGTAACCTACCTAAAGAGATGGTGTAAATGGATGGCAGAACATGGACTGGTAAGGATAGTAAAAAGACAAACATTGCTAAGAGCTACAAAGGATAAGACGTTGTGGAGAGACATGTCCTGAAGGGACAGAGAGAAGCAGCGAATAACCTACCTAAAGAGATGGTGTAAATGGATGGCAGAACATGGACTGGTAAGGATAGTAAAAAGACAAACATTGCTAAGAGCTACAAAGGATAGGACGTTGTGGAGAGACATGTCCTGAAGAGACAGAGAGAAGCAGCGAGTAACCTACCTAAAGAGATGGTGTAAATGGATGGCAGAACATGGACTGGTAAGGATAGTAAAAAGACAAACATTGCTAAGAGCTACAAAGGATAGGACGTTGTGGAGAGACATGTCCTGAAGAGACAGAGAGAAGCAGCGAGTAACCTACCTAAAGAGATGGTGTAAATGGATGGCAGAACATGGACTGGTAAGGATAGCAAAAAGACAAACATTGCTAAGAGCTACAAAGGAGAGGACGTTGTGGAGAGACATGTCCTGAAGGGACAGAGGGAAGCAGCGAGTAACCTACCTAAAGAGATGGTGTAAATGGATGGCAGAACATGGACTGGTAAGGATAGTAAAAAGACAAACATTGCTAAGAGCTACAAAGGATAAGACGTTGTGGAGAGACATGTCCTGAAGGGACAGAGAGAAGCAGCGAGTAACCTACCTAAAGAGATGGTGTAAATGGATGGCAGAACATGGACTGGTAAGGATAGTAAAAAGACAAACATTGCTAAGAGCTACAAAGGATAGGACGTTGTGGAGAGACATGTCCTGAAGAGACAGAGAGAAGCAGCGAGTAACCTACCTAAAGAGATGGTGTAAATGGATGGCAGAACATGGACTGGTAAGGATAGTAAAAAGACAAACATTGCTAAGAGCTACAAAGGAGAGGACGTTGTGGAGAGACATGTCCTGAAGGGAGAGAGGGAAGCAGCGAGTAACCTACCTAAAGAGATGGTGTAAATGGATGGCAGAACATGGACTGGTAAGGATAGTAAAAAGACAAACATTGCTAAGAGCTACAAAGGATAAGACGTTGTGGAGAGACATGTCCTGAAGGGACAGAGAGAAGCAGCGAGTAACCTACCTAAAGAGATGGTGTAAATGGATGGCAGAACATGGACTGGTAAGGATAGTAAAAAGACAAATATTGCTAAGAGCTACAAAGGATAGGACGTTGTGGAGAGACATGTCCTGAAGGGACAGAGAGAAGCAGCGAGTAACCTACCTAAAGAGATGGTGTAAATGGATGGCAGAACATGGACTGGTAAGGATAGTAAAAAGACAAATATTGCTAAGAGCTACAAAGGATAGGACGTTGTGGAGAGACATGTCCTGAAGGGACAGAGAGAAGCAGCGAGTAACCTACCTAAAGAGATGGTGTAAATGGATGGCAGAACATGGACTGGTAAGGATAGTAAAAAGACAAACATTGCTAAGAGCTACAAAGGATAGGACGTTGTGGAGAGACATGCCCTGAAGGGACAGAGAGAAGCAGCGAGTAACCTACCTAAAGAGATGGTGTAAATGGATGGCAGAACATGGACTGGTAAGGATAGTAAAAAGACAAACATTGCTAAGAGCTACAAAGGATAGGACGTTGTGGAGAGACATGTCCTGAAGAGACAGAGAGAAGCAGCGAGTAACCTACCTAAAGAGATGGTGTAAATGGATGGCAGAACATGGACTGGTAAGGATAGTAAAAAGACAAACATTGCTAAGAGCTACAAAGGATAGGACGTTGTGGAGAGACATGCCCTGAAGGGACAGAGAGAAGCAGCGAGTAACCTACCTAAAGAGATGGTGTAAATGGATGGCAGAACATGGACTGGTAAGGATAGTAAAAAGACAAACATTGCTAAGAGCTACAAAGGATAGGACGTTGTGGAGAGACATGCCCTGAAGGGACAGAGAGAAGCAGCGAGTAACCTACCTAAAGAGATGGTGTAAATGGATGGCAGAACATGGACTGGTAAGGATAGTAAAAAGACAAACATTGCTAAGAGCTACAAAGGATAGGACGTTGTGGAGAGACATGCCCTGAAGGGACAGAGAGAAGCAGCGAGTAACCTACCTAAAGAGATGGTGTAAATGGATGGCAGAACATGGACTGGTAAGGATAGTAAAAAGACAAACATTGCTAAGAGCTACAAAGGATAGGACGTTGTGGAGAGACATGTCCTGAAGAGACAGAGAGAAGCAGCGAGTAACCTACCTAAAGAGATGGTGTAAATGGATGGCAGAACATGGACTGGTAAGGATAGTAAAAAGACAAACATTGCTAAGAGCTACAAAGGAGAGGACGTTGTGGAGAGACATGTCCTGAAGGGACAGAGGGAAGCAGCGAGTAACCTACCTAAAGAGATGGTGTAAATGGATGGCAGAACATGGACTGGTAAGGATAGTAAAAAGACAAACATTGCTAAGAGCTACAAAGGATAAGACGTTGTGGAGAGACATGTCCTGAAGGGACAGAGAGAAGCAGCGAGTAACCTACCTAAAGAGATGGTGTAAATGGATGGCAGAACATGGACTGGTAAGGATAGTAAAAAGACAAACATTGCTAAGAGCTACAAAGGATAGGACGTTGTGGAGAGACATGTCCTGAAGGGACAGAGAGAAGCAGCGAGTAACCTACCTAAAGAGATGGTGTAAATGGATGGCAGAACATGGACTGGTAAGGATAGTAAAAAGACAAATATTGCTAAGAGCTACAAAGGATAGGACGTTGTGGAGAGACATGTCCTGAAGGGACAGAGAGAAGCAGCGAGTAACCTACCTAAAGAGATAGTGTAAATGGATGGCAGAACATGGACAGGTAAGGATAGTAAAAAGACAAACATTGCTAAGAGCTACAAAGGATAGGACGTTGTGGAGAGACATGTCCTGAAGAGACAGAGAGAAGCAGCGAGTAACCTACCTAAAGAGATGGTGTAAATGGATGGCAGAACATGGACTGGTAAGGATAGTAAAAAGACAAACATTGCTAAGAGCTACAAAGGATAGGACGTTGTGGAGAGACATGTCCTGAAGAGACAGAGAGAAGCAGCGAGTAACCTACCTAAAGAGATGGTGTAAATGGATGGCAGAACATGGACTGGTAAGGATAGTAAAAAGACAAACATTGCTAAGAGCTACAAAGGAGAGGACGTTGTGGAGAGACATGTCCTGAAGGGACAGAGGGAAGCAGCGAGTAACCTACCTAAAGAGATGGTGTAAATGGATGGCAGAACATGGACTGGTAAGGATAGTAAAAAGACAAACATTGCTAAGAGCTACAAAGGATAGGACGTTGTGGAGAGACATGTCCTGAAGGGACAGAGGGAAGCAGCGAGTAACCTACCTAAAGAGATGGTGTAAATGGATGGCAGAACATGGACTGGTAAGGATAGTAAAAAGACAAACATTGCTAAGAGCTACAAAGGATAAGACGTTGTGGAGAGACATGTCCTGAAGGGACAGAGAGAAGCAGCGAGTAACCTACCTAAAGAGATGGTGTAAATGGATGGCAGAACATGGACTGGTAAGGATAGTAAAAAGACAAACATTGCTAAGAGCTACAAAGGATAGGACGCTGTGGAGAGACATGTCCTGAAGGGACAGAGAGAAGCAGCGAGTAACCTACCTAAAGAGATGGTGTAAATGGATGGCAGAACATGGACTGGTAAGGATAGTAAAAAGACAAACATTGCTAAGAGCTACAAAGGATAGGACGTTGTGGAGAGACATGTCCTGAAGAGACAGAGAGAAGCAGCGAGTAACCTACCTAAAGAGATGGTGTAAATGGATGGCAGAACATGGACTGGTAAGGATAGTAAAAAGACAAACATTGCTAAGAGCTACAAAGGATAGGACGTTGTGGAGAGACATGTCCTGAAGAGACAGAGAGAAGCAGCGAGTAACCTACCTAAAGAGATGGTGTAAATGGATGGCAGAACATGGACTGGTAAGGATAGTAAAAAGACAAACATTGCTAAGAGCTACAAAGGATAGGACGTTGTGGAGAGACATGCCCTGAAGGGACAGAGAGAAGCAGCGAGTAACCTACCTAAAGAGATGGTGTAAATGGATGGCAGAACATGGACTGGTAAGGATAGTAAAAAGACAAACATTGCTAAGAGCTACAAAGGATAGGACGTTGTGGAGAGACATGCCCTGAAGGGACAGAGAGAAGCAGCGAGTAACCTACCTAAAGAGATGGTGTAAATGGATGGCAGAACATGGACTGGTAAGGATAGTAAAAAGACAAACATTGCTAAGAGCTACAAAGGATAGGACGTTGTGGAGAGACATGCCCTGAAGGGACAGAGAGAAGCAGCGAGTAACCTACCTAAAGAGATGGTGTAAATGGATGGCAGAACATGGACTGGTAAGGATAGTAAAAAGACAAACATTGCTAAGAGCTACAAAGGATAGGACGTTGTGGAGAGACATGTCCTGAAGAGACAGAGAGAAGCAGCGAGTAACCTACCTAAAGAGATGGTGTAAATGGATGGCAGAACATGGACTGGTAAGGATAGTAAAAAGACAAACATTGCTAAGAGCTACAAAGGAGAGGACGTTGTGGAGAGACATGTCCTGAAGGGACAGAGGGAAGCAGCGAGTAACCTACCTAAAGAGATGGTGTAAATGGATGGCAGAACATGGACTGGTAAGGATAGTAAAAAGACAAACATTGCTAAGAGCTACAAAGGATAAGACGTTGTGGAGAGACATGTCCTGAAGGGACAGAGAGAAGCAGCGAGTAACCTACCTAAAGAGATGGTGTAAATGGATGGCAGAACATGGACTGGTAAGGATAGTAAAAAGACAAACATTGCTAAGAGCTACAAAGGATAGGACGTTGTGGAGAGACATGTCCTGAAGGGACAGAGAGAAGCAGCGAGTAACCTACCTAAAGAGATGGTGTAAATGGATGGCAGAACATGGACTGGTAAGGATAGTAAAAAGACAAATATTGCTAAGAGCTACAAAGGATAGGACGTTGTGGAGAGACATGTCCTGAAGGGACAGAGAGAAGCAGCGAGTAACCTACCTAAAGAGATAGTGTAAATGGATGGCAGAACATGGACAGGTAAGGATAGTAAAAAGACAAACATTGCTAAGAGCTACAAAGGATAGGACGTTGTGGAGAGACATGTCCTGAAGAGACAGAGAGAAGCAGCGAGTAACCTACCTAAAGAGATGGTGTAAATGGATGGCAGAACATGGACTGGTAAGGATAGTAAAAAGACAAACATTGCTAAGAGCTACAAAGGATAGGACGTTGTGGAGAGACATGTCCTGAAGAGACAGAGAGAAGCAGCGAGTAACCTACCTAAAGAGATGGTGTAAATGGATGGCAGAACATGGACTGGTAAGGATAGTAAAAAGACAAACATTGCTAAGAGCTACAAAGGAGAGGACGTTGTGGAGAGACATGTCCTGAAGGGACAGAGGGAAGCAGCGAGTAACCTACCTAAAGAGATGGTGTAAATGGATGGCAGAACATGGACTGGTAAGGATAGTAAAAAGACAAACATTGCTAAGAGCTACAAAGGATAGGACGTTGTGGAGAGACATGTCCTGAAGGGACAGAGGGAAGCAGCGAGTAACCTACCTAAAGAGATGGTGTAAATGGATGGCAGAACATGGACTGGTAAGGATAGTAAAAAGACAAACATTGCTAAGAGCTACAAAGGATAAGACGTTGTGGAGAGACATGTCCTGAAGGGACAGAGAGAAGCAGCGAGTAACCTACCTAAAGAGATGGTGTAAATGGATGGCAGAACATGGACTGGTAAGGATAGTAAAAAGACAAACATTGCTAAGAGCTACAAAGGATAGGACGCTGTGGAGAGACATGTCCTGAAGGGACAGAGAGAAGCAGCGAGTAACCTACCTAAAGAGATGGTGTAAATGGATGGCAGAACATGGACTGGTAAGGATAGTAAAAAGACAAACATTGCTAAGAGCTACAAAGGATAGGACGTTGTGGAGAGACATGTCCTGAAGAGACAGAGAGAAGCAGCGAGTAACCTACCTAAAGAGATGGTGTAAATGGATGGCAGAACATGGACTGGTAAGGATAGTAAAAAGACAAACATTGCTAAGAGCTACAAAGGAGAGGACGTTGTGGAGAGACATGTCCTGAAGGGACAGAGGGAAGCAGCGAGTAACCTACCTAAAGAGATGGTGTAAATGGATGGCAGAACATGGACTGGTAAGGATAGTAAAAAGACAAACATTGCTAAGAGCTACAAAGGATAGGACGTTGTGGAGAGACATGTCCTGAAGGGACAGAGAGAAGCAGCGAGTAACCTACCTAAAGAGATGGTGTAAATGGATGGCAGAACATGGACTGGTAAGGATAGTAAAAAGACAAATATTGCTAAGAGCTACAAAGGATAGGACGTTGTGGAGAGACATGTCCTGTAGGGACAGAGAGAAGCAGCGAGTAACCTACCTAAAGAGATGGTGTAAATGGATGGCAGAACATGGACTGGTAAGGATAGTAAAAAGACAAATATTGCTAAGAGCTACAAAGGATAGGACGTTGTGGAGAGACATGTCCTGAAGGGACAGAGAGAAGCAGCGAGTAACCTACCTAAAGAGATGGTGTAAATGGATGGCAGAACATGGACTGGTAAGGATAGTAAAAAGACAAACATTGCTAAGAGCTACAAAGGATAGGACGTTGTGGAGAGACATGTCCTGAAGGGACAGAGAGAAGCAGCGAGTAACCTACCTAAAGAGATGGTGTAAATGGATGGCAGAACATGGACTGGTAAGGATAGTAAAAAGACAAATATTGCTAAGAGCTACAAAGGATAGGACGTTGTGGAGAGACATGTCCTGAAGGGACAGAGAGAAGCAGCGAGTAACCTACCTAAAGAGATGGTGTAAATGGATGGCAGAACATGGACTGGTAAGGATAGTAAAAAGACAAACATTGCTAAGAGCTACAAAGGATAGGACGTTGTGGAGAGACATGTCCTGAAGGGACAGAGAGAAGCAGCGAGTAACCTACCTAAAGAGATGGTGTAAATGGATGGCAGAACATGGACTCGTAAGGATTGTAAAAAGACAAATATTGCTAAGAGCTACAAAGGATAGGACGTTGTGGAGAGACATGTCCTGAAGGGACAGAGAGAAGCAGCGAGTAACCTACCTAAAGAGATGGTGTAAATGTATGGCAGAACATGGACTGGTAAGGATAGTAAAAAGACAAACATTGCTAAGAGCTACAAAGGATAAGACGTTGTGGAGAGACATGTCCTGAAGGGACAGAGGGAAGCAGCGAGTAACCTACCTAAAGAGATGGTGTAAATGGATGGCAGAACATGGACTGGTAAGGATAGTAAAAAGACAAACATTGCTAAGAGCTACAAAGGATAGGACGTTGTGGAGAGACATGTCCTGAAGGGACAGAGTGAAGCAGCGAGTAACCTACCTAAAGAGATGGTGTAAATGGAAGGTAGAACATGGACTGGTAATGATAGTATAAAGATAAACATTGCTAAGAGCTACAAAGGATAGGACGTTGTGGAGAGACATGTCCTGAAGGGACAGGGAGAAGCAGCGAGTAACCTACCTAAAGAGATGGTGTAAAATGGATGGCAGAACATAGACTGGTAAGGATAGTAAAAAGACAAAGATTGCTAAGAGCTACAAAGAATAGGACGTTGTGGAGAGGCATATCCTCTAAATGGATGGGAGAACAGGAGCTCGGGGAGATAGTAAGGCGACAATATATAGAGCTCCGGATGTTGTGGAGAGCCCTGATCGCCGATGTACTGGGCGTAGAAGAAGAACCTTTAGAGCGAGACGAGATGTCCAACAGAGTAAAATTGTTGGAATTGAAGAGTTGTCTCCCCTGCTTTATTTACTAGTGTGTGTGTGTGTGTGTGTGTTTGTGTGTGTGTGTGTGTGTGTGTGTGTGTGTGTGTGTGTGTGTGAATGCTTCTCTCTTTCTATACCGAAGTGTAATGTTAACGTTGGGCGAAAAGAAATAGGACAGAACGGGAGGAGGGGCGGAAGTGCATTCTGCCAACAACCCGGATGACGTCAGTTAGTGGGGAGGTAGGGCGCTGGTCACGTGATTCGTTGTTCAGTTGACAGCAGAACCCGGGCACCACTAGTCATTCCTCTCTCTCTCTTTCTCTCTCTTGGATCCATTTCGTAACGGCCACCGCCTTTGTCTCATCCTCACCCACGACCCACGGCCCCGAACCCCGCTCCCTTCTCTCGCCACGAAAACACGTCACCCTCCCCAGTCAATTCTATCCTCGCCCTCACCATCACGAGTTTATTTGCATATTCATTAAGTTGTGACGGAAGCAATTGATTGTGATTTCAATTTTATCTCAATGTGCACGCGCTGTGTTTTGTGTGTGTGTGTGTGTGTGTGTGTGTGTGTGTGTGTGTGCGTGCGCAAGCATGTTTATATGTAGGTGAATGAGAGTATATATCTGTGTATAGTTGCATATATTAGTGTGCGTGTGAGTGTATATTAGTGTGGATGCATAAATACATAGCAACACATATGTATATGGTGATTTTCCAAGCGTAACTTAGTTGTGGCACAAGGCCGAAAGCATGGAGCACCCTGTTATGATCGGACTCACTACTCAGTTTGCTAACTATTACACCGCCTCCAGGTGCCATATATATATATATATATATATATATATATATATATATATATATATATATATATATATATATATATATACCCATACACTCTCTCTCATACACACATACATAGAAACAGGCTGTGCGAAAGTAGATATACACTAATTGAAAATGTAGTGTTTTGGTTCCCCTACACATATATACGAGGGTCATTCAATAAATAAGGTGAATTACAGATAGAAGCTTACTTATTAAGCTTTATTATTATTTTTCAACTTAGTCTCCCAGCACTGTCACACACTTTTCCGATCTGTGCACAAGCTTCCGTATTCCCTCAGCTTAAAAATCTTTGGACCGATTTCTCAACCAGTCGCTCACAACACTTTTGACTTCATCGTCACTTTTAAACTTCGTGCCTCTCGTGAACGCTTTCAAGGGACCAAACAGGTGAAAGCCTGAAGGGGCAAGGTCTGGGCTGTAAGGGGGATGAGGGAGCAGTTCCCAGCCCAGCTCGTTGATGGTCTGCACCGTTTGGGCTGCTGTGTGAGGCCTTGCGTTTTCATGATGCAAGTTGACTCCTTCTGACTGATGACCCCTGCGTTTGTCCCAACAGATAAGCTCAACGTCCTTGCAATGTAATCCACTGTCACCCTTCTGTCAGACTGAATGAGGTCATTGACTGATTCGATCACCTCAGGAGACCTCACTTCTATAGGCCTCCCAGGTCTGTCTTCATCCTCAACACTGCTCCGTCCTTCTTTAAACAATTTAGCCCACTTGTAGACATTTTTTGGCTGAAACATGTGGCACCATACACAGTTGAGATTCTCCAATGAATTTCAACTGGTTTGCACCCTTCAGCAACCAAAAACTTGGTAACTGACCGCTGGAGCATGCTTCTTGGTCGGCCATCTTTGTTAATCGTCAAAACTCTCAAAGCTTTTTTTTAATCTGCAAAAGAAATGAAATCCATGTGAAAAAGAAGTAAAACAAAACAAAATAAAAAAGAGTAAGCTTCTATCTGTATTAGAAGTCCTTATACCGAAAAATTCACCTTATTTATTGAATGACCCTCTTATATATGATGATTCTGGACGATGATGTCGGAGTAAACGGACGTGTTTTTTCATTGCTCAAACAAAGCGATTTTAAGGAATGTCTCGAATATATATATATATATATATATATATATATATATATATATATATATATATATAATATTTATTGTATATACTTATTGTTATTTTTATAGATACAAAAAATTATGTAAATGTACTGTTATAATACACAATATTAACTACATTTACTGGCATTAATGTCAGAGAAATTTATTATAAGTTTATTATAAGCAGAGCATTTACTTAAACATTTGTATCTATTAAAAATAACCTATAAACAATAAATATATTAAAATAATTGTCGGACTTGGTCCATTTCATCTAAAAAAATTCTTTAATCTACAGCCAATGCTTACGCGTTAAACGCATCCGTTCTCACAAGGAAGATTACTAGTGAAACATAGGACAACTTTGCAATGACTTTTTTAATAGGAATTACCCACTCAAAATAATCAAAGAATCCATCACCAAAGCTTCCAAACTTAACGGAAACTCTCTCCTCAACTATTTTACTAAAAAGAATAATTCCAGAATCCTTAGGGTCTTTTATTTTAATTATAACATTCACAGACTTTCCCACAGATTAACTAAAGATTTCCAACATTTAAAATTATACAATACTATTAGTAATTTATTTAGCGATAACCCCCTACACGTGAGGCAACAGCTCCACCAACCTCTTCAGACTTTTAAAATCATAAAAAATCTGCAACACCTCACCAAAGGAATGTCATCTGTAACAAACCCCGGTGCCTGCTCTGCAAACACATCATCACTCAAAACATTTACACCCTCCTGTACTCAGTATTCAGACCACCTGCGCTAAGCTGTGACAGATTCAATCTCGTATATTTACTTTTCTGCCACTAATGTGAAAAGGGGAATTATGTGGGAGAAATCAGAACAGAGTTTCGTTTACGGTTCAGTAACCACAAGAAAAACATCAGGGACAACAACAACAATTTAACCATCCTCTGTACACTTCAACCAACCTGGTCATAGCATCGACGATGTCGGATGCGTGCTTTTAGCGTCTGGCTTCCTTAGTATGAAAGTTGAAGTATACCCGAAAAGTAAATTCCCACATAAAGGGACTAAACAAATATTTGGGTTTACTCTGAGAGTATAATTTCGTTTAACAGCCATCTCCTACCTACTATATTTTTATGTTCTGCCACCTATGATTTCCCTCAGTACGCACTATTCAGTAATGGAAGTATTGCCGTGTATACTGAGGGCTACCTTCCGGTCACCCGTTTTATACCATCTTCGGTCTTATAAATATAGGCCCTTTACATAATATAGATATAAGTGTGGAAGTTAAGAGTAGATAAATATTAATCTTGTATGTGTCACCCTTGCGTGGAGTATTGCTGCCATATATGGTCTGGAGCCCCTACTGTTTGCCTCGGGGTTCTTGATAAGATCCAGAAACGGGTATGCAACATAATTGGCCCTGATCTGTCATCTCGTCTGCAGTCGCTCTCACACAGACGCGCCGTCGCCTCGCACTGTCTTTTTTTTTACAATTACTTTCACGGTAATTGCTCCGATGAGCTGCTTACGCTGGTTCCCAGACTTCGCGAATTCAAGCGTTCTACGAGGCTGGCAGCCCCTCCCACCCTTTCACTGTTGAAACTGTTAAATGTAGACGCCTCTTCTACTCCAATAGCATCATGTCTCTCACCTCTCGCCTGTGGAACTCCCTCCCCTATTCCTGTTTCCCTGACAACTATAAACGCCAACTATTCAAATGTAATGTCAATCGATATTGATCTATCCACTATTTTTCTCCACATCCTTTCCTCTAACACTCCTATCTGCTCTCTCTCTCCAAATTTTCTTTAAACCCTTGCCTTCATCGATCCACTATCATTCTCCACATCCTTTCCACTAACACTGCTATCTGCTCTCGCTCCAAATCTTCTGTAAACCCTTGCCTTGATCTATCGACTATCCCTCTCATCATCCATCAATCCTATCTGCTCTCGTTCCAAATCTTCTGTAACCCCTTGCCTTGATCTATCCAATATCCTTCTCCACATTCTTTCCACTAACACTGCTATTTGCTCTCGTTCCAAATCTTCTGTAACCCCTTGCCTTGATCTATCCACTATCCTACTCGACATCCTTTCCTCTTTAACTACTATCTGCTATCGTTCCAAATCTTCTGTAAACACTTGCCTTGATCTATCCACTATCCTTCTCCACTTCCTTTCCTCTAAAACTCAGATCTGCTCTCGATCCAAATCTTCTGTAATCACTTGCCTTGATCTATCCACTATCCTTCCCCACATCCTTTCCTCTGACACACTTATCAGCTCTCGCTCCAAATCTTCTGTAAACACTTGCCTTAATCTATCCACTATCCTTCTCGACATCCTTTTCTCTGACACTCTTATCTGCTCTCGCTACAAATCTTCTGTAACCCCTTGCCTTGATCTATCCACTATCCTTCTCCACATCCTTTCCTCTAACACTCTTATCTGCTCTCGCTACAAAACTTCTGTAACCGCTTGCCTTGATCTATCCACTATCATTCTCCACGCCCTTTCCTCTATCCCTCCTATCTGCTCTCGCTCTAAATCTTCTGTAACGCCTTGACTTGATCTATCCACTATCCTTCTCCACGTCCTTTTTTCTAACACTCCTATCTGCTCTCGCTACAAATCTTCTGTAACTCTTACCTTGATCTATCAACTATCCTTCTCCACATCTTTTCCTCTAACACTCTTATCTGCTCTCGCTCCAAATCTTATACCCATCCATACACAATAATATACACATCTATACACCTTTCCACCTATCCAGATATAATAACATACACAAATATACACCCATTCAGATACAATAATACACACAACTATACACCCATCCAGATAAATAATATACACAACTATACACTCATCCAGACACAATATCACACACAACTATGCACCCATCCAGATACAATAACATACACAAATATACACCCATCCAGACACAATAACATTCGAAATTATACACCCATCCCGACACAATAGCATACACAGCTATACAACTATCCAGATACAATAACATACACAATTATACACCCATGCAGATACAATGATACACACAATTATTCAGCCATCCAGACACAATAACATACAAAACTATACAATCATCCAGACACAATAACATACACAATTATACACCCATCCAGATACAATAATCACACAACTATACACCCTTCCAGATACAATAACATGCACAACTATACACTCATCCAGACACAATAACATACACAACTATACACCTATCCAGATACAATAACATACACATGTATACACATATCCAGATACAATAATATACACAAATATACACCCATCCAGACACAATAACATACACAGCTATCCACCCCTCCAAATACAATAACATATACAACTAAACACCCATCCAGATACAATAACATACACAAATATACATCCATCCTGATATAATAACATACACAAATATACACCCATCCAGATACAATAATACACACAAATATACACCCATCCAGATACAATAACATACACAACTACACACCCATCCAGATACAATAACAAATACGAAAAACATACTCGAAAAATGAATGGCCTCCTGTATCCACCAGAGAACTGACGTCTTTGGTCACCTAACGTGGTTGAAGGGGGAATTAAACTAAACAAAATGGGGGAAAATAAAAGGGGCAAATGAGCATACATCCGCCTAGCTAAGTTAAATTCGCTGGAAAACTCTGAAATCAGAACAAGACTAAACTAACCTATTTTGGGCGGGTTTGCCAATATTCACTCGAAATTATTCAATATCCTGATGTCGAACCGGCATCAAAATGCCACAACTACTCCTCAACTTTTATTCTAATGTAGTTACTTGCCATATTTATAAGTAGGGTCAGTCCATTGTAATAAGTAGTAGTTAAGATCCGGTAGGACGCTGAGTATCACTCTACAACAACTTGTAACACTACTAATTTTGATTCCAGACTCTTTTTTGTAATTGCAAAGGAATAAACGCACCATTCTGATTTTACTGACAATTCAAAATATTCTTTTATGTATTTGGTGGGAATCAATGAGAATTACTTATAACAAACTGTTGGAATCTGGGTATACTATTACTGCACTAATGTTAAATGGAGCAATTGGCCCGTTTGAATGACACTGGAAGAGAAATATTATTTGGGGGGGAGGGGAAGAGGTCAGTACGTGATTTTGCTGAATGTCAACGATATTCCTCCAGTTGCAAATGCGACGCAGCGAACGAGAATAGAGTAATTGACACGTTTGAATGACACTAGAAGGAAAGTGTTTTGGGGGGGAAAGAGGTCAGTATGTGATTTTGCTGAATGCCAACAATATTTCCCAAGTTGAAAATGCGACGCAGCGAACGAGCATAGAGCAATTGGCACGTTTGAATGACACCAGAAGAAAAGTTTTTTTTTGGGGGGGGGGAGAGGTCAGTATGTGATTTTGCTGAATGCCAACGATATTCCTCAAGTTGCAAATGCGACGCAGAGGACGAGCATGGCACTGGGATGAAATGTTTCCGACATTCATGTATTTCCAGAACATCTGCAGAATGTTTCGTCAATATGACATTGAGCTGTAGTTAACAAGCTAGTTTCGTTGCTAGTGAAGAGAGGTTCGATCCTCACCGGGTGCCTCACTATTATAGCCTCGTGTTAAGTTTACTAAATATTTAAATAGGGAGACTGGCACAGAGCAATGGTAAACCAGCTAGTTTCACAATCTATTGCTAGTGTAGCCAGTTCGATCCTTGCTAGCTGCTCCAGTATTATGGCCTTCGGCTAAGCTTAGTAAATAGTAAATGTCTATACAAGACATAGAGCAATGCTTAACGAGCTAGTCTTACAGACTGGCTAATGTCAAGAGCTTGGTTCTCACTGAGTGCGTCACGCTTATAATTCTGTGTCAAGATTAATAAACACACATATGTATATATATATATATATATATATATATATATATATATATATATATATAAATTGTGTGAATCTTTCTAAGAGAAAAGCTCCGTTTAAATTTTGAAATACCAAAAATAAAAGCGAGAGAGAAAGAGAGAAAACGAGAGAGAGAGAGAGGGAAAGCAAGCGAGATAGAGAGAAAGCGAAAGAGGGAAAGAGAGAGAGAGAGTAAGAAAGTGAAAGAGGGAAAGCGAGAGAGAGAAAGCTAAAGAGAGAAAGTGAGATAGAGAGAGAAAGCGAAAGATGGAAAGCGAGAGAGAGAGAGAAAGCGAAAGAGAGAAAAAGCGAGCGAGAGAGAGAAAGTGAAAGCGAGAAAGGGAGAGATAGAAAGTGAGGTTAGAGAAGGCGAGCAAGACATAGAGGAAGCGAGAGAGATAGAGAAAGCGAGAGAGAGAGAGAGAGAAAGCGAAAGAGTGGAAGTAAGAGAGAGCGAGAGAGAAAGGGAGAGAGAGAAAGCGAAAGAGTGATAGCGAGAGACAGTGAAAAAGAACTCGAAAGAGAGAAAACGAGAGAGACGGAGAGAACGCGAAAGAGAGAAAGCGAGAGAGAGAAAGCAATAGAGAGAAAGTGAGAGAGAGATAGCGAAATAGAAAACGTGCAAGAAGAGAGAGAGAGAGAAAGATAAAGAGAGAAAGCAAGAAAGAGATAAAGAGAGAAATCGGGAGAGAGAGAGAGAGAGAGAGAGAGACTGGAGTTATCCTTATGTTAAAGGAAATGTATTCATTTATGTTTGTTGAAATTGTAGGCCATAGAGACTGACCGTCAGCTACTGGGGCGAAGATCGAAATTCAAGACAGTCGAGCAGACAAACCAAAAGAGACGAGAGAGCAGCCACAGTGTTTGGTCATTGACTTGGATTCAAACCTCTGGTGGGGCAAAAACGGAAGTCTTAAATCCCAACCTGTGAATATCGGAAATTCAAAGTCGAACCGGAAATAGAATGCCGTGACGCGCATTCTAATCTGTCAGTGACATGCTGTAGAGAGGCTGAACAGGAGAAAGGGCAAAACGTCTTTATTATCTGGGACGATTGAGTTTCGTATCGATGAGAAAAACGCACCTCCCTTGTTTAGTACGAGAAACGTAGAATGATTAAGAAATGGGCCGGACGCTTTAGCGTTGCTTGTTTTCTTTTACGGAATATCAACTTTAATGGGTCATTTAATGCCGCCAAAATTTTTATTGCTAGTAATTTAAAAAAAAAAATGCATAGCTGGTAATAATTTTTCACAAAGTATTCTGGTATTAAAACCTATTTTTTCACTTTCATAGTGTTTTGGCACCTGTTTGGGGATTAACATAGCTGGGACCCTAACAGGTGCTACCACCCCGGTTTAGGGTGGACCTGGGAACACCAGCAATTAAGAGGTGGTTCCACGTTCCTCAAAACCTCCTGATAAGAGGCCTTGCTGTTGGACGTAGTTTATCGTCTTACCCAGGACACGGATGTAGTTTATCGTTATACCCAGGACGCCGATGTAGCTTATCTTCATACCCAGGACGGTTTAGCGTTGTGAAAAGGTGTTGGGTCTGTATCACTAGATAGAAAGTGAAACGTTTTTTTTATCCGTTGGAGAAAGAAAGGCATAAAAATACATAAATAGATGTGAACAGATCAATATAGATTGAAAATTATGTATTGATTGCAACAACAACAGATACGTTAAAAACCACAAGAAAATGTAACAAATGGTTACAGTTCCGTGTGGAGTAATGGATAGCGGCTCGGACTGAAGACTCGAAGAGCCGAGTTCGAATTCCAGTCGGATCGATTGCATTCACTTACGTGCTAATATTCTTGGGAAAGGTATGAATCCTCTTCTTCTCTCCCCAGCTATGGGTTCTATAGCCTTGGATGGCAATTGGTCTCCCGCAGAAAGAAATGGCAAACTACTGCGGGTATAAAATCTGTCTCGTCAGTCATGTATCGAAAGATACATGATCGGCAAAGCGTATATCACGCACGGCACATAACTGACTGACTTATTTTCCAGTCGAATCCATTACATTCACATACGTGCTAATACCCTTCGGAAAGGTATGAATCCTCTTCTCCCTCCACCAAGCTATGGATAAATAGCAGGACAGCTTGGATGGCAACCTCATGCGGGAAAAATCTGCCTCGTCAGTCATGTATCTTTCGATACATGATCGCCTAAGCGGGTATCATGCATGACATATAACTGATGACTGATATAATTAATATCGAAAAAAAGCTATTATAAATTTTTGGTCCCATTCTGCAGTCTCTAATTTCCTTTTTTTTTGCAATCATTTAATTCTATACCTCTTTTAAAATATATATATATATATATATGTGCTATATTTATGGGATAAAGTGCTCAATATCAGAGATAGAGCGTGTGTAAATATAAAAGTGAACATAGAAGTCAACACTTAGAGGCGACAGTCTGTTTCATGCTAGATGCAATCATCGGGCTACGAGTGATGTTATTTTTCTCGGCTTTTTATATAAAACTGGTCAGTGGTGCATTGTGGGTAGTCATTTTTGGCAGGTGTTTTAGCGGAAGTTCTTTATTTGTTATTTATTTATTTGTGTCAAAATTATTTTGCTTGTTTTTATTTAATTTTATTTTTGTTTTTATCCTTTATATTTATTTTATTTTTATTTTGATCGGTGTTTTTATTAACGTAGTAAAATTTTTTTTATATAGCTTATTGTGGGTGATCTATTATGGCGGCTATTTTACTGGGTGTCGTTTATTTATTTATTTGGGTCAAATTATTTTGCTTGTTTTTATTTATTTTTATCTTTATTTTTTATCTTATATATTATTTATTTATTATTTTTATTTTGATCGGTGTTTTTATTAACGTAATAAAAATTTGTTTATATAGCTTATTTAACAGTTTTGTTTTTGTTTGGGAAGATAAACCTATTTGTTGAATTTTGGGGTTGATTGTTGTGGTTTGTTCTGACTATTATTTTGGCGGGAAAAGTTTTTATTTGGATTGATTATCTTTTTGTTTTTTCTAAACGGCTAGTTTATCGGTATCGGTTGTTAGTTTATTTATATATTTGGATGTATTTAGATCAATTTATTATACTTGTCGTCATTTATTTGTTACACTGTATATTTTATCTTTTTGGTTTTCGATTTTTAGTATATTATTTTTTATTCATTTTTTTTATCGTTATATAACAGTTATAGCTATTTTCCATCCGATTTTTGTTATATATATATATATATATATATATATATATATATATATATATATATATATAAAGACAGATATGCAATGTGATAGGTCCTGACCTGGCATCTCAACTCCATTCATTTTCTAACAGTCGTGATGTGGCTTCTCACTGTCTTTTCTATAAATATTTTCATGGCAACTGCTCTGACGAGCTGTTTTCACTGGTGCCCCAACTGCATGAATTTAAGCGTGCTACTAGGTTGGCATCTCGGTCCCACCCTTTTACTGTCGAAATAGTTAAATGTAAACGTTTCTTCTACTCAAACAGCTTCTTCTCTCGGACTTCATTGGGGTTTTAGATTTGTAAATTTTTATTTTATTCCCCTCCCACCAACAGACAATGAATTGTACATAAGGGGACTACTTAGTATTTTCATAGAGACAATGAGGTATTATGGTGAATGTAGTAAGAAAGGTAAGGTAAATGCTGTTTTCGTGTAAGGAATATTGTTGTATGTTTGGGTCAGTGTTTGTGGTTAGCTACGTTTAACTTTAAGACAGAAAAATACCGTCCTTTTCTTCATTCCTCCTTTTTGGCCTTGTGCCACATTTTGTAAATAAATTACAAAAAAATATTTTCTTCTTTCGCACTTCCCGACAGTGGAACTCCCTTCCTCTTACTTGCTCCCCAGATAAATATAATCTTCAAAAATTTACATGTAATGTCAATCGACATCTTCTGTTGCCTTGATCTTGATGCCCGCCCTTCTTTTTATCCCTTTCTCAAACACCCCCCTAAAAATTTTAGTTTCACTCTTTGTAACCCCTTGCGTGCTAGTAGCACTTCCGCCTTGCTTGGGGGGAAATGTTTAATATATATAATACAGTATTTCATCGAGCCCAGAATAATCTTCAGCAGAATGCAGAAAGTACTGGACGGCCGCTTCGTCTTATTTGGGACTCATCCACTACCGAGAATCGAACCCGGAACGTTTCGATACAAAGCCAACGTCATACCAACTGTACCGCGGGCCTCGGTGACGAAGAAGACACAAACTAGACTCGATATAGGGCTGCTACTCAGTCCCGCAGCGATACTCATCCAAGTATTCAGATAACCTCGGAACCGTGCCCCAAGAGCCACATCTGCTTATTGACACTTAGCCGCTCCTCACGAGCATTAGCTGGGTCAAGCAGAGATATACAGTGAAGAAATTTTGGGGGGATTTAAAGTAATCATATAGTAATTCATCAAGCCCAGAATAATCTACCACAAAATGCAGAAAGTACTGGACGGCCGTTTCGTCCTATTTGGGACTCATCAGCAGTGCGCATCCACTACCGAGAATCGAACCGGGACCATTTTGATACGACGCAAGCGTCATACCAACTGTACCACGGGCCTCGGTGAAGAAGTAGACACAAACTAGACTCGGTATAGGGCCGCTACTCACTCAGTCCCGCAGCGATACTCATCCAAGTATCGAAACTGTCCGGGTTCGATTCTCGGTAGTGGATGCGCACTGCTGATGAGTTCCAGATAGGACGAAACGGCCGTCCAGTGCTTTCTGTATTCTGTTGAGGATTCTTCTGGGCTCGATGAACTACATGAATTATATGATTATTCTAAATACCCCCAAATTTTCTTTACTGTATATCCTTGCTAGACCCAGATAATGCTCTGCGATGGAGCGGCTAATGGTCAAAAAGCAGACGTGGCTCTTGGGGCACTGCTCCGAAGTTATCCGTATACTTGGATTGGTATCGCCGGGGAACTGAGTGAGTAACGGTGCTATATCGAACAAAAACGTTTAATTAATTTTTGGAATTTTCTCTAACAAAGGAAAAGATGGTAATAGAAGTTTCTCCAGAAATAATTTGTAGGCTTGTTGAAACATGCTAAATCTTGTGAGTTTAGCATTATGTTCATGCATAAACCAATGTGGTAACGGTATTGGGATTCCATCTCACTGGAGCAAGGCTTGGAAGTTTTGATCAATGCTAATACATTCTTTTATAGAAAAAATGTGTTTCAGGGTCAAAGACTGTTCTATAAATTAGAATATAATCTTCCTTTTTTTTAAATTCAAAAGTCGTTAGGGCAACACTTTGCTTCTTCTAATTGAGTAAAATCCTTTAACAGCTGAAATAAAACCATGTAATTCATCCGTTTGTACCAGTCGTTGTTTTAGAGGCTTTCTGAATTCCCTTGTATTTGGCAAAAGAGACGGTTTTCTTATTTTTTCTGAATGTATTTCAGGTATTGGATGTAAATTCCAATTCAGTTTGTTTCGTTTTTCCTTCCAAAATAAATTTGTCTTCAAAATGTTTTACACAGAGAACTGATTTTTTTTTCGTAGGAAGTCTATCAATACGATTAACGAATTTTATCCATTTTTCTATTGGTCGGATTTTCCAAGAGGAAAAGAAAATGTCGATATTTATCCAGTCAGTAACATATCCACAAGAACAGCCAAATGCAACACATTTGCTAACCATTCTTGTTAAGCAAAATATCACAACAAACTTTAAAATTTAATCTTTAAATGCAGTGGATTATGAGTGTTATGTGTCCTTACCTATAACTACAGAATGAACTCTTCCTAACACTATGTATACTACGCCTCTCAAGAGAGAGAGAGAGAGAGAGAGAGAGAGAGAGAGAGAGAGAGAGAGACGAATCGAGTCGAGCCGAGCCGCAGTCTCTGATTGTGCGCGACTCCTGTCGAACTCTCTGCTTTGGAAGAGAGGAACCCGGACGAGGCTTTGCCGAAGGACAAAGTTTCGTCCGGGGTGGTAGACAAGCCCTGAACCCATTTATACAGGTACTTAAGGGAGTATTTTTGGCCGAGCTTACGGGCTCGGAGAAACGCACGTTAAACTCGGCCTTGTGCCACATACTTTCCTCGTGGGGAGACTGGTAAATATCAAATCGAGTCCAGCCGATAGTAGTTCACTCCAAACCAGACTGACAGTCATACTAACACTTTCCACATCTTGTATTATTATTCTGTGTAATATATCTTCGTTATTTCTACTCTTGTGTTCGTTTTGTTCTTCCTTGGTCCTAACCTGGACCATAATAATGAGGTAGAACATTTACCTAATAGCATCCATTTGCAAAATGGCTGTATACGAAAGTGAAAATCATAAAAGCTAGGTAACTCACAGATGTTTATAATTCGTGGATTAGTAAAAAGAAAAAAAAAGTGTAAATATGCATTTTATTGTTGAAAACATGTCTAGGGAATTAAAATAACGTCTGATAAATTCTACGTAATTGTACGATGTTAATTTACGTTCTAAGGATTCAATATTTTACCTCTCTTGGTTTAATTTGCAGTTTGCATAAAAAATGTCCAGAGTACTTACATTTATGTGTAATTGTACATGATTCATTCGAATCTGGCTTGATAAATTTGATAAAATCTATCGTTTTGGAGTTATCGA
>OZ038515.1:42877444-42914944 GCA_964036315.1 Acanthosepion esculentum
CTGTAAACGAGATGTCAGATCAGGGCTAACCACATTGCATATCCGTCTCTGGATTTTGTCGATGACCCTAAGACAAACAGTGGGGGCTCCAGACCTTATATGACAGCAGTATTCCATGCAAGGGCGAATGGTTGGTTTATAGATTTGAAGGATGGATTCAGGCGAGAAAAACTTTCTATTGCGACACAGAGAATCAACTTTTCTTGCGGTAATAACTGAGCAGTAATGAACGAATATAAATAGTGCAAATAATAACTCCTCATACTTCAAGCCGTGCACGCCGCCATGTTTGTTGCCAGATAGAAAGTGTGGTAACGTTTGCTTCCTTTTTTATGGAAGAGCGCACATTGCTGGTGAACCGGAAGCTATCCGGGATTAGACCATAAATTGCCAAGCGGAGTCGAAGTGTATGGTCGGGAAAAATTGTAGCTAACGGAAGGTACACAAGTCGATACCCGATCAGTATCGGCTGGGTCACCGAGACAGGGGGTATGATGTTGAATGACCCGAAACCCCTAATGTACCTCGGCTAGAAACATCACTGATGATGTGTACTAAAGCATCCAAATGCCAGAAATTCAGGCAGAAAAATACATGCACTAATTCATTTTTATAAAATGTTGAAACTTGACTAATGCATGGAATAATAATGCAAACACAAAATGTAGTTAGAATAAAATGTATTGAAACAAGAAAGTGTACACGATATTTACATATAGTCTTTTGTATATTCCTGGGAAGACCGTTCCTGGAGAATGTGTTGACTAAGTCGCAGTCGGGCAGAGTCTCTAGTTGAATCTCTTGATTCGCCTCTCATGTCTTCCCGGTACCAACCATATTTATATAGTCGGTACTCCACTATGCAAATTAGGTGGATCCTACCACAACATAAAATATCACAATTATCAAGTCAAATCACTTGTTCTCTGAATTCTAATAGTAACTTTCTAATTTGTAACCCTTAACAAATTGTCTTTTTGTTATCTCTCCTAAACCTTGTTCTGCCATCCATTTACTCAAGCTCATTCTTCTTCTTCTTCTTCTAGGCGCCTTATCCCTTCAGAACGTTGGCAATCATGGCTCTCCACAATTTCCTATCTTTTGTAGCTGTTAATAAATTATGTCTTTTTGTTATTTCTCCTAAACCTTCTTCCGCCATCCATTTACTCAAGCTTTTCTTCTTCTTCTATATCCCGTGTACCTTCAGGTCGTGGGCAATCATGGTCCTTCACGATTCCCTGTCCTTCATAGCTCTTAATAAATTTAGTCTTACTGTTATCTCTCCAAAACGTTGCTCTGTCACCCATTTACTCAAGCTCGCTATGTTAGACGTTGCTTACCTCTGTCGGTTTTGATTTCAGTGTCTTGTGAGTAACAGATTTACCAAACCCTCTTTCCTCATTATGTGGCCCAGAAATCACAACTTTCCCTTCCTGATGTTAAGTATAAGTTATCTTTCGGGTTTCCTTTTTCTATAAAGGTTTGTCGTTGCTCAAATGTTCGAACTACGGTTTCCTTCTGTAGAACAACATTTCTATTGCTTCAAGTCTCTTCTTCATCTGTGAGAAGATTGTCCAGTATTCACTGCCATATCGGAGGACTGATATTACCTAATAGTTCAGTCCGCTTTTCTTTGTTTTTGTTGCTTCAAGTCTCTTCTTAATCTGTGAGAAGATTATCCAGCAATCACTGCTTTATAGGAGAACTGATATTACCTAACAGTTTAGTATCCTTTTCTTTGTTTCTGTTGCTTCAAGTCTCTTCTTCATCTGTGAGGAGATTGTCCAGCATTCACTGCCATCTAGGAGGACTGATATTACATAACAGTTCAGTCCTCTTTTCTTTGTTTCTTTTGTTTCAAGTCTCATCTTCATCTGTCAGGAGATTATCTAGTATTCACTGCCATATAGGAGGACTGATATTACGTAACAGTTCAGTACTCTTTTCTTTGTTTCTCTTGCTTCAAGTCTCTTCTTCATCTGTGAGGAGATTGTCCAGCATTCACTGCCATATAGGAGAACTGATATTACGTAACAGTTCAGTACTCTTTTCTTTGTTTCGCTTGCTTCAAGTCTCTTCTTCATCTGTGCGGAGATTGTCCAGCATTCACTGCCATATAAGAAGACTGATATTACGTTAGATTACAGTTCTGTTTTCTTTGTTTTTTTTCTGTTTGTTAATGATGTAGGTATATTATTATTATTATTATTATTATTATTATTATTATTATTATTATTAGAAATAAATTAATATAAAATATAAAATAATAATAACAATGAAATTTTTAAATAAAATAAAACAATAACATAAAAACTTTGTATAAGATAAAGTAAATAAAAATTAAAAATAATAAAAAATCTTTTCAGCATCTAACAAAAACTTTTCCTGTCGGAAATACAAACATCCCGCGAAAATACATTATATTCAATCTCTTCACCAAGAATCTTGGTACGAGCAACACGTGTCCAACTTCTCTCTGTGATATGGCTTGTAATACTACGGAATAAATTCTCCCTTTTATTACATGTAATATAAAACAATTGCAACCTAAAAATACACACAGCATTACACACAAAAATATAAACAAATTGTATGAAATTAACATACAATTTACCATGCTTTTCTTGTTATTTGTGTACGTTTTATTTCCTGTCAAATATGTTTTTATCTCCGTGAACATGAGGCTTATATCTGCTGATATAATATGAGTGAATAACTACCCACACCATTTTGATGACCACCGACGTACAAAAAAAAAGAAAAAGAAAAAATACTACCACCCACAATACTCTGCCTAACTATTGGAAGGCATCTGTGTCTAGGTTACTTCGGATTTCAGTGTCACAATTTCCGTCCTATGTGAAGAAATTTCCCAGATATTGTAATTTATCAAAATTTGATGCTCAGCCACGAAGTGCTTCACAGTTAAGCCATGCCCTTTCTCCCCTTTTAAAGAGAAGCACACTCTCTCACGAAGGTAAAGTATCTCGGCAAGAAGACGTCAAGGAAGTCGGTTTTTGTCTACCTGGGAAGCGTCAGGGGGTCGGGGACAGATGAAGACATCAAGTGCCGAAGCAACAAAGCCCGACACGCTTTCAACCCTCTGCAGCCAATGTGGAGATCAACAGCCCTTTCACTTCACAACAAGATCTGAATCTTCAACATCAACGTCAAGTCGGTCCTACTTTACGGCGCTCAGAAACCTGGCGGGTAACCAAGACCAACGCCCGCAAACTTCGGACATTTACCAACCGATGTCTCAGGTCGCCGGAAGTCGTCCCCAACTGTGGGACAGGACCAGACAAGCCCCAATCGAGATTGACATCAAGAAACGGAAATGGGGACGGATCGGCCACACATTCCGCAAGCCCGCTTCTAGTGTCACCAGGCAGGCAGGCCCTTGACTGGAATCAACAAGGGAAGCGAAAAGTGGGCCGACCAATAACAGACTTGGCGCAGAGGTGAAGGCAGCCGGCGCGACATGGGCCGAGCTGAAGAGGATCGCCAGGAACCGCGTCCGTTAGAGAGGTGTTGTTGTGGCCCTATGTTTCCCAAGGAATCAAGAGGCCTAATATGAAAAATATATAATAATGGGGCAGGCGGCGGTTTTTCCTACAACAAAGGACGCAGGTTCGAGCACATGTTCTTTATTATAGATTTCTCGAATACGCAGCTCAATCGACGTAATGCATGAAGTAAAAAAAAAAAATGGGGCGTCTATTTCAAACACGAGTATCCTCTAAATAAGGACGTTTGAAGTAATAAAAATGTCCGATTAAAAATAAATCCATTAATTTTTCAGAAACACACACACACACACACACACACACACACACACACACACACACACACACACACACACACACACACACACATCGTAACGGTCCGGGTTCGATTCTCGGTAGTGGATGCGCACTGCTGATGAGCCCCAAATAGGACGAAACGGCCGTCCAGTGCTTTCTGCATTCTGTTGAAGATTCTTCTGGACTCGATAAATTACTTGCTTGACCCAACTAATACTGTGCGATGGGGCGGTTCGGGGAAAAGGAAAAATGTGGCTCTTGGAGCACAATCCGTTGGGTTATGAATACTTGGATGAGTATAACCACGGGATTTGTGAGTAGCGGTGCTATATCGAGTCTGTTCAGTTTCTTCTTCGTCACTGAGGCCCGTTGGTCCAGTGGTATGATGCTTTCGTTGTATCGTAACAGTCCGGGTTCAATGCTCGGTAGTGGATGCACACTGCTGATAAGTCCCAAAATAGAACGAAACATTTGTCTAGTGCTTTCTGCATTCTGTTGAGGATTCTTCTAGACTCGATGAATTACTACAATGATTATTCTAATCCCCCTAAATTCTATCACTTATATATATATATATATATATATACCCTGACTCCTCATGTTATTTCAAGCTGAAAATGGACTACTGTTACCATGTGCGGAAAGGAGAAGCCTTAGTTTCCAGTCTTGACAGAGTGCAAAAGCGTCTCCGAGCCCATGGTGGGGAAGAATTATTTACCACCCTCCAATCCCCCCTCTCTCTCTCACACACACACACAGGCGGTCTGTGGCGAGTCTCTCACTCCTCTATCGCTACTACCATTGAAAGTGCTCGGACGAACTGCATCTCCTGGTTCCACCAGACCTGACTTTCACGGCTAGAACCCGCCATGCCACTTACATAGTAGCAAACCCTCCGTATTCCATCGGCGAGAAGTAAGTTCCACTCAAACAGCTTCTTCCCGCGAACCACTGCCCTATGGAGCCGACTCCCAAGAGGATGTTTCCCCGATTACTACAATCTTAACCTGTTCAAGTCTAGAGTCAATCGCTGTCTTCCCTTCCTATCCACACAAACTACACTTTAACATAATCCCCTACCTCGAATGGCCCCCGGGTCTTGTGCAGGGCGAACCTTACTGTAAAAAAAAATACACACACATATACACAGGATCAATGCAAGGGTCACGTGCCCCCGAATCTATGATACACCTCCCAATCTATCATATCTACTCCCCAGTCTACTACATCGCAATTTTCATATCTATCTATCTATCTATCTATCTATCTATCTATCTATCTATCTATCTATCTATCTATCCCAGTCTTTTCGCATCTATCTCATTCAGTGTGAGGTCAATACCCGGTTAAGGCAGTGGAGAACTTTCAGAGAGGAATTAACAGGAGATAATTGATAACTCACACCATTAAACATGGCATGTGGAACTAGAACAATCTACCCCAGTGAGCGAAATAAAAGGTTCAGTTCGACATTCCAACCACCTGAAGAAGGCCGGAGCGTACAACGGCCGAAACGTTCTAATAAATATGGCGACAAAGATGAGGACAATAGTCCGAATAATGTACATAATACCTCATTTCAGAAATATAGACAGATGTGGAAAAATTAATCGTGTGACACGTTTCGTCCTCTAGGACTTCATCCGACTAAGTTTAAAACAAGCAAAATAATTTAACCCAAATAAATAAATAAATAACCGCCAAAATAGACTACCCACAATGCACCACTGACTCGTATATATAAATAGCCGAGAAAAATAACAGCACTCGTGGCCTGACGATTGCATCTAGCATGAAACAGACTGTCGCCTCTGAGTGTTGACTTCTATGTTCACTTTTATATTTGCACACGCTCTATCTCTGATATTGAGCACTTTATCCCATAAATATAGCACATCTTAAGACTATATTTCTTCATATATATATATATATATATATATATATATATATATATATAATGTTTGTGTGTTAAATAATATATATATATAAATATTTTTTTTTTTTGAATTGGACAAAGTCCGACAATTTATTTAAAGACATTTATGGTATGTTTAACGTTTTTTTATAGATACAAGTATTTAAGCAAATGCCGGTAAATGTTATTTAATACTGTTTATTATAAAACAGAGCATTTGATTAAATACTTGTATCTATAAAAAGAACGTTAAACATATCATAAATGTCTTTAAATAAATTGTCGGACTCAAAATTGTCCAATTCAAAAATATATGACGTCATTTGTTTACATTTGATACGCTAGAGCAGATAGGAATAGAAGCGATTCATGGAAGATTTAAGTTTAAAGATAGTAAAATCGACGCTGTGGCCGAACGGTTAAGGCACATCACGCGAAATGATGGTTCCGTATAGGATACAGGTTCGATTCCTGTCGGAGTGCGAAAATTTTCTATGAAAATTTCCTATGAAAAATGTTATTTAATACTGTTTATTATAAAACAGAGCATTTGCTTAAATACTTGTATCTATAAAAAATCTTTAAATATATATATATAATACTAAACGCCGATATATATATATATATATATATAATACTAAAGGCTGAGATATATATATATATATATATATATATATATATATATATATATATATATATATATATATATATATATATATATATATATATATATATATATATATATATATATATATATATATAATACTAAACGCCTATATATATATATATATATATATGGTAATAAAGTAGCTAATTTCATCAAGGGCTTGTGTGGCTCTTAGAAACGTGACCCATTACAGTCCACATTACAAAAGAAAAAGAAAAGAAGGAAGGACAATGTCTGATGGAGGAAGTGTATTGGCACAACTGAAAAGTAATAGGAGAGAAAGAGAGAGAGAGAGAGTAAGAAAAGGAAAGAGACGAAAATAGAGAGGGTAGAAAATAGAGAAATAGTGTGAAATAAGACTAAAAAGGGAGAAAGAAAAGAAAAACAGACAGACAGACAGACAGAAACGGACAGAGACACAAATAAAGACAGAGGGGGAAAAGAAGAGGAGGGAGAACAGAGATAGAAAAGGAATAGGAGAGGGTGAAAGTAGAGAAGGTGAGAGAAATTGGAGAGAACTAATGAGAGAAAAAAGAGAGAGATGAAAAGATATTGAGAGAGAGAGGGGGAGAGAAAGAGAAAGATAGAAAAGGAAATAAACACAATAATTGAAAAAGAAAATATATATAAAGAGAGAGAGAGAGAGAGAGAGAAATAAGGGGAAGGAAAACGTTAAAGATGAGGAAGAGAGGAGTGATAAAAAGAGAGAGAAGAAGAAAGAGAGACAGAGAAAAAATGAATACCGAATAGAAAGGGAAAATATATAAGTAAAGAGAGAGAGAGAGGAAGAGAGAAATAAGAGAGAAATAGTGAGAGAAAGCCTAGCGAGAAGCAAAAAGTTGGAGATGAAAAAGAGAGGAGAGGATGAAAGAGAACGCAGAGAAAGAGATACGGATAGAAGAAGATAGAGAAAGAAAGAAAGAAAAGAAATAGAGAAAGAAAGAAAAGAAATAGAGAAAGAAAGAAATAAAATCGAAAAAGAAAGAAAGAAAAGAAATAGAGAAAGAAAGAAACGAAATAGAGAAAGAAAGAAACGAAATAGAGAAAGAAAGAAAAGAACTAGAGAAAGAAAGAAAGAAAAAAAGAAAAGAAATAGAGAAAGAAAGAAAAGAAAAAGAGAAAGAAAGAAACAAAATAGAGAAATAAAGAAAAGAAATAGAGAAAGAAAGAAAAAATAAAAGAAATAGAAAAAGAAAGAGAGAAAAGAAATAGAGAAAGAAAGAACAGAAATAGAGAAAGAAAATAGTTACAAATAGAGAGTGAGTAAATAAGAAAAACTAGCGTAAGGCAAAAAGCGATAAATGAGAGAGAGAGGAGAGAGGGAAAGATGGAAAAGAGAAGGGAGAGAGAGAGAGAGAGAGAGAGAGAAAGAAAGAAAGAAAGGAAAAGAAAAAGAAATAGAAAAGGAAAATATATGTAGAGAGTGAGTGAGGGGAAGATAAGAATAGCAATAGTGAGAGAAAATGAGTGAGAGCAAAATGCAAGAAATGAGGAAAAGAGAAGAGAGGGAAAGAGAGAGTAGAAAAGGCAAGATTAGAGAGAGAGAGAGAGAGAGAGCGAGTGAGAGGAAGGAAGAGAGAGAAACAAAGGAAAAGAAGAAGGAAAGAAAATGAAATAGAAAAGGAATATATATATATATATATATATATATATAGAGAGAGAGAGAGGTGAGAGATAAGCGAGGAAATAGTAAGAGAAAAATTAGAGAGAGAGAGAGAATGAAAGTAAGAGAAAGAAAGGAAAAGAAAAAGAAATAGAAGAGGAATATATATATATAGAGAGAGAGAGAGACGGGTGAAAGAGCAATCGTAGCGAGAAGCAAAAAGCGAGAAATGAGGAAGAGGGGAGAGAGGAACAAAAAAGGAGAGAGAGAGAGAGAGAGAGAGAGAGTGAGATAGAGAAATAGCGTGGGGGGGGTTGTAGGCGCAGTCTCTTGCATTTAGGATAGAAGTGAAATCCCCATTGCAGTAACTGAAAATGACCCAAAAGGAACAATGTCTTGATATGAACGCTTCAGTAATCAACTCTGTACATTGTAATTTTTTATGTTGCTCACAGATACGCAGACATAACGATAAAAATTCTATTTATAAATTAGTCTTCATATGATACTAGCTACTATACACGTTACTTCCAAGGTCTACAAATGCGTCACTATGAACAAGATTAGTCATATGGCTACACGACGTTGAAACATCAATTCCCGTAGGATCATTGAAGTTAAGCAATGTCGAGGCTGGTCAGTACCGAGATGGGTCACCGTTTGGGAATACCAGATGCTGTAAATTTGGATGTGTGGGTGATGTAATGGATAACGGCTTGGAATTGTTAATCGAAGAGCCGAGTTCCAATTCGCGTTGGATTTGTTAGACTTATACGCAAATATTCTTGTGAAATATATGATTCCACCTCTTCTCCCCCCAGTTATGGGTTAATTAGTAAGTCCCTCAGTCCCTTGAGAATTATCAACATCTTTGCAGATTTTGACGTCATACAAGCAAGGAAATTTGAATGTGAAGTGTTTTAACAGAGAGAAATCTTGACACTGAAATCCGAAATCGTGTAGGAAAAGGTGCCTTTCAGAAACTAAGCAAAGTATTAAGAGAGAGGAAAATTTTCTGTACACACTAAGAAAAGCGAGCTCAATTGCTATGATTGATTGGTTTATTTGTTTGTTTAACGGCACATCAACTCTTTATGGGTCATTTAATGCCGAAATTTAATTTTCTTGGGAGCTTTGAAGTAAGAAAAATATATGTTATTCTGCTTTCACATTTTGGTACATGGTAGATGATACTCAGGTTTTGTGAATAATAGAGGCGGTGATATGGTGATTTTATTAGCATAGCTTAGATGTGGCCGAAAATAACAGTGAGGATCAAACTCAGTTCTTAGTGGTAATTGTCCTAGCAAGGCAAGGTTGTTAAACTTACGCTATGTTGAAGTAACCTACTATGGTAGATTCCTAAATGTAAAGTACCCAGTGAGGATCGAACTCAGGACTCAGTCGAAATTGATCTAACGAAATAAGCTTGTTAACCAATACACCGCGTCGAAACGCCTTCGACGGCGTATTTTTTGTTGTAGTTTTGTTGAAGTTATATTTTGAAATACAGTTTGATTGCTTTAGGAAATTGTACGATATATTGTTGATTTTGTTTAGTCGCATATCAACACCTCCATGGGTCATTCAATGCCGAAATCTAAATATTTGTAACATAATTTTATGGCTTCAACTAAATATACTTTCAATGCAATTGTATGCCTTCAACTTCAGATAAAATGTATTGTGGGTCATTTTGCTTTAAATATGTATTGTTGGTTGGTTGATTTTGTTTAGCGGCACATCAACATCTCTATGGGTTATTTAATGCCGAAATCTAAATATTTTGAACAGAATTTTATGGCTTCAACTAAATATATTTTGAACGCAATTGTAAGCCTTCAACTACAGATAAATTGAATTTTTCGTCATTTTGATTTAAGTGTGTATTATGAGTTGGTTGATTTTTTTAGCGGCATATCAACACCTCTATGGGTTATTTAATGCCGAAATCTAAATAGCTGGAACATAATTTTATGGCTTCAACTAAATATATTTTCAATGCAATTGTATGCCTTCAACTACAGATAAAATGTATTGTTGGTCATTTTGATTTAAATATGTATTTTTGGTTGGTTGATTTTGTTGATAGATATTGATTTGGTTGGTTGATTTTGTTTAGTAGCATATCAACACCTCTGTGGGTTATTTAATACCGAAATCTGAATATTTTGAACACAATTTTATGGCTTCAATTAAATATATTTTGAACGCAATTGTATACCTTCAACTACAAATAAAAATGTATTGTTGGTCATTTTGCTATAAAAATGTATTTTTATACTTTCATAGTGTTTTGTTTGCTGGGTGTCACTATTTGTCCATAGCTGGGACCCTAACAAGTGCTTCCACCCCGGGTCAGGATGGACCTGGGAAGAGCATCAATTAAGAGGTGGTTGCACACTTTTCAATATCTCCAATCTCCCGATCAGAGTCCTTGCTTCTGGATGTAGTTTATCGTCATACCAAGGAATCTCAACTGCTATGTAAATATCTGTAGGTCTTTATGGCGGAAATTGTTGGACAATCTCATCACAGATGAAGAGGGGAGTTGCGTCAGCAAAGATGCAGTCCTACAGAAGGATGCTGAGAATTCCATGGACGTAGCATGTGAGTGACAAGTAACTTTTAAATAAAATGGAAACAATAGGACGCGTATACGTAGAATCAGAAAGAGACAGTTGACATTTCTGCAATACATAACGAGGAAAGAAGGCTTGGAAAATTTGATACTCACAGAGCATATTGAAGGCAAGAGGCAAAAAATAAATAAATACCATATATACTCGTGTAATGTGCGATTTTGCGTATCGTGCAACACCCAAATTTCCACTTATAAAAATGATTTCATCATGTATTTCGTGTATAATGCGAGTTCCTTTATTGAGAAACCAAATGACAATAGACTAACTTCTTTTCCTCTATCTCTTTATTCCATCTTCTAGTTGAATAAGTTCAAAAAGTCAAAGAGAATGATAAAAGTATCGTTAGTAACGCTATACTCGTTGCATAAACGCGTAAAGCCATAAACAACCGAACGAGAAACAGCTAAACATCTTATAAACTTAAACAATGGAAAAATGCATATTCGCTATGTTTGTATTTTATAATACGATACTAATATGTGACTATTACATGCATTAGTATTGGATACAGTTAAGTAAAACATCAGTTTTATCAAAATCATGTTTATTTTAAATATAGCTGGACTTTTGACTACAGTAAATGGATATAGAGTTTGGTCAATGGCGTAGCCAGAGCCAGCAGTACATATGCTAATTTTATATCTTGTGTGTGACCCCCTTAAAATTAGCTTCAAAATTAGGTCTTCAAATGTCGCATGATACGTGAGTATCTATCTATCTATCTATCTATCTATCTATCTATCTATCTATCTATCTATCTATCTATCTATCTATTGCTGTCTGTTCATTATCTATTTATCTACCGTATATATCCGCGTATCATGCGAATTTTGAAGAGATAATTTTGAAGCTAATTTGACTACAGTAAATAGGTGTACAGTTTGGTCAAAGGCTTAGCCAGGGCCAGTAGTACATATGTTAATTTTATATCACATGTATGATGTGACCCTCTTAAAATTAGCTTCAAAATTAGGTCTTCAAATGTCGCAGGATAAGCGAGTATATACGGTATCTATCTATCTATTGCACTCTGTAAAACACAATCTTACCCAGGGTGTGACCTATTTCCTGTTGGAACCAGTTGGCAGGCTTCAAGCTCAGGAAAAAAATTTTAAAAAGTAAGTCAGAACTTGAAGTACAGTTCCACCTCTTTGATCCAGCATCCTTGGCATCTAACCACTGCCAGACCACAGAAAACATCGGCTGACAGAAATCCCCCCCCCAAAAACAATGTAAACAGTCTTATGAGCTCATTCTACACATAGCATATACATTTGCATATCATGCGACTTTTGAAGATCTAATTTTGAAGCTACTTTGACTACATTAAATGGATATTTTTTTCTACGGCGTAGCCAGAATCAGCAGTACATATGCTAATTTTATATCACATGTATGATGCGACCCCCTTAAAATTAGCTTCAAAATTAGATCTTCAAAAGTTGCATGATACACGAATATATACGGTATCTATCTATTGCAGTCTGTTCATTATCCATCTACCGTATATGCCCGTGTATCATTCGACTTTTGAAGAGACAATTTTGAAGCTAATTTGACTACAGTAAATGGATATATAGTTTGGTCAACGGCGTAGCCAGAGCCAGCAGTGCATATGCTAACTTTATATTGCGTGTATGATGCGACCCTCTTAAAATTAGCTTCAAAATTAAGTTCTCAAAAGTTGCATGATACACGAATATATGCAGTAAATAAAGAAAAAAAAGATCGAATCTCTGCTACCTTTTGGAAAATCGCCCCCAAAACTTTTCCATTGATCCTAATTTTTAAAATATTCTGGTGGAATTTGATTTAATTGAATGTACATTCATAAATTACCAAATAAAAAAAAAACTATTTTCCTAATTTGGCAACCAACGAAGATTGAACTCGTGACTCATTTGTAATGACCAGCCAGCCTAGATCGCTCAACATTACCCAACGCCAAGGCGACCTGAGGATTGAACTCACTTCCCAGTAGTAACGGCCAAGTGAACTAACTCCCAAACAATATTTCCTTACATCCAAAATGTGCTGTTTCAAAGGGGTGGCTTCTGGTAAAGCAGTTGCTTAGATTCGGTGAAAAGTACTTCCCCTAGTCAATATAAACCAACAGCAAAGTCGAGAAAGTTTTTTGAAATAAAATGTAAAATATTTTAATTTTCGTGTTTTTACAGCTAAATTTTTCTCAACGTCTTTTGAGTGTTACAGTTCCTTGTTTCTAGTTGATTTCTACTCGTATATTTGTGAGAAAAAGGAGGCAAAGGAGAAAGTGTAAGTTTCACGTAGCTCGGTGAGGAAAACGGGTGAATGTCACGTAGCTTGGTGAGGAAAAGTGTAAGTGTCACGTAGCTTGGTGATGATGGTAAGTTTTCTTTTGTCTTTATTCATTTGGATAATTGTTTATTTAATATGCAACAGGCTTCATTCATACTATTTCTTAGATTTCCAAAGGATAACTTTTTTGAAACAAGTCAACATTACTGATATATATATATATATATATATATATATATATATATATATATATATATATATATATATATATATATATAGGGTGGCTTCTGGTAAAATAGTTGCTTAGATACAGTGAAAAGCATTTCCTCTAGTCAATATTTATCAAACTTTGGATTGATTTGATGACTTTGTTGCAGATTTGAATCAGCGTACAACAAAGAAAAAGTCAAAAAATGTTTTTAAATATAAAAATGTAAATATTTTCGTGATTTTATAACTAAATTTTTCTCAGCATGCCCGAGTGTTAAAGTTCTGTGTTTGTAGTTTGTTGAGATGAAAGCAAATGTGATTTCTTTGCATTTATTTGTGAAAAAGAGAGGCGAGGGAAAAAGTGAGCAGGAAAGTCTAAGTGTCACGTAGCTTGCTGAGGAAATGTGTAAGTGTCACGTAGCTTGTTGAGAAAGCCGTGTGAATGAGTAAAGGAATCTTAATTGAAGCTGTGTCGTGAACAGTTATCGTATGTTGCCGTCTCTATCACTTTACTGGTTTTGTCCATCTAGAGAATTTGCATAAATACCCTGAAAAGGGATCATGAAGCATGTTTTTTTATTGCCGTTGGGAGCACGAATTGTTCATTAAAAAAATGTTGTGTATTTATTTTCAAAGGATTAATTTATTAACCGGAAGGATGCGTGGATCCTTCAACTCAGAAAACATTTTTTGTCATTTGGGGCTTGACAATTTTGATGTTTATTTCTGTCTTCCCTCTGCAATTTTAAAAAAATATAAGAAATTATAATGCAACACAATTACAAAGTTTTAGTCGTGGGTATGACAATAAACTATCCCTGGCAGCAATACCTCTGATTGGGAGATTGGAGATTTTGTGGAGCATGCAACCACCTCAACTGCTGTTGTTCTCAGTTACACCATGACCTGTGGTGGCAGCACCTGTTAGGGTCCCAGCTCTGGTGAGCCTCCCACCGCCCCAAAACACAATGAAAGTATAAAAGCAGATTTTTATAATAAAAAATACCAGAAATACATTTTTATGAAAAAAAAAATTACAATACCTATTTAGAGCAGAATGACCAACACTACATTTTATCTGTAGTTGAAGGCATACAATTGCGTTCAGAATATATTTAGTTGAAGCCATAAAATTGTGTTCAAAATATTTAGATTTTGGCATTAAATAACCCATAGAGATGTTGATATGCCGATAAACAAAATCAACCAACCAACAATACATATTTATATCAAAATGACCAACAATACATTTTATCTGTAGTTGAAGGCATACAATTGCGTTCAGAATATATTTAGTTGAAACCATAAAATTGTGTTCAAAATATTTAGATTTCGGCATTAAATAACCCATAGAGATGTTGATATGCCGCTAAACAAAATCAACCAACCAACAATACATATTTATATCAAAATGACCAACAATACATTTTATCTGTAGTTGAAGGCATACAATTGCGTTCAGAATATATTTAGTTGAAGCCATAAAATTGTGTTCAAAATATTTAGATTTTGGCATTAAATAACCCATAGAGATGTTGATATGCCGCTAAACAAAATCAACCAACCAACAATACATATTTATATCAAAATGACCAACAATACATTTTATCTGTAGTTGAAGGCATACAATTGCGTTCAAAATATATTTAGTTGAAGCCATAAAATTGTGTTCAAAATATTTAGATTTCGGCATTAAATAACCCATAGAGGTGTTGATATGCCGCTAAACAAGATCAACAAACATGAAAAAACTCTGTTCTAACATTAAGCCATATAATATGCAACAATTCCTTAAATCAAACTGAATTCCAAAATATAACTTTAAAAAACAGTACACATGTCATTGCCTCTAGTAATGATGTCCCCACAAAGGCTGAGTATCATCTACCATGTATTCAGTTGTGAAAGTAGAATAACATATATTTTTATTACTTCAAAGCTCCCAAGCAAATTAAATTTTGGCATTAAATGACCCATAAAGTGTTGATATGCCGTTAAACAAACCGATCGTTCTGTAAATATTAAATTACACACAATTTGGCATTCATTTTATTGTTAGTTTTCTTTGCTTGTTTGATGAATTACAAAATATTAGATTCTTAAAATTTTAAGAAGCTGAATGATCTCCAGTTGCAGCTTTGAAGATAATCTTTTTATGATGATAATTCATTCAACTTTTTACAATATTTTTTTGGCTGAAGCCATCTCTGACCATTTCTAAATGAAATAACTGAATAAAACAATGACCCCTGATTGTATCTCTTGTTTAACCTTCCCCACTTTGAGTTAAGAAGGTTTTATCCGAGGCTTATGCTTACAAGAGTAACAAAGGTCAAATGATGATGTATTGTCGTTGTGGCAGGAAAGAAAAGGAGACAAGATACGTTAAAATAAATGACCTCTGGACACATTGGATCAAGGTAGATTGTCTCTTGTAGGTGAGTGAGGTTTAAAGACATCTCATCATGGAGATGGGAGAGTTGGTTATGTACTGGTCTTAAGCTGAAGCTTATGTCAGGTTGGTTGACCGAGAGGCCATTGTAAACTGCCTTCAGGGTCACTGAGCGGGTCCTTTTCAGCAGTCAGAGTGGATATTGATGACTCAGCATTGTTTATCAGGGTTTTAATGGCAACGTTCGTGATTGGCCCTGACGATTAAATTTTATTTTTTTTAAATCTGTTTTGTGAGCCTCAGCACAGAGAGACATTTTTTTTCATTTTTCATTTTGCTTTTGTACCATTCATATTTAGCTGCTAGTTTTTGATGTGGAATAAATCAGGTAGAGGTCAAAACTGAAGTGGAGTGTAACATGTGATTTGACGTCAATATTTAGAAATTTGAGTTGAATTAAAACTTTTTTCCAGAATATGCCTTTATACTTTTGGCACTGACATTTAATACCAATAACTTAATTCATTTATCATCTGTCTACATTTCTAAGATGAGGTATTGTAACTATTTACACTATTTACATCATTTGGACTTTTATCCTCATCCTTATTGTCATGTTCACGTTTCAGCCATTGTATGTTCCGGCCGCCTTCAGGTGATATACATTGGAATTTTCAAAACCTTTATCTCATTCATAGGGGTAGATTGTTCTAGTTCCACATGCCAGGCCTTTTTCTGGATATCTTCAGTTTCAGTTAATTCCCTTTAGTAACACTATCCAAACAATGTAAATAGTGTAAATAAATCAGTTAATTACCAAAACACTTCAGAGACAAACCATGGCATTTGATTCATGTCCATTCCAGAATATATTTCTGCAATTTTCTTCATTGTAAACATTTTCAAACCTTTATTTCATCCATAGGGATAGATTGTTCTAGTTCCACATGCCAGGGCTTTTTCTGGATATCTTCAGTTTCAGTTAATTCCCTTTAGTAACACTATCCAAACAATGTAAATAGTGTAAATAAATCAGTTAATTACCAAAACACTTCAGAGACAAACCATGGCATTTGATTCATGTCCATTCCAGAATATATTTCTGCAATTTTCTTCATTTAAACATTTTCAAACCTTTATTTCATCCATAGGGATAGATTGTTCTAGTTCCACATGCCGGGCCTTTTTCTGGATATCTTCAGTTTCAGTTAATTCCCTTTAGTAACACTATCCAAACAATGTAAATAGCGTAAATAAATCATTTAATTACCAAAACACTTCAGAGACAAACCATGGCATTGGATTCATGTCCATTCCAGAATATATTTCTGCAATTTTCTTCATTGTAAACCTTTTCACACCTTTATTTCATCCATAGGGATAGATTGTTCTAGTTCCACATGCCGGGCCTTTTTCTGGATATCTTCAGTTTCAGTTAATTCCCTTTAGTAACACTATCCAAACAATGTAAATAGCGTAAATAAATCATTTAATTACCAAAACACTTCAGAGACAAACCATGGCATTGGATTCATGTCCATTCCAGAATATATTTCTGCAATTTTCTTCATTGTAAACCTTTTCAAACCTTTATTTCATCCATAGGGATAGATTGTTCTAGTTCCACATGCCAGGCCCTTTTCTGGATATCTTCAGTTTCAGTTAATTCCCTTTAGTAACACTATCCAAACAATGTAAATAGCGTAAATAAATCATTTAATTACCAAAACACTTCAGAGACAAACCATGGCATTGGATTCATGTCCATTCCAGAATATATTTCTGCAATTTTCTTCATTGTAAACCTTTTCAAACCTTTATTTCATCCATAGGGATAGATTGTTCTAGTTCCACATGCCAGGCCCTTTTCTGGATATCTTCAGTTTCAGTTAATTCCCTTTAGTAACACTATCCAAACAATGTAAATAGCGTAAATAAATCATTTAATTACCAAAACACTTCAGAGACAAACCATGGCATTGGATTCATGTCCATTCCAGAATATATTTCTGCAATTTTCTTCATTGTAAACCTTTTCAAACCTTTATTTCATCCATAGGGATAGATTGTTCTAGTTCCACATGCCAGGCCCTTTTCTGGATATCTTCAGTTTCAGTTAATTCCCTTTAGTAACACTATCCAAACAATGTAAATAGCGTAAATAAATCAGTTAATTACCAAAACACTTCAGAGACAAACCATGGCATTGGATTCATGTCCATTCCAGAATATATTTCTGCAATTTTCTTCATTGTAAACCTTAGTGTATTTATTGTCTTCTTTTCCCTCCAGGATCTTTGGCAGCTGGATTGGTCCGGGAGTTCTTGGAGTTCTTTTTTTTGCTGAAGCCATCTCTGACCACTTCTAAATTAAATAGTGAGCCCCCCACCCACAAACATAAACACTATGAAAGAAGGAAAGTACATTTTTATCGTAAAAATACCAGCAATACATCTTTACAGTATAAATTTATAGCAAAATAACCAACAATACATTTTTTCTGTAGTTGAGGGCATAAAATTGCGTTCAAAATATATTTAGATGAAGTGGTAAAATTGTGTTCCAAATATACAGATTTGGGCATTAAATGACCCATAGAGATGTTGATATGCCGCTAAACAAAATCACCCAACTTACAATATATGCTTTAAATGAGTGTTAGACTTGTTTCTATTTGCAGTATTTTAATTAATATAATAGTTTTTATCCAGAGTGATTTATTGGTGCAGAGGTCAAAATAAACTTTCTTTAGGTTGCCGGTGTATTATAATGGGGGACAGAAGAATTGGTTCGAGCATTTTTACTTATTGACGATCGTCCGAATTAACATTCGGGGTAGGGAGTAAGTGAACTACATTAGAACGTAGGTATTTCAATTAAATAGGTGGAATTCATTCAAGATATGGTATATAAATCTCCAGAGAATTTGCATATAATATTACTACAACTAATATTAATGGTGGAAATAAAGCAATTGAAATGAAGATGAATGAAATCCTAGTGAAAAATGAAGAATGCTTGACAATGCTTGATCTAATGACAATTGCAGATAATATTACTACTACTAATACTACTAGTGGAAATAAAGCAATTGAAATGAAGATGAAAGAAATCCTAGTGAAAAATGAAGAATGCTTGACAATGCTTGATCTAATGAAAATTGCAGATAATATTACTACTACTAATACTACTAGTGGAAATAAAGCAATTGAAATGAAGATGAAAGAAATCCTAGTGAAAAATGAAGAATGCTTGACAATGCTTGATCTAATGAAAATTGCAGATAATATTACTACTACTAATACTACTAGTGGAAATAAAGCAATTGAAATGAAGATGAAAGAAATCCTAGTGAAAAATGAAGAATGCTTGACAATGCTTGATCTAATGAAAATTGCAGATAATATTACTACTACTAATACTACTAGTGGAAATAAAGCAATTGAAATGAAGATGAAAGAAATCCTAGTGAAAAATGAAGAATGCTTGACAATGCTTGATCTAATGAAAATTGCAGCTAATATTACTACTACTAATACTACTAGTGGAAATAAAGCAATTGAAATGAAGATGAAAGAAATCCTAGTGAAAAATGAAGAATGCTTGACAATGCTTGATCTAATGAAAATTGCAGATAATATTACTACTACTAATACTACTAGTGGAAATAAAGCAATTGAAATGAAGATGAAAGAAATCCTAGTGAAAAATGAAGAAGGCTTGACAATGCTTGATCTAATGAAAATTGCAGATAATATTACTACTACTAATACTACTAGTGGAAATAAAGCAATTGAAATGAAGATGAAAGAAATCCTAGTGAAAAATGAAGAATGCTTGACAATCCTTGATCTAATGAAAATTGCAGATAATATTACTACTACTAATACTACTAGTGGAAATAAAGCAATTGAAATGAAGATGAAAGAAATCCTAGTGAAAAATGAAGAATGCTTGGCAATGCTTGATCTAATGAAAATTGCAGATAATATTACTACTACTAATACTACTAGTGGAAATAAAGCAATTGAAATGAAGATGAAAGAAATCCTAGTGAAAAATGAAGAATGCTTGGCAATGCTTGATCTAATGAAAATTGCAGATAATATTACTACTACTAATACTACTAGTGGAAATAAAGCAATTGAAATGAAGATGAAAGAAATCCTAGAGAAAAATGAAGAAGGCTTGACAATGCTTGATCTAATGAAAATTGCAGATAATATTACTACTACTAATACTACTAGTGGAAATAAAGCAATTGAAATGAAGATGAAATAGAAATCCTAGTGAAAAATAAAGAATGCTTGACAATGCTTGATCTAATGAAAATTGCAGGTAATATTACTACTACTAATACTACTAGTGGAAATAAAGCAATTGAAATGAAGATGAAAGAAATCCTAGTGAAAAATGAAGAATGCTTGACAATGCTTGATCTAATGAAAATTGCAGATAATATTACTACTAATAATACTACTAGTGGAAATAAAGCAATTGAAATGAAGATGAAAGAAATCCTAGTGAAAAATGAAGAATGTTTGACAATGCTTGATCTAATGAAAATTGCAGATAATATTACTACTACTAATACTACTAGTGGAAATAAAGCAATTGAAATGAAGATGAAAGAAATCCTAGTGAAAAATGAAGAATGCTTGACAATGCTTGATCTAATGAAAATTGCAGATAATATTACTACTACTAATACTACTAGTGGAAATAAAGCAATTGAAATGAAGATGAAAGAAATCCTAGTGAAAAATGAAGAAGGCTTGACAATGCTTGATCTAATGAAAATTGCAGATAATATTACTACTACTAATACTACTAGTGGAAATAAAGCAATTGAAATGAAGATGAAAGAAATCCTAGTGAAAAATGAAGAATGCTTGACAATGCTTGATCTAATGAAAATTGCAGATAATATTACTACTACTAATAATACTAGTGGAAATAAAGCAATTGAAATGAAGATGAAAGAAATCCTAGTGAAAAATGAAGAATGCTTGATCTAATGAAAATTGCAGATTATATTACTACTACTAATACTACTAGTGGAAATAAAGCAATTGAAATGAAGATGAAAGAAATCCTAGTGAAAAATGAAGAAGGCTTGACAATGCTTGATCTAATGAAAATTGCAGATAATATTACTACTACTAATACTACTAGTGGAAATAAAGCAATTGAAATGAAGATGAAAGAAATCCTAGTGAAAAATGAAGAAGGCTTGACAATGCTTGATCTAATGAAAATTGCAGATAATATTACTACTACTAATACTACTAGTGGAAATAAAGCAATTGAAATGAAGATGAAAGAAATCCTAGTGAAAAATGAAGAATGCTCGACAATGCTTGATCTAATGAAAATTGCAGATAATATTTCTACTACTAATACTACTAGTGGAAATAAAGCAATTGAAATGAAGATGAAAGAAATCCTAGTGAAAAATGAAGAAGGCTTGACAATGCTTGATCTAATGAAAATTGCAGATAATATTACTACTACTAATACTACTAATGGAAATAAAGCAATTGAAATGAAGATGAAAGAAATCCTAGTGAAAAATGAAGAATGCTTGACAATGCTTGATCTAATGAAAATTGCAGATAATATTACTACTACTAATACTACTAGTGGAAAAAAGGCAATTGAAATGAAGATGAAAGAAATCCTAGTGAAAAATGAAGAATGCTTGACAATGCTTGATCTAATGAAAATTGCAGATAATATTACTACTACTAATACTACTAGTGGAAATAAAGCAATTGAAAGGAAGATGAAAGAAATCCTAGTGAAAAATGAAGAATGCTTGACAATGCTTGATCTAATGAAAATTGCAGATAATATTACTACTACTAATACTACTAGTGGAAATAAAGCAATTGAAATGAAGATGAAAGAAATCCTAGTGAAAAATGAAGAATGCTTGACAATGCTTGATCTAATGAAAATTGCAGATAATATTACTACTACTAATACTACTAGTGGAAATAAAGCAATTGAAATGAAGATGAAAGAAATCCTAGTGAAAAATGAAGAATGCTTGACAATGCTTGATCTAATGAAAATTGCAGATAATATTACTACTACTAATACTACTAGTGGAAATAAAACAATTGAAATGAAGATGAAAGAAATCCTAGTGAAAAATGAAGAAGGCTTGACAATGCTTGATCTAATGAAAATTGCAGATAATATTACTACTACTAATACTACTAGTGGAAATAAAGCAATTGAAATGAAGATGAAAGAAATCCTAGTGAAAAATGAAGAATGTTTGACAATCCTTGATCTAATGAAAATTGCAGATAATATTACTACTACTAATACTACTAGTGGAAATAAAGCAATTGAAATGAAGATGAAAGAAATCCTAGTGAAAAATGAAGAATGCTTGGCAATGCTTGATCTAATGAAAATTGCAGATAATATTACTACTACTAATACTACTAGTGGAAATAAAGCAATTGAAATGAAGATGAAAGAAATCCTAGTGAAAAATGAAGAATGCTTGGCAATGCTTGATCTAATGAAAATTGCAGATAATATTACTACTACTAATACTACTAGTGGAAATAAAGCAATTGAAATGAAGATGAAAGAAATCCTAGAGAAAAATGAAGAAGGCTTGACAATGCTTGATCTAATGAAAATTGCAGATAATATTACTACTACTAATACTACTAGTGGAAATAAAGCAATTGAAATGAAGATGAAATAGAAATCCTAGTGAAAAATGAAGAATGCTTGACAATGCTTGATCTAATGAAAATTGCAGGTAATATTACTACTACTAATACTACTAGTGGAAATAAAGCAATTGAAATGAAGATGAAAGAAATCCTAGTGAAAAATGAAGAATGCTTGACAATGCTTGATCTAATGAAAATTGCAGATAATATTACTACTAATAATACTACTAGTGGAAATAAAGCAATTGAAATGAAGATGAAAGAAATCCTAGTGAAAAATGAAGAATGTTTGACAATGCTTGATCTAATGAAAATTGCAGATAATATTACTACTACTAATACTACTAGTGGAAATAAAGCAATTGAAATGAAGATGAAAGAAATCCTAGTGAAAAATGAAGAATGCTTGACAATGCTTGATCTAATGAAAATTGCAGATAATATTACTACTACTAATACTACTAGTGGAAATAAAGCAATTGAAATGAAGATGAAAGAAATCCTAGTGAAAAATGAAGAATGCTTGACAATGCTTGATCTAATGAAAATTGCAGATAATATTACTACTACTAATACTACTAGTGGAAATAAAGCAATTGAAATGAAGATGAAAGAAATCCTAGTGAAAAATGAAGAATGCTTGACAATGCTTGATCTAATGAAAATTGCAGATAATATTACTACTACTAATAATACTAGTGGAAATAAAGCAATTGAAATGAAGATGAAAGAAATCCTAGTGAAAAATGAAGAATGCTTGATCTAATGAAAATTGCAGATTATATTACTACTACTAATACTACTAGTGGAAATAAAGCAATTGAAATGAAGATGAAAGAAATCCTAGTGAAAAATGAAGAAGGCTTGACAATGCTTGATCTAATGAAAATTGCAGATAATATTACTACTACTAATACTACTAGTGGAAATAAAGCAATTGAAATGAAGATGAAAGAAATCCTAGTGAAAAATGAAGAATGCTTGACAATGCTTGATCTAATGAAAATTGCAGATAATATTACTACTACTAATACTACTAGTGGAAATAAAGCAATTGAAATGAAGATGAAAGAAATCCTAGTGAAAAATGAAGAAGGCTTGACAATGCTTGATCTAATGAAAATTGCAGATAATATTACTACTACTAATACTACTAGTGGAAATAAAGCAATTGAAATGAAGATGAAAGAAATCCTAGTGAAAAATGAAGAATGCTTGACAATGCTTGATCTAATGAAAATTGCAGATAATATTACTACTACTAATACTACTAGTGGAAATAAAGCAATTGAAATGAAGATGAAAGAAATCCTAGTGAAAAATGAAGAATGCTTGACAATGCTTGATCTAATGAAAATTGCAGATAATATTACTACTACTAATACTACTAGTGGAAATAAGGCAATTGAAATGAAGATGAAAGAAATCCTAGTGAAAAATGAAGAATGCTTGACAATGCTTGATCTAATGAAAATTGCAGATAATATTACTACTACTAATACTACTAGTGGAAATAAAGCAATTGAAAGGAAGATGAAAGAAATCCTAGTGAAAAATGAAGAATGCTTGACAATGCTTGATCTAATGAAAATTGCAGATAATATTACTACTACTAATACTACTAGTGGAAATAAAGCAATTGAAATGAAGATGAAAGAAATCCTAGTGAAAAATGAAGAATGCTTGACAATGCTTGATCTAATGAAAATTGCAGATAATATTACTACTACTAATACTACTAGTGGAAATAAAGCAATTGAAATGAAGATGAAAGAAATCCTAGTGAAAAATGAAGAATGCTCGACAATGCTTGATCTAATGAAAATTGCAGATAATATTACTACTACTAATACTACTAGTGGAAATAAAACAATTGAAATGAAGATGAAAGAAATCCTAGTGAAAAATGAAGAAGGCTTGACAATGCTTGATCTAATGAAAATTGCAGATAATATTACTACTACTAATACTACTAGTGGAAATAAAGCAATTGAAATGAAGATGAAAGAAATCCTAGTGAAAAATGAAGAATGCTTGATCTAATGAAAATTGCAGATAATATTACTACTACTAATACTACTAGTGGAAATAAAGCAATTGAAATGAAGATGAAAGAAATCCTAGTGAAAAATGAAGAATGCTTGATCTAATGAAAATTGCAGATAATATTACTACTACTAATAGTACTAGTGGAAATAAAGCAATTGAAATGAAGATGAAAGAAATCCTAGTGAAAAATGAAGAATGCTTGGCAATGCTTGATCTAATGAAAATTGCAGATTATATTACTACTACTAATACTACTAGTGGAAATAAAGCAATTGAAATGAAGATGAAAGAAATCCTAGTGAAAAATGAAGAATGCTTGGCAATGCTTGATCTAATGAAAATTGCAGATAATATTACTACTACTAATACTACTAGTGGAAATAAAGCAATTGAAATGAAGATGAAAGAAATCCTAGTGAAAAATGAAGAATGCTTGGCAATGCTTGATCTAATGAAAATTGCAGATAATATTACTACTACTAATACTACTAGTGGAAATAAAGCAATTGAAATGAAGATGAAAGAAATCCTAGTGAAAAATGAAGAATGCTTGGCAATGCTTGATCTAATGAAAATTGCAGATAATATTACTACTAGTAATACTACTAGTGGAAATAAAGCAATTGAAATGAAGATGAAAGAAATCCTAGTGAAAAATGAAGAATGCTTGGCAATGCTTGATCTAATGAAAATTGCAGATAATATTACTACTACTAATACTACTAGTGGAAATAAAGCAATTGAAATGAAGATGAAAGAAATCCTAGTGAAAAATGAAGAATGCTTGACAATGCTTGATCTAATGAAAATTGCAGATAATATTACTACTACTAATACTACTAGTGGAAATAAAGCAATTGAAATGAAGATGAAATAGAAATCCTAGTGAAAAATGAAGAATGCTTGACAATGCTTGATCTAATGAAAATTGCAGGTAATATTACTACTACTAATACTACTAGTGGAAATAAAGCAATTGAAATGAAGATGAAAGAAATCCTAGTGAAAAATGAAGAATGCTTGACAATGCTTGATCTAATGAAAATTGCAGATAATATTACTACTACTAATACTACTAGTGGAAATAAAACAATTGAAATGAAGATGAAAGAAATCCTAGTGAAAAATGAAGAATGTTTGACAATGCTTGATCTAATGAAAATTGCAGATAATATTACTACTACTAATACTACTAGTGGAAATAAAGCAATTGAAATGAAGGTGAAAGAAATCCTAGTGAAAAATGAAGAATGGTAGATTATGCTTCATGTAATAAATAGATATTATTTAAAACCATTCCGATAGATGTAAAACTGAGAGAAATATGTTGAATGACGTACTTGTAATAAAATGAATTGTTTCTACTATGTCTAAAAACTCGTTTCTTTTAATTGGTTCAGTTATTTTCGTTACTTTTTATATGTTGTTCGTTGCCGTCTGATTTCATTGAAATTTTCCATCTGTCCTTTTCCCTCTCTTTTTGCTTCGTTTTGAAAATCTTTTATCCATTTTTTTTTCTTTTTCCCGCCCTGTTATGTCGTCTGCTCATCTTTATTTCAGTCTATTCTGTTACATGCTCTGACAAAAGGCCAGCCTTATATATATATATATAAAACCTATAAAAACTTCGTCAACCGTGACATCGGACATGTGCACACGGCACAGCGCCTCAACGTGAGGCACTCTGTACAAATGGAGTCGATTTTCAGACGAACATCAAGCACGCATCATGCAATGATCAAGGTCTTCTTCATTTCCCTTGCTCAACTGATTCATCCACCGCCATCTTACGTCGTCAAGTCATCGGTCACGTGATATCATCTCTTCGTCTTTCGTTGTTGTTTTTTTTAAATTTCTTTCTTTTTTCCCCACCGAAACTCAAATGTACATAATCTGTTTATCAAAGACAGTAGAGTTATGCGTTTACTTGAGGTCCTCAAACATCGAGTTACCGAGGCATCACAACCGTCGAGCGAATTTAGTTGATACCTTTTCTTTTCTTTTCTATCAAGATTTCGGCAGAAGTTTTCATGAACTTATAGAAAACTAACGATCCGAAACGAACCGCCTGGTTGAATAGCTTACACCGAAAAAATGTACTTGGTTACATTACATTCCATTTGTATAGCCTTTTGTTCTGTCTAGAAGCTGAGAATATTTACAAGTTCAGCTTGATATTTTTCTGGGAAAGACGTCACGAATTTGTGTTCGAGCAATCGCTTCTCTTATCTTCCCAAAATAGAGGAGGTCAAGACACATCTATTCAGAATGTGGATTTAGTTTAGAATAAACAAGGAAAGGGAATTAAGGGCAAATTATTTATCTATCTATCTATCTATCTATCTATCTATCTATCTATCTATCTATCTATCTATCTATCTACGAGGGCCGTTGAGAAGTTGCTAACGTTTCCCAGGTCGGTGTTACAAGGAGGTCACCCTTCCTGACGAATCGGCCATGATGGGATTCGAACCTGGTTCTTATTGTCGCTAACTCTCAATCCATTCGTCCAGGATATACGTATATGAAAAATATACCATTTTCAGGTTATAATAACCGTTTTTATTAGATATGTTTACTAATTTAATTTATTTGACGGTGTGAGATTTTAATATGTAATTCGAGGGCTGTTCATCCTATTTCAAATATTTATACATACACACATATATGTATATATATATATACATTCCTTTTCTTATATATATATGTACCAGCAGCATGGCTCGGCGTTGCCCGTACTTGATTCAAAAATCGTACGACTCATACAGCAATCGCTATCACTTGACTTAAAATATATTTGCCCTTCCTTGCCTTTAAAGGAGTGCCCTTTGCCGTGCTGATGTTGCTACATGCCTTACTTCTTGCCTATCTCACACTGCGAATTTTTTCTAAGCTCTATACTAAACATTAAATCTGTTACAAAAAAAACTAAACAAAATGAACACAAAACGATCAGCTTTAAAAAAGGACTCGTAACTGGAAAAACCGAATGAACAAAAGAATGTTAACAACAAATTCACACCCAACCCAGTTCTGCGGAATCAGAATCAACGTTAGGTTTAAGCAAACGAATGAGGCAATTGGAGTAAAGTGCCATGCAGATTTAAATTTTTCCCACTTGTGACGAATGCAGCTATCGATTATTTTTGCATGCTAGTTAACATTCGTGTCAGTCAGCTATTGGCTCTCATGCTGGCCAATAGAATATTCTTGCCTGTTCGTGGCAGCCAGCTATAGGCTCTTAATCTGGCCAGTAGAAAACGACTTACGCTCTATTTCATAAAACGACGACAGTCTAGTTAATATCATGTTCATTAATTCTTTCGCCATAATGGAGCCAATTGTGATAACTCTTTATTTGTGAGGGTCTTGAGGACTCCATTTCTATTTCCATAATGAATTAATGGGTGATAACCCCCATTTTTGGGGAATGTATTTCTGATTCCAGGCTTTGTTTTTCAAAGATAGAGAAGATTGTTACTGAATTCGGTGAGCAAGTTATTTTCAGAAGTTCAGCTTTAATATCGAGTTATACATTATTGTTCCTTAGTTTTTTGTAATAGCTTTCTGACTTTTCTCATCATTAGGTTCATTATAGTTTATGTTTAGTGACGGACTTTGTAATGATTGGATGTATATTTTTATATTTTCTATTTCTGCTGGAATTTTAAGTTTAGTGTAGTCAGAGTTGAAATGTAATTGAAAGTGTTTTTTGAGACCAGGACATTTCTTCTGTAAAGTTTTTGATTGTACATGTAATCTTTTGTTTTTCTCCACATTTTGGCACATTGTATATGCGACTTGATTTCATTTATTTAATTACCAATTTTCTGGAGATAGTGGTTCATCAAATAATTAACTAGGTTTTTATTTATTTATTTAAAAAAAAAAATTATTCGTTAATTTTTGTTATTTTCCCGTCCGGTTTTTACATGTGTTTTTTTTTTTCTTGTATCGATTTTCAGTCACATTATCTAATATCCATAGTATACTGGGACCCATATGACGAAACTGTAAATGACTATGTTTATGATGAGCTTCAGATGGTGAGGATGTTAGCAATTATTGAAGGGTTTTAAGTATGTATGTGGGTGTGTCTCATGTTTTTTTTAATTCTGTCATGAGAAATAAAGATTTTATGCCATCTTGAATGTTTGTTGCTTAAAACCGCAAAACCCCGTATAATGTTCGTTATTGAAAAATAAATTTTGCATGTTATACTAAATGTTATTTACAGATCGTGACATCTATCAGAATTGTTTCAACGAGAAATATTTACATCGGTAGTTACCTCCCGTGGTCCATGGCGCATAATCGAAAACTCGATTATAATTTATTTCAACAAGTTTTTAATACTTGTCTCATCAGACCGACATTACAAATGGTTTAAATTTACAAAATGGTTTAAATTTATCCAGACAATATTTAGAAGAAAAAAAACAACAAAACATTATTCTAATGTATTTCTCTGGCTGTTACTCGTATTCTTCCAAACACCACACATGAACATGAGGTTGACAGCTACCTCTTCTCCCCCAAACATGTCTTCAATAATTTAATTCCCCAGAAAATAGATTTTCTAGATCAAGCGTCTAGACATGTAGAGGACTGGGGGTGAAGATGATGATGAAATCTCTGGACTAAGACTTCCTGCTGGCCGGTCCCGCTACATAGTAATGTTGGACAATGATGGAGTCCAAAGAAGATAAACAAAACAAACAAGACCGATATATATGTACAAAACAAATATATATTATTAACGAATAGATTAAAAACACGAATACAAATACATTTAAGACATGAATAGATTGTTACAGTGTCTGTATGGAAAGTCGTGTGTGTGTTGTTTTTAGTTGAATGTCCGTACGGGTGTATATTTTGTTTTAGCGTGTTTTCAGAATATGGGAAACGCTGGTTGTGTATAAGAGTTCGCATATTGGAAATTTTAAGAGAAAGTTTTATATACCTCGCCTCACGTACGAGGTTTCGGCCCGCGGCCGAAGTCGAGATAGTTGCTCGCACGTGCGCGTAAGCAGGAAAAAGAGAAAGAGAGAAGAGTGAACGAGTATTTATACACGTGGGAGAGAGACCCCTGTTGAAGGGTTAGGAAACGAGGAGGAGATAACCCGATAGACTTAATGTTATCTTGTTTTTTTTTTGTTTTTTTTTTTGTTTTTTTAAATATTGTCTGTATAAATTTAAACCGTTTTGTAAATTTAAAGTATTTGTAAAGTCGGTCTTATGAGACAAGTATTAAAAACTTACTTGTTGAAATAAATTATAATCGAGTTTTCGATGATGCGTTTTTTCCTTTAATCTATATCATATTGCTCTGTAGACTATACATTGAACTCCCTTTATCCCTATTGTAGACGCTCGCTCAGGCACATTTGTGTTTTTTCAACACCCACTGAGCCAACGTGTGGTTTATACTACAACTGTTCTGAGCAGATCTTAAGTACAGTTTCTGGGAGAGAGCGTGCTATCTAGCGTGATCAAGAAGTGAACAAGGCCAGCACACTCAAACCTTCGGTCACGATGAATTGTGACTTCGGGCTAGCACAGCTATCGACGGCCCCCAAGGGTTCTGTTTACCCAATTTCACTCACAAGTCTTGGGTCAACCTGAGGTATGGTTTTCAGGAACTTTCCAAATAAATATCCCTTTTTATAATAATAAATATTCTTTTTTTTTCCCTCCCGAAATATATATTTATGTATGTTGTGTGTGGACTGAAATGTTCTCGGCTTGATCTACTTCGCAAAACGTGACTTAATAACTGATCACTTTTCAGCACCCCCTGAATATATAATCGCTTGTTTTTGTGTATTTTTATACAACAATGGAAGGAGATTTCTTATCAAGTGTCGATGATATCAAGTAGTATTTTTTATTTATTTGTCGAAAACGCAAATTTGATCACGATTTGTCATATTTTCCTTGAATTTATTTTCGGATATTAAATTTTAACACATATCAGACGACGTCTGTTGAATATCACTCCCGTTCTCACGAAATCTTTCGCTTTCTCGTTTTGCAAATGATGCTACCGAAAACTGTTTACTTAAAATAACTGGACTATTTGCTCGCAGTCAAGAAATACGAACCAAATCTGTCGTAGAATCTTTCTAATTATCTTATTAGCAGACGATATCCAAAAACATTTCGGGCGATATCTTTATTTTCAATTTTAATTATTCTATCGAACCGTAATTCAGAACGCCCATCATCCCGTTTGTGGGTCGGGGTAGGAAGTTAAATTTATGTCAGAATTTTAGATTGATGTGTCGATTAGTGATCGGAGACGAGAGATATTTCCGGAGTCTACCGACTCGTTCGTTTTTCAATGCTTTATCGTTTATTTTTTTTTTTTTTAATGAATTCCTTTGAAAGATTTTGACCTCCATTGTAAACTTTCGACTAATTTGATCTTTGGTTTCAATTATAGTTGCATCTGTGGTTCGTAAATCACATATAATCTCGCAGAATTTCGAATCAAATACCAATTTTGTTTGTGCAGAATAAAGGGACCTACTTTTCGGTTAAGGATCAGATGAGAAAAAAATCGAAACAAAAACATCGTCTAACTAATAAACAACAACACAGGTTGAAAATATATCGTGTTTATGAAATACAATATATTTGACAGGATCAGTTGACACTATTTACATTATTCGGACTATTGTCCTCACTTTGTCGCCATATTTATTACAACGTTTCGTCTGTTGTACGCTCCGGTCTTTTTCAGGTGGTTGGAATGTCGAACTGAACCCGTTATTTCACTCACTGGGGTAAACTGTTCTAGTTCCACGAGCCATGTCTAATGTATGTCAGTTATCTCCCGTTAATTCCCCTCTGCAAGTTCTCCACTGCCTTAACCAGGTATTGAACTCACACTCTCCTCAAGGACACATGGCACAGTGAATAAAGGCTTTAGTTAGATCCAGTGACAGGACGCAAAGAACGTCCGAATAATGTAAATAGTGTACATAATACCTCATCTCAGAAATATAGACAGATACTGAAGGGTGATAAATATGGCGACAAAGATAAGGACAATAGTCCGAATAATGTAAATAGTATACATAATACCTCATCTAAGAAATATAGACAGATACTAAAGGGTGATAAATATGGCGACAAAGATGAGGACAATAGTCCGAATAATGTAAATAGTGTACATAATACCTCATCTCAGAAATATAGACAGATACTAAAGGGTGATAAATATGGCAACAAAGATGAGGACAATAGTCCGAATAATGTAAATAGTGTACATAATACCTCATCTCAGAAATATAGACAGATACTAAAGGGTGATAAATATGGCGACAAAGATGAGGACAATAGTCTGAATAATGTAAATAGTGTATATAATACCTCATCTCAGAAATATAGACAGATACTAAAGGGTGATAAATATGGCGACAAAGATGAGGACAATAGTCCGAATAATGTAAATAGTGTACATAATACCTCATCTCAGAAATATAGACAGATACTGAAGGGTGATAAATATGGCGACAAAGATGAGGACAATAGTCCGAATAATGTAAATAGTGTACAAAATACCTCATCTCAGAAATATAGACAGATACTGAAGGGTGATAAATATGGTAACAAAGATGAGGACAATAGTCCGAATAATGTAAATAGTGTACAAAATACCTCATCTCAGAAATATAGACAGATAATGAAGTGTGATAAATAAGGCAACAAAAATGAGGACAATAGTCCGAATAATGTAAATAGTGTACAAAATACCTCATCTCAGAAATATAGACAGATACTGAAGGATCTGTTGACGGTCACCCCCCACCGCCAAAAAAAACAAAACAGGATGTAACGATTTTTTTTGTCCTTGAAGTGACTATTCAGCAACGAGTAAGAAGATGAGACGTTCTGGTAAAGAAAAGAAGTTCCTGCTTCCCAAATTTTTCAGTGATGTCTTTTTGCGTAGTAGGGAGCAGATGACCTCAAGAAAGGCTGGTTTCGGGTAAGTTCTCTCGGTTACTATGCCCTCTTCACCGCTGACAAGTGTATGATGATGAATTACATCCGGCTGTAATGTATCTAATTGGGAGACTGGAGGTTTCGCGAAGCGTGGAACCGCCTCTTAACTGTTCGAATTCAGAAGGAAAAAGTGTGGTTCGTTACAAGTGGCGGGTTCTAGCTGTGAAGAACTGAACTGGTGGAACTAAAGAATATAGTTCGTTTGAGCACTTTCCATAGAAATAGCGATAGCCTGGCGACAGCACTCTATCTTAGGCCTGGTCTGGCTCTTGTAAATACAGAGGATAGCAAGAACTGGTTCAGGGAACCGACTCTTTTTTCCAGCTTTGATGGATCGCATGTACGAATTCCACTGGAGGTCTTGGGAGAATTTAAGGCCTAATAGTCTGAGGGAGGATTCATTCATGTGTGTTTGTGAGTGCTTGTGTGTGCATTAGATGGCAGAAGCACCCAGAATACAGACATACCCATATACCAAAATGTTGTCTTTTCTTGTCTTTGGTCAGTGAGTATTATTTCCTAATTTCTTCCGTCTGAAAAGCAAAGGCAATGCCAATTATTCCCTTCAAACCTTGCTTCTGTAATCTGGACATCGATGTTTTAAAATTAACTTATTTTCCATTACATTCCAAACAGATTCAGCGATGAGTTGCCGAAGGAAAGATTTCTAGAAGTTTCAAGAATTTCTAGAACGTTCTGGCAACAGTATAAATACGGAGAACGTACACTCAACAGTTCAGTTCACATTTAGCTGTCCAATTAAACTAATTAGACTGATTCTATTTTCCATACGTCGTGGCCTAATTCCGCTGTACCTGAGAGTCCCATTTGGCCTCTATGAACCAGGATACTGATGCGATCTTGTCCTTTTCATAAAAAGTCAGGTATCAATAACAAACACTTTTACCTACCTGAAAATTCAAACAAAAGAGATTTAAAAAAAAGAACAAACTATATATAAATTAAAACTTTAATAATATTTATTTTAACATGTAAAGAGGTGTATTGATGGATCTTGAAAAAACGGTGGAAGCTGTGGAGAGCAGTGTAACAAAATTTTCATTGTTTCTTGTCTTTGGTAAGTCGATATCCTTTCCTACCTGCTTCTGTCTAGAAAGCAAAGAAAATTATTATTATTTCCTTTAAACTTTGCTTTCGTGGTCTGAACATCGATGTTTTGAAACTAACTTATTTCAATTGCATTCCAAACAGATTCAGTGCTGAGTTGATGAAGGAGAATTTTCAAGAAGTTTCTGAAAATTTCTATAATTTCTAGAACTTTCTGGTTACCAAGGATCGTATAACAAAAATATGACAGACTATATTTAGAGGCTGATTCGTGAATGCAATTGACAGTATAAACGGAAATCGTAAAAAAACTACTGAATATGTCGTCTTGTTTCAACTCTGTGTAAACGAGACTGTTCCCATTCACCAGTATTCCCAATAAGAAGAGGTAAAATTCAGAAATGTCATTATCCTGGTCACAAAAGCAAAGTTTAAATGAAATAGCCATTTTTTTAAAACTTTCTGGGCTTATTGAAACAGGAGAAATATTGTTTTACAAGGTGTTATATACACGTATGCAAAGGATGGAACTGAGAGCGTGCGACGGACATAGAATAGGCTATTCTTTTATAGTATAGATTACGAACAGGTGAGTAAAGGATTTAATATGAGACATCTCGGCAAAATTACCACTCAGGGCAACGCGAAGAATAATTGAAGTCCTCGCACCCGTCCTCGTTGTAATCACGCTGCCTTTAAGTATTTAAATTTGAAATCGTAAGCCCTCTGGGGTCTGGAATAAATTCACTGGAATATGCAAAGCTGTAAATTCAATTTTCCGTGGTGTCCCTTTTTAATCAAGATCGATACGAGTTCGCGTCTAATATGAACGTACCTTCACACCTGATATATATATATATATATATATATGGACTTTAACAATTTCGGAACCTGATCTCTCCTTTGACCTGAGTTTATTTTATACCTGTTGCATAGGGTTGTTTGTTAATTTTTATTAGCTCATTAATTATTATTAGAAATACCGGTGAAAATTTCTCGGTTTTCTAATTTTGATATTCTGATGAATCTTAATTCTTCAGTTAATGATTGAATAAGCTTATGGTGAGGAGTTCTACGACAATAAAATATCCGTCGAAATTCCCCTATCGCATCGTTAAATATCTGAGCTTAACAACGTTAACAAAATATTGCAATAGCATTTATAAAAGTAAATGCTGGTCGTTATTTTAAGAAGTAAGGGGGTACAAATGAAAATATTTGAAATTAACAATTTTTTCTATTTTCACTGAAACAGGCGTTAAACACGTTTTATCTTCCCTTTTTTCTTTTTATCTTTTTTGTCTTATTCCATTTTGTCACAGAAACCATTATTATTATTATTTTTATTTCCTTTTATTTCTGGTGTGTACACATTTCTTTTCGGGTCCCGCCCAGAGACCTAAGGTTAGAAATGGCATCATGACACTTTCCACAGACAGAAAAAAAATGACATAGATAAAACCCTTCGTAAAGTGTGGGCTGTACTTGTTAGAACAATTTTTGTATCTCTTTGAGGCATGTTCCAGGAATCCATTCAATTAGTCTACTGGAATCTTTTCCAACCAATCCTAGGGCTCCAACTACAACAGGGATTGATGTTCCCATGTGCCACATTTTTGAGATTTCTATTTCAAGGTCGTTGAATTTTGACAGCTTTTTGAATATCTTCAAAGATACATTGCAGTCGGCAGGGACTGCCATATCAATAAGGAAGCACTTATTTTGTTTGTGATCTTTAATAACAATGTCTGGGCGGTTGGCTTTGATTGTTCTGTCAGTATGTATTGTGTAGTCCCATAGAATTGTAACAGGTCCTATCTCCGTAACCGGGTCTGGGTGGTGTTCATACCAGTTTCTTTCAGTTTCCTTCCCATAGGAGTTGCAAATTTTCCAGTGCAGATATTGGCCCACTCTGTCATCCCGGGTTTTATATTCAGTGGGTGCCAATATCGTGCAACCTGATACAAGATGATCAATGGTTTCTGGATATTTATGAAAGAATCTGCATTTTGGGCTAACACAGTATTTTAGTATATGTGCTTGATAATTCCTAGTTAACAAGCATTGGTCCTGTGCAGCAAGCATAAAACCTTCAGTTTCAGCTTTCAACCCTGCACTACGTAGCCCCTGATGGGTGCGGTTTTTGTCTACGTCAGCTTGTTTGGTACGGGCAGAGTATTGGCCGTGGAGCTGTTTATCTTGCCATTGTTTCTGTATCTGGTCGGTTGCATTTGTCTTTGCTTTCTTTTTTAAGTATTTTGCAGCTTCAGCCAGTGTATTGTACTTGTATTTCTGAGCCCATTTATAGTCACACTACCTACCAAGTCTGCAGGAAGACCTAAGGCAGTGATGTGTTGTTATGGCGACTTTTCATAGACAAAGTTCTTCTTAATGTGTGGGCTGTACTTATCAAGACAATTTTTTGTTCATTATAGTTTTACTCTTGTTTTTTTGTTTGTAAAAAAACAACAAACAAAAACAAATTGACTATACTAAATTTTAACTTAGTAAAAGTACCAATGACCACTACCGGTTGTAAGGTCAGGTAGACACATATTAAGGGTTATCACGGGGAAAAAAGGAAACAAATTACCGCTCACCCAAAAGGGTGAACCGTATATTAAAAAAATCAAGGAAATATTCTGAGATACAATATTTTAATTAATTTCTTGGGTAGTGCAGAACTAACGCATAGCATAACGAAGAGAAAATATGATGAAAATTACTATTGAAAAGGAAAATGTGGTTCAAGTCCTCTTAAAGAGCCACTTTTCTATAAACCAACGAGGATCGTAGATACGTTTAAAATAAAGGGTGTTTCATAAAGAGGGATCAAAATCAGCAGTAAATAAATCAGTGTTATTGGTGAAAATTTATGTATTTCTCTATTGGATCCTGTTATTTAAGTCATGGCAATTATGTGTGAAAAATAATATCACTCAAATGTCCGCCAAATCTGAAAGAAAAAATCATTAGACGCTTAAACTTAATTAACATTTAAAATCGGTCCAAGTTATTGGAACACAATTTATTATTATAGCGGAGTGATAGATCGTCTTTAGATGTGAAAGAAGCCTTGAAAAAAGACTTATAAAAAATGAAATACTTTTAACACATCCCAATATATAATAATAATGTACTGGTTCAATGATTATTATATGTGTATATGGAACAAATAAAAGGTGTTTCATTAAGACGGATTATATATAAGGGTGTTTCATTAAGACGGATCAAAGTCAGCAGTAAATAAATCAGTGTTATTGGTGAAAAATTATTTATTTCTCTATTGGATCGTGTTATTTAAGTCATGGCAATTATGTGTGAAAAATAATATCGCCCAAATGTCCGCCAAGGCTTCGGCGGGACACCTCCACTCGATGGTCAAAATTTTTGATGACATCTCTGCATAGTTGCTCCTCGTTCTTACCAATATCCCTTATCGTCTCATTCTTCAGCTGTTGAATTGTTGTTGATTTGTTGGCATAGACCTTACTTTTGAGATGACCCCAAAGGAAGTAATCTAAAGGCGTCAAGTCGCACGATCGTGATGGCCAATTGACTTCGCTGTTTCGAGATATGATGTGACCTAGGAAGTTCTCATTCAAATTCTGTTTGAACGTCCATTTTCGTAATAGGCTTCGATAACTTTAACACGTTGTTTGATTGTTAATCTTTCCATGGTTGAAATTGCCAAAGAGTCAAGTTGTTAAATCTGAAAGAGCTCCAATCGATGGTCAAAATTTATGATGACGTCTCTGCATAGTTGCTCCTCGTTCTTACCAATATGCCTTATCGTCTCATTCTTCAGCTGTTGAATTGTTGTTGGCTTGTTGGCATAAACCTTACTTTTGAGATGACTCCAAAGGAAGAAATCTAAAGGCGTCAAGTCGCACGATCGTGGGGGCCAATTGACTTCGCTGTTTCGAGAGATGATGCAACCGGGGAACTTCTCATTCAAATTCTGTTTGAACGTCCATTTTCGTAATAGGCTTCGATAACTTTAACACGTTGCTTAATTGTTAATCTTTCCATGGTTGAAATTGTCAAAGACTTAAGTTGTTAAATCTGAAAGAAAAAGAAAGTAATCATTAGACGCTTAAACTTAATTCACATTTAAAACCGGTCGAAATTATTGGAATACCCTTTATTAAAAAAAT
>OZ038515.1:42917444-42972444 GCA_964036315.1 Acanthosepion esculentum
GAGAAAAAACATCATTCAGGCCTGCAGTAATGGCAGCAACATTCATACTCTGGCTTCCATCTTCAAAGTCCATTCAAGAACCATCAAGAGAACAGTGAATATGTTTAAAATAGGGAACAGTCGGGAGGAAATCTGGATCAGGATGTCACAACAAGAGAGTTCATCATTTCAACTTAGAGCGAAATACATTCTTATTCTTCACAGTAGAGTTCAATAGTCTTATAAAAACCTAAGAGAATTCCAGTAAGTTATCGAAAATACAACGGTTAAAAGCATAATCTAACTATTGGACAATTTTCCTGTTACACCCGGTATAGCAGGAGAATATATGAATGTACGTGAGAGATTCATGGAAGATTGAAGTTTAAAGGCAGTAAATTCGACCTTGCTAACCGAACGCTCCTCTGTGGCCAAATCGGTTAAGGGACGTCAGGCTATATGACGGTTCCGTATAGGATACAGGTTCGATTCCTGTCAGAGGACGCAAATTTTCTATGAAAATTTCTCGGACATTCAGGCCGGTAAATGTTGTTTAATAGTATTTATTGTAAGCAGAGCACTGACTTAAATATTTGTATCTATAAAAAGAAAGTATAAACATAAAAATGTCTTAAAATAATTGTCGGACTTTGTCCATTTCACAATGTCTATCTATCTATCTATCTATCTATCTATATATATATATATATATATATATATATAGGGTGTAACAGCAAAATTTTTCAAGTCTTGTAACATCATAGGATAACTGTCCATCCCACAAAATGTTTAGTATCTAAAATTAAACTAAACTAATTGAGTTTCTTTCTTCCAGGTTTTCAGATAAGACGTTTAGCCATCTTGACCATTTGTCGTAAGAATCACTGAAAACCCTTTGAGTAATTCAGCTTGGAAGAGAACAGGTTAAAATCGTTTTGTGTCAGCCCCACTGTCTTCCCAACTGAGCAAGGGTGAGTGGAAAAAGATCATTCAGGCCTTCAGCAAGAGTACCAGCATTCATACTCTGGCTTACATATTCCTTTCAAGGTAAGTGTAAAAAAGAGAGAACAGTCGAGTGGAAAAGTGGATCAGGAGGTCGCAACTGTAAGGGGGATCATCATTTCAACTTAGAGCTAAATACATTCTTATTGTTCAAAGGAGAGTCCAGTAATGTTATAAAAACCTCACTGAATTCCAGTAAGATATTTTTAATCCTTTCGAAGATATAACGGTTCAGAGCTGTCGCACGATTTGGGCAATTTTGCTGTTACACCCGGTCTATATGCGCGCGCGCGCGCGCGCGCGCGCGCGCGTGTGTGTGTGTGTGTGTGTGTGTGTGTGTGTGTGTGTGTGTGTGTGTGTGTGTGTGTGTGTGTATACATGTATGTGCATTTATGGGATTTAGTGTGTTTGGGGTGAGAATGTTACTTTTGGGGAGTTCTGTATTATGGTGAGAATGAGAAATGACCCCAAATGTAAAATCTATTGTATTTTTTCTTTTTTTTCTTCTTTTTTTTGTTTAGTGAGTTCCTTAGTGACCCTTTCACTATGCTCCGGGTAGTAGGGGTGATATACCCTATGAAGTTTGATTATTGTCACTCTTATTGGCTTTGACAAGTCGAACATGTCTCTTTGCCTAATGCAAATCTGGATTTACGTTTCAATATGGAAGCCTTTTATTTATTTAAAAAAAAAATTGTATTTTAAGTCCGTTTAACTTTCATTTCAACTTTATTTTTTATTTTCATTTAACTTTAATTTTTTTTTATATATCTTTATTTTTTTTATTTATTTATTTATTTTAAAATTGTTTCCAAACTTCAAGCGGAAGTTTCCGTAACTGAATTGCGCATTTATCTAAGCATAGTGTACCTTTGTCGATGAGTGTATATGTATATATTTTTACAGCAAAAAAACAAAAATTACCTTAACATGGGATAGTCTATTTCAAGCCGGTCTGTACGCAGCTATCATCAGCCCGTAGATGTCTGTCTCGGAGCACTCTGTGGATCAGTTTTGATAATACTACTAGGATCCACTCGGATTATATACCAACGGGTCGATTACCTGTACTACATATATATATATATATATATATATATATATATATATATATATATATATATATATATATATATATATATATGTATGTTATTTTAAAAAATATGATTCCTTCGCCAAAATATTTTTTCAAAAATAATTATAATTTAGGTTCTACTTCTCTATGGAGAACTGATTTTTAAAAAATAAAAACAAAAATACTAAATAACTCCGGATTATTTACCTAACGTGTTCTTTGTCTATTTTTCTACATATTTGCATATATATATATATATATATATATATATATATATATATATATATATATATATATATATATATATATATGCGTGTGTGTGTGTGTGAGAGAAGAAGCTGTTTGAGTAGAAGAGACGGTTACATTTAATCGTTTCGTGAGTGAAAGGGTGGGACCGAGATGCCCAGTAGGTCGCTTAAATCCATGCTGTCTGGGAACTAGAGAAAGCAATTCGTCGCAACAGATGCCGTGAAAATACTTGTAGAAGAGGCAGGGGGAAGCCACGGCACATATGTGAGAAAGCGACCGTAGACGAGATGCCAGATCAGGAAAATTATTATTAATATTACTGATTATATGATAAAGCAAATGGTTGCTGAAATATTAGGATTATAAGTCCCCAAAATTCATACACAGATGTTCTCAAGGAAACATGGCCCAGTGGATAAAGAACTGTAGCTCTGAGGAAGGTTTTTATAATTGAGAAAACACTTCCAGGCATTTCATAATGAACTATAATATACAGTAAAAAATTAAACGCAACTTAAGACAACCAATCATTTTGCAAATGGCGGACATCAGTATTCCGTTTTGTAATCTAAGAATTGCGTTTTTTATTTCTTTCGGATGTTTTGCATTTTTATTTATATTGGCAATTTAAAAAAAAAAATTTAAAAAAATGAACCCCTACCAAAATGTGTGTGTGTCTGTGCGTGCGTGTATGCACATGGGTAACGATTGCATTAGCAGTTTGGTGAAAATTATTCGCTGAGGACCCCCTCGGTACACATATTTTTTTTGATAGAATATATTTAAAATATTCTTGTATTATTTTCCTGTTATTTAAGTGACTTAAAATATATAACAGTCCATTTTTATGGTAAACATTGGCAGAATTGTACATCTTCATTGTCAAAAACAAACGCAAAAACATGCGTAGTGCTTGGGCTTTGTTCTTTGTTCGGGGTTGCGGGTGGGGTCTTAAAAGTGCCTTATGCTAAGTCTGGGGGGCGTCATCACAGTTCTGTTTTCAGAAAATGTTTTAAACTTTATATTTTATGTCTTGGTACACATATTTTAGCGTTGTATCGATCCATGCGTAATTAAAAACGGTTATTATACGTATGAAAGAAAATTTATGTTAAGTGTTTGGTCACCAATACTATTTTTCAAAAATGTTTTAAAATGGGTCTGAAATGTTTCTAACGTGTTTAGGGTGAAAGTTCAAAATATATGGGGTTTTAACAATCAAAATAGGTACTTATAAGCACTTTTAGGAAGTGTTTACAAGTATTCGCGGATTCTAAATATTCGAAGCCAATTCTGGTCCCTAACCCCCGCGGATACGGGGGAATCATTCCCTCTCTATATATTGTTGTGGCCTTGTTACCAGAAATAAAGACGTAAGAGAGTTAAACAAATATATTAACAGAAACAGTAATACAAACATATACGAACGAGAGTGCTACAGCAAGAATGTTCGGTCCGACTGTCAGAGCTGACTGCTGCAAACTTCCCTCTCCAAAAGGCAGTACCTGCTCCTATTTATAGCTGGGAGAGTCCATGCGTTTGTGGGTAAATTACCATTATATATATATATCGAAAGATACATGATCGCCTCAGCGTATATCATGCATAGTACATAACTGACTGACTGTATGGTCACTAATACTATTTTTTCCGAAATGTTTTTAAAAGGGTCAGAAATATTTCTAAAGATGAAAGTTTAAGGCATATGGAGTTTTAACAATCAAAATAGGTACTTATAAGCACTTATTGACTTTTATAAGCTGTTTGAGTAGAAGAAACGCGTTCGAGAGTGAAAGGGTGGGGCCGAGATGCCAGCCTAGTAGCTCGCTTAAATTCATGCAGTCTGGTAACTAGAGAGAGCAACTCGTCAGAACAGTTGCAGTGGGGTTACAAGTATTCGCGGATTCTAACTATTCGCGGCCGGTTCTGCTCTTTAACCGCCTCGGATACGGGGATCTTACTGTAACTAGGTCGCTTTTTTTTTTGTAACCAGTCAGTTTTTCCCCCAGTGAGAAGTTAGTCTGCATCAAGTTGTTTGGCACGGGTAGAGTATTGACCATGAAGAGGCGTATCCATATTATTATTATTATTGAATATTTTTTTTAAACAATTCACCCCAAACAAGGCGGGAGTGCCACTAGCCCGCAAAGGGTTACAGAGGATTGAGAACAAGAGTAAAGAAGCGTGTTTGAGGAAAAAGGCATACAAAAAAGGATGGGAAACAAGATCAAGGCATCAGAAGATGACGATTGACATTCCATTTGAATATTTGAAGATTATAGTTGTCGGGGAAGTAAGTAAGGGGAAGGGAGTTCCACAGATGGGAAGTGTGACAGAAGAAGCTGTTTGGGTAGAAGAGACTGTTACATTTAATCGTTTCGTGAGTGAAAGGGTGGGACCGAGATGCCTAGTAGGTCGCTTAAATCCATGCTGTCTGGGAACTAGAGAAAGCAATTCGTCGCAACAGATGCCGTGAAAATACTTGTAGAAGAGGCAGGGGGAAGCCACGGCACATATGTGAGAAAGCGACCGTAGACGAGATGCCAGATCAGGAAAATTATTATTAATATTACTGATTATATGATAAAGCAAATGGTTGCTGAAATATTAGGATTATAAGTCCCCAAAATTCATACACAGATGTTCTCAAGGAAACATGGCCCAGTGGATAAAGAACTGTAGCTCTGAGGAAGGTTTTTATAATTGAGAAAACACTTCCAGGCATTTCATAATGAACTATAATATACAGTAAAAAATTAAACGCAACTTAAGACAACCAATCATTTTGCAAATGGCGGACATCAGTATTCCGTTTTGTAATCTAAGAATTGCGTTTTTTATTTCTTTCGGATGTTTTGCATTTTTATTTATATTGGCAATTTAAAAAAAAAAATTTAAAAAAATGAACCCCTACCAAAAAAAAGCAGTACAGTTGAAATCTAGACTAGAGCTGTAGATGTTGCTATTTGCGGTTAGGTAACTAGTAATTAATTGACGTGGTTATTCAACCTTAGCGAACACACGGAAAAATTGTGGTTATTTATGAAGACTTCGTCTATTATATTAAAAAAAAAAAAAATTAAATAATGCATATAAAGAAGCAAAAAGGCGGTAAATAATACGACACCGGCCAAATCAAAATGGACGTTTAACTTTTCAGAGGCCAAAATAATAACAGGCATATTTATTGCATCGAAAATATCAATTGAATTTCCAGAGACAATAAAGCGAAAGACAAATGAGGTACAAGTCGGACACACGAATGGCGTCGACCCACAAACGGAGGTAATATGTTAGATTACAACAATCATTTCATCGTCTTATCTAATCGCAGGTCCGAAGAATGTTGCAATAGTGTTAAGAATTTACACTTTAAAGTAATAAGAGGAGAGTTTTCATCTTGGTTGTTCTAGTCACAAAGTTTCGGCTATTTCTGAGATGAAGAATTATCATTATTATACACTGATTTATTCAATCTGTTATCCTCATCTTGGTTGTTCTAGTCACAAAGTTTCGGCTATTTCCGAGATGAGGAATTATCATTATTATACACTGATTTATTCAATCTGTTATCCTAATCTTGGTTGTTATAGTCACAAAGATCTCAGAAATAGCCGAAACGTTGTGACTATAACAACCAAGATGAGGATAACAGATTCAATAAATCAGTTTATAATAATGATAATTTCTCATCTCAGAAATAGCCGAAACTTTGTGACTATTACAACCAAGATGAGGATAACAGATTGAATAAATCAGTGTATAATAATGATAATTCCTCATCTCAGAAATAGCCGAAACTTTGTGACTAGAACAACCAAGATGAGGATAACAGATTGAATAAATCAGTGTATAATAATGATAATTCCTCATCTCAGAAATAGCCGAAACTTTGTGACTATAACAACCAAGATGAGGATAACAGATTGAATAAATCAGAGTATAATAATGATAATTCCTTATCTCAGAAATAGCCGAAACATTAATACATTTATTTCCTATATTCATTCTTGGCGTTTCTTATTATTTGATACCGGATTTCATCTCGGAATCCACAAAAAAATTGGCGACGAGGAATTCGAACTTATACGGAAGGAAAAAGAAAAAAGAAAAATTTATATTTATTTGTCTACTAACCCCGCATTTTGTGTGCGTGTTTAAAAGCATTCTAATGGAGCTAGTGTAACGTAATACGTCTGGATAAGCATGTAGTTGTGTAACCGATGTAATTATCTATGAGTCTGGTTTGATCAGGAACACAGTTCCTTAAGAGGCATTTGAACTCATAGATAATGTTTGTTCTTTGTAATTTTGACTTAGCTGGTGTGTTGTTATTTTTGAGGATAAGGTTAGCTGTCTTAAATTTTTTATAATAGATAATTAATTTGATTTTTTTATTCGGGTCAATTGGGGTCGTGTATTTCTTTATAATATGTCTTAGCGAAGAATCGTCTTGTTTGTAATTAATGTGAATTTGGTTTTTGTAATAAATGTGTATGTAATTTTTGACTGTGTGTTCACTATCGTTATTACTTACTTTGGGGAGAAACAGTCTAATTTGTTGGTCTATAAGGTGGTTAGCGAAGCCGTTGTTGATTACTGTTTGTTTAACATTATTACGTTCTTTGAGGAAGAGTAGTCGAGAGGATGAACTCTGGTGTGCTCTTTCTAGAAAGTTTTTTTATTACTATTTTGTACCTAAGTGGACATTCGCTTTTAAAGTTAAGGTGTCAGTCTGTGCATATCTATCTATCTATCTATCTATCTATCTATCTATCTATCTATCTATCTATCTATCTATCTATCTATCTATCCCATTCTGTTCATATCTATCTATCTATCTATCTATCTATCTATCTATCTATCTATCTATCTATCTATCTTAATCTGTTCATTATCTATCTATCTATCTATCTATCTATCTATCTATCTATCTATCTATCTATCTATCTATCTATCCCATTCTGTTCATATATATCTATCTATCTATCCCATTCCGTTCATATCTATCTATCTCAGTCTATTCATATCTATCTATCTATCTATCTATCTATCTATCTATCTATCTATCTATCTATCTATCGATCCCATTCTGTTCATATCTATCTATCTATCTATCTATCTATCTATCTATCTATCTATCTTAATCTGTTCATTATCTATCTATCTATCTATCTATCTATCTATCTATCTATCTATCTATCTATCTATCTATCTATCTATCGATCCCATTCTGTTCATATCTATCTATCTATCTATCTATCTATCTATCTATCTATCTATCTATCTATCTATCTATCTATCTATCTATCTTAATCTGTTCATTATCTATCTATCTATCTATCTTAATCTGTTCATTATCTATCTATCTATCTAGCTAGCTAGCTAGCTATCTTAAACTTAGTTTGACAGTCGGAAGCATTTTGCTGCACTCAAAGATCAAGCAGATCATTGACTCAATGAAGGACCGGCGACGTCCGAATCGTCAAATAAATAGATTCAATCTTTTTATTTTTTATTTTTTTACCTTTCCTCACCTCCCCGACTTTCTAACGTTGACGTTGTCCCCTTTTGTCTTTTGTCGCTTCTGGCTGGCTTTTCCGGGACCACTTGCGCAAACACAACATAGCACCTACTTTTCCAATCTCTCCACTGTAACCTCCCACCCCCCCACACCATCCCGTCAAAATGCACGCGCACGTGGTTCCGCTGACACTCTCACACCGCCAGAGAGACATGTGCAAATCGGATGCACACAGATGCACAAACACTCACATTGGGTCACGGCAGTCTCTACGCAAAAACATTTACATAAATAGATAATTTGATACACACGTACACACATTATTATCTTAAGAACAGTTCCTTTCCCTGTCATTGCTTCATGCCTCCGCCTCTGTGGATGACCAGGAGATAATTGTATGAATAATCCCCACCCCCTGATCCTGATCATGCTGCCGCAAGGCTCATTACTCCTGCCCTAGGGTCATATAATCTCATACTTTTAAGACATAAGCCTGGCGTGAATAGAGCTTAGTGTACGGCCCATTAATTGAGCCGACATCAGCTCGTCTAGTCATCTAGCTGTCGCAAGGCCCCAGGCACTAACCCCTCGGGCATGTTTGTGTGTGTGTGTGTGTGTGTGTGTGTGTGTGTGTGTGTGTGCGTGTGTGTCTATCTCAAAAAGCTCTGCTACATGGCTTGTCGTAACTCGAATAACAAGAGACGATGCCTCTGGTAACCCCGTGTCTCTGAGCGTCATCCAATTGCCTGAAGCCCTGTCGGACGAGAGGAGGCCAACTAATTCTGCGTTCCCCGTTTGTGTTCCTCTGGGTTTGTTTTTTGGCTTTGGGAATTGTTGAGGAGGGGGCTGACTTGGTCGGATGATAAGAGATAGATAGATATGGAAAGAGAAAGAGAGAGAGAGAGAGAGAAGAGGGGGAGAGGAGTAGGAGGAGGAGGAGGAGGAGGAGGAGGAGGAGGAGGAGGAGGAGGAGGAGGAGGGAAGAGAATTCGAATTAACAAACCAAAGCGGGACAGACATTCGAAGAAAAAAAAATCTAAAAATAGAAAGTTTATTGAAGTCCAAGAGAAAGCGCGAGAAAGAGGAACAGCGAACGAGAGAGGAGGAGCGAATAAGATAAAAAGGAAAGGAAAGAAAGAAATAGAGAGAATGAAAAAGGAAAGGAAGTTGAGAGTTAGAGAGAGAGAGAGAGAGAGAGAGAGAGAGAGTGAGAGAGAGAAGGAAAGTGAAACAAAGAGCGTGAGAGCAAAAGAATTATAAAGAGAAAGGGAAAGAAAGGGAAAAAGAGAAAGCGAGTGATAGAGAACAAGAAAGTGAGAAGAAATGAGAGAGAGAGAGAGAAAGAGGGAGAAATTTGAAGGGAGAGAGAAAGAGAGAGAAAAAGAAAAAGAAAGAAAACGAGAAACTAATAGGATGTGTGAGAGGCAAAGAGAAAGAGGGAGAGGTAGTTACCGAGGAGAAGGAAAGAAGAGTTTAAGAAAAAAACAGAGAGAGAGAGAGAGATGAAGAGAGAGAGTAGGCAGAGAGAGGGAGAGAGAGATGGAGAGAGACTGGAAGGGAGAGAGAAGAGAGAATAAAAAAGAGAGAGAAAGTGGAAGGGAGCGTAGATGAAAAATAGAGAGAAAGAGAGAGAAAGTGCAAGGGAGGGAGAGAGAAAGAATGAGAAAAGGGGGAAGAGAAGGGGAGAGAGAGAATGAGATCGAGAACAAGAGAGAAAGTGTAAAGGAAAGAGAGAGAAAGTGGAAGAAGGAGAGAGATTGAGAAAGAGAGAGACGGTGGAAGGAATAGTGAGGATGAGAAAGAGAGAAAAAGTGGTAGGGGGAGAGAGAGAATGACAATGAGAGAGAAAGTGGAAGGGAGAGATAAAGAATGCGAAAGAGAGAAAAAGTGGAAGTAAGAGAGAGAGAGAGGGAGTATGCGAAAGAGAGAGAGAAAGCAGAAGGGGAGAAAGAGAATGAGAAAGGGAGAGAAAGTGGAAGGGAGAGAGAGAATGAAGGAGAAATTGGAAGAAAGTGAGAGAGAGATGAAGAGAGAGAAATTGGAAAGGAGAGAAAGAGAATGAGAAAGAAAGAGACGCTGTAACATACGAAGAGAAAGGGAGAGAACTATCGACCAGAAAGAAACAGGAATTTGAGAAAAACAGAGAGAGAGAGAGAGAGAGAGAAAGAGAAAGGGAGAGAGAAAGAGAGAGAGAGAGATGTGGTGGTGAGAGTCCACAGTTATAAACTACAGGAAGGTAGGGTTATGATGGGAAATAAGAGAGAGAGAGAGAGAGAGAGAGAGAGAGAGAGAGAGAGAGAGAGAGAGAGAGAGAGATGAGGTGGTGAGGAAGGTAGGGTTATGGGAAATAAGAGAGAGAGAGAGAGAGAGAGAGAGAGAGAGAGATGAGGTGGTGAGGAAGGTAGGGTTATGGGAAATAAGAGAGAGAGAGAGAGAGAGAGAGAGAGAGAGAGAGAGAGGGGAATAAAAGGAGAGAGATTCAGAGAGATAGTGGGCTGGATAGACGCTAAGAAAATAAACCCGAACTTATGCAACAAGTAAGGACCAAATTAGAAACTTGAAGCGGTGAAAAATGTGCTTCTCCCGACCAAAAACAAAAGGCAGAACATTAAAGCCACAAGGAAATTTTAAGGAGAATAAGAACTACAAGGAAATACTTACAATCGGAACGAGACAGAGGATATTTCTTGAACACATAAAGAGAAACGGGGGCTTGGAGAATCTAACACTCAGAGGTTATATCAAAGGCAAGGGAAGCAACTAAGAAACAGTGGGTAACCTGCATAACGAGCTTGTGTGAATTTTTAAAAAATCATTTCACCCGAGGAAGGCAATAAAGCCACTAAAACTCAAGAAAAGAAAAGAAATCTACAACAACAAAAAACACTATTATGCAAAGGACAAAAGATGAATTAATAAGACAGAAGACTACGATTGAGATCGCATTTAAAGTTGACTGAGAAGCAATTAGCTGGGGGAGAGTCCCACAAGCGGGAAGTGTAAGAGAAGAAACCGTTAACATAGAACTTACGGTGATATGTAGCCATTCCAGCTGCAAAATGATGAGACATTGGCGTGAATCTAGTACTGCGATTAAATTCATAGAGTCGAGACACCAAAGACGAAACCAGCTCATCGCAACAATTACAATGGGAATGTGTATAGAAAAGAGACGGGAAAACTATGTTATGGCGATAGGAATGAATGCAGAGTGAATTATAATGTTTACACTCTCTGCCTATCAGTCTGTCTGTCTATCCATCTCAGTCTGTTATCTATCTATCTATCTATCTATCTATCTATCTATCTATCTATCTATCTATCTATCTATCTATCTATCTATCTCAGTCTGTTCATATCTATCTATCTATCTATCTATCTATCTATCTATCTATCTATCTATCTATCTATATATCTATCTATCTATCTATCTATCCCAGGATGGCCATATGTATGTATGTATGTATGTATGTATGTATGTATCTATCTATCTATCTATCGCATCCTCTCTCTCTCTCTATCTATCTATCTATCGCAGTCTGTTCATTATCTATCTATCTATCTATCTATCTATCTATCTATCTATCTAAATCGGGTGTACTTTGGGAAGAATTTTTAATTTATTCCAGTTTTTAACTGAAAACCCTCGAACATTCTTAATTTTTCGACGCACAAAAATTAATTCGAGACAGAAAAGCAGGATATATATATATATATATATATATATATATATATATATATATATATATATATATATATATATTAATGCATGTTTCATTAAATAATATAGAAAGTTTTATTGATAAAACCATTAAAAACTTATAAGCATAAAACCACGTGACAGAAGACAAAAAGATCCTCTATTCCAATAACCAGGATTTCCTATGGCTGCACCTATGTAGAATCTCAGATCTTTGATTTAATAAATTCTTAGATTCATTGTAAGTGGCCATTGCTAATTTTTCCTCTATACACAACGCATAAAATTTGTCCCCTGCTTTATATTTATGGCATTTTTTAAAAATATTTCCCATTTTAAAAACGGGTCACTATCATCTTCTTGTTTTATATTCCATATGTATATAGACAGGCTGGTATTATGTTTGTAAGTTTCGTGATTAAAGCTACTTAAATGATTGTAGTAACGTTTTTTGAAGTTATCTTGGGTGGATCCTATGTAAAATTTGAACTTCTTATCAATCTTATTTGGTTTATTTCTTTGTATTACGACTTTATAAAACACACATTCTTGTTGACATCTGCCCTTAAGTGGGAAGGCATCCTTATTTCTACAGTTACAGTTAGGGTGTTGTTTGTCTATGATATTTTTTCTTTTTTATTTATTAATTTAGTCTGTCATATTTGGCATACAACTATAACTTAATTTAAGATAGTTTTTATTGAAAATTTTATACAATACATTTGTCGGGGGGGGGGAATCCTTTTTTAGTAATCTATAAAACTTTTTTCCTATTTTAGTTTTAACTGCTAAATTATATGGGAGTGGAGGGTGAAACCATAATATCTTCTTTCCTCTATTTTTGTGTTTGCTTTGCGTTTTAGGGGGAATTACGAGTATCAACATATATTAATTTGCTTTTGTGCCCACTATTTTTTAAGGCCTTTTCATAATGTTGTTTATTTTTATTGAATATATTATCATTAGATGAATCAGTGAACAAACTATAACTAATTCCGTTAGGTATATGTTTTAAAACATCAACACCTACGCCAATATAACGGGGCTGTTGGTTGCTTTTCTTAAATAGGGAAATTGTGCCAATACATAGGTCGAGGGTAAAGTCTAAATAGTCAGTGACTTTTAAAATTTCGTTTCGTCATTTCCGTTTTAGCCAGCTTACCCTGAAGATCCGTTTAGGTAAAACCTAGGTAGGTTTTCTTGGCTTTTTAGGATTTATTTCAGTTATATATATATATATATATATATATATATATATATATATATATATATATATATATATTTGTCTACACGTCCGGTTAGCTCGGATCGAAACCCGACTGAATTGCGTCAGTCGGAACTTCTCCCACTAAGCCGTCGGCTCACAGTAAGGATGAAGGTGAATTTTAGCGTGTTTATTTTTAGATTTAGATAAACACACAGTGACTGACAGTGACTCAATTCTGCCGAAGAGTCATGCTATATATATATATATATATATATATATATATATATATATATATAGATAGATAGATAGGTAGATAATATTAGTAGTAAATATACACATACATATGCAATCATATATGTAAAATATCTAAATATATATACATACATACATACACATACATATATGTATAAAAAATAGTTCCAAGAGGATAGAATCCAGGTAGAACTCAATGTCCAGGACACACACACACACACACACACACACACACACATATATATATATATATATATATATACACTGTATAATATATATATATATATATATATATATATATATATATATATATATATATATATATATATATATTACAATGAATCATTCATACAAAAAGTAGATTAGTAAAGTTAATGATATAAAATGGCGAAAACTCTTCGCAAACAAATTTTTTAAAGTTGTATTAACCTACGATGAATGTTATGATCCTTGTTTTTAATAACTACAGGTTGTATAAGGTCTTTTTTAAAAAATCTGCAAGTACTTTCAACTCTACACACAGTCATCCTCAGGCATGGAAATTATTTTGTTTTTAGTAAATACAGGTAGTATCACAGACGTAAGATTAAATGCGAATCGAAATATATTTTTTTAGAAATGTGTTATTGTTAACGGATACAAACTTACGGAGCGTGCAGTCGCAACGCTATGGTTGAATTTTTTTGAAAATTTAAGAGAATGAGTTTTCTACTAATATGATAATTTGAGATTTTGTTGTTGTTGTAGGAGTTTATCAGTCAGTGTGACACGAACTAACTTGTTCAATAAATAGAGCAATTTCTCAGCTGTTATCACGAAAATTTGCACGTCGGATCAGTTCTTTTAAATCAAATATGTGGTGCAGTTCAATTTATATTACAATGAATCATTCATACAAATTTTTTTTTGTATTTTATATATAAGTTTTTTGTATGAATGATTGATTGTAATATAAATTGAACTGCACCACATATTTGATATATATATATATATATATATATATATATATATATATATATATATATATATATATATATAAAAGTGAACATAGAAGTCAACACTTAGAGGCGATAGTCTGTTTCATGCTAGATGCAATCATCAGGCCACGAGTGCTGTTATTTTTCTCGGCTATTTATATATACGGGTCAGTGGTGTATTGTGGGTAGTCTATTTTGGCAGATATTTTACCGGAAGTCGTTTATTTGTTTATTTGTTTATATATACATATATATATATATATATATATATATATATATATATATATATATTTACCTTATGCAGTGTTACATTAGAACATGCACCTATCCACTACAAAATTGTACATTTTTGTTTCAACGTAAAAAAAAGGGAAAACTTTTTTTAATTGTCTCATCAGGTGGGGAATCACGGTTTAGTAACACCGTAATTCCCCACCTGATGAGAAAATTAAAAAAGTTTTTTTCTTTGTAACACTGCATAAGATAAATAAATATTTACGTCTCTAGTTTGTGTATTGAGCACTGTTTTTTAATTAATATTCGGAACGCTGTAACCCTACTGTTCGTTCTCCTACACTTGGATATATATATATATATATATATATATATATATATATATATATATATATATATATATATATATATATAGTCATCGACAGACAGACTGTTTCGCTGTATCACAGCTCTCAGTGTGGCTAGACGTCCGGTTGCCTCTGGCTAGAATCGAAAACCGGCTGAATTCGCGTCAGTCGGAAATTTTACCCTGAAGCCGTTGGCGCACGGCAGAGAAGAAGGTGAATTTAAGCGTATTTCTTTTTAGATAAACACACAGTGACTGAGAGAACTCGATTCGATTTACCGAAGAGTCTTGCATTATTAGCCGTAATAGTCACTGTTTACAAACCCACACTTCCTCCCCAGAGAGCTCAACCGAAATATAAAGTTCTGTTTAATTCAGTCGATAATTTTTATATGTTCAATTTTTGTATAAAATGTTGCAAAACCTGATTATACTTCTGTATAAACTTAATAATTAATTAAATTAATTTTTCCAAATATCGTGAATTAAATAGGTTTCTCAAAATTCGGCATAAGATAAATAAATATTTACAGGTCTACTTTGTGTACTGAGCACTGTTTTTAAATTAATGTTTTGAACGTTGTAATCTTACTGTTCGTTCTCCTACACTTTGCTATATATATATATATATATATATATATATATATATATATATATATATATATATATATATATACACACACACATATATATATATATATATATATATATATATATATATAAAATTAAAAAAAAAAAAAATCCGTTTCTTATAAATTTGGGTCTACTTCACCAAATCGGCAAATCATAATTGGATACACCAAAAATACATTTGTCGCTGCAATTGTTCCCCCCAAGTATCGTTGAATGACATGTCTAAGCATTAGTTTTCTTGACATATAATAATAAGCCACCCACCTCCGACCTCTGACCGTATTTTTATATTTTAGCGTAGATCTGAGGTTCATTGGTTAATCTAGACATACCCATAAGTATTTTTAAGTCTGACCTTATACCTCTTTAACTTACGAACATAGGTAAAGATGTGTTTTTAAATTTCCCTAATAAATTATTTTTATAATTAGTTATCTACCATCGCCTGAAGAAGTACCATCTTAAACATGAAAGATTTTGTGTAGCGATGTAAAATTTTTTTATTGTAATTTATTATAATAAAAATATTATATATATATATATATATATATATATATATATATACAAAAGTGGACATAGAAGTCAACACTTCGAGGCGACAGTCGGTTTCATGCTAGATGCAATGGCCTGACGATTGAATCTAGCATGAAACAGACTGTCGCCTCTAAGTGTTGACTTCTATGTTCACTTTTATATTTACACACGCTCTATCTTCTGATATTGAGTATTTTATTCCATAAATATAGCACACTTTAAGACTATATTTCTTCATATATATATATATAGAGAGCAGAGAAAGCAGCTATGGAGAGAGAGACAGAAAGAAAGAAAGAAAGAGAGACAGAAAGAAAGAAAGAAAGAAAGAAAGAGAGAAAGAACGAAAGAAAAACAAATAGAAAAGGAATATATATATATATATATATATATATATATATATATATATATATATATATATATATATATATATATATGAAAATAGATTTGATAAGTGGAAGGGGTGTGTCTCTATTAAACAGATTTTTAATTATTTAGTTACTTTTTGCCATCACAAAAGCCATTGACACTAATTTTTGTTCGGATGGATTAGAGGAAACATTCTTTGGATATTATTAATTTTAATGATTTAAGAAACAGGAATTTTTCCATTATGCAACTTTTAATTTTAAAGACAAGAAAATATAGTTGTCGTCTTTTAGAGTACGGGTCTTAGTATTATTATTATTATTATTATTATTATTATTATTATTGTTATTATTATTATTGTTATTATTATTATTTTTTATTTTCTTTGATATCTGGCGTTTACACATTTCTTTCCGGGTCCCGCATAGGGACCTAAGGTTAGAAATGGCATCTTGACACTTTCCACTGCAACATTATTATTATTATTATTATTATTATTATTATTATTATTATTGTTATTATTATTATTGTTATTATTATTATTGTTATTATTGTTGTTATTATTATTATTGTTATTATTTTTATTGTTAATATTATTATTTTTATTGTTATTAATATTATTGTTATTATTATTATTATTGTTATTGTTGTTATTATTATTATTATTGTTATTATTATTGTTGTTGTTGTTATTATTATTGTTATTATTATTATTGTTGTTATTTTTATTATTATTATTATTTTTATTATTATTGTTATTTTTATTATTATTGTTATTATAATTGTTGTTATTATTGTTATGGTTGTTATTATTATTATTATTATTGTTATTATTATTGTTATTATTATTATTGTTATTATTATTATTGTTGTTATTATTATTATTGTTATTATTATTATTATTATTATTGTTATTATTGTTATTATTATTATTATTATTATTATTATTGTTGTTATTATTATTATTGTTATTATTATTATTATTGTTATTATTATTCTGATGATACGGGCCGTATTAGATTTCTTTTGGTACTTTTATTTCTAGAATACTTAGGGTGACAATAAGATTAATTGTTTCAATAAAAATCCTCGGTTAGACACGCAGAAAATATATCCAGTTCAGTTGTAAAGTTAATTCAATATGGCCGTCATTTTCTGACAGTGAGTCTCCTGTGAAATTTCTTTTTTTAATATTTTTTACTTCTAATGTTTTAACACTTTGCCTGTCCCGTGGCATATGTGATGCCCAGGGCATGTGATTTCCACCACCGTGCATCCTATGTAAAATTTTAAAATTGATTGTAAAACTAGGGACGCTTAAGAAAGGAGTCTATTATTGAGCAAGACATCTGAGGAAAGGCCTAATCTAATATTTCGTGGATCATATATGACCACAGGACGCTTTTTTGATAATGTAAGTTCTCAAATGAAAGGCATCTATTTGTCCATTTTACTGAATGGATTATAATCTTTGCAGGTCATGTGACGCACAGAGCGTAGTGTAAATAACTTTTGATTTGTACGATCTGTGAATCACATGATGCACTGGTTTTTATTACGGGAAACACTATAAATCTGCACATTCTATTTGCCAAATAAACTGAGTTGCCTTGCAGTAATTATAAATCTGAAAACAAGCCTGAACGTTTGGATAGTCCACACGAAAATGTCATGGACAAGCAAAGGGTTAAAAAGTAAACTATTTTTTTACATGCAACAATAGAGTTACACCCTTGTACAAACTAATTTTTAGTTTCCATTCTTTCACCATACGGTCAGTTTTAGACCCACTGCAGTGACAGTGTGTAATCGATTTCTACTTTTTCCTCAGATTATGTCTTTTGCAGTGGTATGCAGCAATATGAATCTATTTTCGGAGTGCATGATGAAGTTTGTTTGGCCTTGACAAATATTGCATCAGATTTTCATCACACCCAGACACTATTGTCTCGACTGTCGATTAGTTGTCCTACGACCATTGTCTGCGATGGACGTTACTCCAAGGAAGGAATGAAAATTTTAACGCTGCACGAACACTATGGCAAGCCCTACCAGTGAGCAAATCAAAGTACTATCGACTGACTCGGAAACTATCCTGATTTAAACCGAATCGAGAATCTGTGGTCAATCTGCAAGGAAAGACTTCGTAGAATGGACATACGAAGTACTAACATTTGCACTAGGTCATGTTTCGTTGGAAAATACGAAAAAAAGTAAACAATAACGGAATTATTCGTTTTGTTTCATTTAATTTGCACAAGAGTTAATTTTTTGGTAAAAATTCGAGATTAACCATACAGTAAAGAAGATCAATGAAATACCAAAATTAAATATGGCCGTCATTCTTGGGATGGCTAGCATAACCTCGTATACGAAGTCAGATCGCAAAGAGTACGGACTGTAAGTCATGTGTCGGCTCAAGATGTTGAGCGTTCAAGGAGATACGTTAGCAGCGAAACACCAGAAAATTCCCAGAAAACATTCTTGAACTCATTGAAGAGGGGCGCCAACGTATTATCGATTGGGTTTCTCACACAAAGAAATTATTGTGGCGGAACAAAGGTTCGTAGCGTTTAAGTGAGTTTCAAAAACAATATCTAGATATTTGTAAACAATATCTAGATATTTGTAAACAGATTCACTACATAACATATTGTTGTAAACAATCCACTTTTCATGACCTGTGATCATTCGTTTCAACACTGAGTAGTTTTTATTGTATTTTTCCGTTAGATACTGAAGAACCCAAACATCGATTCTAAGTATTTACTTTCGGATACTTTTTTCTCCTTTCTTCGCAGAGTGTAGGCGATCATGGATCTCCGCAGCTTCCTGTTGCTTGTAGCTCCTAATAAACTTTGTTTTTCTGTTATTTCTCCTAAGCTGTTCCGTCAAGTATGTTATGCTCTGTTTTCGTCTATCCCTCATTTCCTTCAATCTGTCTCGTGAGTATCAAATTTTCCAAGCTCTCCTTTCTCTTTATATGCCCCAGAAATCTCAATTGTCTCTTCCTGATGTTAAGTATCAGTTTCCTTTTTGTTTCCGTTTTCTCTAAAACTTCGTTGTTGCTCACATGCTCGGTCCACGGTATCCTCAGAATTCTTATGTAAAAAAAATAATTCTGGTGCTTCAAGTCTCTTCTTCATCTTTGACGAGATTACCGAGCACTCAATGCCATACAGGAGGACAAATATCACATAGCAGTCTACTACTAATTTCCTTGTTTCTAGCGAAAGTTTCCAATTACTTATTTCGCGTAACTAATTAAAACGCTTATATGAGACATGTGGAGTATCTCTGCGGTGTCCCGTGTCTAGATTATTTCTAATCGGCATGAACATCAGGAAGAGACACTTGAAATTTCTAGGGTACATAATGAGGAAAGACGGCTTGGGAAATTTGATTCTCGCAGGACATACCAAAGGCAAGAGGGGCAGTAGAACAACGCATAACCCACCGAGCGAGCTTGAGTAAATGGATGATGGAACAATGTTTATGAGAGATAAAACATATATGAAGCTTATTAAGAATTAAGAGCTATAAAAGAGAGGAAGTTGTGGAGAGCCATGATTGCCAATGCCACGAGACACAGCACATAGAAAAAGAAGAATGAGCTTGAGGAAATGGATGTCGGAACAATGTTTAGGAGAAATAACAAAAAGAATAAAATAATTATTAAGAGCTATAAAGGAAAGGAAATTGCGGAGAGCCATGATCGCTTATGCCCTGAAGGGACACGGCACATAGAATAAGAAGAATGAGCTTGAATAAATGGATGGCGGAACAAGATTTAGGAGAAAGAAGAAAAAGAAAAAAATAATTATTAAGAGCTATAAGGGAGAGGAAATTGTGGAGAGCTATGATCGCTTATGTCCTGAAGGGACACGGCACATAGAAGAAGAATGAGCTTGAGTAAATGGATGGCGGAACAAGATTTAGGAGAAAGAAGAAAAAGAAAAAAATAATTATTAAGAGCTATAAGGGAGAGGAAATTGTGGAGAGCTATGATCGCTTATGTCCTGAAGGGACACGGCACATAGAAGAAGAATGAGCTTGAGTAAATGGATGGCGGAACAAGGTTTAGGAGAAAGAAGAAAAAGAAAAAAATAATTATTAAGAGCTATAAGGGAGAGGAAATTGTGGAGAGCTATGATCGCTTATGTCCTGAAGGGGCACGGCACGTAAAAGAAGAAGAATGAGCTTGAGTAAATGGATGGCGGAACAAGGTTTAGGAGAAAGAAGAAAAAGAAAAAAATAATTATTAAGAGCTATAAAGGAGAGGAAATTGTGGAGAGCCATGATCGCTTATGTCCGGAAGAGACACGGCTCATAGAAGAAAATCATCAATGCCTGTCAGAACGTTCTTGGTCTTCCAGATTAAAATTTTTAATTCTGAACATTCCGAACCACTTACAAACAAAACACTCGGCTATGGCACCATCTCGATAAATGGCACACATCTTTTTGCTGTTTATCAGGAAATAAAAACAATGACGAAAATGTTTCTCATTTTCCTTCATTTTCACTTTTAGTCTAAAATCATTTAAAATTCGGCCGCTGAAATATCACGTTTGACTATAGGAAGTTCATCCGCCTTTTAAGAGCTGTTGCTATTTTTTGTGCTTCAGGTGTTCCACTTAACTTCCTCAGTTGACCAGTTTTTGTTGATTCTGCTTTAGTCGTCGACCACTCAGCCACTCGGGTTTTGAATTCAGTTATAATTCTCTTAGACCGGTTGTCAACCCATAGCTTGGCGACGATAGATTCATACCTTTCCCAATCTATCTATCTATCTATCTATCTATCTATCTATCTATCTATCTATCTATCTATCTATCTATCTATCGCAGTTTCTTCATATCTATCTATCGCAGTTTCTTCATATCTATCTATCTATCTATCTATCTATCTATCTATCTATCTTATCAAGAAGGTAGATAAAACGAAAGTGTGATAAAGCAGAGTAATGGTGGGGAAAGAAATACGAATACGTTTTTGCATAGACAGAGATAGATAGATAGATAGATAGATAAATATATAGATAGATAGATAGAGAGAGAGAGACAGACAGAGTCGGTAGGGTCAAGATTCCGTAGTTATCAACCAGTAGAAAGTAGACGTATGACAGATGATTGTCAAGATAGGTGCTCATGAAAAGTGAGAGCTTAAGTAACGAGTAAGGGTGAAATCAGAGACTTGGAGCGAGGGAAATGTCTTTCTCGACAGAGAGAGGGAAATTCATTACTCGATATCTGTAACTAAAAGTGAAAGAGATCTGAAAGGGAGATAGAGAAAAATGGCAAGAGAAATCAAAAGAAAACTGTAGGGGTGGGGACAAAAAATAAAACGAGCGAAAAAGAAATTTGGCAGGGAACATAACGAATGAAATAGAAAGCAATGGCGCGAAGGAAAAGAAAATGGCGCGAAAGAAAAGAAAATGGCGCGAAGGAAAAGAAAATGGCGCGAAAGAAAAGAAAATGGCGCGAAGAAAAAGAAAATGCCGCGAAAGAAAAGAAAATGGCTCGAAGGAAAAGAAAGTTGGCGCGAAAGAAAAGAAAATGGCGCGAAGGAAAAGAAAATGGCGCGAAAGAAAAGAAAATGGCGCGAAAGAAAAGAAAAAAATGACGAAAAGATGATGTAAGAGAAAACTAGGCGGTAAAAATAAAATAACTCGAATAGGAAAAAAAACATTTTTTAAAATATTAATCAGCGAATAAAATTCTAATACAGCCTGATGGAGGAAACTTTTAAATTAAAGTTTCCTAACTGTTCTCTAATATTTAAAATTTAAAAATAATAACTGTTTTCTTGATAATTGGCTAAAATCAGTCGCAAAAATGAGGCTAAGGTAAACTGCAAAAGATGAAAAACCAAAAATCTCAGCCAAATTTTCAAAAACAATGTTCTAACTTCCGGTTGAAAAAACGTGGGAAATCTCGTAAAATCCATTACCATTTAAAAAGCCCTAAATAGCAGTAACGATAGAAACACGTTGTTATTACTATTTGAGACCATATGCTTTTAATATGGATTCCATTTAATAATAATAATAATAATAATACTACTACTACTAATAATAATAATAATAACAACAACAACAACGGCAACAACAACGATAATAATGATACGAGGCTCTAGCACGTTCAGAGATCTTGAAAAATATCAGCGTGGTAATCGGAGGCCAGGATTTCGTTATCTGGCAAATGTGGGGAAAAATTTAAATCTTCGCCAAATAAATGGACATTTCGACCATCTCGCCTTTTAATAACAGGCAAATTGTTTTCGAATTCAAAACAATTTAAATAATTTTAATTTTAACTCCCCCCACCCCCTCCACCCCCCTCTCGTTAAAGACACATCCACCCACTTACTGCAGGGACTAATCGTCATGAATGGTCCTTGTGGAGAGCTTGGAACCATCTGGAAGATAAACTGGTTTCTCTTCGACGACTGATTCTTAGGACACGACGATTATCACCTTCATCACCATTCCCATAAATGTCATAATCACGATTTTGAAAATGTCCCTGTCAGTGGGGCTTAGAATATGCCGACCGCAACCCCGACAGGAGAGTAAAAGCCCAAAAAGGGGCCAGCTTCAAATGTCTACCTACAGATGCAAATGTAAAGCGAACCCAAAACTTTCATTTGACTCCACTACAAATCGGATAGCTTTCGACATTTTAACCGACGTATAAACCCGAAAAATGTCGATGTCTTTGATTCTTGGTTTGGTTGGTTTTGTTTCGCGGTATATCAACATCTATAGGGGTTATTTATTTTTTGAGATAATAATGGTTTAGTGATACAAGACTTATTTCACCCAGCGCAAGGCGATAAAGCCACTAAGGCGCAAGCGGTTACTGAATATGAAAGACTATGAGAAAAAGAAAAAATATATGAGAGGCAACAATAAATGAAGAGGAATTATGAAGACAGAAGGTAACGCTTGACATTGTATTTAAATTTTTGAAGATCAGAGTTGACTGCAAAGCAAGATTGATTCTTTTTTATGGTTTATCAATCATTTACAGGTTATTTAAAGCCAGGATATATTTTAAGATTTTAAGGATTTTTTGAGATAGTAATGGTTTAGTGGTACAAGTCTTATTTATTAACCAGTAGCTGGGTGGAGGAGACCTGGATCTATGCCTTTTGCAAGTGTATTTGTGCAGAAGTGAATATAATGAACCCATTTAGAATTTGAACTCGGTCCTCCAATTAAGAATTCTGAGCCATTATCCATTACATCACCCGCACATCCAAGCGTGCAGCGTGTGTTATTGTCAAGCGGTCACCCATCTAGTTACCGATCAGTCTCGACTTAACTTTGCTGATTTTGTTGAAAGCAGTGTTGCAACGTGATGTGACCGTAAGCCCGCTATCTCTTTGTGTCAAGCGTTAACCGGACCTATGTCCAGTTTTGACGAGTTTAAATCGGGTCTTTGTATTTGTTTTTTTTAACTCCAATGTAAACCTGAGAATTGTCTACATTTTGACTCACGTAAACACCAAAACATATGTACGTCTTTGACTCAAGTGTAAACCAGACGTGAGTCTACTTTTTGATTTTAGTGTTCACCGACTGATGTTTGCGTTTTGATTCAAGTTTAAACCGGTCCTATGCCAACATTTTGACCCTAGTAGACATCGGAACAATGACTACCTTTTTGATACGAGTGTAAAAATCGGACCATTTTCTACATATCTTGATTCATCGTGATTTTGCGTTCAATAAGATTTACATTCGGCCTTAAAGATCCCAACAAGTATTTATTTCACGCTGAATTAACCGAAATACCTAAAATGTAGGAAACATTTTGATCAAAACATTCTTCACGATTGTTCCTGCGTCCGATGTAGATATTTAGTTTCGCATAATGATTCTCAACCTTTTTTGGTTATCCACGAAGAACTTTTACTCTTAAATAATGATAAGCACAATGGATTCCAAGGAATTTCTCTTGTGACTGTAATAAAGGCATATTTTGAAGCCATGGTCGAGGAATTTAAAATACTGATTTTCAAGGCAAAGCCATTTTCTTTTCTAAACTTAACACAATCTTCCTATTGGATCCCCATGTACCAAAAGCTCATGCGTCCTGCTCATACAAGGACATGTCATTATACATAATTCTTAACAATACACTGGCATACACAATTAATTAATAATAATTGATAATGCTTCATCTAATAATATAATCAAGGTAATATTACAACTAATACTACATGTACCCTCCATGGCACTAGAGCAGTAGTTCTCACCCATTTTCTTTTACCCAGTGGCCACTTTTACTCGAAATTTTGGGGGTGGACCCCAATAACCATTTGATTTAAAAAAAAAAAACCTTATTTTTTATTGATAGATAAGTTTAGAAATTGTGGAGTAGTGGATAGCGGCTCGGGTTGAGGAATCGGTAGAGCCGAGTTCGAATTCCAGTCGAATCCATTACATTCACTTTACATCCTATTCTTCTCCCTCCAGTTATGGGTAAATAGCAGGACAGACCGGATTCTATAGCCTTGGATGGCAACTGGTCTACCACAGAAAGAAATGGGGGAAAAAGCGGGAAAAAATCTGCCTCGTCAGTCATGTATCAAAAGATACATGATTGCCTAAGCGTGTATCACGCATGGCGCATAACTGACGAACTGAAATATATAAAGTGTATTTTGAAGTAAAATTAATTAAATTAAACTTTGTATTCAACAACTAAATTATATGGAACATTTATGTACACTTGTAAAATAACTCATAATAAACCATTTTCAAATGGACTCCTGTTACACGGACCCCAGTTGAGAAGAACTGACTTAGCACAGGAAGACGATATTTGGGCACACAGTAAGGATCAAGCTCATTTAAGATGTAATATTCTTCACAACTTGCTCGTTAACCCCCGCTTTACGGCAAAGTGAAATGTTTGCATGTAGTATATTCGCTGCTTGAACATGCAGAGAACTCGTCGGATTTACCAAATATTAGCCAGTTTTCGTAGGCACCATTCCAAACGACATTATCCCCGTTTGTCCTTGTTTGAAAGAAAGGTGACTAAATTTCGAATTATTCTATATTAATCGATTTGTCTCTGATTGGACCGAACGTTGCCTAATTTCGATCTCTAAAGGAATTTGATTAGCAATTGAATCAGTTTTTCGATTCCTACGTTGGTCAGAAATTGAACGGTATGGAGTAGCCATACCATTTACACCTGTAAATCGATAAACACCGCTAACGCAGAGCATTTGCTTCTATGTAGGTAATTCTGACTGTTGATCTTTAAGGCTGTGGTGAAACAGTTATCTAAAAGACGACTTCAATAACGGCAAAATCAAATTTTCTTTCTTTCTTTCTTTCTTTCTTTCTTTCTTTTACAATTTCTTTCTTTCTACGTTTTGCTTTATTCTTTCTTTCTTTCTTTCTTTCTTTCTTTCTTTCTCCTCTTTTACAATTTCTTTCTTTTTACGTTTTGCTTTATTCTTTCTTTCTTTCTTTCTTTCTTTCTTTCTTTCTTTCATTCTTTCTTTCTTTCTTTCTTTCTTTCTTTTACAATTTCTTTCTTTCTACGTTTTGCTTTATTCTTTCTTTCTTTCTTTCTTTCTTTCTTTCTTTCTTTCTTTCTCCTCTTTTACAATTTCTTTCTTTTTACGTTTTGCTTTATTCTTTCTTTCTTTCTTTCTTTCTTTCTTTCTTTCTTTCATTCTTTCTTTCTTTCTTTCTTTCTTTCTTTTACAATTTCTTTCTTTCTACGTTTTGCTTTATTCTTTCTTTCTTTCTTTCTTTCTTTCTTTCTTTCTCCTCTTTTACAATTTCTTTCTTTTTACGTTTTGCTTTATTCTTTCTTTCTTTCTTTCTTTCTTTCTTTCTTTCATTCTTTCTTTCTTTCTTTCTTTCTTTCTTTTACAATTTCTTTCTTTCTACGTTTTGCTTTATTCTTTCTTTCTTTCTTTCTTTCTTTCTTTCTTTCTCCTCTTTTACAATTTCTTTCTTTTTACGTTTTGCTTTATTCTTTCTTTCTTTCTTTCTTTCTTTCTTTCTTTCTTTCTTTCATTCTTTCTTTCTTTCTTTCTTTCTTTCTTTCTTTCTTTCTTTTACAATTTTCTTTTTAACTATTCCTCCTTTCATCGTTTTTTTTCAATTTTTCAATTTTTCTTTCTTTTTTCTTTCTTTCTTTCTTTCTTTCTTTCTTTCTTTCTTTCTTTCTTTCTTTCTTTCTTTCTAGATTTTGCATCTTTTTCTTTCTTCCTTTCATTTTTAGAATTTCTTTCTTTCTACTTTTTGCTTTTTCCTTTTTTTTTATAAATTTCTTTCTTTCTTTTTTTATTCACAATTTCTTTCTTTATAATTCCTGTCTTTTTCAAATTTATTTTCCTTTTTTCTTTCCTTATATTTTTCATTTTTTTAATAATTTTCTTAAGCATCAAAACTTATATTATTTTTATTTATTTGTTACGTAACTTAATACATAATTATCAACAATGCTTCCGTAAAACTTGATATTTTCTGTAATAAATTCTTAATAAATATTATTATTGGCATTATTTTACTTAAGTGTAAGGTAGTCCGACATTTACAATTCCTTACGGCTGACCAGGAAAAGAAATGTTGATAAAAACTGCCTAAAACCTTTAAGCGTGTATTGCCGCAAAATTTTTCAGATGTTGAATACTCCCCCTTCTCATCATTATCTGTTCAATATTTTGCTTACGGTGAAATTTTAACTGAATATAGTAACTTAGCCCCTGTAAGACATACATACTACAAGGAAACCAAACATAAGAAAACTATTTCAAAAGACTGAAACCTTCAATATAATGCCTTACATTAAATAAATAGGTTTATACCAAAACATATAACAGCTACAATAAAACTACAAACAATTTTCCCCTGGTGCCCTGACTACATGAATTTGAGCGTGCTACTAGATTGGCATTTAGGTCCCACCATTTTACTGCTGAAACAGTTAAATGTAACCGCCTCTTCTATACCAAAAGTTTCTTTTCGAACACTTCCAACCCGTGGAAGTCTTTCCCTCTGACTTGCTTCCCTGATAACTACAATCTTCAAACATTTAAATGCAACGTCAATCGCCATCTTCTGTCTTCTTAAATCCGGTTAATTTTTTGTCCTTTCCACAGTCTCCCCTATAACCAGCCTTTTCTCTATATTGTGATTTTCTTTCTTCGTTTAATGATAATGTTATTAAGCTTATCAGACGATATGAAAAGAACTTACATAAAATATATAGACAACACTTGTCTATATTATTTAATGAAACATATACATATATATATATATATATATATATATATATATATATATATATATATATATATATATGTATAGGCCATATATATATATATATATGTCTATATGTATATATGGCCTATATATATATATATGGCCTGACGAATGCGTCTACCATGAAACAGCCTGACGCCTCTGAGTGTTGACTTCAATGTTCACTTTTATATATATATATATATATATATATATATATATATATATATATATATAGGCCATATATATATATATATATATATATATATATATATATATATATATATATATATATATATATATATATATGGCCTGACGAATGCGTCTAGCATGAAACAACCTGTCGCCTCTGAGTGTTGACTTCAGTGTTCACTTTTATATATATATATATATATAGGCCATATATATATATATATATATATATATATATATATAGGCCCTATATATATATATATATATATATATATATATATATATATGGCCTGACGAATGCGTCTAGCATGAAACAACCTGTCGCCTCTGAGTGTTGACTTCAATGTTCACTTTATATATATATATATATATATATATATATATATATATATATATATATATATATATATGTGTGTGTGTGTGTGTGTGTGTGTGTGTGTGTGTGTAAATCGTACGTTTACCCTGCAAGTATAAAATTATCTACAACACCGGTGCTCCTGGTGTAGATCTCGAGATTTTTGACGAAATCCAAAGAAGTTTCTGTAATGATCCTGACGACGCATCTCGACTTTGGTCACTTTCTCATCAACGTGTCTTCTCTCCGTCTTTTCTATAAATACTTACATGCCAACGGCTCCGATGTGCCTTTTCCCTGGTACACAGTCTATGTGAATTTAAGCGTGCTACTAGATTAGCAGTTAGATCTCACCATTTTACTGTGGAACTAACTGCTTGCATTCGCCCCTTCTATTTTAACAGTTTCTTTTCTCGCACTTCCCACCTATGGAACTCCTTTCCGATTTCTTGCTTCCCTAATAATTACAATCTTCAAAAATGTAAATGCAACGTCAATCACTATCTTCCGTCTTCTTGAAGCCTGTTCCATTTTTCTCCTTTGCTCAATCCTATCCATTCTCAGTCTTTACTTTCACTTTCACTCCAGGTAACCCCCAGCAATCTAGTGGCATTCTCGCCTTGCCTGGGGTGAAATGATTTAATAAATAAATAAAATTGCATTCAAAATCTATGTAGTTGAAGGCATAATATTGCATACAAAATATTTAGATTTCGGCATTACGTAACCCATAGAAGTGTTGATATCGCTCTCCCGTCGAACTCGACGTATGAGGGTCAGACAGATCAGTTCCCAGAAACTGAAAGCCCGACAGCCACACAGGATTTGATTATAGTGGTGAAGGCTTTGTGCAGGACCATCCACACTTTTTGGAGGGACGAATACAGGGACCTGGTGCAACGGATGCCACAAGGTCCCCAAACGACCCTCCGCAGGTTTTGAATTCAGAGTTGTCCTTCTCCTAGACCAGTTGCCATCCAATGCTATAGAACCCAGTCTGTCCTGCTATTTACCCATAGTTGGAGGGAGAAGAAGAGGATTCACACCTTTCCCAAGGGTATTAGCACGTAAGTGAATGTAATGAATCGACTGGAATTCGAACTCGGCTCTCCGATTCCTCAATCCAAGCCGTTATCCATTACTCCACCGTGCCACTAAAGTAAATCAACCAACCAACAATACATATCTAAAGCAAAATGAACAGCAATATGTTTTATATGTCGTTGAAGGCATGCAATTGTTTTCAAAATATATTTAGTTGAAGCCATAAAATTGTGTTCAAAATATTTAGATTTCGGCATTTAATTACCCATAGAGATGTTGATATGCCGCTAAACAAAATCAACCAACCAACAATACATATTTAAATCAAAATGACCAACAATACATTTTATCTGTTGTTGAAGGCATACAATTGTTTTCAAAATATGTTTAGTTGAAGCCATTAAATTTTGTTCCAAATATTTAGATTTCGGCATTACATAACCCATAGAGGGGTTGATATGCCGCTAAGCTAAAACAATCAAACCAAACCAAACATTTGGCAAAATATATATCATGTAATTTGTAAAAGAGACATTATCATTCCAAGAGGTGGAAGAACTTTTGTCCTCCTCGTTAATGGGAGTGATTGTGGTTACTGGTCCCTTCTTTTATTATGGTGCTATCTCTGCATTTTTTATTAATCTTCACTTTTCTTCTTGATTGGACCAGCCTTTTAAATTTGTTGACCCCCAAATTGTTTGCCATTCCCCCAAAAAGTGGTTGCTCCTTAAAAAAAAAAAAGGAAAAGAGAAAGTGTTTTCTCATCCAAAAAAGAAAAAGAAAAAATATCTGTTTTTCAAAAAACGAAATAATGTTTACCTATTAGAAAATAAGAAAAAGAAAAAGTGTTTGCCTCTCAAGAAAAAAAAAAGAAAAAAAAGTGTTTGTCCCTCAAAAAAAGAAAAAGAAAAAGAGACCCTCAAAAAAAAAGGAAAAACTTTTTGCCTATCAAAAAAAAAAAAAAGAAAATAAAAATAAAAAAATATTTGCCCCTCAAAAAAATTAAAATAAAAGTGTTTGCCTCTCAAAAAATGAAAAAAATATTTGCCCCTCAATAAAAGAAAAAAGTATTTTCTCCTAAAAAAACACAAAGTTTGCCCCTCAGAAAAAAAGAAAAACTGTTTCCCCCTCAAAAAAAAGAAAAAGAAAAAGAAAAAATGTTTTCCCTTCAAACAAAAAGAAGAAAAACTGTTTGTCTCTCAAAAAATGTTTGTCACTCAAAAAAATAAAAATAAAAGTGTTTGCCTCTCAAAAAAATGAAAAATGTTTACCCCTCAATAAAAGAAAAAAAAGGATTTTCCCCTAAAAACAAAAAACAGTTTGTCCCTCAAAAAAAAAAGAAAAGAAAAAATGTTTGCCCCTCAAAAAAAGAAAAAGAAAAACTGTTTGTCTCAAAAAATGTTTGCTCCTCAAAAATAAAAATAAAATGTAGAGGGAAGAGTTGTTGTGGTGATTGTGTCAGTTGTTAGTGTGAATGCGCCATGATAAATAGCTCGGAGTAGGATAGTTAATAATGACCACGCCTTTTTATCCTTTCCCAGTGGCCTCGTGCCGCGAACGATGTATTTTGTTTAATAAACACAACACTTACTGTCAGTCAAGTTACGTGTTAGTGGAAAATGCTAGTTTCGTTCATTTTTACGAAATCTGATCATGTTTTCTTTTTATAGGCCTCGTCAATCTCAACGTTCACGCTGAAGAAGGCAATCGTAGTTTTAATAATATTGAAGCTTTGTTTCTTTTTATTTTTTCAGCAGCTAAAATTTATGATTAGGATTTATTCTGACACCGTTCGTTTTAGTTGATTTGAAAAAAAGCAACTTTCTGTTTTTACTCCGGACGTTAGACAGACATTTTGCCCCCATTGGCTTGTCTTTATTTTTTGATGTTGTATTTTAGTTGGGTTTTATTTTCGAATAAATAGATTTTTCCTTTTCTTTCTTTCTTTCTTTCTTTCTTTCTTTCTTTCTTTCTTTTGGTTTCTTTCTTTCTTTTTGTTTTCTTTTACAAATAATATTTCAACTTTCTCATTTTATTTTACTCCTTTTTTTACTTATTTTTTATATTCGCCGAATATAATTTTTTTAAAGTTTGGGTCACATTTGCATTATTTTCTTTCTTTCTTTCTTTCTTTCTTTCTTTCTTTCTTTCTTTCTTTCTTTCTTTCTTTCTTTCTTTCTTTCTTTCCATTCTAGTCTTTCTTTCTTTCTTTCTTTCTTTCTTTCTTTCTTTCTTTCTTTCTTTCTTTCTTTCTTTCCATTCTAGTCTTTCTTTCTTTCTTTCTTTCTTTCTTTTTTTCCATTCTAGTTTTTCTTTCTTTCTTTCTTTCTTTCTTTCTTTCTTTCTTTCTTTCTTTCTTTCTTTCTTTCTTTCCATTCTAGTTTTTCTTTCTTTCTTTCTTTCTTTCTTTCTTTCTTTCTTTCTTTCTTTCTTTCTTTCTTTCTTTCTTTCTTCTCACTCTTTCTTTCTTTCTTTCTTTCTTTCTTTCTTTCTTTCTTTCCATTCTAGTCTTTCTTTCTTTCTTTCTTCTTTCTTTCTTTCTTTCTTTCTTTCTTCTATTTTTTAAAAATTTTGTTTCTTTTTTCTCTCTTTCTTTAACTGATGTCTCCCATATTTTTCTACCATTCTTTGTTTTCTCTCTCTAATTCTCGGGATGCAATCGTTCTCTTTCATCGCTCATTCATCACCCACATTCTTTCTTTCTGACAATCCTGTAAAACCCTTCATTCCGATGCCGTCACCAATATCAATCCATTTATTGGAGAAAACGGATTCGAAAGATATCCATAACTGTTGCCAATAATCAGGGCCGGACGCACAGATCCCCAATGAGCTAACAAAATACCGAGATTATCCAACCCCACCCTTAACAGTCACAATCTCCACACCTGATTAAGTCTGGAATTAAGATATATTTTCCAAATAACGTGTAGATTATGCATGAACGGAATCCAGTCATTTTGCATATCTTGAAAACCGGGTTTGCGGCCTTGATACAGTTTGTTTAACTTAGTAGTTATTCAGTCGACATTAAAACGTTATTGGGGGAACTTGTCGTCTGTTATTTGACTGAAATTTTGTTATTCGTTCGCGGAAGCAGTTAAAATCTTTAAGAATAATTTCTGGAGTGCTTTAATGAGGTAAACTCTGATAGAATTTGGACACTGCTGCTTCAAATCTGACTCTGGGAATCTGGGAATCTATTGAAGACAATTGATTGACTGTTTGAGAATTATTAGATGTCGTGAAGATCCCCACCATCTGGAATATCTCAACTGTTTTAGTCTTAACGTTCCATTTCTTTCGGCATCACCCAGGTGAGCCAGCTCTGTTACAATCTAAATTTTGGATTATTTGCTGTGAATCACCCACAATAAGTTTGCATTAAAACTTTCCAAAATACTTACATTTATGTATAATTGTACATGCTCCATTTGAATCTGGCCTGATAAATTTGATAAAATCTACCGTTTTGGAGTTACCGACAGTGACATTAGGGATTCAATCGCGTCGTTGGCGGCCGCCATTACTCGCGTTGTCTGCATACATTCGCTGCGGAAAGCTAAACGCGGAAGACTACGGAAAGCTAAGCTCGAAACTGATCTTTCTTATCTAAATTTGTCTCAATTACTGCGCACGAGAACTATTTACGTACACACGCTCAGTTTACGCAATAATACCTACGCTAATAGATATTCTGCAGCGAATGTATACAAACAACGTCATTAATAGCTGCCCGCGACTCGAATGAATCCGAACTTTCACTATCGATAACTCCAAAACAGTAGAGTTTATCAAACTTATCAATCCAGATTCGAATCGAGCACGTACAAATACACATAAATGTAAGTATTTTGGAAATTTTTTAATGCGAACTGAGTCACAAAAAGTGAGGAGATTTAAAACTGTAGATGAGATTAAGGAGAGCGAGACAATTTGTAGAGTGTTTTGAAAAGTGGAACGGTTGATAGGAGTAGTTGGGGGAGTTCGTAATTAATTTCCTGTCAAACGAGCACCTCAGACGGGGTAAGTAAGTTTCAAATTTTATCGGGAGTAGTTTTCTTATTTCTGTTTCATCGTTACTTTTCCTGTTAATCGAAGAATTTATCCACCCACGAAATCGTAGGAAAGAATCAATAGTAAGAAGGTGTGGTAGAATGAGTGATAAAACAATAGCATCTGTCTATATGAGGTATTCTAATTATTTACATTGTTCGGAATGCTGACTTCATCTGTGTTGCCATATTCACGACGTTTCGGCTATTGTACACCCCGGCCTTCTTCAGGATCTGTCTGTATTTCTGAGATGAAGTATTGCAATTAATTACACTATTTACATTGTTCGGACTGTTGTCCTCATCTTTATTGCCATATTCACTACGTTTCGGCCGTTGTACGCTCTGACCATCTTCAGAATCTGTCTATATTTCTCTGATGAGGTATTCTAATTATTTATATTATTTACATTGTTCGAAATGTTGTCTTCATCTGTGTTGCCATATTCACGACGTTTCGGTCATTGTACACCACGGCCTTCTTCAGGATCTGTCTATATTTCTGTGTTGAGGCATTCTAATTATTTATATTATTTACATTGTTCGAAATGCTGTCTTCGTCAGTGTTGCCATATTCATGACGTTTCGGCTGTTGTACGCTCCGGTTTTCTTTATGATCTGTTTATATTTCTGACATGAGGTATTGTAATTATTTACATTATTTACATTGTACAGGACACATGGCGCATTGGATAAAAGCGTTGTGCTGAATCCAGTGACTTGACCCAAATCGGTGTCAGTTCAATACCTGCCTACAGCTGAGGTGAACAAAAACAGGGAGAGTTGAGTTCAAGGGAGATAACTGATACAGACACATTTGGAAGAGATATGGCACGTGGAAGTAGGACACTCTACCCCGGTGGGCGAAATAAAGGGTTCAGTTTGAAATTCCAATCATCTGAAAAAGAACGGAGCGTGCAACGGCCGTAACGCTGGGAATAAAGATGAGGAAAACAGTCCGTACAATGTAAATAATTACAATACGTCATCTCAGAAATATTTTATAAGGATTATTATTAAAAGTAGATAAACGTATGCCTATATTATTTAATTAAATATGTCTGATATGATGCATATATATATATATATATATATATATATATATATTAAGAACGGGCGAAGCAACCGGTTTCGCTCCCGCTCATCAGGCTTCCAATGGGAGATTTAATTTAAATTAAAAAACACAAAAAATGTACAATGAAAAGGAAATGTGGAGGAGGAGGAAAAAAATTATGAGCAAAAGAAGCTGGAGGCAAATGACAGCGAGCCCCAACAAACACTCACGTTGTTTGCACAAGGAAGGCTTGTAAAGTGCCTCCAGCACCTTAAGGTGAAATAACGAGTGTGACCGGGACAACACGGTGAACCGGTCAACACTAAAATTAGCTGCACAAAATCTACTCTTTAATAGGTGCACGCATATGTCGGAACCGTAGGTGTTTGGGACGAGTCCATTCAACGGCAAAGTGTGGTTCCTGATTTTGGTAGGAACGTGCTGTTTAATTCTCATGTCCAGGCGTTGTGTCGTCCTCTCTATGTACTCATAATTTTTTTCTTTTTTTTCCCACCTCCTCCATATTTCTTTTTCATTGTACATTTTCTGTGTTTTTTAATTTAAACTAAATCTCCCGTTGTAAGCCTGATGAGCGGGGGCGAAACCGGTTGCTTTGCCCGTTTTTAATATGTCTAGTAATATCAAGCTTCATACGTTTATTGCTGTGATAAAAGGGGGATGGGGGAGCAGTTCCCAGCCCGTTTGTGCTGCTGTGTGAGACCTTGCGTTGTCATGATGCAAGATGACTCCTTCTGACTGATGACCCCTGCGTTTGTACCAACAGATAAGCTCAAAGTCCTTGCAATGTCAACCACTGTCACCCTTCTGTCAGACTGAATGAGGTCATTGACTGATTCGATCACCTCAGGAGACCTCACTTCTGTAGGCCTCCCAGGCCTGTCTTCATCCTCAACACTGCTCCGTCCTTCTTTAAACAATTTAGCCCACTTGTAGACATTTTTTTGGCTGAAACATGTGGCACCATACACAGCTGACATTCTCCTATGAATTTCAACTGGTTTGCACCCTTCAGCAACCAAAAACTTGATAACTGACCGCTGTTCAATCCTGAAGCATGCTTCTTGGTCGGCCATCTTTGTTTAAAAAAAAAAAGTTTTTTTTTTAATCTGCAAAAGAAATTAAATCCATGTGAAAAAGATGTAAAACCAAAAAAATTAAAAAAGAGTAAGCTTCTATCTGTATTAGAAGTCCTTATACCGAAAAATTCAACTTATTTATTGAATGACCCTCGTTTATATGATGATTCTGAATGATGATGTCGGAATAAACGGACGTGTTTTTTCATTGCTCAAAGAAAGCGATTTTAAGGAAAGTCTCGAATATATATATATATATATATATATATATATATATATATATATATATATATATATATATATATAAAGAGATGTATGTTTGTTCTTTATTAGCCTATCGGATTAAAAAGTAAAAAAAAAACATCCCTTTCTTTACGGATATCGAAATAGATATATCTAATCGGTTTCGTAACCTTATGTAAATAAACCTAAGGTTACGAAACCGAGTAGATATATCTATTTCGAGCATCATAAAATTATCTTTCTTTAAAGATGCTATTCAATTTAGCTTGGTCATCGACACTCGCTGTAGCTGAGAGGTAAAAAGGCACACCGAATGAAGTTTGTCCTCCGCACAGAATTGAATCCCTCCGGAGAAACCATATTTCTTCTCTAATAAGACTTCTCGAATATTCAGGCCGGTAGACGAAAATAAATACACATACTGTACAGCCAAATAGAAGTATCCACTAAATATAACGTATATATATATATATATATATATATATATATATATATATATAATGGACTCTCCCGTCGAACTCGACGTATGAGGGCCAGACAGATCAGTTCCCAGAAACTGAAAGCCGGACACCCACACAGGATTTGATTATAGTGGTGAAGGCTTTGTGTAGGGCCATCCGCAGTTTTTGGAGGGGCGAATACAGGGACCTGGTGCAACGAATGCCACAAGGCTCCCAAACGACCCACCGCAGGTTGTCCTTCTCCTAGACCAGTTGCCGTCCAAGGCTATAGAACCCAGTCAGTCCTGCTATTTACCCATAGTTGGAGGGAGAAGAAGAGGATTCACACCTTTCCCAAGGGTATTAGCACGTAAGTGAATGTAATGGATTCGACTGGAATTCGAACTCGGCTCTCCGATTCCTCAATCCAAGCCGGAGGCACGGTGGAGTAATGGATAACGGCTATATATATATATATATATATATATATATATATATATATATATATATATATATATATATATATATATATATATATATATATATATATATATATATATATATATATATATATATGAAGAATATACTCTTAAGTTGTGCTATATTTATGGGATAAAGTGCTTAATATCAGAGATAGAGCGTGTGTAAATATAAAAGTGAACATTGAAAACACTTAGAGGCGACAGGCTGTTTCATGCTAGACGCAATCGTCAGGACACGAGTGCTGTTTTTTTTAATTATATATACGGGTCAGTGGCGCATTGTGGGTAGTCTATTTAGGCGGAAGTCGTTTGTTTGTTTATTTATTTATTTGGGTTAGATTATTTTGCTTGTTTTTATTTATTTTTATTTTTTATTTTTATTTCTTATCTTATATATTTATTTTAATTTTTACCGGTGTTTTATTAACGTAGTAAAAATTTGTATATATCGCTTATTCAATAGTTTTTTTTTGGTTTGGGAAGAAAATTAAAATTAGGATTTTTTTTTCATTTTCTTTCGGATTTAACAACTTATGTCTTTGCCAATTTCAACCATGGAAAGATTAACAATCAATCAACGTGTTAAATTTATCGAAGCCTATTACGAAAATGGACATTCATATTTATACGGCCCAATGATTCCGCTAGCAACAAATGCACACCAAAGAGTTACCTTTTGTGGATGCAGTGGCTTTTCAACAATCTTCCTTGGATTTTCATCGGCCCAAATGCGACAATTCTACTTATTAACGAATACACCAAGATGAAAATGGGCTTCTTCATTAAAGAGGATTTTTTACGAAAAATCTCCATCGGCTTGTCTTTGCTCATGCACCCAATTGACGAATGTACGGCGCTCCAAATGGTCAGCAGGTTTCAGTTCTTGTGTCAATTGAATTTTGTAAGCGTGTAGAGACAAATCTTTTGATGTAACGTTATTGTGAAGAGGTTCAATTTCTGCGCGCGATGACGAATAAAGGAGTCTGGATTTTCGGCCACATTCTCGTGCACTGCTGCAATGTTTTCAGCTGAACGGCGTAAACGAGCATGCAATGGTGTTTTCACATCTGCCACCGACCCAGTTTATTTGAATTTACGAACAATTTTTCCAATTGCACTCTCGATTGGTCGATTATGTTGACCAAAATAATCGTGAAGTGCGCGAAATATATTTCAGTTTGAACGTCCATTTTCGTAATAGGCTTCGATAAATTTAAAACATTGTTTGATTGTTAATCTTTCCATGGTTGAAATATCCCAAGACTTAAGTTGTTAAATCTGAAAGAAAAAAAATGCCATTAGATGTTTCAAATTAATTCACATTTAAAATCGGTCCAACTTATTGGAAAACACACACACACACACACACACTCTCTCTCTCTCTCTCGCTCTCTCTCTCTCTCTCTCTCTCTATATATATATATATATATAAGTCAACACTTAGAGGCGACAGTCTGTTTCATGCTATATGAAATCGTCAGGCCACGACTCGTTGCATCTATTGCATCTAGCATGAAACAGACTGTCGCCTCTAAGTGTTGACTTCTATGTTCACTTTTATATTTACACACGCTCTATCTCTGATATTGAGCACTTTATCCCATAAATATAGCACACCATAACACTATATTTCTTTATATATATATATATATATATATATATATATATATATATATATATATATATATATAATCAAGAAAAAAACTTAAAGATCCATTTCGGTTATAATTTATTTCGTGAATATATTTATATTCGTCTCTTCAGATCGAAAGATCTGGAAAAAAAAAGGAGACAATTCATCCGGACTGATATATTAGACTAACTCTCACTCTTTTTATGTTTTAAAAGAAATTATATTCGAAAACCTGTTATTTTTCTGTCTTCCTCTCTAACGTCCTTTTCCTCCTGTTAATCACGTATATCTGCCCGGTTTTTTTTCTTGATTTATTATTAATATTATGCTCTATATTTTCCATTGAGCCCTCTTTGGATTAATAACCTCTTTGAAATGATCCCAACAGTCACAAATTGGTATTATATATATATATATATATATATATATATATATATATATATATATATATATATATATATATATATATATATGTATGTATATGAAGGGAGAGGGAGATAGAGAGAGGGGAATGACTAACTGGTTAGTATGCAATACTCGCAGAGAATTAAAAATACTGATGTGTTAGATAAATTATGGCCTACGCATTTGGCGCAACATAATCTTTTCGTTGTCACCTACATACCTATCTGACTATTTCAGCCTCTGTTCATATTTATATATGTATTTGACATGTTTAAAGTTCCCGTCGATCGTTTTTCAAGTTTTTTTCGATGGAAAACTTTGCACACACCTAATATGGAGATTCACACGTGTATTTACTTGACTAATACTCTTCATATCTATCTATCTATCTATCTATCTATCTATCTATCTATCTATCTATCTATTTAATTCTGTTCATATCTATCTATCTATCTATCTATCTATCTATCTATCTATCTATCTAATTCTGTTCATATCTATCTATCTATCTATCTATTTAATTCTGTTCATATCTATCTATCTATCTATCTATCTATCTATCTATCTATCTATCTATCAGTCTTTCTTTCTTTATTTCTTTCTTTCTTTCTTTCTTATAGTTTAGAGATAGACGCGTGTTTATCTACGAAATAACATTTAATTGTGTACATCCGTTTTGTACACACACATTGACACCTGAGAAACGAAACCGGCCCAATCTCCGCCCATCATGCGACCTTCGCATCATCGACACGAATTGTATTGGTGATCAAATATTACGCTGGTCACTTGATGGCTTTGAAGACATTAACAACGTCCCGGGTCTCTGATGGATGATCAGTCGACCTCATGACGAGTTGAAACCCCGTCATTTGGCCACCCCTTCTTGCACGAGATCGCTGCAAGAGAAACTAGTGACCGGAGGCCCAAATGACAGCGTCTGTTCACATTATCATGAAGTGGAAGAGAGACTTCACTGCACACACATACACACGCACGCACACATACACAAACACGCACACACACATTAGCCTAGATATAAACTGGAGCTGAGAATCTCGACTCGGTGTAGTGCATAGCAAGATTGTCTTGCTAGATCAGTTACGACTGAAATGTGAGTTCGATCCACACAAGGTGCCCCCTAAATTCGGCCTTGTGTCACATCTTAGCTAGGCTTGGAAAATCACTATTAGGGAACCTCGATGCGGTGTAATGGTTACAAAGTTTTTCTTACTTGAACAATTACGACGGAGTAGTGAGTCCGATCTTCACGGAGTGCCCCGTACATTCAGCCTTGGACCACATCTAAATTATGCTTAGAAAATCATTTGGGCACCACGAGGTCGTGTAATGGTTAGCGACTGAGTAGTGAGTTCGATCCTCACCGAGTGCCTCCTACTTTCGGCCTTGTGCCACATCTAAACTACGCTTGGAAAATCATTACATAAACTCCGGCTTACGGCCACTTCACGTTCAAACACAGGTTACCGTACGAATACGGAAGTTGAGCAACGTCGTACCTGGTCAGTACCTAGATGGATGACCGCTTAGGAAAACCAAATGCTGTAAATTTGGATGTGCGGCTGGTAAAATGGATAAAAGCGCGGGATTGTTTAACCCATAGTTGGGGTTCATAGCCATTGACTCTGAGGATTACATCAACACTTTTAACAGCTCTTGTTCTTATTACTACTGTTGCTTACACATAACCTCCTACTCGGGCAGTGGTCAAGTGGGAGAGCCGATTTAGTTACCGACCACTGAACAACTTAGGCATTGAATTCAGAGTTGCCACCCAAGGCTATAAGACCCCTTCTGTCCTGCTGTGAAACGCGTCATATATAAACTTTTCCAGTTTGTTATATTTTGTAATATATATTATGAAATGGACAAAGTCCGACAATTATTTTAAGACATTTTTATATTTAACATTCTTTTTATAGATACAAATATTTAAGTAAATGCTCTGTTTATAATAAACAGTATTTATAACTTTTACCGGCCTGAATATTTGTATCTATAAAAAAGAATGTATAAACAAAAATGTCTTAAAATAATTCTCGGACTTTGTCCATTTCATAATGTGTGACGTCATTTGTTTACATTTGGATACGCATTGAGCAGATATGAATGTCCGTGAGAGATTCATGGAAGATTGTAGTTTAAAGGCAGTAAAATCACCTTGTTAACCGAACGATCCTCAATAGCCAAAACGGTTAAAGCACGTCAGGCTATATGACGGTTCCGTATATATATATATATATATATATATATATATATATATATATATATATATATATATATATATTATGGTAATTTAGCCACGCACGCATGGACTCTCCCAGTTATAAATAGGAGCAGGTACTGCCTTCTAGAGAGGGAATTTCCGGGAGTCAGCTCTGACAATCGAACCGAACATTCTTGCTGTAACAAAATGTTTGTATTACTGTTTCTCTTAATATATTTGTTTAACCCAATTCCTCTCTTGTATCTTTATTTCTGACACTAACAAGGTTACATCAATATATATATATATATATATATATATATATATATATATATATATATATATATATATATATATATATATATATGGAAAGTGTCATGATGCCATTTCTAACCTTAGGTCCCTGTGCGGGACCTGGAAAGAAATGTGTAAACACCAGATATCAAAGAAAATAAAAATAATAATAATAATAATATTATCTTGAAATAGAAATCTCAGAAAAGTGGCAAATAAGGACATCAATAATTCTAGTTGTAGTTGGAGCCCTCAGATTATTGGAAAAGTGTCCGATAGACTCACTAAAGGGTTTCCTGGCAGCCCAAGCCTTAAAGAAATACCAAAGATTGTACTCAATTACAGCTCACACATTACGAAGGGCTTTATCTATGTAAAACATGTGTAATCTTTGTTTTTTTTTTACAAAAAATGATCAGTGGAAAGTGTCATGATGCCATTTCTGACCTTAGGTCTCTGGTCAGGACCCGGAAAGAAATGAGTATACACCAGAAACGAAAGGAATTAAAACAACAACAACAACAATAATAATAATAATAATAATAATAATAATTATTATTATTTCTTCCTTTGATTTCTGTTGTATACACAGTTCCTTCCAGGTCCCAACCAGAGACATAAGTATATTTTGAGGAAAGTGTTGTCTGTATGAAGTTCTTGTGACTTGACAGATGATTTATATATATGGATAATAATAATAATACGAGGGTCATTCAATAAATAAGGTGAATTTTTCGGTATAAGGAGTTCTAATACAGATAGAAGCTTACTTTTTCTTTTTTTTTCAACGTAGTCTCCTAGCACTGTCACACAGTTTTCTCATCTGTGCACAAGCTTACGTATTCCCTCAGCGTAAAAATCTTTGGACTGATGTCTCAGCCAGTCGCTCACAACACTTTTGACTTCATCGTCACTTTTAAACTTCATGTCTCTCGTGAACGCTTTCAAGGGACCAAAGAGGTGAAAGTCTGAAGGGACAAGGTCTGGGCTGTAAGGGGGATAAGGGAGCAGTTCTCAGCCCAGCTCGTTGATGGTCTGCACCGTTTGGGCTGCTGTGTGAGGCCTTGCGTTGTCATGATGCAAGATGACTCCTTCTGACTGATGACCCCTGCGTTTGTCCCAACAGATAAGCTCAAAGTCCTTGCAATGTCATCCACTGTCACCCTTCTGTCAGACTGAATGAGGTCATTGACTGATTCGATCGCCTCATGAGACCTCACTTCTGTAGGCCTCCCAGGCCTGTCTTCATTCTCAACACTGCTCCGTCCTTTAAACAATTTAGCCCACTTGTAGACATTTTTTGGCTGAAACATGTGGTACCATACACAATTGACATTCTCCTATGAATTTCAACTGGTTTGCACCCTTCAGCAACCAAAAACTTGATAACTGACCGGTGTTCAATCCTGGAGCATGCTTCTTGGTCGGCCATCTTTGTTAATCGCCAAAACTCTCAAAGTTTTTTTTTTAATCTGCAAAAGAAATTAAATCCATGTGAAAAAGAAGTAAAACAAAAAATAAAAAATAAAAAAGAGTAAGCTTCTATCTGTATTAGAAGTCCTTATAACGAAAAATTCAACTTATTTATTGAATGACCCTCGTATAAAACATGGCACGACAGAGTGGGCCAATATTTGCACTGGAAAATCTGCAACATCTACGGAAAGGAAACTGCAAAAAAAGTGTTATGAACACCACCCAAACCCGGTTGGGGAGATAGGATCTGTCACAATTTTAGGGGCCTTTACACTACACACAGGCAGAACAATCAAAGCTAATCGGCCAGACATCGTGATCAAAGACCACTAAAACAGAATGTGCTTCTCTTATTGCTATGGCAGTCCCTGCAGACTACAATGTATCTTTGAAGATCTTCAAAGAACTATCAAAATATAAGGATCTTGAAGTGCAAATCTCAAAAATGTTGCACACGGGGACATCAGTAATTCCAGTTGTTGTTGAAGGCCTCGGATTGATTGGAAAAACTTCCGATAGACTCACTAAAGGGATTCCTGGTAGCCCAAGAAATGCAAAAGATTGTACAGCTGAGACATTACGAAGGGCGTTATTTATGTAGAAAGGGTGAGATCTTAGGGATTTTTGCTTTTTATTTTTTAAAACATGTTCAGTAAAAAATGTCATGAAGCCATTTCTGACCTTAGGTCTCTGGTTGGGACCCTGGAGGAAATCAATGGAAATAATAATAATAGTTATTATTATTAATTATTACCCTTTACTTCGCTGGTGACAAGATGATCATGTCCCTCCACAACACCTTGTCCTTTGTAGCTATTTTTGTCTTTTTGTTATTTCTCCTAAACCTTGTTCCGCCATCCATTAACTCAAGCTCATTCTTCTTCTTCTACGTGCCATGTCCCTTCAGGACATAAGCGATCATGGCTCTCCACAATTTCCTCTCCTTTATAGCTCTTAATAATTATTTTTTTCTTTTTGTTATTTCCCCTAAACCTTGTTCTGCCATCCATTTACTCAAGCTCATTCTTCTTCTTCTTCTACGTGCCGTGTCCCTTCAGGACATAGAGCGATCATGGCTCTCCACAATTTCCTCTATTTTATAGCTCTTAATAATTATTATTTTCTTTTTGTTATTTCTCCTAAACCTTGTTCCGCCATCCATTTACTCAAGCTCCTTCTTCTTCTACGTGCCATGTCCCTTCAGGACATAAGCGATCATGGCTCTCCACAATTTCCTCTCCTTTATAGCTCTTAATAATTATTTTTTTCTTTTTGTTATTTCCCCTAAACCTTGTTCTGCCATCCATTTACTCAAGCTCATTCTTCTTCTTCTTCTACGTGCCGTGTCCCTTCAGGACATAAGCGATCATGGCTCTCCACAATTTCCTCTATTTTATAGCTCTTAATAATTATTATTTTCTTTTTGTTATTTCTCCTAAACCTTGTTCTGCCATCCATTTACTCAAGCTCCTTCTTCTTCTACGTGCCATGTCCCTTCAGGACATAAGCGATCATGGCTCTCCACAATTTCCTCTCCTTTATAGCTCTTAATAATTATTTTTACTTTTTGTTATTTCTCCTAAACCTTGTTCTGCCATCCATTTACTCAAGCTCATTGTTCTTCTTCTTCTACGTGCCGTGTCCCTTCAGGACATAAGCGATCGTGGCTCTCCACAATTTCCTCTATTTTATAGCTCTTAATAATTATTATTTTCTTTTTGTTATTTCTCCTAAACCTTGTTCCGCCATCCATTTACTCAAGCTCATTCTTCTTCTTCTACGTGCCATGTCCCTTCAGGACATAAGCGATCATGGCTCTCTACAATTTCCTCTCCTTTATAGCTCTTAATAATTATTTTTTCTTTTTGTTATTTCTCCTAAACCTTGTTCCGCCATCCATCTACACAAGCTCATTCTTCTTCTTCTATGTGCCGTGTCCCTTCAGGACATAAGCGATCATGGCTCTCCACAATTTCCTCTCCTTTAGTAATTATCTCTTAGTAATTATTTTTTCTTTTTGTTAATTCTCCTAAACCTTGATCCGCCATCCATTTACTCAAGCTCATTCTTCTTCTTCTACGTGCCGTGTCCCTTCAGGACATAAGCGATCATGGCTCTCCACAATTTCCTCTCCTTTATAGCTCTTAATAATTATTTTTTCTTTTTGTTAATTCTCCTAAACCTTGTTCTGCCTTCCATTTACTCAAGATCATTCTTCTTCTTCTTCTTCTTCTTCTTCTTCTTCTTCTTCTATGTGCCGTGTCCCTTCAGGAGGTAGGTGATCATGGCTCTCCCCAATTTCCTGTCTTTTGTAGCTCTTAATAAATTTTGTCTTTCTGTTATTTCTCCTAAATCTTGTTCTGCCATCCATTTACTCAAAGTCATTAGGTAAGTTATTTTTTACTTCATCTCTCTTACCTTCAATCTGCCTTGTGAGTATCGTATCTACCAAGCCTTCTTTCCTTTAATGTGCCCTAGAAATGTTTATTGTCTCTTCCTGTTGTTAAGTATAAATTTCCTTTTTGTTAATTTTTTTCTCTAAAAATTCGTCGCTGTTCGGTCCACGGTATCCCCAGCACCCTCCTGTAGAACCACATTTCTTTTGCTTCAAGTCTCATCTTCATCATTGAGGAGATCGTTCACTTAGAGGACTTATATCGCATAAAAGTTCGGTTTTCTTTTCTGTTTTTCCTGAGAAGTTTTTCATGATCTCAATACTCTGCTTAGGTTTCGAAAAGCATCTTTCGCATTCCCAATACACCTTTCAATTTCAGTGTCACACTTTGGGAATCTTCAGTTTGCAGTTCGCACTTTGAGCTCATCTTTTACTTCACTGTCTTCTGTAGATATATATATTAAATTTGATTGATTCTTTTTTACGGTTTATCAACCCTTTGTAGGTTATTTAAAGGCAGAAATACATTGTAAGAATTTTAAAAATAGTAATGATTTGTTGATACACGTCTTACTAATTAACCCATAGTTGGGGAGAGAAGAGGTGGATTCATACCTAATCAGAATTTGATGAACAAAGACATTATAATATGAATATAAAGTAGGTGATCAATTTTATATTACAAGCAATATATAGACTGATCCCTCACTTTGTGACCATGGTGATTTCTCTATATTTACTGTGTACGATGGGTAAATTGTCGCCATTTTATATTTTTAATTTCGCGCATGCGCGTTGTTTGTTTTTGATTTTGTCGACTACACAGTCAGTTGAGCACCGTCTGTGAGAAAACGAGCACCATGACGCAATTCACTCTGCCAGAAATTTGGAAATGGCATGCTGTACTGCTTGGCATTCGCGCCGGAAGCTCCAATACGAACATTTCAGAGTGTCTGGGTGTCAACCTGAGCAGAGTGCAGAGGATTCCGAAAGAGTTGGATGAGTCTAATGGTGATTACGAAGATACGGCAGCTCGGAAAACTCACACTGATTTTTCTGACAAGAAAAGAACTCCTGAATTTGTTGGTGAGGGCCTCAAACTCAACACAGAGCTCTGCATCAAATGACTTCAAGAGGTAGTGCTGCACTGAGTCAAGAAGGTGGCTGCTGGAAGACTCTATGCCTGGCAAAAGGACTCTGCACCATGCCAAACAAACAGGAAAGCCCAGTCATGGCTGTCAGAGAATTTCTGCGACATCATCCCTTACATCTGGCTACCTAACTCACCAGACTGCAACCCCCTGAATTATTATATGAGGGGTGCAGTTGAGCGAGAGACCAACTCCTGGTAATACCAGATTAGCATACGTTGTAAAACTATTTTCTGGCTTTAAATAACCCTTAAATAGTTGATAAGCCGTCAAAAACACAGGCATGTCTTTTAGATTTATTTACATTCTCTGGAATATAAATGTAGAGAAACTGTGGTGGCCACAAAGTGAGGGATCAGTTTTTATATTAATTGCAAATCAGAATTGATCCCCCACTTTATATCCACATAATTCCTTGCCATCATGTCTTTTAGATTTTTTTTTACATTCTCTGGAATAGAAATGTATAGAAACTACCACGGCCACAAAGTGAGGGATCCGTTTATTAATCGAATGTAATATAGAATTGATCCCCCAGCTTATATCCACATGACAATTTCTTGTTTGTTTATTAAATTCTGATGAGGTATGAACCATTGTCATCTCTCCAAAAATGTTTACAATTTAAAAATATTTTCTGGCTTTAAATAACCTGCAAAGGGTTGATAAACCGTTGAAAACGAATCAATCAATCATAAACCTACATATCCCCATAATCGGCACTTCTTACTTTATCCTCACGTTCATACAACAACCTCATTCAGTAACCCTCTACCTTGAGTGGCTCTTAGGCCTTATATTAGGTGAAGAATTAGTAAACAAAAATGTTAAGCAGGAAGAAACAAGAAATGACACCACACGGAGAAAAATAACAAAATAACCTACAGATATCTCAAAGCAGCCAACGCAATGAACACCTGAAGATGGTCAGAAAATTGTCTGTCAAAATATCTATAACAATCAAAGATTACGATAACAGTTCGAATAAATTTACGTATAAGATGATGTTTAATGAGATTTGAATCTGTTGGTAGGTACTCTACAACCGATGTATATATTAGCGTTTCAAAAGCTTTCACGGCATCACCGATAGTACATTTGTATTCCTGTAAAATCTGCAATGCCGAATTCGTTTAAATAACAACCCCACTCCCAGCAGCATCATAAATGTCATAAAAATTCTTAATCATCGTTGGCTCTCTTCTCTTTCGTTATAACGTCGTCTTCTTACCATATTCAGTTTCCTGGCCTTCTCTCTCGCTTTCTATTGCCCGCCATTCCTAAATTTCCCGCCAAACACCGTGACGCATGCGCGGACTTATTACCATCGCCTCGTGGTCACGAAATACACAATAGGAGTCTCTCTCGTGTTGCACGCTTTCCGTGCTGACCAAACACGGGACGGTCTCTATTCGGAACTCAACGTCCACTCACCAAAGGTGGTGTTATGGGTTTTCGTGGACGGTCCGCTGTCCGAAGACGTCGTCAGAATGTGATGGATGAGTTCTGGGCGAATGCCGAAATGAAGAATGAGTTCCTTGGTCGTTCTCGGGAGTGGAGTGAACCAGTTTATAATTCGGCGGTAATGACCGACAGAAAAATATAGGAATTAATAGCAGTTAGCGATATGTGTGTGTCGCGTGAGACTTGTCGTGCTTCATATCTAGGAATGTACTGATGTATACGAGAATCAGTGTGCAAAATGGGTGGTTGTAATGTCTGTTTCGGATTGATTGCACTACAAGCCTGAAAGCTGACGGACGTTCAAATATGCGCACAGGCGTGGAATCGAGGGGAAAAGGGGCTTCGATAAGTATCCGAATAGGGTTAGTTTGAAGTTTTCAGTCAACAAATCATAATTACAGTCTGAATAGATATCCTCATCTTTGTTGTTATAATTACAGTGTTTCGACCATTTTACACTTAGGCCTACTTCAGGTTCTTATATTCGGTAATGTTTAAGGACGTACAGTTTAGCTGGAGGTTAATGGGTTGAGTCGGTGGATTCGGCGAGATATCTAACTCTTGTGTTATTTTGCCTTGGAATCTATTTCTAATGTCTGTGAGCCAGTTTTTTCTCAGCTTTTTTAAGCGAAGGTACGCCTAGGAACAAATGTAAATATCACGGCACATTTAGCAACATTTTTAAAAGGTATACATTTAAATGGCACGAAATAAAACGATAGATTTTAAAAATACCCATAAATATTAACTTTATTTCAATGTTTCTATTCAACTATTTGTGCAGCTTATTTAGTTTGAAACCTGTTCCTGGTGTCTTTTCGCGATTTCTTCAATGTTTGGCCGAATGTGCGATAAGCAGACGACTCATTTCTTCTTCAGTTGAGCGTAGTCTTTCTCGCTTCTTATTTCTGATGTTATTTAGGTTTGAGAAGCCAAATTCACATAAATAAGAAGTAGAAAATTGCAATAAATCTGATAAAGTCTTTTTAGCTAATGTGGGATATCCCTGTTGTATTGAAATCCAAAATGTATAAAAAATCGTGAAAAGAATTATTTGAGAAAAGTTTAATGCTTATTTAATTATTCAAATTGTAACTATCGGCATAATATTCCCATGCTTTTCAAGCAAGGGCACCCCTAGAAGAAAATGAAAATATCACGGCACACTTAGTGGCATTTTAAAAGCAAATACATTTAAATGTTATGAAATAAAACCAGAGATTTAAAAAAAATACACGAACAAATATGAATTCACTTTATTTCAATGTTTTTTATTCAACTATTTGTGCAGTTTATTTAATGTGAAATCTGTGTCTGGTGTCTTTTTACAATTTCTTCAATGTTTGGTCGAATGTGTGATAAGCAAACCCTCATTTCTTCTTCAGTTGAGCGTAGTGTTTCTAGCTTCTTATTTTTGATGTTATTTAGGTTTGAGAAACCTAATTTACTTAAATAAGAAGAAATAAAAGTGATAAAAACTTTTTAGCTAATGTGGGGTATTCGTTTTGTATTGAAATCCAAAAATGTCTCAAAAATCGTGAAAAGAATTATTAACTATCGGCATATTATTCTCAAGGTTATGGCAGTGTTTCTCAACCATTTTAGCAACGGCACACCTAAGCGCAAATGAAAATAGCACAGCACACTTAGCAACATTTCAAAAGCGTATACATTTAAATGTTATGAAATAAAATCATAGATTTAAAAAAAAAATACACACACAAATATGAATTTACTTTATTTCAATGTTTCTATTTAACTATTTGTGAAACTTATTTAGTGTGAAATCTTGTCTGGTGTCTTTTTTGCAATTTCCTAATAATATTTCGCGACACGCTTAAGAGGACCTCGTGCAGCACACTAGTGTGCCGCCGGACAGAAGTTGAGAATCACTGCCATTAGAGGCTAAACACGCACGTACGATCTGTTTCTATATATCTGTGAGTCTATAGGCGAATATTGGTCGGATTTATACTTTAACCTATAGGTAAATATTTTATCAGAATTATACTTGAGCCTATAGGTAAACATTGGTCAAATTTATACTTGAGCCTTTAAGTCAAGATTTTTGTCAGAATTATACTTGAGCCTATAGGTAAAAATTGCTCAAATTTATACTTGAACCTTTAAGTCAAGATTTGTTAGATTAATACTTGAGACTATAGGTAAACATTGGTCAAATGTATACTTGAGCCTTTAAGTCAAGATTTGTCAGATTTATACTTGAGGCTATAGGTAAAAATTGGTCAAATTTATACTTGAGCCTTTAAGTCAAGATTTGTCAGATTTATACTTGAGACTATAGGTAAAAATTGGTCAAATTTATACTTGAGCCTTTAAATCAAGATTTGTCAGATTTATACTTCGGCCTATAAGATAATTGACGTTCTAAACTCAAGGAGAGACGACGCGTTTCGTCGAAGAACCGAAGTTAACGGATTTTAAATATTGTTTAAATGTAAAATAATAATTTAATATAATTGGCAATTATTATTTATTTGATTTCATTTATTATATATATATGATGATTATTATATTAATTGGACGTTATATATGTATTATATATTATTATTTCTTTGAACTTTTTCGACAGTTACCGTATTTAGTATTTATTTGTTCAACTAACCTGAAGTTCGTTTGTCTTATTTTTACTTTGGTTTGATATATTTAGCTTATTATCAAAAAGGCAGTATAAATAATTCTATTGTATATAAAATAATGACTTCATAACCTCCGAATATTTTAGACTTAAACCTGATTTATATTTCCATTTTTGGTTCATGCTATCTTTTTGTAAAATCAACAAAGTTTTCAATGTTTGTGTTTATTTATTTATGTACTATTTCGTAATTTGTTTGGCTTTTTAATTTATTTTGTTCACCTAACCTTTTATTATATATTTGAAAAACCGTCGAAATTTTTTGGAACTTCTAAAACACGTATGTATATAATGTTTATATACGTACATTATATATGTTCCAAAGATTGTCATAGCTTGGGGTGATAGTGGGGACAAGCTCTCACTTTCAATAGAATTCTTACGTGGAATACGTCTCAAAGATCTGTTTCTATATATCTGTAAGTCCATAGGCGAATATTGGTCGGATTTATACTTTAGTCTACAGGTAAATATTTTATCAGATTTATACTTGAGCTTATAGGTAAAATATTGGTCAAATTTATACTTGAGCCTTTAAACCAAGATTGGTCAGATTTATACTTGAACCTATAGGTAAATATTGGTCGAATTTATACCTGAGTCTATAAGATAATTGGCGTTTTGAGCTCAAGGATATGGTATTTATGTGTTTGTATAACTAACCTGAAGATCTTTTGTCTTATTTTTATTTTATTTTTCCTTACCTAAAGATATATTTATCAATGTGGCCTTTTCTATTCTCGTTTATTTTTGTCAACTTAGGTGTTAGTTCTGTCAAAAAAACAATATAAATAATTCTACTGTATGTTAAATAATGACTTCATAATCTCCCAGTATTTTAGGCTTGAATCCCAATTTATATTTCAATTTTTGGTTTCTGCCATCTTTTTTTAAAATCAACAAAATTTTCGATGTTTGTGTTTATTTACGACTATTTCGTCATTTGTCTTGCTCTTTAGCATTTTTGTTTACCTAACCTTTTATTATATATTTGAAATACTGTCAATTATTTTAGAACTTCTAAAACACGTATGTATATAATGTTTAAATACATAGTTTATATATGTTCTAAAGATTGTCGTCTCTGGGGGTGATAGTGGGTACAAGCTGTCATTGTCAAAAGAATTCTTCCGTGGAATACGTTTCAAATAGTCTCTGGCAACTAAATTCAGCTCCAAGCCGAAGAATGAGTGAAAGCGGAACACTGTCGCCTCATAACCAGCTGCTTAGTTTAGGTGTTAGTGTTGGAGTTTTTGGGTACCCTGGTGTACTAGTGAGCCAGCCAAAATGAGCTGACTCATTTTATAGTTCACCAATAGAAAGAGTTAACCAATCAGAAGGCTCAAAATAGTCAATACAACGTGTATAAAGGCGGCCATGTTTTTCCCGAATATGCACTGCCAGCCTTTGATATCGAATACTGAAGAATTACAGAACAGCTGCTAGTGGTATTGGCGATATAGTCAAATTCAGTAATGTGTCTGACCCGTGAGTGTTAATCTTTAACGTTGTTTCATTGAACAGATTACGTACTGCGCTGGATTCTATATTCATAGACTATGGTGAACATGGTCAACAGAGATAAGAACAGATACTACACTTTGCATAATTACTTTATAATCTCCCCGTATTTTAGGCTTGAATCCCAATTTATATTTTCATGTTTTGTTTTTGCTTTCTATAATTGACCAACTTTTCGATATTTGTGTTTATTTATTTCGTAATTTGTCTAGATTTTTAGTGTTTTGCCTAAGGTTTTCTGTATTTAAAAAAAAAGAAGTTATTTTTTGAGCTTTTAAAACACGTAAGGTATCCCTAAACGCAAGCCACCAATCTGCTACTGTGTGTCATGCCAATAGCGTTTACCGCTGGTGGCCCACTGTCGGACAGCCGGCGTTTTCATCTCGGCAATGTTACCACTGGCGGACCGCTAGAGGCATACCGGTGGATTCCACAAGAGGATCGTTGGCGTTGCCATCGGCGGTCAGTTAGCGGTCCACTAGCAGCTTGTGTGTAGGGATGTTTATATGCATACATTATATACGTTCCCTTGTTTTTAATAGCCGGGGGGGGGGGATAGTGGATACACATCTCCGACTGTCTATAAAAATGCTTCCGTGGCATGCGTTTCAAATAGCCTCTGACAACTAAGTCCAGTTCGAAGCTGGAGAATGGGTGAAGGCGGACAACTGGCGCCTCATAACCAGCCGCTTCTGGTAGATGGCGCTCGAGAGCCCAGGAAGGCAGTCCATCTAGGGGAAGGAAAATTTCAAACCTCTGCTATCTTGCGGTCATATCCAAAATACGGAAAAGGCTATGGAAATAGATCCAGACAGAAAACCCGGAATGGAATCCCGAAGGCGTTGGCTGTCAACACAGAACTTTCCGGCAAATCCTGCAGCCAAGCTGACCAAGACAGAAGATGGAGATAATGCCACTAAGACTCAAGGGGTTACTGGCAGTGAAATAGAATGAAAAGACTTTAGTGAGGAGAAAGGACAATAAAAAACAGGCTTCAGGAAGACAGAAGATGGAAATGCCACTAAGACGTAAGGGGTTACTGGGAGTGAAAGACGATGAGAAGATTTTAAGGAGGAGAAAGGACAATAAAAGAACCGATTCAGGTAAACTTTTTCGGGCATTATACATGACTGTAGATAAATGTTTTATACCGAGATGTTAGTTAAACATTGGTGACATTTTCACACCTACCTCTGCATATTCCATATGCAGATTATGAATGTTCACACATTTTACGTTAAAAGTGAAAGTTAAATGAAATATGATGTGTTTTCGTCACTTGATACGGTTTTATTTAAAAAAAAACCCAAAAAACAAAATAAAACGCTCTATAAAAAGCCAAAATATATGTGTTTTATTCATTTCCGCTAGAGAATAAAATTCCCAACAATACAAAAAACAAAATATTTGAAGAGACATGTTTGCTTACATCCTAAATCTACTCGGATTTAAAAGTATCAGTGGTTTTACGTATATATCAAGTGGTCTTGAAAATATAAGAGGAAGGTATTATCAGTGCATTAGTGGAATATTTCGGAAGATGAAGTAGTCTTTTTCTTTAAATAAGTTTACCGTTCCATATTTAATCTATATAAATAAAGTGCAGTGTACGTGTATCCGTCCGTCTGTTTTTTGATCTCGGCAAATGATAAACACTCTGATGTAACAAATAGTAACTATCTGTCTATATCTCTGAGATGAGGTATTATGATTACTTGTGTTATTCGGACATTGTTCGGACTGTTATCCTCATCTTCATTGTCATATTTACAACGTTTCGGTCGTTGTACGCTCCTGCCTTCTTCAGGACACATGGCCAAGTGCATAATGACGTTGGTTAGATCCAGTGAATTATAAAGCCACAAAACAAAACTGCTTTCATTTATCTGTCTATATCTTTGAGATGAGGTATTATGATTACTTGTGTTATTTGCTTTATTCGGACTGCTATCCTCATATTCATTGCCATATTCACAACGTTTCGGCCGTTGTATGCTCCGGCTTTCTTCAGGTGATTAGAATTTCGAATCGAATCCTCTATTTCGAAATTCCAATTACCTGAAGAAGGCCGGAGCGTACAACGGTCGAATCGTTGTGAATATAGCAGTGAAGATGAAGATAACAGTCCGAATAATGTAAATATTACAAGCTAATGACTGCTGTAGTTACACGCGATTAAAAATTAAATAAATGACGAATTAAAATTAAATTTAAATATCGAACAGAGTGAGAAGTTGAAAGAACAATTCATTATTAAATGTTTAACTTTAATTTCCCTTTTCGTCAACACTGCAATTGATATCGTCTAATTAAACCGTAATTAAAACTTAGGCGGGGCACGGTACATTGCTCATATGATTTTTTGTTCTTTTTCTAACACGCGTACTGTGACGTATTCGAAATATCATATAGTTCGGCTTCCCTAATGTCTTTTTAAAAGCGACTTTACGTGAAGGTAATTTTAAAAGAAAATAAAAATGGCGCCCAGAATAAATGTAAACAAACTACGGAGATCTGTTACGTATACGAAGAAAGATTATGCCGAGTTAAGATTCCGAATAATGATAAATTAATTTATTTCTAAATTTTTTGACTTTTACGTACAAAGGGCACAGAAGGTAAAAGACCGAAGGCCGAAAAGCTAGCCTAAAGTCCGCCCGAAGGAAGGCTTCTAAAAAATAAACAAATTAGAAGCATGTCTATCAATGCAGAAAACGTTTTTAATGATGAGTGCAACGGCTGAATGGACATGAAGAGAAACAGAAGCAAAATGGTAACTTCCGTCAGTTTACGTCAAATTTTGGTCATTGTGATTATTTTCCAGCCTACAACCTCTTTCTCCACAGAAATATATGGTGAGGGACATTGCGTATTTGGACGGCTATATCTCTTTTATACAGCTTTCATGAAAGACGGATGCCAAAGTTCTGAGTTTTCATGTATTTTTTTCGCATTAAAAAATTTGGCAGTTAATTGGTTAAGCAGGGTACGGTACGTTGCTCATATTGTATTGATATCGTCTAATTAAACCGTAATTAAAACTTAGGCGGGGCACGGTACGTTGCTCATATCGTATTTTGTTTCTTCTTTTTCTAACACGCGTACTGTGACGTATTCGAAATATGACATAGGTCGGGTTCCCTAATGTCTTTTAAGAGTGACTTTATGTGAAGGGATCATAAAGAATGGTGATTTTAAAAGAAAAGAAAAATTGCGCGCAAAATAAATGTAAATAAACTAGGGAGATCTGTTGCGTATACGAAGAAAGATTAGGCCGAATTATGGTCCCGAATAATGATAAACTAATTCGATTATGTCTAATTTTCTTATAACTTTTACGCACATAGGACACTGAAGGTAAAAAGCCGAAGGCCTAAAAGTCCTCTCCAGGAGTTAGCCTACAGTGACTTCTAGGCTAGTCTATATATAAAATTCTGTGAATTCGTTAGTC
>OZ038515.1:42977444-43062444 GCA_964036315.1 Acanthosepion esculentum
TAGAAAGTATGTATCCTCCGACAAGTATCGAACCTGTATTCTATGCCGAACCGTCATTAATCCTGGCGTGTTATGACCGTTCAACTACAGAAATCTTCCGAGTTAACGACACTGGAATTACCGCTTTTAAACACACACATTTGCCGATCTTTACGAAATTTCTCGAACATTAAGTAAATATAATTAATATTTTTAATTACCGCCCCCCGTCCCAGAAAATCAAGACAAAACAAAAAAACAAAGCATTTACTCAAATAAACGTATCCATAAAAATCGTATGAACATAAAATATATTAAAAATTATAATATTTTTATCCTTTTTTGCATGTAGATGATGCTATTGTATTATTATTGTCAACAAGTACGTTACGAATAGTGTCCATTAAGGAATTGTATTCCTGATCAATTAAAATTCGTAAATAATTATATAGGCCACACTACAACATGTTTGACACGCAGACTCACTCTACACCTTTCTGACAATAGCTCAATTAGATCTCATTTAAATATGCATGGAGACAAAACCGGATACTATTCGTAACATACTTGTTGGCAACACTAATATAATAGCATCATCTACATGCAAAAAGAAAAAAGCTAAAAATAATTGAAGCCTTATTAATAAAAACGAAAAAAAACAACAAATAATAATATTAACTTTGAACATGGACATAATATTCTGACCGTGTTTTGAAAAATGAAAACATTTTATAAAACATGCATGCAACAAACTATTTCTTATTTTAATAGTTAAAATATAATCCTTGAAAATGGCTAAATGTATAGCCGAAAGCGCTCGGATAAAAAGAACATTCGGACAGTTTTTATACAATTTATCATCCGAAAAGAAAAAAATTATTAGATCGCATGAGAAATTGTATAAAAAAACTAAATAAAACCACGTTGTCTGTCGTATTTAATGAAATGTGCATGAAAGAAGGATTGCTGCCTAAATACACACACACACACACACATATATAATGTGTATGCATATAAATATAAATATATATACATATATGCAATATATATATATATATAAATTGCATATATATATATATATATATATATATATATATATATACATATATTATTTATATATTATATATGCGATGTACTTATTGGGAAGCGCTCAATATCAGCGATAGAGCTAACATATTTAGTTGCGTTGATGTGAGTTTGTAACCCTATGTTTCACACCTTTTGCGCTCATCAGGTAAACCTAGCAAAGGGCGTGAAACCCAGTGTCACAAACTCACATCAACGCAAGTATATATATATATATATATATATATATATATGCAAGTTTCGTTGAAAACGACTGACAAGGTGTGCTGGTTGAGTTTTTTTAATATAATTTATCAAGTGTTCGTATAACTTTTTTCTTTTCCAGACATAAATTATATAAAAATTTTCAGAATGTTTTACTACGATTTCTGGCTATATTTGTTAGCCACCAACTTTACTTATGAACTTAACCAACAAAATAAACTTCTGTTCTTGGATGTTCTTGTGGGGTCTAGTAATAGTACATTCACTGCTTCGTTTTATACAAAATCCAAAAGTAAAAACTCTTGCCATCTTAATTTTACTAGTCAATGTCCCCTCAGATATAAAATTAAAAATTTTATTATATGAGCGCATGAGAATTCATTCTTTCGTCCTACTTTCTTTAAAGAACTTAATACCGTGAAACAAACACTTGTTAACCGTTTTTCAAACCATATTATGGATAAAAAAAAAAATAGTTAAATATTCTTCTCTTGCTGGCAGATTTTTTTTACTCCTGTGGCAGTGGAGATTTCTGGGATTATTGGTCCTTGTTCGATGGCGTTCCTTTGGAGGGTTGGCGGGATGGCGTCTCGATTTAGGGACGAGCCTCGCGAAACGGAGTGGCCCTTGCAGCGTGTCTCACTGGCGATGGTGCGAGGTAATGGTTTCTCCATCATTGCGGCTGGCAGAGGATGGCAAAAAAACAAAACAAAAAACATTTTGTTTATAGATACTTTGTTCAAACTTTGTTCAATAAATTCATTTCTTTTAGATTACCATATTAGACTTTTTCTTTTGCAGGTAACCAATAGCAACGCAAAACACACAAAAAATATCATTGATACATGTGTGTGTGTGTGTGTGTGTGTGTGTGTGTGTGTGTGTGTGTAGCCGAATTGTAAACAGAATGAAAGCAATTACGAACATAATTCACCGGCACATATCCCTCAATGATCCTAACAAACGCCTAAGATTTATCATTGTTTGAAACATCTAATTTAATTATTAGAAACAACACCGGACCTCATAATTGGCTCTTATGTAAAAATAATGTGCCTATGAAATCTCATGCGTCCCCCCTCCCCGGAAGATTACATCCCTAACACTCATGATCAAATAACAACATTAAATACATTGAACACATATACCACATTCTCTCGCAGACTGACTTGTCACTTGTCGAAACACAGTGCAATCCATGCACACATCGACCAGAACATCATGAACGCCCAATGTACAATTATCAACATAAGAGGAATATTAGTTGACAACACGAAAATATCCTGCAGCACCCAATGCATGGAAAACTCTAGACCATATCATTATACAAAATAAACCACTCACATTATATAAAATATCATTTCCCACAGGAGACCGTATCTCGAAGTACATCTGATACAGTTAATGTGCACACATTATATTAGTATTAAAGAATACAAATAAATAAAATAATGAAATTAATTTAATTAAAATAAAAAAGCAGTTGTCGATTACCTGATGATTGCGAGACAAAACCGTTCGTTGCGGTCGGTCATTGTTCACTGGAAATTATTTAGAAAATTATGTATAGTAGTGGATAATACGAAGAATACATACATTGGGCACTCATGCACCACACTTTCTCGCAGATTGACTTGTCACGTGTCGAACCTCAGTGCAATCCGTGCACACATCGACCAGCACCTCATGGACGACCAAAGTACAACTATCAAGATAAGACAGATATTAGTTGACAACACGAAAATACCGGGTAGCACCCAGTGCAAGGAAAAGACTCAAAACTCTAGACCATATCATTATACAAAATAAACAACTCACATTATATAAAATATTATTTACCACAAGAGAAGATATCGTGAAGTGCGCTCATTTTTTATCAGTATTATAATAAATAAATCGCATTTTTGTGCGGCCTCGTTCCCAATCGCCGTTACACGTGACGTCACACTAGACCGTTTCAAATGTCGAGCTTCTCAAAGAATACAAAAATATAGACAATGGAAGTATAATTACCACACGGTCATCACATCGGTTCTTGATATTGACTACGAAAGTCGAAAGTACTTGAACAAAAATAATAAAATATGAACTATGGACAGTTTATCAGCAACTTCGAGAACACACATACATACATATATATATATATATATATATATATATATATATATATATATATATATTATGAAATGGACAAAGTCCGACAATTATTTTAAGACATTTTTATGTTTATACATTCTTTTTATAGATGCAAATATTTAAGTAAATGCTCTGTTTTATAACAAACAGTATTAAACAACATTTACCGGCCTGAATGTCCGACAAATTTTCATAGAAAACCTTCGTCCTCCGACAGGAATCGAACCTGTATCCTATACGGAACCGTCATATAGCCTGATATAGCAGATATGAATGTACGCGAGAGATTCATGGAAGATTAAAGTTTAAAGACAGTAAAATCGACCTTGCTAACTGAACACTCCTCTGTGGCAGAAACGGTTAAGGCTCGTCAGGCTTCATTCCCACAGAGCTCAACCGAAATTAATTTTCAGGACCCAATACAAAAACAAAACTTTTCTTTACCCACGCGTTTCGTCCTCTGATGGATTTTACAATTTGTTTAATGACTGACAAAGAAGATGGCAGGTTGAAAATTAAATATTAAATGAAATTAATTTTAAGTTACAGGAAGTGGATAAGTTAGTATATTTTGGGGCAACAGCCTGCGCGCGCGCGCACACACACACACACACCCACACACACACATATATATATATATATATATATATATATATATATATATATATATATATATCACCGCGCTCCGGCAGGAATCGAATCTGATTCCCTCTCGGCAGAGGGAAACCGTCGTTAGATTCGGCTCCTGCCTGAGAGCGCTTATATTTTTACTCTGATATTCAGGACAGTAACTATATATATATATATATATATATATATATATATATATATATATATATATATATATATATATATATATATAAAAGTGAACATTGAAAAGGCTGTTTCATGCTGTACGCAAACGATTGTGTTCAGCATGAAACAGCCTGTCGCCTCTGAGTGTTGACTTCAACGTTTACTTTTATATTTATATTTACACACGCTCTATCTCTGATATTGATCACTTTATTCCATAAATGTAGCACACCTTAAGACTATATTGCTTCATATATATATATATATATATATATATATATATATATATATATATATATATATATATATATATATGAGGTGTCCCTCGAAATATGTACTTACTCTTAAAGTGACAGTAAATGCAGTGTTTATTGACTTACAAACAAGATTACAATTTATAATTCAGAAATATTAATGTTTATTGACTGACAAAGAAGAGGAAAGGTTTAAATTAAATATTAAATTAAATTAAATGCATGTTTATAGTTGGTTAAACGGATTATGGAGTTTAAAAACGGCGTACATTTTGGGGGACACCCTGTATATATGCATATATAAATATCTGTGTATTTAAAATTTAAACTCTGTACGCAGACCCCCAAGAAGACTCAGCCCTGTTAAGCATAGTGAAGAATGTGTTCATTAACGCTTCAATGGGTAAAAAAAGTAACGAAACAAAACAAAATAAAATTATACAACAACAACAGGAACAACAACAACAACAAAACAAGTTTTTTTTTTACGCTTCGTTTGTGACGTTTTACCTGCCCAAAAGAAAAGAAACTTCTTTTTTTCTTTTCTTTTTACACCTTTTTCTCTTTTAACAGCAAAACCCGCTAAATGATCCCACCTGATTCCCTGCCGCCGCCTAACACCCCACCCACACACATTCCGACTACCCAGCTTCCAACAAGGACAGAAAGATAATATCCGGTAGGGTAAGAATCAACAATCTCTGCGTGTGGGAGGTGTGTCTAGGAGTGTGGTGTGTATGTGTGTGTTGGGGTGGTGGCGGCGGGGATAGAATTTCGGCCCAGTTATCCGCCTCCCCGCCAATCCTGAATGGAACACCTGTAGAATAGATGTGATTTTCGACGGATGATTTTGTGCCATTCAAACCGTTTGTGGTGAGTTTTGGGGGGAGCAGGGGTTGGTTGGGGGCTTGCTGTAGCAATTTCACTCCACACAGATATTTATAGGAGAAAGGTATGAAGGCAGGTATGGCCCATCGCCAGTCATGTTGTTTTTATTTCCCGCAGGGCAGAACATTTTAAAATATTTCGTTTATCATTAAATAAATATCACAGAGAATCTTATATTCGAAGTTGATGTCTATGATGAGTAAATGCTTACTCAAACAATCTTGATTATTTAATAATGTAATATAAAATGTCAATAGGAAGAGGACTTTATATACAAGGTTCACGTATCTGGTAGGCTAATATTTACCCAGATGACATAGACTACCAGGACTTATTCCTAGCCTACCTCCTAAATACTATAATATTAAATTCAAATAGGAAGATGGCTTTATATATATATATATATTAGGTTAATAGTCAGAGTTAAATCAGACCTGGAAAAAGTGGTATTAAAAAGTGCTCATTACACGTGTGAAAAAATAAAATAAATTAATAAATCAAGAACAACCTTAAAGGACCATTTCGGTTATAGTTTATTTCGTGAATATTGCTATACTCATCTTTTCAGATCGAAAGTTCTCAATCTGAAAAGATTAAAAATAATTTATAACGAAATGTTTCTTTAAGGTTGTTCTCGATTTATTATTATTATTATTATTATTATAAAGCTCTATAATTCACATTGAGCTCTCTTTATCAGTCTATATCTCTGAGATGAGGTATTATGATTACTTACATTATTCAGACTGTTATCCCCATCTTCATTGGCATATTCACAACCGCTGTACGCTCCGGCCTTCTTCAGGTGATTGGAATTTCGAACCGAACACTTTATTTCGTCCACCGGGGAAGATTGCTCTAGTTCCACGTGCCATGCCTCTTCCGGGCGTCTCAGTTATTTCCCTTTCACGCAAATCTCCAAGTTTTTGCTTCACCATTGCTGTGGCCTGGTATTGAACTTACAACTCTTTGGATCTAACCAACGTCTATATCTACTGGGCCATGTGTCCCTACCAGTTACAAAGTGGTATTATACGCACGCACACACACACACACACACACACATATATATATATACATATACATATACATATATATCGATATATATATATATATATATGGCCTCATAGGCGTCAGGCTGTTTCATGGTAGACGCAATCGTCTGGCCATATATATATATATATATATATATATATATATATATATATATATATATATATATATATATATATATTTCATAAAAATGAAACTCAATTGTACCCCATTTTTTATGGCCATTTGGCTCCCCGGGATAAATTCCCCGGAGCTTGTCAATAATTAAACGTTTGATAAAAAATGAATCGTATGTTTTTTTTTTATATTTAAAATTAAAAAAGGATAGAAAAAAGAAGAAAAAAGAGAGAGGAAAACAGAGGAACAAACAACAAATAAGGGAAAAGGCATTTAAGAGGGAGATAGAAAAAAGAAAAAGAAACACCCAAGTAGAGAGGGGGGAAACAGAAAGGGAAAGCATATACGAGTCAAGACAGAAGTTAAAAGCGGTTGAAGATTCACAATGACCTATATTGAAAATGTTAACTCTTGTTCAAATAGGAAAAAATTAAAATTGGAAAACATTACATAAGAAAATGAAATCATTAAAGTTAAGAAAAGGAAGAGTTTTAAAGATTGTAGATAGAAGAAAGATTACAATTTAATATTAAAACTAATATTTAATTTTAATATCAAACAAAGGAATTTAATATTCTAATAAAAAAATTAAGACTTTATTAGTATATAAACAAGAAAAATCTGAATATTAAAAATCATAAGATAAAGGAAGAAATTAAGATAAATAGATAAGTAAGCTTATCACATCCTCAAGGACACATGGCACAGTGGATAAAGGCGTTGGTTAGATCCAGTGACAGGACCCAAAGAGTGTGAGTTCAATACGATAAGGCAGTGGAAATTAACAGGAGATAACGGATTACTGACATCCATTAAACATGGCACGTGGAACTAGAACAGTCTACCCCAGTGAAATAAAGGGTTCAGTTCGACATTCCGATCACCTGAAGAAGGCCGGAGCGTACAACGGCCGAAACGTTGTGATAAACATGGCAACAAAGATGAGGATAATAATCCGAAAAATGTAAATAATGTACATAATACCTCATCTCAAAAACATAGACTGATACTGAAGGGTGATAAACATGGCAACAAAGATGAGGACAATAGTCCGAATAATGTAAATAGTGTACATAATACCTCATCTCAGAAATATAAACAGATACTGAAGGGTGATAAACATGGCGACAAAGATGAGGACAATAATCCGAATAATGTAAATAATGTACATAATACCTCATCTCAGAAATATAGACAGATACTGAAGGGTGATAAACATGGCGACAAAGATGAGGACAATAATCCGAATAATGTAAATAATGTACATAATACCTCATCTCAGAAATATAGACAGATACTGAAGGGTGATAAACATGGCGACAAAGATGAGGACAATAGTCCGAATAATGTAAATAATGTACATAATACCTCATCTCAGAAATATAGACTGATACTGAAGGGTGATAAATATGGCGACAAAGATGAGGACAATAGTCCAAATAATGTAAATAGTGTACATAATACCTCATCTCAGAAATATAGACAGATACTGAAGGGTGATAAACATGGCGACAAAGATGAGGACAATAGTCCGAATAATGTAAATAGTGTACATAATACCTCATCTCAGAAATATAAACAGATACTGAAGGGTGATAAACATGGCGACAAAGATGAGGACAATAATCCGAATAATGTAAATAATGTACATAATACCACATCTCAGAAATATAGACAGATATAGATAAGTAATAGCCCAAATGAAAATTTCATAATATAAGGGAAATTTTTTAAAATAGATTATTAATAGATAGAGGCATTAGTTAGATCCAGTGACAGGACTCAAAGAGTGTAAGTTCAATACCTGGTTAAGGCAGTGGAGAACTTGGAGAGGGGAATTAACAGGAGATAACTGACATCCATTAGACATGGCACATGGAACTAGAACAGTCTACCCCAGTGAGCGAAATAAAGGGTTCAGTTCGACATCCCAATCACCTGAAGAATGCCGGAGCGTACAACGGCCGAAACGTCGTGATAAACATGGCGACAAAGACGGCGACAATAGTCCGAATAATGTAAAAAGATAAAAACTAGATTAAACTTAAGATTAAATTTAAAGATTATATTGATTAATTATAGATTAAAATATAAAAGATTAGATAGAATTATATATGTTAAAAAAATTATAGATTAAATTATAATTGATAAAACAGATTAAAATTAAATATAGATTAACTTATAAATTAAAATAGATAAAAGCATAAAGAGTCCTTTGTGGATCAGTTTTAATAGATTATATTCATGGGATTAACTTAGATTACTTACCCACGGATAATATTTGAATTCGATTAACAGATTCTATTTGTAATTAACCGTTAAGCCAATCGAACCAGCCAACGGCAAAAAAAAGTAAAAGAAAAAGAGAGAGAGAGATAGAGAGAGAGAGAGAAAAGAAATAAAACGACAAGAAGGAAATGCTGCTAGATCTATTGTAAAGCAATGAAAGGTGCGTGAGTTCACACCTGTGTATTGGAACGTTTACAAGGAACCGAATTCACTGATCGCACGGGGGCAGGGGCGTGACTATCTTAAGTGTCATCTAGATGGTAGCACTTGATCCAAACATGTCAGCAAGATAAAAAACATTGTCGAAGTTTCAATGGAGGCACCCACACATGTTTTAGTAACACCTCCAACAAACACACTTAGAATTTAAACTATAGACAGGCACATATATCCCCGTTGTACCGAGAAACACACACATATCCTCAATGACCTAAACCCACTTTTGTGGGCTCCCAAAAAAACATATCTTTCGATCAGAACTTATTTATGTCATAAGCATAAAAATCTGTGTACGGTTTATACGAATGCAGATTAAAAACATAGAACCTTCGATCAATGTAATCTACGTTGGAAAAAGTTTGTATGAAGCCAATTGTATCCGAGAATGCCCGTCTACTTGGTCGGCTAGCTAATCCCCATTGCAGACGCCTTCTCAGGCACATTTGTGTTTTTTTAACACCCACAGAGCCCACCTGTGGTTTATAATGTCTTTCACTGTCGAAACTGTTAAATGTAGCCGTCTCTTCTACTCCAATAGCTTCATGTCTCGCACTTCTCGTCTGTGGAACTCCCTCCTCTTTTCCTGTTTCTCTGATAGCTATAATCTCCAACTATTCAAATGCAATGTCAATCGACGTCTCCAGATGCCCTGATCTATCCCCTATCCTTCTCCTCTGTTGTTCATGATGACGGTAGTCTTTGAGTATAGAATCCAGTGGTTGGCAGTGAGTATTTCGAAGACAGTAGGGAAGCGTAGTTCAGGTTAGCAGTGGATATCCCGATAAAGTAGCAGAGCGGAGTTCTTTCTTCTGTTCTTTTGCCTGACAGGTTGGCACTGGATATTCGGAGAGAGTAATCAAAATGGCCGCATTTATACACGACGGATTGAATATTTCACGTCTCCTGATTGGTTAACCTTCATTTGGGGGAACTATAAAGTGAGTCTAGTCATTTAGGTTTGCTCACTAGTTACATACATAATGGTACACAAAATTGTCACATCCTCATCTTTTCCTCTATCACTCCTATTTGCGCTAGCTCCAACTCTCTGTAACCCCTTACGTGCTAGTGGCTTCTCGCCTTGCCTGTGGTGAAACGCTTAAAAAAAAAATCAAAAAACTATGCTGAGTGGACCTTAGTTAAAGATTTTGGGAGAGAGTGTTTTTTTCTAGCGTGATTAACTGTCTGAACAAGGCAAGCACATTCAAACCCTCGGCCACGATGACTTGTGATTTCATGCTAGCACACCCATCAACAGCTCACTAAAGGGTTCGGTCTACTCAATTTCACCCACAAAGCTTGGGTCAACCCGTGGTAAGGTTTTCAGGAACTTTCTAAAGGTGTTGCACGCTGAGATCAAGAAGTCACCTATGTGACAAATCGACCATAGTGAGATTCGAACCCGGGTCTCGTGGTCAGAAAGCAAACGTTTTTAACCACTTGGCATTTCGGCATCAGTCACCGACGTAAAGTAACTTGATTGATTTGTTTTCTACGGTTTATCAACCCTTTGCATGTTATTTAAAGGCAGAAAATATGTTTAGATAGAATTCTGGTTTCGTGATACAAGCCTTACTAATTAACCCATAGCTGGGGGAGAAGAGGTGGATTCATGCCTAATCAGAATTTGATAAACAAACTACATGGATATAAAGTGGGGGAGCAATTCTGCATTACAATAAATACATAAACTGATCCCTCATCTGGCCACTGTAGTTTTTATACATCTATATTCCAGAGATTGTAAATAAATCTAAAAGACATGCCTCCAAGAAATTATAATGTGGATATAAAATGGAGGATCAATTCTATATTACACTCAATATATAAATTGATCCCTCACTTTTTGGTCACTGTAGTTTTTATACATCTATATTACAGAGATTGTAAATAAATCTAAAAGATATTCCCTTGTAGCTAATCAGTATGTCATTGATTGATGTTTAATCGTCTGGGTTGTACACATTCTTTTGAGAGACGTGTATTTTTATGAAGGCCTGATGGTTTGTGTAAAATTGTTACACTTGTATATTTTTTTCAGTTCAGCGTGTAAAAACCGCCAAAATTGTAAAGAATCCATTTCCAGTTTATGGAAGAAATTTTTTCGTATATACTGAGCAATGAGAGATGTGGTCTCAAGGTTTAGCAACAACCCGAATGGGTTGGGGGCTTGTGAGGCTATTTTTTTCCAAATATATAGAGCTCGGGTTAGTAGATGCGAAGGAAAAACCTTTTAACAGATCGGGACAAGGCAAATCAAGGAGCAAGAGGGCGTTTGACATCAAGAATATAGCACCAAGAAGGTACCAGTTACCAGCCAGCTGCAGAGAGACGAAAGAATTTTGATGTTCAAGTGAAAATTCTTTTGTGATTGGACAGCCAATAACGAAAAAGAATTTAAAGAAAATTTCCCAAGCGCAGTGTGATTTTAAAAGGTGCATTTCAAAATTTAGGAGATGCTTGTGGGACGAGAAAAATACACCCTCGGGCAAATTAATTGAAACAAAACGAATAATTCCGTTATTATTTACTATTATTTTTCGGGCCAGTCTATAGTACTTTGATTTGTTCACTGGTAAGGCTTGCCTGTGTGTTCGTGCAGCGTTACAATTTTTGTACACTTCCTTGGAATAACGTCCATCGCAAACAACGGCCATAGGGCAACTAATCGACAGTCGAGACAATAGTGTCTGGGCGTGATAAATATCTGATGCAATCACGGATGACGCAATATTTTTCAAGGTCAAACAAATTTCACCATACACACCGAAAACAGATTCATATTACTGTACACCACTGCAAATGAATTAATCTGAGATAAAATAGAAACCGATTACACCCTGTCACTCCAGTGGGTCTAAAACTGACCGTATGGTGAAAGAAAGGAAAATGAAGGAGTTGTTTCAATTAATTTGCACAAGAGTGTAGGTGTTTTTCTCAAAGGTGGTTGCACCTTTGTTTTACGACTGCTTTCTTGAATTGATTTCCCTTTTTGTCTTTGTTTTAAATCCTTGTCTTTTCCCCAAACTATTTTTTTCCGTTTTTCGATGGTAATCTTTTTATCGGAAATTGTTATCCTACCTTAAGAATTGCACGAAAGGAAATTTTTTGTGCACATTTTGCATTTGTACTTTTTCGTAACTGTGTAATAAATGTTTTTACGCTGTGGTTGAGTTGAGTGCCTCTTGTGGCTTGCTATTTCTACTAGGTTTTTGTGTCTAGCACAAGAACCAAAATTTAGTTGGAAATATATTTTTATATGAATCCTTGGCATGGCACTCAGATAACATTCGCTGTAGAGAAGCAAGATTCCTCGGTATTTACCCACGTTCTCCACACAAGGTGGGATGTTGCACAAGGCTGGTTTTTATCATGGGGTTTTCCGAACGCATACGCTCAGGCAAAAATCCCCAGCAGAGCCCGCATTCACGGAGACGGGTGGCTGTCTACTTCCTCAGACGAGACTGCCCGTAGCCATAGACTCGTCTGAGTTCCTCGCCACCCGAAGGCAGAGATTTCGACAAGCAGAATATTGTCAAACTCAGAAGTTTCGAGAACTCTAAAACTTCCATTTCTAAGCGAAACTTAGATGTGGCACAAGGCCGAAATCATGCGGCACCTAGTGAGAATCGAACTCACTACTCAGTTGTAACTGATCTAGCGTGACTAGCTTGCTAACCATTACGCTACGTCGAAGTGCCCAAGGTAAATTTTCTCAATTGTTAACACTTAGCAATTAAATTTTTAGAGACTCAAATATATACAACTAATACTTACCTAATTCTAGACACAGTTTCGTATCATTCAACCTTGATTTTCCCTTGGTTGGTTACCTCCTAATTCATAGTGATGAATTACGTAATTACTTTCCGAACAACCTAAAAGAAGACATGATAAACTAATTGTAGACACAGTTTCGTAGCATGCAGTTTCATAGCTGGTAAATGCGTAATTACTTTCTTAACAAAAGAAATGATAAGCTATTTCAAGACGAGTTTCCTATAATTCAACTTTGGTTTTGGTTGAATGATACGAAACGGCAGTGAAACATATAAAAACCTCCCGAAAATCCTAACTTATATCTTCTCAACAGACATCGATTTCATTTGTTCTCGGTAATGATTAAGCGTTTAGAATCGTTTGTCTTTCGAAGATTTTCTCGATCGACTTTCTTGAATTTATCACAATTGATAAAAAAAAGAAAAAAGAAAGATAAAGAGGCACAAATGATGCAGCTGTTGATATTTCTGAGATGAAAAGTGGCATTAGGTGGACATTGGCGACATGGGGTGAGGTTGGAGGCTTACAGAACGACGGCTTGAAGTCTGGCTTGTTTACTAATCGGACAATTAACAAAGGTCACTGGGGTCTCTTCCATTTTCGGAAGTTTTTTTTTTGTTGATGCCAGGGAAAAACGAGTTTGATAAAAGACAATTCCATATTTATGAAATGGATTTTATTACCAGGAAGAATTTGTCTTTTGTGCTTTTAGTTTAGTTTATTTTTTTTATTTTTTATTTTCGTTTCTTTCTTTCATTCTTTTGGTTTATTTTAGTTTTGTTGTATCTCTTTTTTCTTTCTTTGATTTCTTCTTTTTTTACTCTCTTTCTTTCTTTCTTTCTTTCTTTCTTTCTTTCTTTCTTTCTTTCTTTCTTTCTTAGGATTCGTTTTTTATTGCTTTTCTTTCCTTCTGCCTTCTTTCCTTCATTCCTTCTTTGTTTGTTTGTTTGTTTCTTTCTTTCTTTGATTTCTTCTTTGTTTGTTTGTTTCTTTCTATGATTTCTCCTTTTTTATTGTTCTTTCTTTCTTTCTTTCTTATAGTTATCTTTTTCTTTCTTTGCTTTTTCCTTTTTATTGTTTTGTCTTTACTTCTTTCTTTTTTTCGTTTAACTTTTCCTTTTTATTGTCTTTCTTTCTTTCTTTCTTTCTTATAGTTTTCTTTTTCTTTCTTTGCGTTCTTCTTTTTATTGTTTTGTCTTTCTTTCTTTCGTTTAAATTCTCTTTTTTATTGTCTTTCTTTCTTTCTTTCTTAGAATTCGTTTTTTATTGCTTTTCTTTCCTTCTTTCTTTCTTTTCTTCTTCCTTCTTTCTTTCTTTCTTTCTTTCTATGATTTCTCCTTTTTTATTGTTCTTTTTTTCGTTTTTTCTTTGTTTCTTACCATCTTTTTTTTCTTTCTTATCGTTTTCTTTTTCTTTCTTGGCTTTCCTCTTTTTATTGTTTTGTCTTCTCATCTTTCTTTTTTCTCTCTTTCTTTTTTCTCTCTTTCTTTCTTTCTTTCTTATAGTTATCTTTTTCTTTCTTTGCTTTTTCCTTTTTATTGTTTTGTCTTTACTTCTTTCTTTCTTTCTTTTTTTCGTTTAACTTTTCCTTTTTATTGTCTTTCTTTCTTTCTTTCTTTCTTTCTTAGAATTCGTTTTTATTGCTTTTCTTTCCTTCTGCTTTCTTTCTTTCTTTCTTTCTATGATTTCTCCTTTTTTATTGTTCTTTTTTCGTTTTTTCTTTGTTTCTTTCCATCTTTTTTTCTTTCTTATCGTTTTCTTTTTCTTTCTTGGCTTTCCTCTTTTTATTGTTTCGTCTTCTCTTCTTTCTTTTTTCTTTCTTCAGAATCTGTCTATGTTTCTGCAATGAGATATTGTAATTATTTACCATATTTACATTTTTTTTGGACTGTTGTCCTCGTCTTCGTCGCCATATTCACGACGTTTCGGCCGTTGTAGTCTCCGGTCTTCTTCAGGATCTGTCTATTTGAAAGCTTGAACGGCGTTCGTGATAACTTTTACACTAAAATGAGTCTATTTTTGGGTGAGACATTTTTCTTTTAAACAGAATTGATATTTTAGTGATTTTACTTAAATCTATTAAATTTCTTTTCTTCAATTTCTGACAGGTTACAGCCCATTCCTTAGTTCCAACAATTCTAACCAAAATAAATTTCCATATTAGCATTTATTAACTAATCAGCGACGTTGTCTTAAACGTCGTTCAAATATTTCTCCTAAAACGTCATGCAGTTGAAAATTTTTATGAAGAATTTATTGAAAGCGTTTAATCGATGCATGTCAGCAAAAACTCATTAAGACAATCTTTTGTAATTATGACAAAGGATTTCCTGTGGTTTTCTTGATGTGTATGTCAGTAGTCTTCTGGGTCATTTCTAGTGCTCTTATTACTACTGGGATTATCGTTGTGTTTAAATGCCACATTCTTGTAACGTCTGTCTTTTCAGATTCTTATACTTGAGGGGTTTATCAATTCTTTTTTTGAAAATGTTTGGTTTGGTTTGTTTTACGGAATGTCAAACTCAATGGGTTATTTAATACTGGCAAAATTTATATTGCTGGTAATATTTTGTTTGTCAAAAATTTATTTTTATATTTTTTTTTCCTAAAAAATGTATTGCTGTTAATATTTTTTTTTCAAAAACGTATTGCTGGCAATATTTTTTCAAAAATTTATTTCTGGTTTTTCCTAAAAAACGTATAGCTGGTAATATTATTTTAAAAATGTATTGCTGGTAATATTTATTTTTTCAAAAACGTATTGCTGGCAATATTCTTTCAAAAATTTATTTCTGGTAATATTTTTTTCCTAAAAAATGTGTAGCTGGTAATATTATTTAAAAAAATATATTGCTGGTAATATTGTTTTTTACAAAAACGTATTGCTGGCAATTTTTTTTTTCAAAAATTTTTTGCTGGAAATAGTTTTTTTTTTCCTTCCTTCAAAAATTTATCTCTGGTAATGATTTTTTTACAAAGTATTTCTGGTATTAAAACCTATTCTTACACTTTCATAATGCTTTTTACCTCAGTTTGGGGGTAAACTATTTGTCCATAGTTGGGACCCTAACAGGTGCTACCACCCCGGGTCAGAGCAGACCTGGGAACACCAGCAAGTAAGAGGTGGTTCCATGCTCCTCAAAACCTCCTGATCAGAGGCCTTGCTGCTGGATGTAGTTTAACGTCTTACCCAGGACGCGGATGTAGTTTATCGTCATAGGCAGGACGCTTTTTTGAAAATGTTTTCATAAAACGGTGTGATCGTAAGTACGAGAGATGTGGTAAAAAAATTAGGTTTTGTTTGAATTCTATTATATCTTTTTATATATATAATCTGTCTTTAAGTTTCTATACTGACAAAAGTATCTACCAATTCCAGAATGTGCTTTGATTTGTTTTTTTTATACTGTTTATCAACCCCAATAATTCATCTTAAAGTGAATATAAAAATAAATTTTAGGAAATGATTGGATTGGTTGAATTTGTTTAGTGACATATCAACACCTCTATAGGTTATTTAATAACGAAATCTAAATATTTTGAACATAATTTTATGGCTTCAACTAAATATATTTTGAACGCAATTGTATGCCTTCAACTACAAATAAAATGTATTGTTGGTCATTTTGCTTTAAGTATGTATTATTGACTGGTTGATTTTGTTTAGCGGCATATCAACATCTCAATGGGTTATTTAATGCCGAAATCTGAATATTTTGAACAGAATTTTATGGCTTCAACTAAATATATTTTGAAGGCAATTGTATGCCTTCAAATACAGATAACATGTATTTTTGATCATTTTGATTTAAATATGTATTGTTGGTTGGTTGATTTTATTTAGCGGCATATCAACATCTCTATGGGTTATTTAATACCGAAATCTGAATATTTTGAACAGAATTTTATAGCTTCAACAAAATATATTTTGAACGCAATTGTATGCCTTCAAATACAGATAACATGTATTTTTGATCATTTTGATTTAAATATGTATTGTTGGTTGGTTAAATTTGTTTAACGGTATATCAACACCTCTATGGGTTATTTAATACCGAAATCTAAATATTTTGAAAGCAATTTTATACATTCAACTCCAGATATTTGTACATAATTTTGCAGTTGCTATGAAAATATTTGTAGAAAAGACAGCGGAAAGCCACGTCACGTCGTTGAGAAATTAACTGAAGTCGAAATGCCAGGTCAGAATCGATTACATTTCAGATCCTTCTTTGGATTTTGTCAAGAACCTCAAGATAGGTATCAGGAGCACTAGACTATACATGGCAATGGTATTCAATGCACGGACGAATGATAGATTTATAAATGTACAAGATGGACTCTGACGAAAAAAAAAACAAAAACTTTTGGCACGACACAGTGACCCAGATTTCCTTGCAGTAGATGCAGCTATTGATTTGATGTAGTCGTTCCACTTCGTCAGTTGAAAACGTGAGGCCAAAAAGACGCAGTCTGTTGTTCTCCATGCCTCTAGCATCAGCCATGCTTATGGCGGACAGAAAGGTTTCTCTGTAGCGTTAAATGAGAACAGTTTCGTTTGAGAGGCAGTAAAATTTACATGCTAAGAAAACTTTTCTTTCAATAAGTCCTTTAGAAAAACCTTCGTAGGTCTCCTGTGAAAGACGTCGTAAATGATTGCCTCAAGCATCCAATCAAAATAATATGAAAGTTGATTGATTTGCCGGTTATCAACCATTATTTACATTCAATATATTTTTGGGGATTTTAAAGAATTCTTTATTTAAACGCCAAAGAATATTGCATAAACATTGTTTTGGAGATAACAATGATTTTTTTTCCGGATATAAATCCTATTATTTAACACATATATAATGGTACAAATTAATGGATTCATACCTTTCCTTTAACCTGCTACATGCATAAGTGAATATGACGAACTCAAGTGGAGTTCGAACTGGGTCCTCTGATTTCTCATTCGAAGTCGTTATTGATTGCTCCACCCGCACATTCTATAAAAAGATGGTGAAAAAGCACTCTGAAGTCTTAATATTCGTAACCATTTAGATATAATTTCATTATATCTGTTCGTCAACGTCTGGCGCCACCCAAAGGAAGAATGAAAGACCAAGTGGCATCTTGGGAGATATTCCGACGTGAACATCATATCATAGATGTGACCGTCACTCCAATTGAAGACTGTATGCCACACCCTGTTTATCATTTCGATCAGGCCCTGGGGTCGATTAATTCTCAATACGACATCACTTATAACATTGAAAAATGACTTGAGAAAAATGCCTATGCCAGCAGGGGTCTCAAAAATTTCACTTGATATCAATACGTTCATCACACATAATGGTATTAATGGGGGGGGGGGGAGTGGAATGGGCGTGTTATAATAGTTAGTAAGATTGTCTCGTTTGATCAATTACGACCGAATAGTGGATTCGATCCTCACTGGGTGCCCCATACATTCGGCCTTGTGCCACATCTACGCTTATAAAAGAGGGCACCTAGGTATGTTGTAATGGTTAACAAGCTCATCTCGCTAGATCAATTACGACCGAATAGGGAGTTCGATCCTCACTGGGCGCCCCATACTTTCGGCCTTGTGCCACATCTACGCTTGTAAAAGAGGGCACCTAGATGTGTTGTAATGGTTAACAAGCTCATCTCGCTAGATCAATTACGACCGAATAGTGAGTTCGATCCTCACTGGGCGCCCCATACTTTCGGCCTTGTGCCACATCTACGCTTGTAAAAGAGGGCACCTAGATGTGTTGTAATGGTTAACAAGCTCATCTCGCTAGATCAATTACGACCGAATAGGGAGTTCGATCCTCACTGGGCGCCCCATACTTTCGGCCTTGTGCCACATCTACGCTTGTAAAAGAGGGCACCTAGATGTGTTGTAATGGTTAACAAGCTCATCTCGCTAGATCAATTACGACCGAATAGGGAGTTCGATCCTCACTGGGCGCCCCATACTTTCGGCCTTGTGCCACATCTACGCTTGTAAAAGAGGGCACCTAGATGTGTTGTAATGGTTAACAAGCTCATCTCGCTAGATCAATTACGACCGAATAGTGAGTTCGATCCTCACTGGGCGCCCCATACTTTCGGCCTTGTGCCACATCTAAGCAACGCTTCTATGTGTTGTAATGGTTAACAAGCTCATCTCGCTAGATCAATTGCGACTGAATAGTAAGTTTGCTCCTTACTCGGTGCGCCATACTTTCGGCCTTGTGCCACATCGAAGCTACGCTTAGAGAATATTTGGGAATCTCAACATGGTGTAATTGTTAGAAAGCTTGTCTCGCTAGGACGATTATGACTGGAGAGTGAGTTCGATCCTTACTGAGTCCCCTCTACTTTTGACCTTGTGCCACATCTAAGCTTAGAAAATCAGCATAATGTTTAGTGTCTTGAATTTAGAAATTGAAAGCTAGGTCGAATTCCAGTCGAGTTCATTACATTCACTTACGCGCTAATAATCTTGGGAAAGATAAGCTTCCTTTTCTTCTTCCCCCCAGCTATGGGTAAAATAGCATGGCAAACTGGTCCTTGGGACAAGAAATATCTAGGAGAAGAAAACCCTGAATTAAATACCTGCCACTTTGGCAAAAGTAGTTTAAAAAACAAATCCACTTCGCATGTCGTCTCGAATAAATGAATCTCGCGTTACTTCGAGATACGACTTAAATTAGTGTATCCCTCGTACAATGGGTCGAACAAGCCCACGGCTGGGACACGGCACGCAACCGTGGACCTCGCTAATTTCGAAGCACTCGCCCATGTGCGTATCACCCACGACAATTTAGACGACGAGACTTATAAAGTCATTTCATAGTTGTGGGAGATGGCATTTTTCCACCCTCCGATTCTATATGTGCCGTGTACCTTCATGTCATAGGCGATCATGGCTCTCCACAATTTCCTGTCTTTTGTCGCTCTTAATAAATTTTGTCTTTTTGTTATCTCTCCTAAACCTTGTCCCGCCAACCATTTACTCATTCTTCTTCTTCTTAATAAATTTTGTCTTATCTTAGAGAGAGAGAGAGAGAGAGAGAGAGAGAGAGAGAGAGAGAGAGAGAGAGAGAGAGAGAGAGAGAGAGAGATGGAGAGTAAGGGGAGACGAAGAAGATAGGGTGGTTTCTAGCGAAAAGTGGTAGGGAGTGAGTGAGAAAAAGAAAGAGGGAGAAAGAAATATTAATAAAAATAGACAAAAAGAAGAAATAAGAAAAAACGGAGTTCCCTATTGAGAGAGAGAGAGAGAGAGAGAGAGAGGGAAAGAGAGAGAGAGAGAAAGAGGGAAAGAGAGAGAGGGGAAGGAGGGAGGGGATGAGATAGAGGATACGAAGACAAAAGGGAGGTTCTTATTGAAACAGAGAGAAAGAGAGAGTGATCGAAAGAGGAAGACAAGAAGATAGGGAGGTCTTTATTGAAAAAACAGTGGGAGAGAAAAATAAAGAAAATGAAATAGAGAGGGAGCGAGAGAGAGATAAAGAAAAAATAGGGTTTCTACTAAATCAGAGAGAGAGAGAGAGAGGGAGAGAGGGAGAGAGGGAGGAGATAAAGAAAAAAGGTACTCCCTACTGAAATAGGGGGAGACTAAAAAGTGTGGTCTCTATCTAAATAGAGATGAACAGAGAGAGAGAGAGAGAGAGAGAGAGAGAGAGAGAGAGAGAGAGAGAGAGAGAGAGAGAGAGAGAGAGTAAAATTTAAAGTGAAATAAAAGACAGTATGACACTCCACTGCAAACATTTCATATTAGCGGCCGATGAATAACCCGACTGTCAAAGTAAACAATGTCAAATATGTCAAAATAAAAATAAAATAAAGAAAATTATAAATTAATAAAAAAACTTCTTGGCTTAAAACCTTTTTTTTTGCTTTTCATTGAATTCTTCCTTTTTTTTTTGTTTCTGTGTAAAAAAAAAAATTCGCGTTGTTTTCAGTTCTTTCTTTCACTCTCATCAGGGGTCAAATTGAGAAAAGAATTGTTTTGTATTGACATTTTTTTTGTGTGTTTTTTGCTCTTCTGGCCTTCCGTATTTATTGAATTCGCCATTTCATTTTTACGGCCGCTTGTAACGCCTTAACGTTTTCACCGTGTCTTTCCGTTTACAATTTTGTTGCAATTTGTTAACTCGTTCTTTTTTTCTTCACATTTGTCATCTTCTTTGCTTCATTTAATATTTCTTCATTTTTATTCATTCAATAACATTCATTTGACTTTTTTCATACATTATTTTTTCTCGTTTTATTTATATTTGCTTGTTAGAGATGCTTTTTTTTGTTTCTTTTTTATTTCTCTCTTCCTTACTTCTTTCTTTCTTTTTTTATTCGTTACTTTTTTCTTTTTGTTATGGTGATTAATTTTTGGTTATTTCGATTTCAATGTTTCGCATTTTGGTAATTTTGTTCAGATTTCTTTCATTATGTTTTGGATATATAATTCTTTTGCTCTTTCTTTCTCTCAGTTTTTCTTTTTCTTAACGTTTGGATTCTTTCGTTCTTTCTTTCTCTCACTGTTTCTTTTTTGTAAATATTAACTTCTTTCTTTCTCAGTGTTTAATTATTTGGAAAATTTCAGTAACGAAATTTTTGTTTCGTTTTTGTTTGGTCGTTTTTTTCTTTCTTTTTCTGATAACTTTATTTTAGGTTTCATTTTTCCTTAACTTTGTTTTCTTGATTTTTACTTTCATTCTCAGTGTTTCTTTTTTTTTGGTTACTTCCTTTTGGTTTCGTTATTTTTTCTTTCTTTCTTCCTCAATGTTCCTTTTCTGGTAACTCTTTCTTAGTCTCTTTCTTGCTTATCTTTCTTTTTATCAGTGTTTCTTTTTTATAATTTTTGCTTTCTTTCTTTTTACTTTCATTCTCAGTGTTTCTTTTTTTAGGTTACTTCCTTTTGGTTTCGTTATTTTTTCTTTCTTTCTTCCTCAATGTTTCTTTTTTGGTAACTCTTTCTTAGTCTCTTTCTTGCTTATCTTTCTTTTTATCAGTGATTCTTTTTTATAATTTTTGCTTTCTTTCTTTTTACTTTCATTCTCAGTGTTTCTTTTTTTAGGTTACTTCCTTTTGGTTTCGTTATTTTTTCTTTCTTTCTTCCTCAATGTTTCTTTTTTGGTAACTCTCTCTTGGTCTCTTTCTTGCTTATCTTTCTTTTTATCAGTGTTTCTTTTTATAATTTTTGCTTTCTTTCTTTTTACTTTCATTCTCAGTGTTTCTTTTTTTAGGTTACTTCCTTTTGGTTTCGTTATTTTTTTCTTTCTTCTTTCCTCAATGTTTCTTTTTTGGTAACTCTCTCTTGGTCTCTTTCTTGCTTATCTTTCTCTTTATCAGTGTTTCTTTTTTTATAACTTTTGCTTTCTTTCTTTTTACTTTCATTCTCAGTGTTTCTTTTTTTTGGTTACTTCCTTTTGGTTTCGTTATTTTTTCTTTCTTTCTTCCTCAATGTTTCTTTTTTGGTAACTCTCTCTTGGTCTCTTTCTTGCTTATCTTTCTTTTTATCAGTGTTTCTTTTTTATAATTTTTGCTTTCTTTCTTTTTACTTTCATTCTCAGTGTTTCTTTTTTTAGGTTACTTCCTTTTGGTTTCGTTATTTTTTTCTTTCTTCTTTCCTCAATGTTTCTTTTTTGGTAACTCTCTCTTGGTCTCTTTCTTGCTTATCTTTCTCTTTATCAGTGTTTCTTTTTTTATAACTTTTGCTTTCTTTCTTTTTACTTTCATTCTCAGTGTTTCTTTTTTTTGGTTACTTCCTTTTGGTTTCGTTATTTTTTCTTTCTTTCTTCCTCAATGTTTCTTTTTTGGTAACTCTCTCTTGGTCTCTTTCTTGCTTATCTTTCTTTTTATCAGTGTTTCTTTTTTATAATTTTTGCTTTCTTTCTTTTTACTTTCATTCTCAGTGTTTCTTTTTTTAGGTTACTTCCTTTTGGTTTCGTTATTTTTTTCTTTCTTCTTTCCTCAATGTTTCTTTTTTGGTAACTCTCTCTTGGTCTCTTTCTTGCTTATCTTTCTCTTTATCAGTGTTTCTTTTTTTATAACTTTTGCTTTCTTTCTTTTTACTTTCATTCTCAGTGTTTCTTTTTTTTGGTTACTTCCTTTTGGTTTCGTTATTTTTTCTTTCTTTCTTCCTCAATGTTTCTTTTTTGGTAACTCTCTCTTGGTCTTGTGGTAGGATGCACCTAATTTGCATAGTGGAGTACCGACCATATAAATATGGTTGGTACCGGGAAGAGAGGGAACGAATCAAGAGATTGAATGCCTACTGATCAGACGTGTCTGGGTTTGTGTTAAGTTACTGCTATTTGTGATTTCAGCACCGAAGAATTGAAAAGATAAGTTTAGTTGTTACTTTTTCAGTTTCAAACTCTTTTTGAATTTTCTTTTTTTGTTTTAATTTTTTGTTTTAGTGTACATTGTAAGTTTTTACATTTTCCGTTTATCGTTTATTTCTTTTCTGTTTTATTTTGCTACCCGCCCCCAGTTTTTATTTGCAGTTTTTCTCTTTTGTTGAATTATCTTTTGTCCTTGTTTGCCCCGTTTTATCTTCCAGTTTATTTGTTTTCAAATATATATCCTTATCTTCGTTCACCGTGGTAGGTGTTTTAAAGCCTGCCATGGTGGACAATAACAATGAAACACCGTCTCCTGAAACGGTGTCACCGAGTAAAACGGCCTGGTCCCAACATAGGCCGATTACGAAAGATGCGGACTTCTACAAGGAGCAGACGAAGAAGTTCGAGGACTCCTTCAATGGGACTGAATTTTTGACCATTGAGGAGGCCTTCAAGGATATCCGTACCCGGACAATATCCCTGCTGACTTCTGACGTTAAGACGCGGAAATTAATTGGAGTCAGCAGGGACAACATGGAAGAAGCCTTAAAGGCTTTAAAAATAAGTCCAAAGCTTCTCGCAAGGAGAACAAACGCTTTGTGGGACATCTTGCTGGCGACGGAGCAACAGGCGAAGGAGCTGGCAGGAAGTATTTTAGTAACCAAAAGCCTGCGCCTGCAGACCGAGTATATGGGTACTCGCAGGACAAAAGTGACAGTTCACGGCGTGCCGGCGGATGTTTCAGAGGACAGGATGGGGGCCTTCTTTGCTTTATATGGCGAAGTACATGAAGTGAAGGCCCTCACAAGCAAGATCGGTATCGCAACTGGAGATATCGAAATCCAGATTACTGTGAACCAGGAAAACTACAAAAACCTTCCGAATACCCTAATGTGCAGGCAAAGGAAGATGTTGGTGGTGGTCGAGGGCAGGCGACCCTTTTGTTGGTTTTGCGACACTTTGGGCCACATGGCCAAGGAATGCCCTGCTAAAAACAAGAAACAGACGCCTAGTCCAACAGTAGCAGCATCTGCAGTAGAAACAACAACAGCGACAGCGGCAACAACAAAAGCAGCTACAAGAGTGGAGAAAACCTCAGAAGAGGGATCAACAGCAAAGGCACTGGAGGAACCCTGGAAGGTGGTAGTGAGGGGTAAGAAATCCCCTAATATCCGGGCCCCACAGGAGACTCCTCAACCCAAGAAGAACCCAGAGAAAGAGGTGCAACCTCAAAAGAAGGGGCTGGAGAAATCTCCAAAGAAGCAGCAGCATAAAACACCCCAACGGCCAGAAAGGCAGCAGCAGCAGCAAAAACAGCAGAAACCCCAACAGCCAGAAAAGCAGCAGGAAAAAGAGATGGAGGTGGAACAAATCCCCCCCTCGGCCGACATCCCTCAAAAGATCAAGGGAGGAGAGTGATGATGAACAGTCGCAAGGCCACTCTGACCGTGGTAGGGCGGAGAAAGTCATGGATAGAACCAGGGCAATCTCCGTCCCTGCTTCTTTTGTAGATGCCAAGCAACCCCTAAGAACCAGACGTCACTCTTCCTCTCCCACTCGCATTATTTCCCCTTCACTTCTCCCATCAGCCCACTCCCCCCCTCACGCATCCATTTCTTCCCCTCCTCATCCATCAAGGGAGAAGAAGAAAAAGAAAAAAAAGATGTTCTCGGGCCCGGAGCAGGTCTGTAAAGTGGACAGGGACGAGTATAAGAAGGGCCTTGCCAAGCAGAGAAGGGCCCTGTTAGGGACTCTCTATAAGATGGACCTGGTAGACGGGAAAAACATAGAGGATCCCCGAGGCCCCAGGGGTTATAACTTGTATAAGGGAAACTGGGGGCCAACTAGAAGTATGGAACCACCTATACGAGGCAAGGGCTGCGTTCTCTAATATGAGAATTTTTGAGTTGGACAATGAAAACTTAAAAAAATTAAGACAATTTTGCTCTGGGAGGGTCCCGGTATTACTCCACCCCTCCTTATATAGAGCTATAGAACTAATCTATCCCACGGACGTCGGCGGGATTGTCTCGGGCGGGAGGATGACGACGGAATTGGGAACAGGAAGCCTGGGACAATCCGTCGGGGTCCTGTCAGCTGCAGATTTCCGCCCTGTATGTGCTTAGGCTTTTTTGCCATAATTTTTCTTTTTTTCAGGCCTAGCAAATGTCTATTAAGATAGCCAGTCTGAATGTGAAGGGCTTGAGAAATCGGAGCAAGGCTGCCCGCCTGCTTCGGGATCTCCTGTCCTTCAGCGTGGATGTCGCCGCGATCGAAGAGACCCACTTTGTTTGCACGTCCGATGCGTGTGTGCTGGAGGATGACTTTGTCATCTATTCAGTATATGGGGACAGAGGAGTTTCCTTGTTAGTCAGACGTACTCTTGATGCGAAGGTGGACCTTGTGCATACAGATGCCGAGGGCAGGTTAATCGTGGCCGATATTGCCGTGAAAAGTGGTTCGTTTCGGGTCGTTGCGGTTTATGCGCCCAACGACCAGGAGGAGCGGGGTTCCTTTTTTCGGCGGTTAGGGCCTTTCCTAATCGATTCTTCGCGCCTAGTTCTAATGGGGGACTGGAATGCCATTCTGGACCCCAAGTTAGACAGGGGGCGGGGCGCTAGCGGGAGAAGAGGCGATCGTAGCCTGGTCGATCTGATTGGCGATTATGGTCTCGTCGATAGATACGGGTCGATCATCCCAGTGGGAAAATGTGGACGTGGGCGCTTAACTGGCCGTCTGACAAGGTAGTTAGCTACCTTGACAGAATGTTAGTTCGTAGAGCCGACATAGACTTGTTAGATTGTCCCACGTTCCACTGGGTAGGCTACACGGATCACAAACTCGTTTGTGCCCGTGTGGTGTTAGAACATAGGCCTAGAATGGCTGGTTACTGGAAGTTCAATCTGTCTTTACTGGACAGGCGGGACTTCCAGGGGCAGCTAATTAGATTAGTGCAGCGGGAGCTAGTGGGGGCGGTTTTCGGGAATAGTTGGTGGGGAAAACTTAAGGATAGAATTAGGTCTTTCACCACTGATTTCAGCAAACGGCTCGCTCTAGATAAAGCTGATAAGGTGAAGACACTTAAGGCTAATTTTTCCCGGGCGGAGGCTGGGGGGGATCCCCTAGAGATAGGCCTAGCTAGGGAGGCCCTTCAGCGTTCGAATAGCGAGCGCTACATGGGTCAGGTAATTAGACATAAGTTAAGTAAGATGTCTTCTGAAGCCGTGAACCTGGGCGCAGATCTGCGTCGGGAAGAAGTCCGTCGAGGTGGTGATCGATACATTCGTCAAGTCAAAAACCCGGAGGGGCGTACTCTGCGGTCGACTGACGACATTTGCGAGGCGTTTCGGCGGCATTTCGAGAGCTGCTTTACCAAGGAGCCTGGTCTCCGTGAGGAGGAGTTTCGCAGCTATTTGGCTGACTTTCCTCGGCTTGAGCCGACTGAAGCAGCTAGCTGCGAGGGAGAGATCACGGAGGGCGAAGTCTACGAGGCATTGAAGAAGGTTGGCAGAGGCAAGTCGCCCGGTCTGGATGGTTTGCCTTATGAATTGTACTTGAGGCTGTCGCACATCTTTGTTCCGATTTTGACAGCAGTGTTCAACAACTGGTTTCGGTCGGGGTCCATCCCCAATCGCATTTCTAGGGGTGTGATCACTCTGTTGAAAGAGGGCAAGGGTGTTGGGGGGAAACTAGATGATTATAGGCCCATAACTCTGCTAAACACAGAGTTAAAGATTATGGCCAAGATCCTGCAGGAGCGTTTGCAGTCAGTTGCCGAGTCTCTGTTGGGACCCGAGCAGACTTGTTCTGTGAGGGGCCGAATAATTCAGAGCAACCTGCATTTGATCCGCACGATCCTAGAGGGCGTAAAAGACGACGAAGAAGCCGCGCTGATCAATTTGGATCAGTCCAAGGCATTTGATAGGGTCGACCATCGCTACCTTGCTACTGTCCTGCAGGCCGCCGGATTCGCACCCGACTTCTGCCGCTGGATTAGCCTCCTGTATCGCTCCCCCAGTGCTGTGGTACAGGTGAACGGAAAGTTGTCGGGCGCTTTTGTTCTGTCGAGGTCGGTTCGTCAGGGTTGTCCGCTGTCGCCTCTCCTTTATGCTTTGGCGTTGGAGCCTCTCCTGCGCCGGCTGAAGGACGAGGCGTGCAGTCCGGCCCTACGCGGGATCGCCGTTCCTGGAGGGTCTCGAGCCAGGGTTTCCGCGTACGCCGATGACGTATCTGCTTTCGTGTCGTCCCTTAGCGACATTGAGGCGGTACAGAAGGCACTTGATCGGTACGAGAAGGTGACAGGAGCCAAGATAAACCACGACAAGTCATCCAGCTTGCGGTTAGGTGCCTGGAAGGGGCGCGATCTTCCAGGCCGCTTCGGTTGGACGGACGGTCCTGTCCGCATTCTTGGAGTGTGGTTTGGACCCGACCTCCAGCTGCAGAAAAATTGGTCTGAAGTACTAGCAAAGGTCGTTTCTGCCGGTAAGACTTGGAATCGACGGAGGTTGTCCGTAAAGGGCAGGGCGGAGGTGTGTGTTACATACATTTTCCCCCTGATTCTTTATCGATTGTCAGTACTTCCTCTCTGTAAGGCCCACATGAAGGCGCTAGAGCAAGCGCTATCCTCCATTTTATGGAGGGGACGCGCGAACAGGGTCGACAGACGAGTCTGCACCAAACGTCCGTGTCATGGGGGGCTGGGAATGCCACACTTGGTTGGCTTTCCTACGCCTCGCATTGACTAGAGGAGATCCGATTCTGGAGGGGATAGTTAGGGACGCCTTCCCTAGCCTTACCATCAGTCCCCCCATCTCGAAGGTTGAGCGCCGTTGTAAATCTCGAGATGAATCGCTTTTCCTCAGCGAGTGTCGGTCAGCCTTGAGGGCTATTCCGCGGTCCAGTGACCTTTCACGGCCTAGGAAGGTCTTCTATCGAGAATTAGTGGAGGGTCGCGCGAAGGATCCCCTACGAGATACGCTCTGCTGTTCGGAGGAGGAGTATCGCTCCTACTGGTCTTGGGCGCCAGCGGCGGATTATCTCAGTAATCCTGAGTTTTCGCTTACCTGGCGATTGGCTCGGAATCGGCTGCCTCTCAACGACAAGGTTTTCATATGGGGCTTGGTGGATTTGCCAGACTGTGAACGGTGTGGCCTTGGTTTAGAGGAAACGGCTTCGCACGCCTTATACCATTGCCCCCGGGTCCGCCCCTTATGGGACCATGGACGACGCGCATGGAGGAAGTCTTGCGAGGCAATCAGCTTTCTTATCAGGTTCTGATCCGATTCTTTGAGCATCAGCTCAAGATGAAGATTAGAACTGATAGAAAACGATTGCATTCGACAGTCTTTAGCGAAAGGTGGGTAAAAGCGGCAAGCTTGGTTCGTTTTAACGGGGCTAGCCTTGATTTTCTTTTCTAGGTCAACCAAAGTTACATCGCGGTGGTTTCCTGTGGAACCCTTCCCTTGGTTAGGTTAGACAAGCTTAAGTGTACCTAGTTAATGTGAGTAAATGTGTTCCTAACCTGTTCCCGGTTATCTCTTATGTTATGATCCAGTCGAGATTCCCAACCTCCCCAGTTTGTTTTTGACCCCCCAATTTTATCTCGACTGGCTCAGCCTTTTATTTCCCCACGCCCGTGTTATTTTTCTCCTTCCCACTCCCTTAACGAGAGTGCTTCTTGATTTTGCCTTATCGGCAGAATACAGCGGCCTCTCTGTTTTGAGGGTTGGACGGGCCCTACTAACATAAATTATGTTTAGTTTAAATATTTGTTGAATTTTTAGTTTGTTATTGGTTTCATCCCCCTGCCCCTGTCATCTATTCATTATTGGAATTTTAATGTAGTATATTATCATCGAATTTTTATGGTGTGGGGCGCGTTTTTGTATGTTCCCCTGGTGTGGATGTGGTATTATGGTGGATGAAGGTTTGAATGGCGACGGATGAGTTCTTGTGGTGAATGGAAAATTGTAATATATGAATGAGTCGCGAATCTGATTGGCTAGGTATAGGATAGTACACAATGACCAGCCTTTACCCCTCCCCTTTTTCGGCCTTGTGCCACAATTTGTACTTTTGTGCAAATAAATTTCACGAATCAAGAGATTCAACCAGAGACTCTGCCCGACTGCGACTCAGTCAACACATTCTCCAGGAACGGTCTTCCCAGGAATATACAAAAGACTATATGTAAATATTGTGTACACTTTCTTGTTTCAATACATTTTGTTCTAAGTACATTTTGTGTTGCATTATTATTCCATGCATTAGTCAAGTTTCAACACTTGGTCTCTTTCTTACTTATCTTTCTTTTTATCAGTGTTTCTTTTTTTTATAACTTTTGCTTTCTTTCTTTTTACTTTCATTCTCAGTGTTTCTTTTTTTTGTTAACTTCCTTTTGGTTTCGTTATTTTTTCTTTCCTCCTGAATGTTTCTTTTTTGGTAACTCTCTCTTGGTCTCTTTTTGCTTATCTTTCTTTTTATCAGTGTTTCTTTTTTTATAACTTTTGCTTTCTTTCTTTTTACTTTCATACTCAGTATTTCTTTTTTTTTGGTTACTTCCTTTTGATTTCGTTATTTTTTCTTTCTTCTTTCCTCAATGTTTCTTTTTTGGTAACTCTCTCTTGGTCTCTTTCTTGCTTATCTTTTTTCTTTTTTGGTAACTCTCTCTTGGTTTCTTTCTTGCTTATGTTTCTTTTTTATAATTTTTGCTTTCTTTCTTTTTACTTTCATTCTCAGTGTTTCTTTTTTGTTTTGGTTACTTCCTTTTGTTTTCGTTATTTTTTTTTCTTCTTCAATGTTTCTTTTTTGGTAACTCTCTCTTGGTCTCTTTCTTGCTTATCTTTCTTTTTAACAGTGTTTCTTTTTTTTATAACTTTTGCTTTCTTTCTTTTGTTTTCCATATTCTTTCGTTTTGTTGTGATTTTTCTTTCTCAATGTCTCTGTGTTTAGTAACTTTCTCTTGCTTTCATTCTTTCATTCATTCATTCTTCCTCTCTTTTTCTTTCTTGCGAGTAGATTGGCTGTCAGATCTTTGTTCTTTTGACACCAAAAGTCAAGGTCATAGAGACGAGGCATGCGGTAGGGTCACAAAGGTCAACGCGCAAGTCATAATTCTTCTTTGTCGCTGGGGCACAAGCAAGTGACTGATGATATTATTTTGAAGCTTCCTGAAAAGTCTTCATCCAACGCTAGACCTCTTCAAGAAAATCGACCAAACTTTTCAATTCTAAAATAGAGAAATAAAGAAACTAAGAAGAAGAAAAAAAACTGACAAATGACTAGTCAAATACTCAATCTAAAATAAAAAAGCAAAAACATAAGAAAACAAAACACTAACAAAAAATCCAAATGAGATTATTGTGTGCGCATGCGTGTTGTTCTGATGCGTGTCTATTATAAAACAACATGGATCCGATATGTCATAATGAAGATAACACCAGAAACATGATTATATACCATAAAACTACAGTTATCAGTCATAAATTCATATTTTTTCATCCATGGAAGGCATGAACACACTTTCAATATTCCCTTTACCGGTCGTCCTGGCCTTCATTACATGCTAACTTTTTAGAATTAAAATAAAATACAAATTATATTCTTTCATTTGTTTTACGTCTGTCTTTTCTACAAAAGTCAGAAGAAAAAAATAAGACAAGTATTTTTACGGCAACTGTTCCGACGAGCTGCTTTCACTGGTTCCCGAAACTGCATGAATTTAAACGTGCTACTAGGTTGGCATGCCGGTCCCACCCTTTCACTGTCGAAATGGTTAAATGTAACCGTCTCTTCTACTTGATGACATAAAACTCTCTCACTGTTCAGGGACGCCTCGTCTAGTTGTTATTTTCAATGCCCAGTTATTGCTCCAGGGATTGAACTCACAATTAATAGGTTACCAAATTCACACTTTAATTCACTAGGCCATTGTCCCGTAGAACAATTCTCCGCAGTGAACTTGGAACCTTAAACTTAAAATGTCAGTTCATTAGTGCTGCTACTGCTGCCTGTCATATTCGAGTGCTACTCAAGACTCGCTTTCATTTTCTTTTATAAGTTAAATTTATAGATGGCGACATCTATCAGAGAGATGAAATTTAAATTTTTATTATTGCATTATTCCAAAATTTGAACAAACAGCAGATAGCCATTAATGTCAACAACTGAGCACAAATAGTTATTAATTAAAAAAACATTAGTAATTAATGCATAATTTTAAATTTATTAATTAATAAAATCAGAAGAATCAGAATCGCTTTTGTATCCGAATTTTCGTAAGAATCTTTGTGTAGTTCTTAAGTTTGCTTTAAAATCTTTTTCATCATTTTCATTAAAATTAAGATAGCCAGGATTTAGAAGAAAAAAAAAACATAACGTCCTTCTCGACAGTCCTTGTTTTTGATAATCTCTAACAAAAGAGGGTATTACAAATGTTGCAACATGTGATGATATTCCTTTTATTTCAGACTTTTCCATGGGATGCTAACAGATATTAAAAGTTAAAAAATAACCATAAATATGTAAACAAATGCGTATATTGTGGAAAATTCCTTTTTCCATAATATATATATTTGGGCTATGGTATAATGCTTATTACCTAAACAATAATAATACTGAATAGTATTAGTTTTATTTCAAATTTGGTTTGGGTTTTTATGGTATATAAACCATTTAATACCGAAAATTTAATATTTATCTGAATAAAATCTTGTATTTGAACAGCAAAAAATATTTCAAATAGTAAAACTGCAGTTATGGTTAGATTTTTCCTTTTAATTATATTTTTGAAATCAGTTTAATTTCAGTTTTCTAACTGAAATATGTAAAATGAGTCAGTATTGTGAAATAGTTCATTTACATTTCTTGTTGGACTACATTTCAATCAGATTGAATTAAAATGGCTGCAGTTTGTCAGTATGTGTTTTATGGTGAATGACTCTTGGCATTCCACACATCCTGGATGATCTTCCTTTTTCAGGATATACGAAGAGGCTCTCGGAGTAGGTCCAATATGGAGCCTGGACATCCTCACTTCTCTTCTACATTATTTACATTATTCACACTATTATGCTCATCTTCAATGCCATATTCACAACTGTTCGTGATATAAAATTAGCATATGTACTGCTGGCCCTGGCTATATATATCAATTTACTGTAAAATTAGCTTCAAAATGATCTCTTCAAAATTCGCATGATACCCGAGTATATACGGTAGACAAATGGATAATGAACACACAGCAATAGATAGATAGATAGATATGAACAGACTGAAATAGACAGACAGACAGACAGACAGACAGATAGATAGATAGACAGACAGACAGATAGATAGATAGATAGATAGACAAACAGACAGACAGACAGATAGATAGATAAACAGACAGACAGATAGATAGGTAGATAGATAGGTGGACAGACAGACAGACAGACAGATAGATAGATAGACAGATATGAACAGACTGAAATAGACAGACAGACGGACAGACATATAGATAGATAGACAGACAGACAGTTAGATAGATAGATAGATAGATAGATTGATAGACACACAGACAGACAGATAGATAGATAGATAGACAGACATACAGACAGACAGATAGATAGATAGATAGACACACAGACAGACAGACAGACAGATAGATAGATAGACAGACAGATAGATAGATAGATAAATAGATATGAACAGAATGAGATAGATAAATTCAGATAGATAGATAGATAGATATGAACAGAATGAGATAGATAGATAGATAGAAAGACAGACAGACAGATAGATAGATATGAACAGAATGAGATAGATAGATTCAGATAGATAGATAGATAGATAGATAGATAGATAGATATGAACAGAATGAGATAGATAGATAGATTCAGATAGATAAATAGATAGATAGATAGATAGATAGATATGAACAGAATGAGATAGATAGATAGATAGATAGATAGATAGATAGATAGATAGATACACACGTATCATGCGACATTTGAAGACCTAATTTTGAAGCTAATTTTAAGAGGGTCGCATCATACATGTGATATAAAATTAGCGTCTGTCCTGCTGGCCCTGGCTAAGCCTTTGAAAAAAACTCTATATCCATTTACTGTAGTCAAATTACCTTCAAAATGATCTCTTCAAAATTCGCATGATACGCGAGTATATACGGTAGATAAATAGATAATGAACAGGCAGCAATAGATAGATAGATAGATAGATAGATATGAACAGACTGAAATAGATAGATAGATAGACAGACAGATAGACAGACAGATAGATAGATAGATATGAACAGAATGAGATAGATAGATTCAGATAGATAGATAGATAGATATGAACAGAATGAGATAGATAGATAGATAGATTCAGATAAATAGATAGATAGATAGATAGATACGAACAGAATGAGATATATAGATAGATAGATAGATTCAGATAGATAGATAGATACTCACGTATCATGCGACATTTGAAGACCTAATTTTGAAGCTAATTTTAAGAGGGTCGCATCATACATGTGATATAAAATTAGCGTCTGTCCTGCTGGCCCTGGCTAAGCCTTTGAAAAAAACTCTATATCCATTTACTGTAGTCAAATTACCTTCAAAATGATCTCTTCAAAATTCGCATGATACGCGAGTATATACGGTAGATAAATAGATAATGAACAGACAGCAACAGATAGATAGATAGATAGATAGATAGATATGAACAGACTGAAATAGATAGATAGATAGATAGATAGATAGATACTCACGTATCATGCGACATTTGAAGACCTAATATTGAAGCTAATTTTAAGGGGGCCGCATCATACACGAAATATAAAATCAGCGTATATACTGCTGGCCCTGGCTAAGCCTTTGACCAAACTGTATATCAATTTACTGTAGTCTGTTGTTGGGCAGACCCTTTTACGCAAGATGGACTCATCCAAAGTATACTTATACTGACAGAGAGAATACCTGCAGGTTGAGATACGTTGAGTCATGGTGAGAGATACCCAGACAGTACACAGGGTGTTCACAGAGAGTTATATGAGAGACCAGCGAGAGAGATAATTACGGGTTCACTTACAGAGACTTGTACATATACTTTCCACTAACTCGCATTCCTGGGCTACTAATCTTCACTTCAAGTCTGTATTCTTTCGTTTAATACACTTATTTTTCTATCTCAATTACTGGCGTTGTTTATTTATTTGTGCAGGATTCCATTCCCGGAATATACAACAGTTTCCTCATTATGTAATCTAGAAATTTCAATTGTCCGCTCCTGATGTTAAGTATAAGTTTCTTTTTTTTGTTTCCATTTTATGTAAAACTTCGTCGTTGCTCACATATTTGGTTCATATTATCCTCAGCATCATTCATTAGAACCATGTTGCTGTAGCTTCTAGTGTCTTCTTCATCTGTCCAGAACGTTATATATCAGGTCATCCCATAAGTTCTGTCCGAATTTTGAATAAAGAAAACAATTGACCAAATGTTACATTTAATTACAGATTCAATCAACAATGTATTTTCCATGATTATCTATGACTTCCTTCCATCTATTAACAAGCTTACTAATTCCATTACTGTAAAATTCTTTTGGCTTTGATTCGAAGAACTCACAAATGTCAGCTTTAACCTCTTCCTGTGTTACAAAAGCTGTTTCTTCCAAGATCGGGAGAATAAGGTGGATGAGGAATTTTCTCCCAACCAATTTCTTCGATCTTTTGTGACGTGATTCTTGCTGTGTGTGGTCGCGCATTGTCCTGATGAAACATCACCCGTTTTCGATTCACTAGAGCAGGTCTTTTCCCCCTCAAAGCTTGGTTCAAACGCTCTAATTGCTGACAGTATATTTGAGCATTAATTGTTACATTAGGTGGTAAGAATTCAAAGTGGATTATTCCTTGGCAATCCCACCACATTGAAAGAAGAACATTTTGCCCATGAGGTTCCCTTCTCGGCTGTGGCTGGGGTCCTTCCCCTTTACCAAGCCACTGTCTACGACGCTTAACATTTCGATAAAAGATCCATTTTTCGTCGCCAGTCACAAGTCTATCCAAAAAAGGTGAAACAAGTTGGCGAGAATGGAGAAAAGAGCAGATGTCAACTCAGGATTTGAGGTTGTTTTCAGACAATTCATGAGGCACCCATTTTCCAAGTTTAGGAACTTTTCCAAGTTGTTGAAGATGACGATGAACAGTTGTATGGTTTGAACTGAGAACCACTGCCATTTCCTCAACTGATAAAGCAGGATTTTCTTCAAGGGCTGCTTCAAGAAGCTTTTCATCAAACTCAACTGGACGTCCGATTCGATCTTCATTTTCAAGGGTGAAAACTCCACCTCTGAATTTTGCAAACTATCTTCTGCAAGTTCTTTCATTCACACATTCCTCTCCATAAACTGAGTGAATGTTTCTAGCCGCTTCGGCTGCTGAGTTTCCTTTCTTGAACGCATAAAGCATTATGTGCCTCAAGTGATTCTTGTGTACTTCCATGTTAGCAGGGTTTTAATCAAACAAAATTTAATTTCATTGTTCTCTGAAATAAAATTTAATCAGTTTAAATGCATCTAAACATAAAAATAACGTTAAGCTCCATTAGACATTATAAAATACTCTTTAAATTTCGTTCATTTTAACAAAAAGTTAAAATTCGGACAGAACTTATGGGATGACCTAATAGAAGGACTGATATTAAATGACAGTTCAATAATCTTTCCATTGATTCTAATGATATTTTTCTGATTCTTAATAAACTCCTTAATTATTTGAATGCCTGTTTCGTTATCCTAGTACAGCTTCGGGTTTCAATGTCGCCTTTTCCGTTCACTGTTAAACACTTTTGCAAACAATCACGCATTCTGTCTTCTTGCAATTGGTGTTTAGTCCTTCTTGTCTTCCTTTAGATACCTTCTGTAGGTGTTCTTGCAGTTTGCATTCTGCGTCTGCTATCAAAACTGTTTCATCTGTGCATTTTATATTGTTAAGATTGTGGCCATCAATAATGAATACCAGTGTAGTGGACCGTGGGTTTACGTGTTGTTAAATTAGGAACATGTGTGTTTATTCCTGCTAGAAGACGGTCCACTACATGAACATGGCGGACTCACAGATTGAATCCACCATAAAGAAGTGTAAAGAAGACAAACAAGACCGATATATATATATATATATATATATATATATATATATATATATATATATATATATATATATATATATATCAACAATTATATGTATTAAACAACAAAATTTACAATGGACATTTGTGTTTGTGTGTGGACGTAAAGAGTTTGTATTTTGGTGAATGTTCGTACGTACGTGCATGTGTGTTTCTTGGCGTTTTCCCACAAGGGGGCAAAAACGCAGATCTCTGCGAGAGATCCCATTTTGTAAATATGTCCGCTTAAATGCAAAGTAAAAAGACAACAAGGCAAGAAATCGCCCGGTATTTATAGTGTGGGGAGTGCGACACCTAGTGAACAGTTTGGACAATTAAGGAGGAGTTAACTCCGACACTGGTAAGACTTCTACTTTTCCCAGGATCGTATCGCTGTATAGGTTAAATAAGTCCGGTGAGAAGACCCATCCTTGTCTTACACCTCTTTTTTCTGAGCATAAATATCGCATCTCTTGTTCCAGTGTCTTTAAATGTTTTGTTAACCATTATTCTACCCCTACTTAATGATAAGCGCAACACAACTTTTGTTAAGAACAAAAAAAAACCCCACTTAACCGTGGATCCCCAGTGAGGATCGAACTCACTATTTTATCACTGAATTGCGTGTCGGGCTTGATCTCTGGCGTTTCTATATGATTATATATTTTTCTTCCTCTGTGTGTGTGTGTGTGTGTGTGTGTGTGTGTGTGTGTGTGTGTGTGTACATCCGGGCAATTGCAGATTTGTAACATTTCGGAGGTAATCTGCCTGCATTTGTCAACCTTGTTTCTGTTTGTTTTTGAATGACACGACCCGTGACCTCTTCCTGCTTAATTTTGCTCTCCTTTCTGCCACCCCCGGGGCACCTACGCCCTTCCCCTCCTGTCGTCGCCTCAGCTACATTGTTTTGGTTTTCGATTATTTTATAAGTTACCCAACCAACTAACCAACCAACCAGCCAGCCAGTAGAGACAGCCCGACTCGTTCCATTTTGCCGAAAACTGCCTCGTTTTTCACCCAAAATACTTCCTTCTTTTCTCTTTTCCTTTTTTTACATTGACACTGTATCCTTCTTTTCTTTCATTCATTTAATTTTTTCCCTTTTGTTTCACATTAAATTCTTTTCTTTTATTCATTCTGAATTCTTCTTTTCTTTCATTCATTCCAAATTCTTTTCTTTCATTCATTCATTCATAATTCTTCTTTGTCTTGTTGACTCCCTTCTTCTATTTCGTTCTTTGCAAATTTTTTTTTTCTTCCCGATTTTTTCTTTTCTTTCTTCTTTTCTTTCTTTCTTAATTTCTATCTTTTCTTTTTGTCCTGTTATTTTCTTTGCTTTTTCTTCGATTTCTTTTTTGCTTTTCTTTTTCTTCATTTTTCCTTCTTGCGTCCGTCTTCATTCTTTTTAGCCTATTTATTGCACCTCAGTCATTGTTACTGCTTCTTCTTATTTTCTCTTTTCTTGCTGTTGTTGTTGTTCTTCTTGTTGTTGTTGTTGTTGTTGTTCTTCTTCTTCTTCTTCTTCTTCTTCTTCTTCTTCTTCTTCTTTTTTTTGTTCTTCTTCTTTTTGTTGTTGTTGTTGTTGTTGTTGTTGTTCTTCTTCTTCTTCTTCTTCTTCTTCTTCTTCTTCTTCTTCTTCTTCTTCTTGTCCTCCTACATCTTCCTCGTGTCTCTCTGCCGTCTTTTCTCTTGTCTTCTTCTGCTTCTTCTTTTCAATTTGACTTCTCACTTGGTCTTCTTCTCCCTTTTCATCTTCTCTCTTCTTCTCTCTTCTTCTTCTTCTTCTTTGTCTTTTTCTTCTTCTCTCTTTCTCTTCTTCTCTCTTTGTCTTATTTTTCTTCCTCTTCTTCTTCTCTCTTTGTCTTCTTCTCTTTTTCTTTTCTTCTCTCTCTTCTTCTCTCTCTTTTTCTTCTCTCTTTTTCTTCTTCTTTTTCTTATTCCCTTTGTCTTATTCTTTTATTGTCTTTCTCTTTTTGTATTATCCTTTCGAAACTGGGAAGTGATTACTTCACCCCATTGAAAAACCCTAAACTGGAAACAAGGGATACACACCCCTACTCCTGTTCAAAAGACCAGGGTGGAGTGTGAACTGGACGATAGGCGAACCTATCCACTCCTATTGAAAAAAAATAGAGTTCAGGTGGAGACGTTAGAAGTATAGAGTTCCTAAATATGAAACAAGGGATAAACCTCTACTCCTGTTCAAAAAGCCTATCTACTTCTACTGAAGGAAGAAAATAAATAAATAACATTTCAGAGTTTAGGTGCAGACGTTAGAAGTATAGAGTTGAAGTAGACTTTAGAAGGAACCGGAAACCCAATCCTAAACAGGAAACAAGGGATAAACCTCTACTCCTATTCAAAAAACCTATCTACTCCGACTGAAGGAAGAAAATAAATAAATAACATTTCCGAGTTTAGGCGGAGACGTTAGAAGTATAGAGTTGAAGTAGACTTTAGAAGGAACCGGAAACCCAATCCTAAACAGGAAACAAGGGATAAACCTCTACTCCTATTCAAAAAACCTATCTACTCCTACTGAAGGAAGAAAATAAATAAATAACATTTCAGAGTTTAGGCGGAGACGTTAGAAGTATAGAGTTGAAGTAGACTTTAGAAGGAACCGGAAACCCAATCTTAAACAGGAAACAAGGGATAAACCTCTACTCCTATTCAAAAAACCTACCTACTCCTACTGAAGGAAGAAAATAAATAAATAACATTTCAGAGTTTAGGCGGAGACGTTAGAAGTATAGAGTTGAAGTAGACTTTAGAAGGAACCGGAAACCCAATCCTAAACAGGAAACAAGGGATAAACCTCTACTCCTATTCAAAAAACCTATCTAGTCCTACTGAAGGAAGAAAATAAATAAATAACATTTCAGAGTTTAGGCGGAGACGTTAGAAGTATAGAGTTGAAGTAGACTTTAGAAGGAACCGGAAACCCAATCTTAAACAGGAAACAAGGGATAAACCTCTACTCCTATTCAAAAAACCTACCTACTCCTACTGAAGGAAGAAAATAAATAAATAACATTTCAGAGTTTAGGCGGAGACGTTAGAAGTATAGAGTTGAAGTAGACTTTAGAAGGAACCGGAAACCCAATCCTAAAGAGGAAACAAGGGATAAACCTCTACTCCTATTCAAAAAACCTATCTAGTCCTACTGAAGGAAGAAAATAAATAAATAACATTTCAGAGTTTAGGCGGAGACGTTAGAAGTATAGAGTTGAAGTAGACTTTAGAAGGAACCGGAAACCCTTTCTTAAACAGGAAACAAGGGATAAACCTCTACTCCTATTCAAAAAACCTATCTACTCCTACTGAAGGAAGAAAATAAATAAATAACATTTCAGAGTTTAGGCGGAGACGTTAGAAGTATAGAGTTGAAGTAGACTTTAGAAGGAACCGGAAACCCAATCCTAAAGAGGAAACAAGGGATAAACCTCTACTCCTATTCAAAAAACCTATCTACTCCTACTGAAGGAAGAAAATAAATAAATAACATTTCAGAGTTTAGGCGGAGACGTTAGAAGTATAGAGTTGAAGTAGACTTTAGAAGGAACCGGAAACCCAATCCTAAAGAGGAAACAAGGGATAAACCTCTACTCCTATTCAAAAAACCTATCTACTCCTACTGAAGGAAGAAAATAAATAAATAACATTTCAGAGTTTAGGCGGAGACGTTAGAAGTATAGAGTTGAAGTAGACTTTAGAAGGAACCGGAAACCCAATCCTAAAGAGGAAACAAGGGATAAACCTCTACTCCTATTCAAAAAACCTATCTACTCCTACTGAAGGAAGAAAATAAATAAATAACATTTCAGAGTTTAGGCGGAGACGTTAGAAGTATAGAGTTGAAGTAGACTTTAGAAGGAACCGGAAACCCAATCCTAAACAGGAAACAAGGGATAAACCTCTACTCCTATTCAAAAAACCTATCTACTCCTACTGAAGGAAGAAAATAAATAAATAACATTTCAGAGTTTAGGCGGAGACGTTAGAAGTATAGAGTTGAAGTAGACTTTAGAAGGAACCGGAAACCCAATCTTAAACAGGAAACAAGGGATAAACCTCTACTCCTATTCAAAAAACCTATCTACTCCTACTGAAGGAAGAAAATAAATAAATAACATTTCAGAGTTTAGGCGGAGACGTTAGAAGTATAGAGTTGAAGTAGACTTTAGAAGGAACCGGAAACCCAATCTTAAACAGGAAACAAGGGATAAACCTCTACTCCTATTCAAAAAACCTATCTACTCCTACTGAAGGAAGAAAATAAATAAATAACATTTCAGAGTTTAGGCGGAGACGTTAGAAGTATAGAGTTGAAGTAGACTTTAGAAGGAACCGGAAACCCAATCCTAAAGAGGAAACAAGGGATAAACCTCTACTCCTATTCAAAAAACCTATCTACTCCTACTGAAGGAAGAAAATAAATAAATAACATTTCAGAGTTTAGGCGGAGACGTTAGAAGTATAGAGTTGAAGTAGACTTTAGAAGGAACCGGAAACCCAATCCTAAAGAGGAAACAAGGGATAAACCTCTACTCCTATTCAAAAAACCTATCTACTCCTACTGAAGGAAGAAAATAAATAAATAACATTTCAGAGTTTAGGCGGAGACGTTAGAAGTATAGAGTTGAAGTAGACTTTAGAAGGAACCGGAAACCCAATCCTAAAGAGGAAACAAGGGATAAACCTCTACTCCTATTCAAAAAACCTATCTACTCCTACTGAAGGAAGAAAATAAATAAATAACATTTCAGAGTTTAGGCGGAGACGTTAGAAGTATAGAGTTGAAGTAGACTTTAGAAGGAACCGGAAACCCAATCCTAAACAGGAAACAAGGGATAAACCTCTACTCCTATTCAAAAAACCTATCTACTCCTACTGAAGGAAGAAAATAAATAAATAACATTTCAGAGTTTAGGCGGAGACGTTAGAAGTATAGAGTTGAAGTAGACTTTAGAAGGAACCGGAAACCCAATCTTAAACAGGAAACAAGGGATAAACCTCTACTCCTATTCAAAAAACCTATCTACTCCTACTGAAGGAAGAAAATAAATAAATAACATTTCAGAGTTTAGGCGGAGACGTTAGAAGTATAGAGTTGAAGTAGACTTTAGAAGGAACCGGAAACCCAATCTTAAACAGGAAACAAGGGATAAACCTCTACTCCTATTCAAAAAACCTATCTACTCCTACTGAAGGAAGAAAATAAATAAATAACATTTCAGAGTTTAGGCGGAGACGTTAGAAGTATAGAGTTGAAGTAGACTTTAGAAGGAACCGGAAACCCAATCCTAAAGAGGAAACAAGGGATAAACCTCTACTCCTATTCAAAAAACCTATCTACTCCTACTGAAGGAAGAAAATAAATAAATGACATTTCAGAGTTTAGGCGGAGACGTTAGAAGTATAGAGTTGAAGTAGACTTTAGAAGGAACCGGAAACCCAATCCTAAACAGGAAACAAGGGATAAACCTCTACTCCTATTCAAAAAACCTATCTACTCCTGCTGAAGGAAGAAAATAAATAAATAACATTTCAGAGTTTAGGCGGAGACGTTAGAAGTATAGAGTTGAAGTAGACTTTAGAAGGAACCGGAAACCCAATCCTAAACAGGAAACAAGGGATAAACCTCTACTCCTATTCAAAAAACCTATCTACTCCTTCTGAAGGAAGAAAATAAATAAATAACATTTCAGAGTTTAGGCGGAGACGTTAGAAGTATAGAGTTGAAGTAGACTTTAGAAGGAACCGGAAACCCAATCCTAAACAGGAAACAAGGGATAAACCTCTTCTCCTATTCAAAAAGTCAGGAAGAGCATAAACTGGAACACAGGCGAACCATAGTTTTTAAAACCTTAAGCGATTTCCCTTCGATTCCCCTATGTAAATCTGCTTCAATTTTAAGGGCTCTCATTATTTCCTTCAGACAACCCTGCACTTTTCATTCTTTTTCATTTCCGACCAGCTTCTCCTTCCTCTTCGCTTTTCTGCTTAGTCACCATTTTTACTTTCTTCTTTACCAGATCCTCGGCTCTTTCTCTTTAATTTTTCTTCTTTTTCCTCTTCACTTTCCTCTTCATCTTCACTTTCCTCTTCACTTTCCTCTTCCCCTTCCTCTTCACTTTCCTCTTCCCCTTCCTCTTCCTCTTCCCTTTCCTCTTCCCCTTCCTCTTCCCTTTCCTCTTCCTCTTCCCTTTCCTCTTCACTTTCCTCTTCCCCTTCCTCTTCCCTTTCCTCTTCCCTTTCCTCTTCCCCTTCCTCTTCACTTTCCTCTTCACTTTCCTCTTCCTCTTCCCTTTCCTCTTCCCTTTCCTCTTCACTTTCCACTTCCCCGTCCTCTTCCTCTTCCCCTTCCTCTTCCTCTTCCCTTTCCTCTTCACTTTCCACTTCCCCGTCCTCTTCCTCTTCCCCTTCCTCTTCCTTTCCCCTTTCCTCTTCACTTTCCTCTTCCCCTTCCTCTTCCCTTTCCTCTTCCCTTTCCTCTTCCCCTTCCCCTTCCTCTTCACTTTCCTCTTCCTCTTCCCTTTCTTCTTCCCTTTCCTCTTCGCCTTCCTCTTCACTTTCCTCTTCCTCTTCCCTTTCTTCTTCACTTCCCTCTTCCCCTTCCTCTTCTCCTTCCTCTTCCCCTTCCTCTTCCCCTTCCTCTTCCCCTTCCCTTTCCTCTTCGCTTTCCTCTTCCTTTTCCCTTTCCTCTTCCTCTTCGCTTACACCTTCCTCTTCCCTTTCTTCTTCACTTCCCTCTTCCCCTTCCTCTTCCCCTTCCCTTTCCTCTTCGCTTTCTTCTTCCCCTTCCTCTTCGCTTTCCTCTTCCTTTTCCCTTTCCTCTTCCTCTTCGCTTACACCTTCCTCTTCCCTTTCTTCTTCACTTTCCTCTTCGTTTTCTTCTTCGTCTCCTTCTTCGTATTTCATTTTCTTCTTCATCTACCTCTTTATCGTTTGCTCCGTCATTATCTTCGTCTTCCTCTTCACTTTCCGTTTCATCTTCCTCACGACTTTCTTCTTCGTTTACTTCTTTTTTTTCACTTTCTGCGTCGTTTGCCTCTTTATCATATCCTCCGTCTTCCTCTTCCTCCTCGCTTTCCTCTTCCCCTTCCTCTTCGCTTTCCTCTTCCTTTTCCTCATCCCTTTCTTCTTCGCCTTCCTCTTCATTTTCTTCTTTGCTTTCCTTCATCACTTTCTTCTTCGTCTTAATCATGTTTTCTTCTTTGTCGTATCCTCCGTCTTCCTCTTCACTTTCCTCTTTGTCCTCTTCTTCGTTTACGTCTCGCTTCTTTCTTCGCTTTTCTATTTACTTTCCTTTTCTTTCTCTTCCCTTTTCCCGTTTTCATTTTCGCTTTCTTCTTCTTCTTCTTCTTCTTCTTCTTCTTTTGTCTTTCTCTTCAATTTCCTTTTCAGCTTCTTTTTCTTTATTCGTCTCTTTCTTCACTAGCCTCATCTCTTTCCTCTTCCTCTTCATCTTTTTCACAAATCTCTCCCGCTTCCATCTCTCCTCAAATATAGTTAGCCATACTTTCTCGCCTTCCCGACAGCTTTCCCAACACCAGCCTCAACAGCCATTTCTCTGTCTCTTGCTCATTCAATGACACACTTGACTTATGACAATCTGGCTACCCCGACCTCTTCATTTTTTTTGCCATGCTTTCTATCACCCGACACCCCCACTCATCAACCCGACGGCTCTATCTTCAAATTTCGCTTCACCAACAAATCAGACGAGACTCGCTTGTTAAACATCTTGACTTGACTTGCCCTTTGAGACACTCGATCGATCAATCAATCAATAAAAACTTCGCGCGGTTAATTGATTTTATTTCACAGATGTTTTTAAGTTCCGCTCTCTTTCTTTCTTTCTTTCTTTCTTTCTTTCTTTCTTTCTTTCTTTCTTTCTGTATTATTTTCGTCTTTCAAGATGTCCGTATTTTTTCTGGATTTCTTTCATAATTTTAAACCATTTTCATTTCATTCTTTCCTAATATTTAATACTTTTTCCATTTCTGTATTATTTTATTCTTTCTTTACTGTCTGTGTTTTTCCTGGATTTATTTCAAAATATTATATGATTAATTCACCCTTTCTTTTCTTTCTTTGTTTGTTTCTTTTCTTTCTTTATTTTCTTTCTTTCTTTCTTTTAGTTTCATTTTTCTTTTGCTATTTTTCACTAGTTCTTTCTTTCGTTCTTTTTTGAAATTCTTTCTTTGGTTTCTCCCTCTTATTGTTCTTTCTTTCTTTTTCTTTCTTTCTTTCTTTCTTTCTTTCTTTCTTTCTCCTTTCTTTCTTTCTTTCTTTCTTTCTTTCTTTCTTTCTTTCTTTCTTCTCACCTTCATTAATCCTTCATAAATCCATTCTTTGTTTGTTTCTTTCTGTCTTTTTCTCACTCTCATTAATCCTTCAATTCTTTTTTCTTTACTTTTTTCTTTATTTCTTTCTTTATATATTTTCCTTTCTTTCCTTTCTTTTCTTTCTTGTTTATTTTTCTTTCTTTTTATATATTTCTTTTTTCTTTTCTTCCCTTTTTCATTATATATTTTTCTTTTTCTTTCTCTTCTTTGATTGTTGTTTTTTTTTTATAATTCTTTCTTTCTTTCTGTTTAATTTTTCTTTTGGTGTTTTTTTTATTAGTTTTTATTTCGTAACTTTCATTCTTTGATTTATCTTTTATATTGTTCTTTCTTTCTTTCTTTTTTATTCTTTCTTTCTTTCTTTCTTTTTTATTCTTTCTTTCTTTCTTTCTTTTTTATTCTTTCTTTCTTTCTTTCTTTTTTATTCTTTCTTTCTTTATTTCTTTCTTTCTTTTTATTCTTTCTTTCTTTCTTTTTTATTCTTTCTTTCTTTCTTTCTTTCTTTTTTATTCTTTCTTTCTTTTTTATTCTTTCTTTCTTTCTTTTTTATTCTTTCTTTCTTTATTTCTTTCTTTCTTTTATTCTTTCTTTCTTTCTTTTTTATTCTTTCTTTCTTTCTTTCTTTTTTATTCTTTCTTTCTTTCTTTCTTTTTTATTCTTTCTTTCTTTTTTTCTTTCTTTCTTTTTTATTCTTTCTTTCTTTCTTTTTTATTCTTTCTTTCTTTCTTTCTGTCTTTCTTTCTTTTTTATTGATTAAAACGTTTAACCTTGTATACATACATACATACATACATATGAATATAAAATATGTCTGCAATATATATATATATATATATATATATATATATATATATATATATATATATATAGGGTGTCCGTAAAGTATGTTTACAATTTAAAAAAAAAATGAAAGCAAATGAACAGACAAATATGTGAAAATTGTTACAAAATGAAGAGTAGATATTGAGGTTTTTTAACCAATTTAATTCATCTCTATCTGGGTACTATTACTTGCACGAAACACATGAAGACGGTACCCAATTTCTTGCCATGTTCGCTGCATAGCCTCATCAATTTTGCTTTAAATCAGTGATGTCCGGTATCTTTGTTCGATACATAACATATGTAACATAATATCTTTAACATAACCCCCATAGAATTAAGTCCAACGGAGTGATATCTGGTGAACGAGGTCGCCAGGAAATTAGGCCTTCTAACCGGTCTGGAAATGTTAAGGGTTCATTTAACAGTACCTCTTTCAACAACAGTGTACCCTGAAATACACAAATTCAATGTGATTAAAACCTTTGATAGCTACTGTGTACATGATTAAGATATCTCATCAATTTGTGTTATATTCTTTAAATTAAAAAAGAAGACTTTATGGATGGTCTGCATACATATAGACATTTTTATGTTTATACATTCTTTTTATAGATACAAATATTTTTGTTTTATAATAAACAGTATTAATAACATCTACCGGCCTGAATGTCCGAGAAATTTTCATAGAAAATATTCGTTCTCCGACAGGATTCGAACCTGTATCCTATTAATAACCGCCATTTAGCCTGGCGTGCTCTTAACCGATTGAGCCACAGAGGATCGTAAACAAATGACGTCACACATTATGAAATGGACAAAGTCCGACAATTATTTTTATCTTTATACATTCTTTTTATAGATACAAATATTTAAGTAAATGCTCTGTTTTATAATAAAATGTCCGAGAAATTTTCATAGAAAATATTCGTCCTCCGACAGGAATCGAACCTGTATCCTATACGGAAACATCATAAAGCCTGACGTGCTTTTAACCGATTTGGCCACATAGGAGCGTTCGGTTAGCAAGGTCGATTTTACTGTCTTTAAACTACAATCTTCCATGAATCTCTCACGTACATTCATATCTGCTCAAAGCGTATCCAAATGTAAACACATGACGTCACACATTATGAAATGGACAAAATCCGACAATTATTTTTAAGACATTTTTATGTTTATATTTCATAATGTTTGACGTCATTTGTTCACCTGTGGCTCAATCGGTTAAGGCTATATGACGGTTCCGTATAGGATACAGGTTCGATTCCTGTCGGAGGCCGAATATTTTCTGTGACAATTTCTCGGACATTCAGGCCGGTAAATGTTGTTTAATACTGTTTATTATAAAAAAAACAGAGCATTTAAATATTTGCATCTATAAAAATAAAGTATAAACATTTAAAAAATAAAAATGTCTTAAAATAATTGTCGAACTTTCTTCATTTCACAATATATATATATATATATATATATATATATATATATATATGCACATTTCATTGAATACGACAGACAAGGTGATTTTATTTAGTATTTTATACAGTTTCTCATGCGATTTAATATTTTTTTCTTTTCAGATGATAAATTATATAAAATATATAATGAACGGAAATTATAAACAAGACGAAAGTAGAATTAAGAACATTATAAAAAAATGCACAACACCAGTTGACAATAGCAAAAAAAAAAAATAATTAGCTTAATTATTTATTGCAAAAAATTTAAAACCTCTAACCTTGTAGTTAAAAAATAGTAATTTAGCTCTTAGAACAAAATTAAATAGGGCAAATATTATTTACGAATTTAAATACCCTTTAAGGAATTGTATTCCTGATCAATTAAAATTCGTAAATAATTATATAGGCCACACTACAACATGTTTGACACGCAGACTCACTCTTCACCTTTCTGACCATAGCTCAATTACATCTCATTTAAATATTCACGGAGACAAAACCGGACACTATTCGTAACATACTTGTTGACAACACTAATATAATAGCATCATCTACATGCAAAAAAAAAAGGCTAAAATAATGGAAGCCTTATTAATAAAAACAAAAAAAAAACAACATTTAATAATATTAACTTTGAACATGGACACTATATCTGGACCGTGTTTTAAAAAACGAAAACATTTTTATAAAACTCACATGCAACAAACTATTTCTTATTAAACACTTAAAATATTTAATCTTTGAAAATGGCTAAATGTATAGCCGAAAGCGCTCGGATAAAAAGAACATTCCGACAGTTTTTATATAATTTATCATCTGAAAAGAAAAAAATTATTAGATCGCATTAGAAATTGTATAAAAAACTAAATAAAAGCATGTTGTCTGTTGTATTCAATGAAATGTGCATATATATATACATACATACATACACACACACACACACACACACACATATATATATATATATATATATATATATAAAGTGAACATAGAAGTCAACACTTAGAGGCGACAGTCTGTTTCATGCTAGATGCAATCATCAGGCCTGACGATTGCATCTAGCAAGAAACAGATTGTCGCCTCTAAGTGTTGACTTCTATGTTCACTTTTATATTTACACACGCTCTATCTCTGATATTGAGCACTTTATCCCATAAATATAGCACACTTTAAGATTTTATTTCTTCATATATATATATATATATATATATATATATATATATATATATATATATATATATATATATATATATATGTATATATATATATATACTTTAAAAACAATGTCCACTAGATACACACACATTATCAACCGATTCCCGCATAGAATTATGATACACAGTCAAGAATTATGCACACAAACGCTACTTGACAAGACAAATACACATGAAGTCTACTTACCGTATTTTTCGGATTAGAAGACGCTTCGGCTTGGAAGACGCACCCTAATATTGGAAAGAAATTTCTAAGAAAAAAAGTCATTCTCATAGAACAACACATTCACCATGCATCCCTCACATACTGGCGCCAAGTATTGTTTACATTAATCACTCGCTCGATTTTGTTTGTATGGTAATGACATACTAGTCAAGAGCAGAAAGGCTGCCGCCGCTGCTAGTAAACAGAACATGTTTAAACTTGTGGCCCGGCTCCAGGAAGGTTTATAGTGTTGGAAATACTTGTAACAGCTGAGTACTGAGGTTGTATCATATAAAAGGCTGAATTAGATTGCTGACATTATAGTGTAATGACTCAACATACAAATCCTTGTCCCTATCAGTGAAGCCAATTGGTCTTTTAGGAAAACAGTGGGTCTTGTAAGCCGGAAATTACGGTATATTGCAGACACAACACAAAAATAAAAATATCAGAACTTTCTTTTCCCCTCCATATTGTGGATGAAAAACGTCAAAGTGATAATGATTGATTGATAGATTTCTTTTTTTTTTATGGCTTATCACCCTTTTGCAGGTTATTTAGTTCTAGAAAATATTTTTAGATTGTAAGAGTTTTTTTTTAAATAATAGTGACTTACTGATACAAGTCATAATTAATCAGATAGTTAAGGGCAGAGCAGGTGAGCTCACACCCTTCTCAATGGTATTTGTGCGTTAGTGAATATAACGAACCCGACTGGAATTGAACCTCGGCTTTTCGATTAACAATTCCAAGCCGCTATTCTTAAAATTGTAAAGAGATTTTATAGACACCCTGTATATTAATTACATCTTCTTCTTCTTCTTCTTCTTCTTCTTCTTCTTCTTCTTCTTCTTCTTCTTCTTCTTCTTCTTCTTCTTCTTCTATGTGCCGTGTCCCTTCAGGACGTTGAGGATCATGGCTCTCCACAATTTCCTGTCTTCTGTAGCTCTTAATAAATGCTATTTTTTGTTATCACTCCTAAACCTTGTTCCGCCATCCATTTACTCAAACTGATTCTTCTTCTTCTATGTGCCGTGTCCCTTCAGGTCGTAGGTGATCATGGCTCTCCACAATTTCCTGTCCTTTGTAGCTCTTAATAAATTTTGTCTTTTTGTTTTTTCTCCTAAACCTTGTTCCGCCAACCATTTACTCAAGCTCATTCTTCTTCTTTTATGTGCCGTGTCCCTTCAGGACATAGGCGATCATGGCTCTCCACAATTTCCTGTCTTTTGTAGCTCTTAATAAATTTTGTCTTTTTGTTTTTTCTCCTAAACCTTGTTCCGCCAACAAATTACTCAAGCTCATTCTTCTTCTTCTTCTATATGCCGTGTCCCTTCAGGGCATAGGCGATCATGGCTCTCCACAATTTCCTGTCTTTTGTAGCTCTTAATAAATTTTGTCTTTTTGTTTTTTCTCCTAAACCTTGTTCCGCCAACCATTTACTCAAGCTCATTCTTCTTCTTCTTCTTCTTCTATGTGCCGTGTCCCTTCAGGACATAGGCGATCATGGCTCTCCACAATTCCCTGTCTTTTGTAGCTCTTAATAAATTTTGTCTTTTTGTTTTTTCTCCTAAACCTTGTTCCGCCAACCATTTACTCAAGCTCATTCTTCTTCTTCTTCTTCTTCTTCTTCTTCTTCTTCTTCTTCTTCTTCTTCTTCTTCTTCTTCTATGTGCCGTGTCCCTTCAGGACATAGGCGATCATGGCTCTCCACAATTCCCTGTCTTTTGTAGCTCTTAATAAATTTTGTCTTTTTGTTTTTTCTCCTAAACCCAGTTCTGACGTCCATTCATTCGAGCTCACTGGGGGGAGCTTTATACATTGTTTTCCTCCGTCTCTCCCCCTTCAATCTGTCATGTGTGTATCAGATTTTCCAAACCTTCTTTCCTCATTATATGCCCTAGAAATTCCAACCCTCTCTTTCTGATATTAAGTATGTGTCCTTTTGTTTACATTTTCTCTAAAACTTCATCGTTGTTCACATTTTCAGTTCATGGTATTCTCAGCATCCTTCTGTAGAACTACATTTCTGTTACTTCAAGTTTTTTCTTCATCTGTGAGAAGATTGCCCAGCATTCCCTGTCATATTGGAGGACAGATATTATGTAACAGTCCAGTAATCTTTACTTTCTTTCTAGCGAAATATTTCCTGTTTCTTAATACTTTGCTTAGCTTTTGGAAGGCATCTTTCGATATCACGATGCATCTTCGGATTTCGGTGTCACCCTTTCCGTCCTCTGTTAAAAATTTCCTCGATTTTTAAATCTTTGTACTTGCTTGATTTTGGTATCTCCAGTTTGTAATTTGGATGTTGGGATGTTCTTTTTGCTAACAATCTTGAATTCTCTCTTCTTTAAATTGATGTTTAGTCTTTTCTTTTCGCTTTCCTTCACTAACTTCTGTAGTAGTTTTCTTTCTATGTCTGCTATCAACACTGCGTCATCTGCATATGTTATGCTGTTAATTGTGGCCGCCAATAATAAATCCTGGTAGGGCTTCTAATTCTCTCAGAATCGCCTCGCTGTATAGATTGAGTAGGTCCGGTGAGAAGACACATCCTTGCCTTACACCATTTTTTACTTTTACATATTTAGTGAATTCATTTTCTGTCCGTATGTTGGGGGTTTGTTGCTAGTATACGTCCTGGACAATTCTAATATCCTTTCCAAATATACCACGGTTACCTAGCAGATCTAACAGGTTTTTTTTGACGTACCATATCAAATATATTTGCGAGATCTATATTGAGTTTATTTGGGCAGAAACTTTTCACTGAAGCAATTTTTAAGGATTTTAAAATATATTTCGGAACATTTTTTTGCTTTCCTGTATATATTTAAATATAAATTTTCTCTTTTGCGCTCTGACAGTTTCATCATTTTAAAATATCGCGTCCTTGCGTGGCAGTTCTCGTTATCGTGTCTTTTTGTATATTTATGAAATGTATTTAGCGTGTTTGTTATTAAATTTGATAAAATTTTACTTAGTAAGGTTTAGTTGTTTTATGGTTAATGCTTCTATGATTTGTAGTCGTTTTTAAGATTTATTTTGATATATTTCGTACTATTTACTTGGTTTCTGGAACATATTTTTAATAATTTCACCCCAAATAAGGCGGGAATACCACTGAGAGTAAAAGTGAAAGAAAAGAGTATAGGAAGGATTTAAGGAGGCACGGTGGAATAATGGATAGCGACTCGGATTGAGGAGTCGGAGAGCCGAGTTCGAATTCCAATCAGATCCATTACATTCACTTACGTGCTAATACCCTTGGGAAAGGTATGAATCCTTTTCTTCTCTCCCCAGCTATGGGTAAATAGCAGGACAGAACTGGTCCTATGGCCTTGGATGGCAACTGGTCTACAGCAGAAAGAAATGGCAACCTACTGCGGGAAAAAAATCTGCCTCGTCAGTAATGTATCGAAAGATACATGATCGCCTAAGCGTGTATCATGCATGGCACATAACTGACTGACTGACTTTCCAGTCGAATCTATTACATTCATTTACGTACTAATACCCTTGGGAAAGGTATGAATCCTCCTCTTCTCCCCCAGCTATGGGTTAATACCTGGACAGACTGGGTTCTATAGCCTTGGATGACAACTGGTCTACTGAGCACAAAACCAGATATAGCAACATTATTCAATGCACGGACGAATGTTAAATTTGTAAATGATCAAGATGGACTCTGACGTGAAAAACTTTATGTCACAAAACAGTGAATTGTCCAGTTTTTGGGTACTTTTATCTTCTATAACCAAAGGTCAAATACTTTTATGATCAAAGGTCAAATACTTTTATGGTCAAAGGTCAAATACTTTTATGGTCAAAAAGCGCTATCTGCCGGTTCAGTTAAGAGACTGAATAAAGTGTGCTCTCCGACAGGCTACAAACCTGCGTTTCCTTTTGTCGCTTTTTTTAATTAAATCTCTCATTTGCGCTTGTAATTCACATTGTTTAAAAAACCCAAACCCCCCTCCCCCCCCAAAAAAAAAACAAAAAGAAAAACAGGGCGTCTACTCAATCATGGATATCCAGAAATTAATGTTTAGAATATTAGGAAATGATGTCGGATCAATATATTGAGTCTTTTTGAAATGACTTAGTATTTTTTTTATCCCGTGACCCATAAGGGTCTAAGGGGCCCCAAGTGTACTGCAGCCGCAGTACAAGGGGTGTTTCTTGGAAAAGATAGCCTGACGGAGCCCAACCCTACCCAGGCCGATTTTGAATTCAGAGATTTTCCTACTCCTAGACCAGTTGCCAGCCAAGGCTATAGAACCCTGTCTGTCCTGCTATTTACCCATAGCTGGGGGGAGAACAAGAGGATTCATACCTTTCCCAAGGGTATTAGCACATAAGTGATAATAACAGATCCGACTGGAGTTCGAACTCGGCTCTCCGATTCTTCAATCTGAGCAGCTATCCATTACTCCATCGTGCCTTCCAACCCGTGTCTCCCTTTACTGCCTCTTTATTAATTCTCTCATTTGCACAGGTCGTTAGACGTAATTCACAGGGCGTCTACTCAATCATGGATATCCAGAAAATAATGTTTAGAATATTAGGAAATGATGTCGGATAAACAATATATTGATATTTGCATTTTTTTTTATCCCGTGGCCCATAAAGGTCTAAGGAGCACCATGTGTACTGAAGTCGCAGTAGAAGGGGTGCAAGATAGCCTAATAGAGCCCAACCCTTTCATTGACGGATTTTCATTCTCCTAGACTGGTTGCCACCCAAGGCTATAGAACCCAGTATGTTCTGCTATTTTACCCATAGTTGGGAGGTTAGAAGAAGATATTTCATGCGTAAGTGAATGTAGTGGATTCGACTGGATTCGAACTTGGCTCTTCGATTACTCAATCCGAGCCGCTATCCATTACTCCACTGTGGGAAGGCACAGTGGAATAATGGATGACGGCTCGGATTAAAGGATAGTGGCTATATGGATAATGACTTTGTATGTATGTAAAACTTGAACAGCGAGTATGGTCTGATCATACCCTCTTAAGCACTAAGACCGGCATCTAGGAATCAATTGTTTTATATTCCTCTGAAATGTGGACCACCTATCGAAGGCACATTAAGATCTTAGAGCAATGATTCCCAACAGGTGGGGCATGGTAATATTTTGGTGGTACATACGTAAGATGTGCACCCTTCAGCTTACTATACCAACGTGAGCTCAAATTTTATTTTATACTGGCAGCATGGCCCGGCGTTGCCCGTGCTTGATTCAAAATTCGTACGACTCATACAGCAATCGCTATCACTTGACTTAAAATATTTTTGCCCTTCCTTGCCTTTAAAGGAGTGCCTTTTGTCGTGCTGATGTCACTACATGCCTTACTTCTTGCCTATCTCACACTCCGAATTTTTCTAAGCTCTATACTAAACATTAAATCTGTTACGAAAAAAGAACTAAACAAAATGAACACAAAACGATCAGCTTTAAAAAAGGACTCGTAACTAGAAAAACCGAATGAAAAAAGAATGTTAACAACGAATACTTTTTCACACCCAACCCAGTTCTGCGGAATCAGAATCAACGTTGGGTTTAAGCAAGCGAATAAGCCAATTGGAGTAAAGTGCCATGCAGATTTAAATTTTTTCCCACTTGTAACGAATGCAGCTATCGATTTTTTTTTGTATGCTAGCATGTTAGTTAACATTCGTGTCAGTCAGCTGTTTGGCTCTCACACTGGCCAATAGAATCTTCCTACCTATTCGTGGCAGCCAGCTATAGGCTCTCACTCTGGCCAGTAGAAAATGGACGCAAACTACATGAAAACTGCCGTAGAAGCATGAAAAAATCGATTATTTCCACTATCGATGGGAGTTGGGAAATGCAAGGTCGGTCTTGTCCTTTGCACTAACTTGGAACATGTGCATGTAAATTTTGGTGCAAATCCGTCGAAAATTGCGGCCACGCATTCGTTACACACACACACACACACACACACACACACACACACACACACACACACACACACACACACACACACACATTCTGCCTTTTATAGATAGAGATTATTATTTCATGATTAAAATGATGAAAGTAGAATAATCTTTCATTCAAATATTTTATATTTCTGCCTCTCAGTTCTTTATGATAATGTTTTGAACCTATATATATTTAACCGTCTTTTTGTTTTTAAAATTTTTCTCTTTCATGGACGCCATGGTCTTTGGAGGCTTGTTTAGAGACCAAGTTAATTACCTTTTAAGCTTACTTCACGTGAATTGCGGTAAAATGTTGAATATGTAAGAATTAAATATTATAGAAGGGCATCAGAATGTTAGAAATACCAAAGTGGGGCATGGCCCCAAATCGGTTGGGGACCGCTGTCTTGGAGCGTTTTCACCAGCAGTGCCTGAGACGAATCTTGGACATCAATTGGCAGTCTTGTACACCAGACACGGAAGTCCTTCAGTGCGCAATAATAGTCAGCATAGAGAAACTGCTTCTTCATAATCAAAACAGGTCATGTGACATGTATGGAGGATAGCAGATTGCTTAAAAGACTTTTTTATGGTAAGCTGTGTACGTGTTAATCGACCCGCTCATAACCCTCCAAAACATTGCAAGGATGTAGTTAAATGTAACCCAAAGAGTCTCGGGGTTAATGTTGAAGACTGGGAAACTGTTGCTGGAGATAAATCTGACTGGAGAAGGTTGATTTGGGAACGCTGCAGCCATTTTTCAGCAGAAGAAAAGCGCGCCGTTGCGATGAGAGAAATGAAAGTTGCCACCCTTTTCAGTTGCTGGTTTAGCCAGTCACGTGAGATCGCACCAGAGAGGGGTCAGGTGCAAACTCCTGTGAATGCAACCTGACCGGAAAGACCTGCAGGTTACTTGCGCGAGTTTTGTGACAAGGTTTGTAAGACCGTTGCTAAACTCAAGCGTCAAATGGTTGTACACAGGGGCAGGTAAGTTTCCAACATGGGTAACACAGACAAACTTTATGTCTGCCACGTCTGTAAAAGAGGTATTAAAAGTGAAGCTGGCCTTAAGAATCCCTTACGGGCCCATAGCAGAGCGAGAGCTCGGGTTTAAATGATGAAAATAATAAAATTAGAATGAAGAGCATAAAAAGCCATCAAGTGAAGAGATGGCCTTCTTTTGTAAAGAAGTGAAAATCATCATATATGTATGGCAGTCTTTGATTCCAGACACTGTTGTCCTCCAAAGATCTGAATGTCACAGCATTGAAACGATAATAATCCTCAACCAGATGCGGTGGGCAGGACACGCTTGGAGAATATGGGGGAATAACAGAACTCTCAAAGAACTTTTCTACCAGGAACTGAAAACAGGAAATCCTTCAAAACACAAGTCTAGGAAGAGGTTTAAAGATAATCTGAAGGATAATCTGAAGGGTAATCTAAATGCGTCGTACATGGATGTTAATAGATTTGGTTTGTTTTGTTTTACGGCATATCAACCTCAATTGGTTATGTAATGCCGACCAGATTTTTATTGCTGGTAATAATTTTTATCTATCTATCTATCTATCTATCTATCTATCTATCTATCTATCTATCTATCTATCTATCTATCTATCTATCTCATTCTGTTCATAACCTATCTATCTATCTATCTATCTATCTATCTCAGTATATATTGGTTTGGTATGTTTTGTTTTACGGCATACCAACGTCAATGGGTTATTTACTGCCGACCAGATTTTTATTGCTGGTAATAATTTTTATCTATCTATCTATCTATCTATCTATCTATCTATCTATCTATCTATCTATCTATCTATCTATCTATCTCATTCTGTTCATAATCTATCTATCTATCTATCTATCTATCTATCTATCTATCTATCTATCTCAGTATATATTGGTTTGGTATGTTTTGTTTTACGGCATACCAACCTCAATGGGTTATTTAATGCTGACCAGATTTTTATTGCTGGTAATAAGTTTTTTCAAAAATGTATTGCTGGTATTTTTACTATAAAACCCTATCTTTGGTCGTTCTCAATAATCTCCGGTGACATTCGCTTTGTGAGATGTGGTTTGCTTTGTTAGGTTTTACCATATATGAAACTCAGTGGGTTATTTAATGCCGATACATTTTTTATTGCTGGTAATATTTTCTTTTATAGTGTTGACAATATTTTTTCAAAAATGTATTGCTAGTAATTTTTTTTTCAAAAATATATTGCTGGTAATATTTTTTTCAAAAAAGTATTGCAGGTAAATTACTGGTAAAATCTTTCTTCAAAAATGTATTGCTGGTAACATTTTTTCCTAAAAAATATATTGCCGGTATTAAAACCTATTTTTACACTTTCATAGGGTATTGATCCCAGTTTTGGGGGTTAACTATTTACCTATATCAGGGACCCTAAAAGATGCTGCCACCCCGTGTCAGTGGGAACCTGGGAACACCAGCAATTAAGAGGTGGTTCCACGCTCCTCAAAATCTCCTGAACAGTGGCCTTGCTGTTGGACATAGTTTATCGTTATACCCTGGACACGGATGTAGTTTATCGTCTTACCCTGCACACGGATGTTGTTTATCGTCTTACCCTGCACACGGATGTAGTTTATCGTCTTACCCTGCACACGGATGTAGTTTATCGTCTTACCCTGCACACGGATGTAATTTATCGTCTTACCCTGCACACGGATGTAGTTTATCGTCTTACCCTGCACACGGATGTAGTTTACCGTCTTACCCGGCACACGGATGTAATTTATTGTCTTACTCTGCACACGGATGTAGTTTATCGTCTTACCCTGCACACGGATGTTGTTTATCGTCTTACCCTGCACACGGATGTAGTTTATCGTCTTACGCTGCACACGGATGTAGTTTATCGTCTTACCCAGGAAATATGATAAACAACATCTGTGTCCAAATTTTATCACAGTTACAATGAGTTGATGTGGGCTTTCGAGAAGAACTGAACGACGGAAGGTGAATTTTTCAACAGCGTAATTGAATCTTACTGGAATGTGAAGCTCCTTTATGGCAATAAAGATAAGGACAACTGTCCGAACAATGTAAATAGAGTAAATATCTAAAATACCTCACCTCAGAAATAGAGACAGATAAAGAAACTAGGACTTTACCTTTTGAAGTATAAGATTGCTATACGAAAACGGAAGGTATTTAGCATCAATGCCAGAAATAACTTTTGTTTTCGGGTATCAACTTTGTAGTATTGTTGACGTTATATTTTGGAATACAATTTCTTTAAGAAACTGTAGGATATTATATGGATAAATGTCATGAAAGAATTCTTTTATGATGGTTGGTGTATTATTGGTATATTTTATATATTTCTGAGATGAGGTATTATGTACACTATTTACATTATTCGGACTATTGTCCTCATCTTTGTTGCCATATTTATCACCTTTCAGTATCTGTCTATATTTCTGAGATGAGGTATTATGTACACTATTTACATTATTCGGACTATTGTCCTCATCTTTGTTGCCATATCTATCACCCTTCAGTATCGGTCTATATTTCTGAGATGAGGTATTATGTACACTATTTACATTATTCGGACTATTGTCCGCATCTTTATTGCCATATTTATCACCCTTCTGTATCGGTCTATATTTCTGAGATGAGGTATTATGTACACTATTTACATTATTCGGACCATTGTCCTCATCTTTATTGCCATATTTATCACCCTTCAGTATCGGTCTATATTTCTGAGATGAGGTATTATGTACATTATTTACATTATTCGGACTATTGTCCTCATCTTTGTTGCCATATTTATCACCCTTCAGTATCTGTCTATATTTCTGAGATGAGGTATTATGTACACTATTAACATTATTCGGACTATTGTCCTCGTCTTTGTTGCCATATTTATCACAACGTTTCGGCCGTTCTACGCTATGACTGTCTTCATGTGGTTGGAATGTCGAACTGAACCCTTTATCCACTGTGCCATATGTCCTTAAGGCGTTGGCTAGATCCTTTGACAGTGTGAGCTCAATACCTGGTTAAGGCAGTGGAGAACTTGGAGAGCTGAATTAACAGGAGATAACTGATAACTGACATCCATTAGACATGGCACTAACACTGACATGATATTTTCATTCACTCCTAGGTGTGCCGTTGCTTAAAAAGGTTGAGAACCCCTCCCCCAGGTATTACTTAATACCGAAATCCTTACATTTTGAACGCATTTTTCATGCCTTCAACTACAGATAAATCGTATTGCTGGTCATTTTATTATAAATATGTATTCTTGGTTATTTTTATACAAAAATGTATTACTGGTATTTTTTCTATAAATATGTATTTTTATACTTTCATAGAGGTTCGTTTTTGCTTTGTGGGTTCACTATTTGCCCATAGTTGAGACCCTAACTGATGTTAACACCCCGCGGTCAGGGTGGACCTGGGAGCAACACCAATTAAGAGTGGGTTCAATGCTTTTTAAAACATCCCGTGCAGAAACCTTGCTGCAGGATGTAGTTTATCATCATAACCAGAACTCGGTCTGAGTCGTCAATAATATAAGTGCCGGATGGCTGTAAAAAGGCACTGTTGACTATTTACGTCTCATTTGTTTAAATAACGCACTGACTATTGTTTGCATCACATGGCAATAATTATAAGTAAAATGTTGCATTAAATAAGTACCCAAGTAATCGTTTTAAGTTTTAATGAAACTGTTTTGCATTTATCATATTCTTCAAACCTTATTTTCTACGCATTTACAGAAGTAACGATGTAATCTTTCTAAGTAACGCGACTAATCGGAGGAAGTAACGTCTAATGTGTTCCGTTTATTCATAACATAATCTAGTGATAAACGTTTTTTTCTTGTGATAAACGTTTTTTTATTATCATGAAACTACGGAATTACTGGTGAGAGTCTTTATATACAAGAGAAATAAAGAAAATAATTGCTTATCAAATATTCTCTTGTTTTAATATTTCATGTCAGGCTCAAAGAAATGTTTGAAGCCCCATTTCCAATTTAACCTAATTTCTCATAACCTGAATTGCGCACGCGTATTAACTGCATGACTCAACCTGATAAAACACGTCGGTTGTTTTTCTTTTTTATAAGATATAACAGTAGATAGGTTCGCCTGTCATCCGGTTCAAACTCCTCCCCGGTCTTGTAAACAAGAGTAGAAAACTATCATTGTTTCCTCTTTAGGATTGGGTTTCCGGTTCCTTCTAAAGTCTACTTCAGCTCTATACTTCTAACGTCTCCGCCTAAACTCTGAAGTGTTATTTATTTTCTTCCTTCAGTAGGAGTAGATAGGTTTTTTGAATAGGTGTAGAGGTTTATCCCTTGTTTCCAGTTTAGGATTGGGTTTCCGGTTCCTTCTAAAGTCTACTTCAACTCTATACTTCTAACGTCTCCGCCTAAACTCTGAAATGTTATTTATTTATTTTCTTCCTTCAGTAGGAGTAGATAGGTTTTTTGAATAGGTGTAGAGGTTTGTCCCTTGTTTCCTGTTTAGGATTGGGTTTCCGGTTCCTTCTAAAGTCTACTTCAACTCTATACTTCTAACGTCTCCGCCTAAACTTTGAAATGTTATTTATTTATTTTCTTCCTTCAGTAGGAGTAGATAGGTTTTTTGAATAGGTGTAGAGGTTTATCCCTTGTTTCCTGTTTAGGATTGGGTTTCCGGTTCCTTCTAAAGTCTACTTCAACTCTATACTTCTAACGTCTCCGCCTAAACTCTGAAATGTTATTTATTTATTTTCTTCCTTCAGTCGGAGTAGATAGGTTTTTTGAATAGGTGTAGAGGTTTGTCCCTTGTTTCCTGTTTAGGATTGGGTTTCCGGTTCCTTCTAAAGTCTACTTCAACTCTATACTTCTAACGTCTCCGCTTACACTCTGAAATGTTATTTATTTTCTTCCTTCAGTCGGAGTAGATAGGTTTTTTGAATAGGAGTAGAGGTTTATCCCTTGTTTCCTGTTTAGGGTTGGGTTTCCGGTTCCTTCTAAAGTCTACTTCAACTCTATACTTCTAACGTCTCCGCTTACACTCTGAAATGTTATTTATTTTCTTCCTTCAGTCGGAGTAGATAGGTTTTTTGAATAGGAGTAGAGGTTTATCCCTTGTTTCCTGTTTAGGGTTGGGTTTCCGGTTCCTTCTAAAGTCTACTTCAACTCTATACTTCTAACGTCTCCGCCTAAACTCTGAAATGTTATTTATTTATTTTCTTCCTTCAGCAGGAGTAGATAGATGTTTTGAATAGAAGTAGAGGTTTATCCCTTGTTTCCAGTTTAGGATTGGGTTTCCGGTTCCTTCTAAAGTCTACTTCAACTCTATACTTCTAACGTCTCCGCCTAAACTCTGAAATGTTATTTATTTATTTTCTTCCTTCAGCAGGAGTAGATAGATGTTTTGAATAGAAGTAGAGGTTTATCCCTTGTTTCCAGTTTAGGATTGGGTTTCCGGTTCCTTCTAAAGTCTACTTCAACTCTATACTTCTAACGTCTCCGCCTAAACTCTGAAATGTTATTTATTTATTTTCTTCCTTCAGCAGGAGTAGATAGATGTTTTGAATAGAAGTAGAGGTTTATCCCTTGTTTCCAGTTTAGGATTGGGTTTCCGGTTCCTTCTAAAGTCTACTTCAATTCTATACTTCTAACGTCTCCGCCTAAACTCTGAAATGTTATTTATTTATTTTCTTCCTTCAGCAGGAGTAGATAGATGTTTTGAATAGAAGTAGAGGTTTATCCCTTGTTTCCTGTTTAGGATTGGGTTTCCGGTTCCTTCTAAAGTCTACTTCAACTCTATACTTCTAACGTCTCCGCCTAAACTCTGAAATGTTATTTATTTATTTTCTTCCTTCAGTAGGAGTAGATAGGTTTTTTGAATAGGTGTAGAGGTTTATCCCTTGTTTCCTGTTTAGGATTGGGTTTCCGGTTCCTTCTAAAGTCTACTTCAAATCTATACTTCTAACGTCTCCGCCTAAACTCTGAAATGTTATTTATTTATTTTCTTCCTTCAGTAGGAGTAGATAGGTTTTTTGAATAGGAGTAGAGGTTTATCCCTTGTTTCCTGTTTAGGATTGGGTTTCCGGTTCCTTCTAAAGTCTACTTCAACTCTATACTTCTAACGTCTCCGCCTAAACTCTGAAATGTTATTTATTTATTTTCTTCCTTCAGCAGGAGTAGATAGATGTTTTGAATAGAAGTAGAGGTTTATCCCTTGTTTCCTGTTTAGGATTGGGTTTCCGGTTCCTTCTAAAGTCTACTTCAACTCTATACTTCTAACGTCTCCGCCTAAACTCTGAAATGTTATTTATTTATTTTCTTCCTTCAGTAGGAGTAGATAGGTTTTTTGAATAGGAGTAGAGGTTTATCCCTTGTTTCCTGTTTAGGATTGGGTTTCCGGTTCCTTCTAAAGTCTACTTCAACTCTATACTTCTAACGTCTCCGCCTAAACTCTGAAATGTTATTTATTTATTTTCTTCCTTCAGTAGGAGTAGATAGGTTTTTTGAATAGGTGTAGAGGTTTATCCCTTGTTTCCTGTTTAGGATTGGGTTTCCGGTTCCTTCTAAAGTCTACTTCAAATCTATACTTCTAACGTCTCCGCCTAAACTCTGAAATGTTATTTATTTATTTTCTTCCTTCAGTAGGAGTAGATAGGTTTTTTGAATAGGAGTAGAGGTTTATCCCTTGTTTCCTGTTTAGGATTGGGTTTCCGGTTCCTTCTAAAGTCTACTTCAACTCTATACTTCTAACGTCTCCGCCTAAACTCTGAAATGTTATTTATTTATTTTCTTCCTTCAGCAGGAGTAGGTAGATGTTTTGAATAGAAGTAGAGGTTTATCCCTTGTTTCCTGTTTAGGATTGGGTTTCCGGTTCCTTCTAAAGTCTACTTCAACTCTATACTTCTAACGTCTCCGCCTAAACTCTGAAATGTTATTTATTTATTTTCTTCCTTCAGTAGGAGTAGATAGGTTTTTTGAATAGGAGTAGAGGTTTATCCCTTGTTTCCTGTTTAGGATTGGGTTTCCGGTTCCTTCTAAAGTCTACTTCAACTCTATACTTCTAACGTCTCCGCCTAAACTCTGAAATGTTATTTATTTATTTTCTTCCTTCAGTCGGAGTAGATAGGTTTTTTGAATAGGAGTAGAGGTTTATCCCTTGTTTCCTGTTTAGGATTGGGTTTCCGGTTCCTTCTAAAGTCTACTTCAACTCTATACTTCTAACGTCTCCGCCTAAACTCTGAAATGTTATTTATTTATTTTCTTCCTTCAGCAGGAGTAGATAGATGTTTTGAATAGAAGTAGAGGTTTATCCCTTGTTTCCAGTTTAGGATTGGGTTTCCGGTTCCTTCTAAAGTCTACTTCAACTCTATACTTCTAACGTCTCCGCCTAAACTCTGAAATGTTATTTATTTATTTTCTTCCTTCAGTAGGAGTAGATAGGTTTTTTGAATAGGAGTAGAGGTTTATCCCTTGTTTCCTGTTTAGGATTGGGTTTCCGGTTCCTTCTAAAGTCTACTTCAACTCTATACTTCTAACGTCTCCGCCTAAACTCTGAAATGTTATTTATTTATTTTCTTCCTTCAGTCGGAGTAGATAGGTTTTTTGAATAGGAGTAGAGGTTTATCCCTTGTTTCCTGTTTAGGATTGGGTTTCCGGTTCCTTCTAAAGTCTACTTCAACTCTATACTTCTAACGTCTCCGCCTAAACTCTAAAATGTTATTTATTTATTTTCTTCCTTCAGTCGGAGTAGATAGGTTTTTTGAATAGGAGTAGAGGTTTATCCCTTGTTTCCAGTTTAGGATTGGGTTTCCGGTTCCTTCTAAAGTCTACTTCAGCTCTATACTTCTAACGTCTCCGCCTAAACTCTGAAATGTTATTTATTTATTTTCTTTCTTCAGTCGGAGTAGATAGGTTTTTTGAATAGGAGTAGAGGTTTATCCCTTGTTTCCAGTTTAGGATTGGGTTTCCGGTTCCTTCTAAAGTCTACTTCAACTCTATACTTCTAACGTCTCCGCCTAAACTCTGAAATGTTATTTATTTATTTTCTTCCTTCAGTCGGAGTAGATAGGTTTTTTGAATAGGAGTCGAGGTTTATCCCTTGTTTCCTGTTTAGGATTGGGTTTCCGGTTCCTTCTAAAGTCTACTTCAACTCTATACTTCTAACGTCTCCGCCTAAACTCTGAAATGTTATTTATTTATTTTCTTCCTTCAGTCGGAGTAGATAGGTTTTTTGAATAGGAGTAGAGGTTTATCCCTTGTTTCCTGTTTAGGATTGGGTTTCCGGTTCCTTCTAAAGTCTACTTCAACTCTATGCTTCTAACGTCTCCGCCTAAACTCTGAAGTGTTATTTATTTTCTTCCTTCAGTAGTAGTAGATAGGTTTTTTGAATAGGAGTAGAGGTTTATCCCTTGTTTCCAGTTTAGGATTGGGTTTCCGGTTCCTTCTAAAGTCTACTTCAACTCTATACTTCTAACGTCTCCGCCTAAACTCTGAAGTGTTATTTATTTTCTTCCTTCAGTAGTAGTAGATAGGTTTTTTGAATAGGTGTAGAGGTTTATCCCTTGTTTCCAGTTTAGGATTGGGTTTCCGGTTCCTTCTAAAGTCTACTTCAACTCTATACTTCTAACGTCTCCCCCTAAACTCTGAAATGTTATTTATTTATTTTCTTCCTTCAGTCGGAGTAGATAGGTTTTTTGAATAGGAGTAGAGGTTTATCCCTTGTTTCCTGTTTAGGATTGGGTTTCCGGTTCCTTCTAAAGTCTACTTCAACTCTATACTTCTAACGTCTCCGCCTAAACTCTGAAATGTTATTTATTTATTTTCTTACTTCAGTAGGAGTAGATAGGTTTTTTGAATAGGAGTAGAGGTTTATCCCTTGTTTCCAGTTTAGGATTGGGTTTCCGGTTCCTTCTAAAGTCTACTTCAACTCTATACTTCTAACGTCTCCGCCTAAACTCTGAAGTGTTATTTATTTTCTTCCTTCAGTAGTAGTAGATAGGTTTTTTGAATAGGTGTAGAGGTTTATCCCTTGTTTCCAGTTTAGGATTGGGTTTCCGGTTCCTTCTAAAGTCTACTTCAACTCTATACTTCTAACGTCTCCGCCTAAACTCTGAAATGTTATTTATTTATTTTCTTCCTTCAGTCGGAGTAGATAGGTTTTTTGAATAGGAGTAGAGGTTTATCCCTTGTTTCCTGTTTAGGATTGGGTTTCCGGTTCCTTCTAAAGTCTACTTCAACTCTATACTTCTAACGTCTCCGCCTAAACTCTGAAATGTTATTTATTTATTTTCTTCCTTCAGTAGGAGTAGATAGGTTTTTTGAATAGGAGTAGAGGTTTATCCCTTGTTTCCTGTTTAGGATTGGGTTTCCGGTTCCTTCTAAAGTCTACTTCAACTCTATACTTCTAACGTCTCCGCCTAAACTCTGAAATGTTATTTATTTATTTTCTTCCTTCAGTAGGAGTAGATAGGTTTTTTGAATAGGAGTAGAGGTTTATCCCTTGTTTCCTGTTTAGGATTGGGTTTCCGGTTCCTTCTAAAGTCTACTTCAACTCTATACTTCTAACGTCTCCGCCTAAACTCTGAAATGTTATTTATTTATTTTCTTCCTTCAGTAGGAGTAGATAGGTTTTTTGAATAGGAGTAGAGGTTTATCCCTTGTTTCCTGTTTAGGATTGGGTTTCCGGTTCCTTCTAAAGTCTACTTCAACTCTATACTTCTAACGTCTCCGCCTAAACTCTGAAATGTTATTTATTTATTTTCTTCCTTCAGTCGGAGTAGATAGGTTTTTTGAATAGGAGTAGAGGTTTATCCCTTGTTTCCTGTTTAGGATTGGGTTTCCGGTTCCTTCTAAAGTCTACTTCAACTCTATACTTCTAACGTCTCCGCCTAAACTCTGAAATGTTATTTATTTATTTTCTTCCTTCAGTAGGAGTAGATAGGTTTTTTGAATAGGAGTAGAGGTTTATCCCTTGTTTCCTGTTTAGGATTGGGTTTCCGGTTCCTTCTAAAGTCTACTTCAACTCTATACTTCTAACGTCTCCGCCTAAACTCTGAAATGTTATTTATTTATTTTCTTCCTTCAGTCGGAGTAGATAGGTTTTTTGAATAGGAGTAGAGGTTTATCCCTTGTTTCCAGTTTAGGATTGGGTTTCCGGTTCCTTCTAAAGTCTACTTCAACTCTATACTTCTAACGTCTCCGCCTAAACTCTGAAGTGTTATTTATTTTCTTCCTTCAGTAGTAGTAGATAGGTTTTTTGAATAGGTGTAGAGGTTTATCCCTTGTTTCCAGTTTAGGATTGGGTTTCCGGTTCCTTCTAAAGTCTACTTCAACTCTATACTTCTAACGTCTCCGCCTAAACTCTGAAATGTTATTTATTTATTTTCTTCCTTCAGTCGGAGTAGATAGGTTTTTTGAATAGGAGTAGAGGTTTATCCCTTGTTTCCTGTTTAGGATTGGGTTTCCGGTTCCTTCTAAAGTCTACTTCAACTCTATACTTCTAACGTCTCCGCCTAAACTCTGAAATGTTATTTATTTATTTTCTTCCTTCAGTCGGAGTAGATAGGTTTTTTGAATAGGAGTAGAGGTTTATCCCTTGTTTCCTGTTTAGGATTGGGTTTCCGGTTCCTTCTAAAGTCTACTTCAACTCTATACTTCTAACGTCTCCGCCTAATCTCTGAAATGTTATTTATTTATTTTCTTCCTTCAGTAGGAGTAGATAGGTTTTTTGAATAGGAGTAGAGGTTTATCCCTTGTTTCCTGTTTAGGATTGGGTTTCCGGTTCCTTCTAAAGTCTACTTCAACTCTATACTTCTAACGTCTCCGCCTAAACTCTGAAATGTTATTTATTTATTTTCTTCCTTCAGTCGGAGTAGATAGGTTTTTTGAATAGGAGTAGAGGTTTATCCCTTGTTTCCAGTTTAGGATTGGGTTTCCGGTTCCTTCTAAAGTCTACTTCAACTCTATACTTCTAACGTCTCCGCCTAAACTCTGAAGTGTTATTTATTTTCTTCCTTCAGTAGTAGTAGATAGGTTTTTTGAATAGGTGTAGAGGTTTATCCCTTGTTTCCAGTTTAGGATTGGGTTTCCGGTTCCTTCTAAAGTCTACTTCAACTCTATACTTCTAACGTCTCCGCCTAAACTCTGAAATGTTATTTATTTATTTTCTTCCTTCAGTCGGAGTAGATAGGTTTTTTGAATAGGAGTAGAGGTTTATCCCTTGTTTCCTGTTTAGGATTGGGTTTCCGGTTCCTTCTAAAGTCTACTTCAACTCTATACTTCTAACGTCTCCGCCTAAACTCTGAAATGTTATTTATTTATTTTCTTCCTTCAGTCGGAGTAGATAGGTTTTTTGAATAGGAGTAGAGGTTTATCCCTTGTTTCCTGTTTAGGATTGGGTTTCCGGTTCCTTCTAAAGTCTACTTCAACTCTATACTTCTAACGTCTCCGCCTAAACTCTGAAATGTTATTTATTTATTTTCTTCCTTCAGTCGGAGTAGATAGGTTTTTTGAATAGGAGTAGAGGTTTATCCCTTGTTTCCAGTTTAGGATTGGGTTTCCGGTTCCTTCTAAAGTCTACTTCAACTCTATACTTCTAACGTCTCTGCCTAAACTCTGAAGTGTTATTTATTTTCTTCCTTCAGTAGTAGTAGATAGGTTTTTTGAATAGGTGTAGAGGTTTATCCCTTGTTTCCAGTTTAGGATTGGGTTTCCGGTTCCTTCTAAAGTCTACTTCAACTCTATACTTCTAACGTCTCCGCCTAAACTCTGAAATGTTATTTATTTATTTTCTTCCTTCAGTCGGAGTAGATAGGTTTTTTGAATAGGAGTAGAGGTTTATCCCTTGTTTCCAGTTTAGGATTGGGTTTCCGGTTCCTTCTAAAGTCTACTTCAACTCTATACTTCTAACGTCTCCGCCTAAACTCTGAAATGTTATTTATTTATTTTCTTCCTTCAGCAGGAGTAGATAGATGTTTTGAATAGAAGTAGAGGTTTATCCCTTGTTTCCAGTTTAGGATTGGGTTTCCGGTTCCTTCTAAAGTCTACTTCAACTCTATACTTCTAACGTCTCTGCCTAAACTCTGAAGTGTTATTTATTTTCTTCCTTCAGTAGTAGTAGATAGGTTTTTTGAATAGGTGTAGAGGTTTATCCCTTGTTTCCAGTTTAGGATTGGGTTTCCGGTTCCTTCTAAAGTCTACTTCAACTCTATACTTCTAACGTCTCCGCCTAAACTCTGAAGTGTTATTTATTTTCTTCCTTCAGTAGTAGTAGATAGGTTTTTTGAATAGGTGTAGAGGTTTATCCCTTGTTTCCAGTTTAGGATTGGGTTTCCGGTTCCTTCTAAAGTCTACTTCAACTCTATACTTCTAACGTCTCCCCCTAAACTCTGAAATGTTATTTATTTATTTTCTTCCTTCAGTCGGAGTAGATAGGTTTTTTGAATAGGAGTAGAGGTTTATCCCTTGTTTCCTGTTTAGGATTGGGTTTCCGGTTCCTTCTAAAGTCTACTTCAACTCTATACTTCTAACGTCTCCGCCTAAACTCTGAAATGTTATTTATTTATTTTCTTACTTCAGTAGGAGTAGATAGGTTTTTTGAATAGGAGTAGAGGTTTATCCCTTGTTTCCAGTTTAGGATTGGGTTTCCGGTTCCTTCTAAAGTCTACTTCAACTCTATACTTCTAACGTCTCCGCCTAAACTCTGAAGTGTTATTTATTTTCTTCCTTCAGTAGTAGTAGATAGGTTTTTTGAATAGGTGTAGAGGTTTATCCCTTGTTTCCAGTTTAGGATTGGGTTTCCGGTTCCTTCTAAAGTCTACTTCAACTCTATACTTCTAACGTCTCCGCCTAAACTCTGAAATGTTATTTATTTATTTTCTTCCTTCAGTCGGAGTAGATAGGTTTTTTGAATAGGAGTAGAGGTTTATCCCTTGTTTCCTGTTTAGGATTGGGTTTCCGGTTCCTTCTAAAGTCTACTTCAACTCTATACTTCTAACGTCTCCGCCTAAACTCTGAAATGTTATTTATTTATTTTCTTCCTTCAGTAGGAGTAGATAGGTTTTTTGAATAGGAGTAGAGGTTTATCCCTTGTTTCCTGTTTAGGATTGGGTTTCCGGTTCCTTCTAAAGTCTACTTCAACTCTATACTTCTAACGTCTCCGCCTAAACTCTGAAATGTTATTTATTTATTTTCTTCCTTCAGTAGGAGTAGATAGGTTTTTTGAATAGGAGTAGAGGTTTATCCCTTGTTTCCTGTTTAGGATTGGGTTTCCGGTTCCTTCTAAAGTCTACTTCAACTCTATACTTCTAACGTCTCCGCCTAAACTCTGAAATGTTATTTATTTATTTTCTTCCTTCAGTAGGAGTAGATAGGTTTTTTGAATAGGAGTAGAGGTTTATCCCTTGTTTCCTGTTTAGGATTGGGTTTCCGGTTCCTTCTAAAGTCTACTTCAACTCTATACTTCTAACGTCTCCGCCTAAACTCTGAAATGTTATTTATTTATTTTCTTCCTTCAGTCGGAGTAGATAGGTTTTTTGAATAGGAGTAGAGGTTTATCCCTTGTTTCCTGTTTAGGATTGGGTTTCCGGTTCCTTCTAAAGTCTACTTCAACTCTATACTTCTAACGTCTCCGCCTAAACTCTGAAATGTTATTTATTTATTTTCTTCCTTCAGTAGGAGTAGATAGGTTTTTTGAATAGGAGTAGAGGTTTATCCCTTGTTTCCTGTTTAGGATTGGGTTTCCGGTTCCTTCTAAAGTCTACTTCAACTCTATACTTCTAACGTCTCCGCCTAAACTCTGAAATGTTATTTATTTATTTTCTTCCTTCAGTCGGAGTAGATAGGTTTTTTGAATAGGAGTAGAGGTTTATCCCTTGTTTCCAGTTTAGGATTGGGTTTCCGGTTCCTTCTAAAGTCTACTTCAACTCTATACTTCTAACGTCTCCGCCTAAACTCTGAAGTGTTATTTATTTTCTTCCTTCAGTAGTAGTAGATAGGTTTTTTGAATAGGTGTAGAGGTTTATCCCTTGTTTCCAGTTTAGGATTGGGTTTCCGGTTCCTTCTAAAGTCTACTTCAACTCTATACTTCTAACGTCTCCGCCTAAACTCTGAAATGTTATTTATTTATTTTCTTCCTTCAGTCGGAGTAGATAGGTTTTTTGAATAGGAGTAGAGGTTTATCCCTTGTTTCCTGTTTAGGATTGGGTTTCCGGTTCCTTCTAAAGTCTACTTCAACTCTATACTTCTAACGTCTCCGCCTAAACTCTGAAATGTTATTTATTTATTTTCTTCCTTCAGTCGGAGTAGATAGGTTTTTTGAATAGGAGTAGAGGTTTATCCCTTGTTTCCTGTTTAGGATTGGGTTTCCGGTTCCTTCTAAAGTCTACTTCAACTCTATACTTCTAACGTCTCCGCCTAATCTCTGAAATGTTATTTATTTATTTTCTTCCTTCAGTAGGAGTAGATAGGTTTTTTGAATAGGAGTAGAGGTTTATCCCTTGTTTCCTGTTTAGGATTGGGTTTCCGGTTCCTTCTAAAGTCTACTTCAACTCTATACTTCTAACGTCTCCGCCTAAACTCTGAAATGTTATTTATTTATTTTCTTCCTTCAGTCGGAGTAGATAGGTTTTTTGAATAGGAGTAGAGGTTTATCCCTTGTTTCCAGTTTAGGATTGGGTTTCCGGTTCCTTCTAAAGTCTACTTCAACTCTATACTTCTAACGTCTCCGCCTAAACTCTGAAGTGTTATTTATTTTCTTCCTTCAGTAGTAGTAGATAGGTTTTTTGAATAGGTGTAGAGGTTTATCCCTTGTTTCCAGTTTAGGATTGGGTTTCCGGTTCCTTCTAAAGTCTACTTCAACTCTATACTTCTAACGTCTCCGCCTAAACTCTGAAATGTTATTTATTTATTTTCTTCCTTCAGTCGGAGTAGATAGGTTTTTTGAATAGGAGTAGAGGTTTATCCCTTGTTTCCTGTTTAGGATTGGGTTTCCGGTTCCTTCTAAAGTCTACTTCAACTCTATACTTCTAACGTCTCCGCCTAAACTCTGAAATGTTATTTATTTATTTTCTTCCTTCAGTCGGAGTAGATAGGTTTTTTGAATAGGAGTAGAGGTTTATCCCTTGTTTCCTGTTTAGGATTGGGTTTCCGGTTCGTTCTAAAGTCTACTTCAACTCTATACTTCTAACGTCTCCGCCTAAACTCTGAAATGTTATTTATTTATTTTCTTCCTTCAGTCGGAGTAGATAGGTTTTTTGAATAGGAGTAGAGGTTTATCCCTTGTTTCCAGTTTAGGATTGGGTTTCCGGTTCCTTCTAAAGTCTACTTCAACTCTATACTTCTAACGTCTCCGCCTAAACTCTGAAATGTTATTTATTTATTTTCTTCCTTCAGTCGGAGTAGATATGTTTTTGAATAGGAGTCGAGGTTTATCCCTTGTTTCCTGTTCAGGATTGGATTTCCGGTTCCTTCTAAAGTCTACTTCAACTCTATACTTCTAACGTCTCCGCCTAAACTCTGAAATGTTATTTATTTATTTTCTTCCTTCAGCAGGAGTAGATAGATGTTTTGAATAGGAGTAGAGGTTTATCCCTTGTTTCCTGTTTAGGATTGGGTTTCCGGTTCCTTCTAAAGTCTACTTCAACTCAATACTTCTAGCGTCTTCCCCTAAACTCTGAAATGTTATTTATTTATTTTCTTCCTTCAGTAGGAGTAGATAGGTTTTTTGAATAGGAGTAGAGGTTTATCCCTTGTTTCCTGTTTAGGATTGGGTTTCCGGTTCCTTCTAAAGTCTACTTCAATTCTATACTTCTAACGTCTCCGCCTAAACTCTGAAATGTTATTTATTTATTTTCTTCCTTCAGTCGGAGTAGATAGGTTTTTTGAATAGGAGTAGAGGTTTATCCCTTGTTTCCTGTTTAGGATTGGGTTTCCGGTTCCTTCTAAAGTCTACTTCAACTCTATACTTCTAACGTCTCCGCCTAAACTCTGAAATGTTATTTATTTATTTTCTTCCTTCAGTCGGAGTAGATAGGTTTTTTGAATAGGAGTAGAGGTTTATCCCTTGTTTCCTGTTTAGGATTGGGTTTCCGGTTCCTTCTAAAGTCTACTTCAACTCTATACTTCTAACGTCTCCGCCTAAACTCTGAAATGTTATTTATTTTCTTCCTTCAGTAGGAGTAGATAGGTTTTTTGAATAGGAGTAGAGGTTTATCCCTTGTTTCCTGTTTAGGATTGGGTTTCCGGTTCCTTCTAAAGTCTACTTCAACTCTATACTTCTAACGTCTCCGCCTAAACTCTGAAATGTTATTTATTTATTTTCTTCCTTCAGTAGGAGTAGATAGGTTTTTTGAATAGGAGTAGAGGTTTATCCCTTGTTTCCTGTTTAGGATTGGGTTTCCGGTTCCTTCTAAAGTCTACTTCAACTCTATACTTCTAACGTCTCCGCCTAAACTCTGAAATGTTATTTATTTATTTTCTTCCTTCAGTAGGAGTAGATAGGTTTTTTGAATAGGAGTAGAGGTTTATCCCTTGTTTCCTGTTTAGGATTGGGTTTCCGGTTCCTTCTAAAGTCTACTTCAACTCTATACTTCTAACGTCTCCGCCTAAACTCTGAAATGTTATTTATTTATTTTCTTCCTTCAGTCGGAGTAGATAGGTTTTTTGAATAGGAGTAGAGGTTTATCCCTTGTTTCCTGTTTAGGATTGGGTTTCCGGTTCCTTCTAAAGTCTACTTCAACTCTATACTTCTAACGTCTCCGCCTAAACTCTGAAATGTTATTTATTTATTTTCTTCCTTCAGTAGGACTAGATAGGTTTTTTGAATAGGAGTAGAGGTTTATCCCTTGTTTCCTGTTTAGGATTGGGTTTCCGGTTCCTTCTAAAGTCTACTTCAACTCTATACTTCTAACGTCTCCGCCTAAACTCTGAAATGTTATTTATTTATTTTCTTCCTTCAGTAGGAGTAGATAGGTTTTTTGAATAGGAGTAGAGGTTTATCCCTTGTTTCCTGTTTAGGATTGGGTTTCCGGTTCCTTCTAAAGTCTACTTCAACTCTATACTTCTAACGTCTCCGCCTAAACTCTGAAATGTTATTTATTTATTTTCTTCCTTCAGTCGGAGTAGATAGGTTTTTTGAATAGGAGTAGAGGTTTATCCCTTGTTTCCTGTTTAGGATTGGGTTTCCGGTTCCTTCTAAAGTCTACTTCAACTCTATACTTCTAACGTCTCCGCCTAAACTCTGAAATGTTATTTATTTATTTTCTTCCTTCAGTCGGAGTAGATAGGTTTTTTGAATAGGAGTAGAGGTTTATCCCTTGTTTCCTGTTTAGGATTGGGTTTCCGGTTCCTTCTAAAGTCTACTTCAACTCTATACTTCTAACGTCTCCGCCTAAACTCTGAAATGTTATTTATTTATTTTCTTCCTTCAGTAGGAGTAGATAGGTTTTTTGAATAGGAGTAGAGGTTTATCCCTTGTTTCCTGTTTAGGATTGGGTTTCCGGTTCCTTCTAAAGTCTACTTCAACTCTATACTTCTAACGTCTCCGCCTAAACTCTGAAATGTTATTTATTTATTTTCTTCCTTCAGTCGGAGTAGATAGGTTTTTTGAATAGGAGTAGAGGTTTATCCCTTGTTTCCTGTTTAGGATTGGGTTTCCGGTTCCTTCTAAAGTCTACTTCAACTCTATACTTCTAACGTCTCCGCCTAAACTCTGAAATGTTATTTATTTATTTTCTTCCTTCAGTCGGAGTAGATAGGTTTTTTGAATAGGAGTAGAGGTTTATCCCTTGTTTCCTGTTTAGGATTGGGTTTCCGGTTCCTTCTAAAGTCTACTTCAATTCTATACGTCTAACGTCTCCGCCTAAACTCTGAAATGTTATTTATTTATTTTCTTCCTTCAGTTGGAGTAGATAGGTTTTTTGAATAGGAGTAGAGGTTTATCCCTTGTTTCCAGTTTAGGATTGGGTTTCCGGTTCCTTCTAAAGTCTACTTCAACTCTATACTTCTAACGTCTCCGCCTAAACTCTGAAATGTTATTTATTTATTTTCTTCCTTCAGTCGGAGTAGATAGGTTTTTTGAATAGGAGTAGAGGTTTATCCCTTGTTTCCTGTTTAGTATTGGGTTTCCGGTTCCTTCTAAAGTCTACTTCAACTCTATACTTCTAACGTCTCCGCCTAAACTCTGAAATGTTATTTATTTATTTTCTTCCTTCAGTCGGAGTAGATAGGTTTTTTGAATAGGAGTAGAGGTTTATCCCTTGTTTCCTGTTTAGGATTGGGTTTCCGGTTCCTTCTAAAGTCTACTTCAACTCTATACTTCTAACGTCTCCGCCTAAACTCTGAAATGTTATTTATTTATTTTCTTCCTTCAGTCGGAGTAGATATGTTTTTGAATAGGAGTCGAGGTTTATCCCTTGTTTCCTGTTCAGGATTGGATTTCCGGTTCCTTCTAAAGTCTACTTCAACTCTATACTTCTAACGTCTCCGCCTAAACTCTGAAATGTTATTTATTTATTTTCTTCCTTCAGCAGGAGTAGATAGATGTTTTGAATAGGAGTAGAGGTTTATCCCTTGTTTCCTGTTTAGGATTGGGTTTCCGGTTCCTTCTAAAGTCTACTTCAACTCAATACTTCTAGCGTCTTCCCCTAAACTCTGAAATGTTATTTATTTATTTTCTTCCTTCAGTAGGAGTAGATAGGTTTTTTGAATAGGAGTAGAGGTTTATCCCTTGTTTCCTGTTTAGGATTGGGTTTCCGGTTCCTTCTAAAGTCTACTTCAATTCTATACTTCTAACGTCTCCGCCTAAACTCTGAAATGTTATTTATTTATTTTCTTCCTTCAGTCGGAGTAGATAGGTTTTTTGAATAGGAGTAGAGGTTTATCCCTTGTTTCCTGTTTAGGATTGGGTTTCCGGTTCCTTCTAAAGTCTACTTCAACTCTATACTTCTAACGTCTCCGCCTAAACTCTGAAATGTTATTTATTTATTTTCTTCCTTCAGTCGGAGTAGATAGGTTTTTTGAATAGGAGTAGAGGTTTATCCCTTGTTTCCTGTTTAGGATTGGGTTTCCGGTTCCTTCTAAAGTCTACTTCAACTCTATACTTCTAACGTCTCCGCCTAAACTCTGAAATGTTATTTATTTTCTTCCTTCAGTAGGAGTAGATAGGTTTTTTGAATAGGAGTAGAGGTTTATCCCTTGTTTCCTGTTTAGGATTGGGTTTCCGGTTCCTTCTAAAGTCTACTTCAACTCTATACTTCTAACGTCTCCGCCTAAACTCTGAAATGTTATTTATTTATTTTCTTCCTTCAGTAGGAGTAGATAGGTTTTTTGAATAGGAGTAGAGGTTTATCCCTTGTTTCCTGTTTAGGATTGGGTTTCCGGTTCCTTCTAAAGTCTACTTCAACTCTATACTTCTAACGTCTCCGCCTAAACTCTGAAATGTTATTTATTTATTTTCTTCCTTCAGTAGGAGTAGATAGGTTTTTTGAATAGGAGTAGAGGTTTATCCCTTGTTTCCTGTTTAGGATTGGGTTTCCGGTTCCTTCTAAAGTCTACTTCAACTCTATACTTCTAACGTCTCCGCCTAAACTCTGAAATGTTATTTATTTATTTTCTTCCTTCAGTCGGAGTAGATAGGTTTTTTGAATAGGAGTAGAGGTTTATCCCTTGTTTCCTGTTTAGGATTGGGTTTCCGGTTCCTTCTAAAGTCTACTTCAACTCTATACTTCTAACGTCTCCGCCTAAACTCTGAAATGTTATTTATTTATTTTCTTCCTTCAGTAGGACTAGATAGGTTTTTTGAATAGGAGTAGAGGTTTATCCCTTGTTTCCTGTTTAGGATTGGGTTTCCGGTTCCTTCTAAAGTCTACTTCAACTCTATACTTCTAACGTCTCCGCCTAAACTCTGAAATGTTATTTATTTATTTTCTTCCTTCAGTAGGAGTAGATAGGTTTTTTGAATAGGAGTAGAGGTTTATCCCTTGTTTCCTGTTTAGGATTGGGTTTCCGGTTCCTTCTAAAGTCTACTTCAACTCTATACTTCTAACGTCTCCGCCTAAACTCTGAAATGTTATTTATTTATTTTCTTCCTTCAGTCGGAGTAGATAGGTTTTTTGAATAGGAGTAGAGGTTTATCCCTTGTTTCCTGTTTAGGATTGGGTTTCCGGTTCCTTCTAAAGTCTACTTCAACTCTATACTTCTAACGTCTCCGCCTAAACTCTGAAATGTTATTTATTTATTTTCTTCCTTCAGTCGGAGTAGATAGGTTTTTTGAATAGGAGTAGAGGTTTATCCCTTGTTTCCTGTTTAGGATTGGGTTTCCGGTTCCTTCTAAAGTCTACTTCAACTCTATACTTCTAACGTCTCCGCCTAAACTCTGAAATGTTATTTATTTATTTTCTTCCTTCAGTAGGAGTAGATAGGTTTTTTGAATAGGAGTAGAGGTTTATCCCTTGTTTCCTGTTTAGGATTGGGTTTCCGGTTCCTTCTAAAGTCTACTTCAACTCTATACTTCTAACGTCTCCGCCTAAACTCTGAAATGTTATTTATTTATTTTCTTCCTTCAGTCGGAGTAGATAGGTTTTTTGAATAGGAGTAGAGGTTTATCCCTTGTTTCCTGTTTAGGATTGGGTTTCCGGTTCCTTCTAAAGTCTACTTCAACTCTATACTTCTAACGTCTCCGCCTAAACTCTGAAATGTTATTTATTTATTTTCTTCCTTCAGTCGGAGTAGATAGGTTTTTTGAATAGGAGTAGAGGTTTATCCCTTGTTTCCTGTTTAGGATTGGGTTTCCGGTTCCTTCTAAAGTCTACTTCAACTCTATACTTCTAACGTCTCCGCCTAAACTCTGAAATGTTATTTATTTATTTTCTTCCTTCAGTTGGAGTAGATAGGTTTTTTGAATAGGAGTAGAGGTTTATCCCTTGTTTCCAGTTTAGGATTGGGTTTCCGGTTCCTTCTAAAGTCTACTTCAACTCTATACTTCTAACGTCTCCGCCTAAACTCTGAAATGTTATTTATTTATTTTCTTCCTTCAGTCGGAGTAGATAGGTTTTTTGAATAGGAGTAGAGGTTTATCCCTTGTTTCCTGTTTAGTATTGGGTTTCCGGTTCCTTCTAAAGTCTACTTCAACTCTATACTTCTAACGTCTCCGCCTAAACTCTGAAATGTTATTTATTTATTTTCTTCCTTCAGTCGGAGTAGATAGGTTTTTTGAATAGGAGTAGAGGTTTATCCCTTGTTTCCTGTTTAGGATTGGGTTTCCGGTTCCTTCTAAAGTCTACTTCAACTCTATACTTCTAACGTCTCCGCCTAAACTCTGAAATGTTATTTATTTATTTTCTTCCTTCAGTCGGAGTAGATAGGTTTTTTGAATAGGAGTAGAGGTTTATCCCTTGTTTCCTGTTTAGGATTGGGTTTCCGGTTCCTTCTAAAGTCTACTTCAACTCTATACTTCTAACGTCTCCGCCTAAACTCTGAAATGTTATTTATTTATTTTCTTCCTTCAGTAGGAATAGATAGGTTTTTTGAATAGGAGTAGAGGTTTATCCCTTGTTTCCAGTTTAGGATTGGGTTTCCGGTTCCTTCTAAAGTCTACTTCAACTCTATACTTCTAACGTCTCCGCCTAAACTCTGAAATGTTATTTATTTATTTTCTTCCTTCAGTCGGAGTAGATAGGTTTTTTGAATAGAAGTAGAGGTTTATCCCTTGTTTCCAGTTTAGGATTGGGTTTCCGGTTCCTTCTGAAGTCTACTTCAACTCTATACTTCTAACGTCTCCGCCTAAACTCTGAAATGTTATTTATTTATTTTCTTCCTTCAGTCGGAGTAGATAGGTTTTTTGAATAGGAGTAGAGGTTTATCCCTTGTTTCCAGTTTAGGATTGGGTTTCCGGTTCCTTCTAAAGTCTACTTCAACTCTATACTTCTAACGTCTCCGCCTAAACTCTGAAATGTTATTTATTTATTTTCTTCCTTCAGTCGGAGTAGATAGGTTTTTTGAATAGGAGTAGAGGTTTATCCCTTGTTTCCTGTTTAGTATTGGGTTTCCGGTTCCTTCTAAAGTCTACTTCAACTCTATACTTCTAACGTCTCCGCCTAAACTCTGAAATGTTATTTATTTATTTTCTTCCTTCAGTTGGAGTAGATAGGTTTTTTGAATAGGAGTAGAGGTTTATCCCTTGTTTCCAGTTTAGGATTGGGTTTCCGGTTCCTTCTAAAGTCTACTTCAACTCTATACTTCTAACGTCTCCGCCTAAACTCTGAAATGTTATTTATTTATTTTCTTCCTTCAGTCGGAGTAGATAGGTTTTTTGAATAGGAGTAGAGGTTTATCCCTTGTTTCCTGTTTAGTATTGGGTTTCCGGTTCCTTCTAAAGTCTACTTCAACTCTATACTTCTAACGTCTCCGCCTAAACTCTGAAATGTTATTTATTTATTTTCTTCCTTCAGTCGGAGTAGATAGGTTTTTTGAATAGGAGTAGAGGTTTATCCCTTGTTTCCTGTTTAGGATTGGGTTTCCGGTTCCTTCTAAAGTCTACTTCAACTCTATACTTCTAACGTCTCCGCCTAAACTCTGAAATGTTATTTATTTATTTTCTTCCTTCAGTAGGAATAGATAGGTTTTTTGAATAGGAGTAGAGGTTTATCCCTTGTTTCCTGTTTAGGATTGGGTTTCCGGTTCCTTCTAAAGTCTACTTCAACTCTATACTTCTAACGTCTCCGCCTAAACTCTGAAATGTTATTTATTTATTTTCTTCCTTCAGTCGGAGTAGATAGGTTTTTTGAATAGGAGTAGAGGTTTATCCCTTGTTTCCTGTTTAGGATTGGGTTTCCGGTTCCTTCTAAAGTCTACTTCAACTCTATACTTCTAACGTCTCCGCCTAAACTCTGAAATGTTATTTATTTATTTTCTTCCTTCAGTAGGAATAGATAGGTTTTTTGAATAGGAGTAGAGGTTTATCCCTTGTTTCCAGTTTAGGATTGGGTTTCCGGTTCCTTCTAAAGTCTACTTCAACTCTATACTTCTAACGTCTCCGCCTAAACTCTGAAATGTTATTTATTTATTTTCTTCCTTCAGTCGGAGTAGATAGGTTTTTTGAATAGAAGTAGAGGTTTATCCCTTGTTTCCAGTTTAGGATTGGGTTTCCGGTTCCTTCTGAAGTCTACTTCAACTCTATACTTCTAACGTCTCCGCCTAAACTCTGAAATGTTATTTATTTATTTTCTTCCTTCAGTCGGAGTAGATAGGTTTTTTGAATAGGAGTAGAGGTTTATCCCTTGTTTCCTGTTTAGGATTGGGTTTCCGGTTCCTTCTAAAGTCTACTTCAACTCTATACTTCTAACGTCTCCGCCTAAACTCTGAAATGTTATTTATTTATTTTCTTCCTTCAGTCGGAGTTGATAGGTTTTTTGAATAGGAGTAGAGGTTTATCCCTTGTTTCCAGTTTAGGATTGGGTTTCCGGTTCCTTCTAAAGTCTACTTCAACTCTATACTTCTAACGTCTCCGCCTAAACTCTGAAATGTTATTTATTTATTTTCTTCCTTCAGTAGGAATAGATAGGTTTTTTGAATAGGAGTAGAGGTTTATCCCTTGTTTCCTGTTTAGGATTGGGTTTCCGGTTCCTTCTAAAGTCTACTTCAACTCTATACTTCTAACGTCTCCGCCTAAACTCTGAAATGTTATTTATTTATTTTCTTCCTTCAGTCGGAGTAGATAGGTTTTTTGAATAGGAGTAGAGGTTTATCCCTTGTTTCCTGTTTAGGATTGGGTTTCCGGTTCCTTCTAAAGTCTACTTCAACTCTATACTTCTAACGTCTCCGCCTAAACTCTGAAATGTTATTTATTTATTTTCTTCCTTCAGTAGGAATAGATAGGTTTTTTGAATAGGAGTAGAGGTTTATCCCTTGTTTCCTGTTTAGGATTGGGTTTCCGGTTCCTTCTAAAGTCTACTTCAACTCTATACTTCTAACGTCTCCGCCTAAACTCTGAAATGTTATTTATTTATTTTCTTCCTTCAGTCGGAGTAGATAGGTTTTTTGAATAGGAGTAGAGGTTTATCCCTTGTTTCCAGTTTAGGATTGGGTTTCCGGTTCCTTCTAAAGTCTACTTCAACTCTATACTTCTAACGTCTCCGCCTAAACTCTGAAATGTTATTTATTTATTTTCTTCCTTCAGTCGGAGTAGATAGGTTTTTTGAATAGGAGTAGAGGTTTATCCCTTGTTTCCAGTTTAGGATTGGGTTTCCGGTTCCTTCTAAAGTCTACTTCAACTCTATACTTCTAACGTCTCCGCCTAAACTCTGAAATGTTATTTATTTATTTTCTTCCTTCAGTCGGAGTAGATAGGTTTTTTGAATAGGAGTAGAGGTTTATCCCTTGTTTCCAGTTTAGGATTGGGTTTCCGGTTCCTTCTAAAGTCTACTTCAACTCTATACTTCTAACGTCTCCGCCTAAACTCTGAAATGTTATTTATTTATTTTCTTCCTTCAGTCGGAGTAGATAGGTTTTTTGAATAGGAGTAGAGGTTTATCCCTTGTTTCCAGTTTAGGATTGGGTTTCCGGTTCCTTCTAAAGTCTACTTCAACTCTATACTTCTAACGTCTCCGCCTAAACTCTGAAATGTTATTTATTTATTTTCTTCCTTCAGTCGGAGTAGATAGGTTTTTTGAATAGGAGTAGAGGTTTATCCCTTGTTTCCAGTTTAGGATTGGGTTTCCGGTTCCTTCTAAAGTCTACTTCAACTCTATACTTCTAACGTCTCCGCCTAAACTCTGAAATGTTATTTATTTATTTTCTTCCTTCAGTCGGAGTAGATAGGTTTTTTGAATAGGAGTAGAGGTTTATCCCTTGTTTCCTGTTTAGGATTGGGTTTTCGGTTCCTTCTAAAGTCTACTTCAACTCTATACTTCTAACGTCTCCGCCTAAACTCTGAAATGTTATTTATTTATTTTCTTCCTTCAGTCCGAGTAGATAGGTTTTTTGAATAGGAGTAGAGGTTTATCCCTTGTTTCCTGTTTAGGATTGGGTTTCCGGTTCCTTCTAAAGTCTACTTCAACTCTATACTTCTAACGTCTCCGCCTAAACTCTGAAATGTTATTTATTTATTTTCTTCCTTCAGTCGGAGTAGATAGGTTTTTTGAATAGGAGTAGAGGTTTATCCCTTGTTTCCTGTTTAGGATTGGGTTTCCGGTTCCTTCTAAAGTCTACTTCAACTCTATACTTCTAACGTCTCCGCCTAAACTCTGAAATGTTATTTATTTATTTTCTTCCTTCAGTAGGACTAGATAGGTTTTTTGAATAGGAGTAGAGGTTTATCCCTTGTTTCCTGTTTAGGATTGGGTTTCCGGTTCCTTCTAAAGTCTACTTCAACTCTATACTTCTAACGTCTCCGCCTAAACTCTGAAATGTTATTTATTTATTTTCTTCCTTCAGTAGGAGTAGATAGGTTTTTTGAATAGGAGTAGAGGTTTATCCCTTGTTTCCTGTTTAGGATTGGGTTTCCGGTTCCTTCTAAAGTCTACTTCAAACTCTGTACTTCTTACGTCTTTGCCTAAACACTGAGTCTAGTTTCGGTTTTGAAACGTTAAAATAAACACGCCTATTCTTGCCTCTGTTATATTCATGTATTCCACCAGTGTAGACATTCACAGACAAGAACCGTTACGTCCAATGCACAGAGCGCACTCATCCCTATTCGTTTTCATATTCCATTAGTAAGGATGAAGTTCCACTCAGACAGCTTCTTTCCTCAAATCTTCTCCGATCACTCCGATGTGAACCTTTTCTAGTATAGGACCACCCGTTATATATCCTCAAAGTATGCACATGTTTTCACGCCCTTAGAATAAGCTCAGGCAATTACGCTCTACCTTGAGAGGTTCTTGGGCCTTGTTTCTTGAATATTGAAATTTCACCTCGGCGATCAATGTTGTAAATAGTTCTAAAATGAGGCCGTTGTCGCTGGTACGTGAAATAGAAGACCTTGCAGTGCCGGGTCCAATGACCTAAGTGTCGAGCCCCAAAGTATATTTGCCAAGAGGCTAGCTGCAGTCGCCTTCCACACGAATTTCTTTATTTTATTCATGAGATGCGCGCCAAAGCCGTGCATAGTAAACTAAGCAACGGTCACCAATGACGAGTGAGCGCGCGAAACAAATGCGTCTGTAGTTGAGAGTTCATTGATAGAGAAAAAATGAAGACAGAATTACGCCCCCTTACTCGGTCTGCTTTGTTCGTTCCCATTAATTTCAGTGTAGCCTAGGAAAGATGAAATAGGGACTCGGGGCTGCTTCGAGGCAGGAGCGGTTACGTTCTACCAGTCGGCGCCTGAGGTCAGTGTTCAAGTCGGGGCCAAAAATAGCTCGGATTATGTAAGATGATTTTCACGGCAACTGAACACCGCAGTTTCGCATTTTCCTTTTATGGGATATTTTTTTTTTTTTTTCCTGGATCGAAAGAAAAATCACTTGACGAGACAAATACCCATTTTACAAGCATTTTTCTTAATAATAATTTAAAAATAATTAAGTTAGAAACTGAATAAGACAGATAGATAACACTCTCTCTCCTTCAAAAATACATTTTACATTTTATTTTTGATATTTAGTCAATGTACAAATCTCCGATTATATTGCATTTACAAATATATATATATATATATATATATATATATATATATATATATATGTGTATATATATATATATATATATATATATATATATATATATATATATGTATATATATATATATATATGTATATATATATATATACATATGTATATATATATATATGTATATGTATATATATATATATATATATATATATATATATATATGTATATATATATATATATATATATATATGTATATATATATATATATATATATATATATATATATATATATATATATAATTTTAAGCTTTATTTTTAGTAAATACCAGGTTTAAGTAGACGCCCCGTTTACTTTAAACAGTATTTTCTTTCGTCTCCCGACCTAGACATTCGAGAAATCCTATTAAAGACAGAGAGATGTGAGTATACATTCTGGTAAATAGACAGATAGATAGATAGATAGATAGATGACAGGCTGAGAATGATAGATAGATAGATAGATAGATAGATAGATAGATAGAAAGTGGACAGGCTGAGAATAATAGATAGATAGATAGATAGAAAGTGGACAGGCTGAGATAGATAGATAGATAGATAGATAGATAGAAAGTGGACATGCTGAGAATGATAGATAGATAGATAGATATCAACAGACTAGGATAGATAGATAGATAGATAGATATGAACAGACTAGGATAGATAGATAGATAGATAGATATGAACAGACTAGGATAGATAGATAGATAGATATATAGATAGATAGATAGATATATATGAACAGACTAGGATAGATAGATAGATAGATAGATAGATAGATAGATAGATATGAACAGACTAGAATAGATAGATAGATAGATAGATAGATAGATAGATATGAACAGACTAGGATAGATAGATAGATAGATAGATAGATAGATAGATATGAACAGACTAGGATAGATAGATAGATAGATAGATAGATATGAACAGACTAGGATAGATAGATAGATAGATAGATAGATAGATAGATATGAACAGACTAGGATAGATAGATAGATAGATAGATAGATATGAACAGACTAGGATAAATAGATAGATAGATAGATAGATAGATAGATAGATAGAAAATGGACAGGCTGAAATAGATAGATAGATAGATAGATAGATAGATAGATAGATAGATAGATTCAGATGGATGCAAACAGGAAGGATGGGAGGAAGGAAGGATAGGAAAAAAGGAAAGAAAAGGAAAGGCAAGTAAGGTAGGATATATATATATATATATATATATATATATATATATATATAATTATTTATTTAAATATTACAACATAAATATGTTATAAAATCACGACAAAAGTAGCCATTTTGTTTCAACACTTCTAGTGTCTTATCAAGTGACGATGTAGAATATAGAATAAATGGTTTTAAAAGTTTCAAATTAATCAACGATCCTTAGCCAGGAGTAAACGCTGTTACATAAGCTAGAGTGACCAATCAAAATACAAGTATAGGATGATTCGAAAAATTTGACAACTAAGCAAGGTTATCATATATATTAAAAGATTTATAAAATTTGAAATTAAAATTAAAAGTAAAAAATTAAAATTACCTATTTAGAAATCTAAATCAAATCTCTATCAAGTTTTAAATTGTAGAATTACCAAGGAGAAAAAATGTAAAAATATAAAAATAAAAATAAAAGATATATATACTATTTAATTTGTATTTTCATTGAAATTATGTTGAAAGGGATGTTCACAACCCCAGACATAAATGTATACATTTTAGTTTCATTTCAACATGTTAGTCGCCTCTCACGCGAAATCATTCGAACGCACGCATGTTAAGCGCTCAGACGTATTTAGATATACACACACATATAAAAAATCAAACCACACATAGGCAAATGCACTTTACTTACATATACACATCAATACACACAGGCACATACATCTACATTCAATATGATCTAGACGGTCAGATGTCAAAGCTATTCGTGGCTTTATATGTTATTAAACGAATTTTAACTTGAAATATAACTAAACCGGTCAAATATACATAGATAAAATTTAAACAAATAAATATATATAAAAATATACACACATACATATATATATATATATATATATATATATATATATATATATATATATATATATATATATATATATATATATATACATTTTTAAAAACATATAGTTTTCGACACATTACAGACAAAAGTAAATAACCACCTCCACATATAATTGTACACTCACACATCCGCATATAAATCAATACATGCACCCGCATACACACATATATGCATAATAGGTACGCATATACAGACATACGCACATAAACATACACATAGATAAGCACATATAAATATATTGACCCATACGTCGACGCAGAAAAGTAAATAAAGCAAGTGAAGAAATATATATAAAGATGCAACTATATACAAGCACACACATACATACATACACATACACATCTAGATGTACATACATAAGCACGTATACATATATGCATATAAACTAAATATATACATAGACATTTACAAATACAAGTATATACATGAAAAATTAAACAAACGTAAATTCAAACGATATGAATATAAAAATGCATATACACATCCGCTTGTACATATATATACACACATACATACGCAACTACACATAGATATACACACATACATACATATATATACACACATACATATACATCCACATACATACATACACACATACAAACATACATATACACATACATACAAATATATATACGTACATACATACATATATATATATATATATATATATATATATATATATATATATATATATATATATACGCATACACACATACATATACAAACACATATACAAATATACATAAACATGTAGACACATGCATAAAAAAGGAAAAAGAAATAAGCATACATAGACCAACTTATATTCTAATAATATTCCAACAACATTATGATAAAATATATTAAAAGTTTATCATAATTTAAGAAAAGAACAACGGTCTGTAAGCAATTAAAGGTTCCTTATCAACAAAAGTAGATTTTAGTTTGTATCTATGATACACTCCAAGACACTAAAGCATACATACAAATACACAT
>OZ038515.1:43067444-43069944 GCA_964036315.1 Acanthosepion esculentum
TCCTCCTTTTTTTCCTTCTTCTCTTCCTCGTACGCTTCTTTCTTCTTCCATTTTCTTTCTATCATTTAAAAAAAGCAAATTTTATTTCATTCATCTTTTGTCGAATAAAAAAAAAAAAAAAAATCGAGGAAGTCAAAAATTTTGTCATTATTTCCGCGCCTCGGGTTGGTGGCAATTTACCGCCAAACGGGACGCTCTTTGACCCCCGGTGTTGTCAAAACAGCGGCAGCGTTTTTGCCTCACGGAACTGGAGAGGCGGGGGGTGATGGCGAACGGACAAATAAACAACACCGTAAACGGAGAATAAAACAATTCGATGAACCAAAAGAAGGAAATGGAAAGATAGATAGATAGAGAGAGAGAGAGGGGGAGGAGAGAGTGAGAGAGAGAGAGTGTGAAAGAGTCAGGTGGTGAGATATGGAGAGAGATAGAGAGCAAGAAAGAGAGGGTGAGAGGGCGACAGAGCAAACAAGAGAGATTGAGGGAATGCGAGCAAAAGAGAGCGAGATGAATATGGCAGAGAGAGAGAGAGAGAGAGAGAGCATGATAGAATAAAAGAGAGATCAAGAAAGAGCAAAAAGGAGACGGAGTGAGAGTGACAGTGAGAGAGAGAAAGAGAGAGAGAGAGGGCGAATATGATTGTGTGTGTGTGTGCGATAAGTGAGATAGATGTGTAGAGAGACATAGAGGGAGCGGGAGAAGAGAAAGAAATATAGCAACAGAATGAGAGAAACATGATGAGATAGACAGATAATGAACAGACTGAGATAGATAGATAGATATGAACAGACTGAGATAGATAGATAGATAGATAGATAGATAGATAATGAACAGACTGAGATAGATAGATAGACATATAGATAATGATCAGACTGAGATAGATAGATAGATAGATATATAGACAGATAGACAGATAGATAATGAACAGATTGATATAGATAGATAGATAGATAGATAGATAGATAGATAGATAGATAGATATGAACAGACTGGGATAGATAGATAGATAGATAGATAATGAACAGACTGAGATAGATAGATAGATAGATAGATAGATAGATAGATAGATAGATAGATAAGAACAGACTGGGATAGATAGATAGATAGATAGATAGATAGATAGATAGATAGATAGATAGATAGATAGATAGATAGATAATGAACAGACTGAGATAGATAGATAGATAATGAACAGACTGAGATAGATAGATAGCTAGGTAGATAGATAGATATGAACAGACTGAGATAGATAGATAGATAGATAGATAATGAACAGACTGAGATAGATAGATAGATAGATAGATAGATAGATAGATAGATAGATAGATAATGAACAGAATGTGAAAGTGGGAGAGAGTGGGCGAGGAAGAGAACGGGAGATAGCAACAGAGTGAGAGTGAGATACACGCTGAGATAGATAAATAGACAGAATGTGATAGATATTTTGATATGAACGGCTTGAGATAGATAGATATATAGATAGATAGATAAAGAGAGTGAGAAAGAGGGAGAAAGAGCGATAGATAGGTATAGAAAGAAAGTGAGAAAGTCTACGAGAGCACAAGAGAGAGAGAGAGAGAGTTCAATAAAAGAGCGGCAATGAAAATGTGAGACAAGTGAGAATGCGAAAGATAAATGAGATAGATAGAGGGAGAGATAGAGAACATGAGAGAGAGAGAGAGAGAATTAGAGAGAAATTGTTAGCGAGAGTGAGAGAAAGAGAAAGAGACAGAGAGTCGGTGTGAGAGGGTAAGAGGTTGCAGAAAGAGCAAAGAGGTTGAAAGAAAAATGTGAAATTTGATGGGGAGGTCACCCTTTCATTCTTCATCATCTGATTTTTATTTACGGACGATTGGCGCGGTGTAGAACTTCGCCGGCAGACCGTGGGGTGAGGAAGTGGTTGGGGGTCGACTGGAATCATGTAAAAACTGTGTGCCCTTGGCTCGTTCGGACCCGGCTGTTTGCCTTGACGCGCGTCTTGTTGACTGTTTTCGCGCGTTCGATGTACAGATGCGATGCCACGTTGTCTTCAAATGATTGGGTCGAGCCGATGATTAGGTAGGCTAGAGTGAAAAGGGATAAATGACGTGGCAGATGCATACATAGATACATAGATATATAGATACATAAATACAGAGATACATAGACTGATAGAGAGAGAGAAATAGATAATGAAAACATTGAGATAGACTGATAGATAGGTATCTAGGTAGGTAGGTAGATACATAGACAAGAACAGAAAACATACAGATATTGAAAAAAAGGTTAAGACATAAACACACAAACATATATAGTAAATAGATAGATATATAGACAATCAACAAACTGATATATATATATATATATATACATATTGCAGATATATTTTATATTCATATATGAACAGACTGATAGATAGGTAGATAATCATGAACAAACTGCGATGAATAGGTAGAAACAGACTGATATATATATATATATATATATATATATATATATATATATGAATATATATATATAT
>OZ038515.1:43072444-43114944 GCA_964036315.1 Acanthosepion esculentum
TAAGTCACGTCAGGCTATATGACGGTTCCGTATAGGATACAGGTTCGAATCCTGTCGAGGACGAATATTTTCTATGGAAATTTCTCGAACATTCAGGCCGGTAAATGTTATTTAATACTGTTTATTATAAACAGAGCATTTACTTAAATACTTGTATCTATAAAAAAATACAAAAAAAAAATGTTAAACATAAAATGTCTTTAAATAATTGTCGGACTTTGTCCATTTCATAATATATATATATATATATATATATATATATATATATATATATATATATAATTGTCATCCACAGACATATGGTTTCGCTGTATCACAGCTATTCAGTGTGGCTAGACGTCCGGTTGCCTCCAGCTAGGATCGCAACCCGACTGAATTGGCGTCAGTCGGAAATTCTACCACTAAGCCGTCGGCGCACGGCAAGGATGAACGTGAATTTTAGCGTATTTTTAGATAAACACACAGTGACCGACAGGACTCAATTCGCTTTTGCCGAAGAGTCACGCTATATCAGCTTTAATAGTCACTGTTTACAAACCAACACTTCCCCAGAAACGTCAACCGAAATTAATTTTTCAGGAGCCTATATATATATATATATATATATATATATATAGTATTTACATTAGTCGGACTATTGTCCTCATCTTTGTCGCCATATTTGTCACAACGTTTCGGCCGTTGTACGCTCCGGCCTTCTTCAGGTGGTTGGAATTTCGAACCGAACCCTTTATTTCGATCACTGGGGCAGACTGTTCTAGTTCCACGAGCCATGTTTGATGGATGTCAGTTATCAGTTATCTCCTGGTAATTTTCCCTCTGAAAGTTCTCCACTGCCTGAACCGGGTATTGAACTCACACTCTTTGGGTCTGTCACTGGATCTAACCAACGCCTTTATCCACTGTACCATGTGTCCTTGAGGACATCTGGGTATGAATTTCTGAGTATTATAATCCTAATTTTTCAGCAACCATTTTTTACCAGTACTCATATTGCAATTTTTGCTGTTATCAACACATGTTTTTACCAGATCTCATATTGCAACTTTTTTTGTTATCATTGCTGTTGTCTGGCACTCCTTATTACTGGTTCCCATATTGTATTTATTTCTATGCTTGGCCGACTCAGGAGATTTTTGTGGCCTAGCATATGTGCTGATTCCTTAAGTTTACGAATTTTCCAACGTTGTGACAAATATGGCGACAAAGATGAGGACAATAGCCCGACTAATGTAAATACTGTACATAATACCTCATCTCAGAAATATAGACATATATATATATATATATATATATATATATATATATATATGTGTGTGTGTGTGTGTGTGTATATTGTTATCCACAGACAGACTGTTTCGCTGTATCACAGCTCATCAGTGTGGCTAGACGTCCGATTGCCTCTAGCTAGGATCGAAACCCGACTGAATTAGCGTCAGTCGGGGATTCTACCACTAAATGGCGCACGGCAGTGATGAAGGTGAATTTAAGCGTATTTATTTTTAGATAAACACACAGTGACTGAGAGAACTCGATTCGATTTACCGAAGAGTCTTGCATTATTAGCCGTAATAGTCACTGTTTACAAACCCACACCTCCTCCCTAGAGAGCTCAGCCGAAATTAATTTTTCAGGAGCATATATATATATATATATATATATATATATATATATATATATATATATATATATATATATATATTGGGAAGTTTTAAGTTGTGTTGTTATGCGTTGTTTTGTTGGCTGTCATCAGTTTGTTGATTTTCAATTTGAATTGGTTAATAGAATTTTTGTTGACTTTTTCAATTTGGTGGGATCGACAAGTAATTTTGATTTATAATCAGATTTATTTAATACAACGAATATATTGGCTTCATCTGCTTTTCTTTACAATTATACTAATACTAGCAGCCATACCCAGTTGGTCGATCAGAAAAAAGCGTTCAATTAGAATGAAGCAAAAACAGCATCATGTTTACATGTTACAGAGTCTGTCTTCTTCAATTACTTTAAAGTACTTTCATTAAAAAACATTTTGAATTAATGCAGTTACTGATATAACAGAAGTCGTCTGTATTTATTCAATCAAAGTTAGCCGAGAACATGAAGGGGTAAAACAGGCAACATGAAGACCCACTTCAGACTACAATTATTTTGGAGTTTTTGAAATTCAATTTGGCAGTGTGCTACTAGGGATAGAAAAGAGGATATATTTATAAAGCAGCTGTTAAGTTTGATGAAAATCGGTTGAAAGATCACCGAAAAATAAGAAAGAAACCAGTAAAAATCGCCATTTTTTGCTATTTACGCAGTTTTTCACTATATGGGTGGACGCAGTTATCAAGTTAAATGACTGTTAAACAATCAACTTATTGTTGGCTACAATCGGGTGAAGTTTGTATTAGATTGCTTGAAAATTGAGGGAAAAATTGAAAATGTTAGTTTAAAATTTGTGTTGAAATCGATTTTTTCGTTTTTCGTTAAACGCAGTAGGTGTAGAAATAAAATTGAGGTATCGTGCAGCTCGTCGTGATGTAAGTATCCTACATACCGAGTTTGAACGAAATCGAAGGAAAAAGTTGAATTTATCAATTTTGATCGAATTTATCGATTATTGATTTTTTTTAAAAATTATCGAGTTTTTGCTCTAAGAACCTATCTCTTACATTGTACAATGTATGTGCCAGGTTTGGTCAAAATCGGTTGCATGGATCTCGAGTGAAAAGGTATCACACAGACAGACACACAGACACACAGGCACTGTTTGATATATATATACAGGGTTACGTCGGGCACCTCGAGGCGGTGTAATTGTTAGCAAGCTTATATCGCTAGAACAATTACAACTGAGTAGTGAGTTCGATCCTCACTGGGTGCCTCCTATATTCGGCCTTGCGCCACATCTAAGCTATGCTTAGAAAATCCCTAAGGAGGTTTACGTAGGTCAGTGGCAGCGATTTTTAAATGTTTTTGTTAAGAGTTTAGACGACTTTTTTCTTTTGTCATATCTGTCTTTTATTGCTTCAGCATTGAGTAGATCCCGAAGTTCTGGTTATGTTTCTTCTCATCTGTTATTTCTTAAGTTTGTCTATGTTTTGATATAAAATTTCTATTTCAGTATTGTTTTTATCCAATCTATTGTATTGTCCGTAAAGGTGACAGTTGGGTCCAAGGTTGAGTAATTGCTTGTGGCCGTCTGTTAGTTTGTAGTTAGAGATGTTGATGAAAATTATATTTATTATTTGTAAGAGAAATAGTTCCTTTGTACAGGGCATTAATTTGTTTTTGAATGTTTTAGTCCAGGGGTCGGCAACCTACAGCACGCGTGCCACACGTGGCACGCCAAGCAATTTCCAATGGCACGCAGCCACAAATGACATCACAAAGTCCGAACCAGTAACTACTACAGCGCAAAGAAGATATTTAGCAGTTTCAAAACTGCTCACTCGAAAACTTAAAAAAAACTTTTAAAAAAAGTTTATTTCCATTAATGTGGTTTACATATTATTGTATATATTACTATATAAAATATATTGTAGAACAGGTATATTGACCTTGACTCTGTATAAAAATATATATGCTGTTGGTACACTGGATGATTTTAAAACCCTAAGTCGGCACAGAGTTAGAAAATAGTTGCAGACTACTGCATAGAGAAGTTCTCGATCCTACAAAGATTAGAATAAGAGAGGGGGGGAGAAAGAGAGAGTAAGAGATAAAGAGAGTAAAAGAAAGAGAGAGAAAGAGTAAGAGATAAAGAAAGTGAAAGAGTAAGAGATAAAGAGAGTAAAAGAGAGAGAGAGTAAGAGATAAAGAGAATAAGAGAGAGAGAAAGAATAAGAGATAAAGAGAGTAAAAGAGAGAGAGAAAGAGTAAGAGAGAAAGTGAGATGGTTATTTGAGGTCTTCCTAAATGTGCAAGTGTGTGATGTTCAAGCACAATCTAAAAGAGCTAACCTTTAGAATGCTGATTTTCAAGGAAGGTAAGCAATCATTACCGACTTATTTTTGCTATTTACATTGTTCAGACGGTTGACCTCACCTTTATTATCCTCTTTATCCTTTCTATGAATGTGTGTGCGTGCGTATGTGTGTGTGTATGCCTGTATGTGTGTGTGTGTATGCCTGTATGTGTGTGTGTGTATGCCTGTATGTGTGTGTGTGTATGCCTGTATGTGTGTGTGTGTATGCCTGTATGTGTGTGTGTGTATGCCTGTATGTGTCTGTGTGTATGCCTGTATGTGTGCGCATGTCCACAGTTATAAAAATATACGATAGCTATCATGGGTCTCTGTGGTAAAAGACAAGAAGCTGTAGAGCAGGGATCGACAATCTACAGCACGCGTGCCACATGTGGCACGCGTGCTATATATATGTGGCACGCGTGCTGTATATATATATATATATATATATATATATATATATATATATATCAGGAATACTTTTAGGGAAGGTATGACAGAATGGAAAAGACTTCATGTAACGTGTTTCGTCTAGTCAGTCGTCACCGAACTGGAGTCGTGATGCAAAACGTATCACCTATCAGATCAGTGACAAACCTTTTACTTGTATTAATTCTCTCCCTCATTCTCTCATTCTCTCTCTGACTGTCTATCTCTCTCTATCTCTCTCTGTATATATATATATATATATATATATATATATATATATATATATATATATATATATATATATATATAATTTTGACAAGTTTGAAAACAAAAGTATAAGTATTTAAAAATGTAAATTTCATAAACACACACACACACACACAAACACACACACGCATATAGATATATAGTTATTTTCCAAGCGTAGCTTAGATGTGGCACAAGGCCGAAAGTATGGAGCACCTTAGTAAGGATCGAATTCACTACTCAGTCGTAATTGTTCTAGCAAGACAAGTTTGCAAACGATTACACCGCCTCGATATATATATATATATATATATATATATATATATATATATATATATATATATATATATATATATATATATAGGTGACTATACTCGTGTCGAAAAACCTTCGAATTCTTGATTTAACAATAGCCAAATCAATCTCGAAGGGAAAAAAAGGTTTTAGAAAAGAAAGACCCAGGAACATGAAAGTCTGTCGAAAATAATGGCACAGATACAGGTTCAAGGCCCAAAGAAAAAACCCCGATACGAGTAAACAACTAACTAAAGAGCTCAATACAAACGTAGAGCAGACCTAGTCAAACCTAGAGAGCCAGACAAACCTACCAAGGTTTCACTTAGGCAGATCGTCTGGATACATTTCCTTGGTTTGACTACATATATATATATATATATATATATATATATATATATATATATATATATATATATATATATATATATATATAGTATATATATATATGTATATAGTGTATATATATATATATATATTACCTATATATATAGTGTATATAGTATATATATATGTATATAGTGTATATATATATATATATATTACCTATATATATAGTGTATATAGTATATATATATGTATATAGTGTATATATATATATATATATTCCCTATATATATATATTGTGTATATAGTATATATATATATATATATATAGATATGTATATAGTGTATATATATATATATATATATATATATATATATATATATATATATATATATATATATATATATATATAGTGTAAGTAGAAAAACTGATACTGAAAGAGAACTGAGAGTTTCATACCATTAAACAAGGATCAGACTTCATGCTTTAATCTGTTTAGGCCCACCGTCCCAATAAATACAACATTTTCATAATTGTGCAATTTTTAAAAATACATACAATTAATGCCGGATTTTCGAAAACCTATAATTTATGTGGATTTATCGAAACGCACAATTTATACCGGATCTTTTGGATCCTGTCATTAAGTCCGGATTTTTGGTAACCTATAATTAATGCAGGATTTTTGGGAAACCTATAATTAATGCATGGTTTTGGAAAACTATGTTTACGGCCGATTTTGAGAAACCTATTTAATTCAGGATATTTAGAAAAAATAATTTAATTAATTATTAAATTTATACAGAAATATGATCACGTTTTACAACATTTTATACAAAACCTTAAAAGACGCAAAAAAAATTGGAAATTATCGACTGAATTCACCAAAACTTTATATATATATATATATATATATATATATATATATATAAAAGTGAACATAGAAGTCAACACTTAGAGGCGACAGTCTGTTTCATGTTAGACTCAATCGGTGGCCTGACGATTGCGTCTAGCATGAAACAGACTGTCGCCTAAGCGTTGACTTCTATGTTCACTTTTATATTTACACACGCTCTATCTCTGATATTGAGCACTTTATCCCATAAATATAGCACACCATAAGACTATATTTATTCATATATATATATATATATATATATATATATATATATATATATATATGTGTGTTTAGGTCAATGTATGCGGATGTGTGTACATGTATTTATCGGTGTTTGTGTGTATAGAAAATGCATGCACATTTAATTGTGTATGTATGTATGTGTTTGTTTTTTTTTTATATATATATCAAGGGTCGTGGAGATGTCTCTTGTCTCGTCACCTATTTGTGTGTGTGTATATATCTAAATATGTCTGGGTGCTTATGCATTATAATCTGAGTGTGTATATTGTTTTATGCGAGAGGTGAACACCCTATTCATCCACCTGGAATTAAAATGTATACATTTTTGTCGGGAAGACCAGCTGAAATTAGCGTCTGTTCTAACGTAATTTCAATGAAAAAATAAAATAAATTGAATAATATATGTATTTTTTCTTTTCTCATCAGTAGTTTTATAATTTTAAAGTTAATAGAGATTAAATTTAGATTTTAAAATTGGTAATTTTTTACCTTTAATTTTAATATCAAATTTTATCATATAATTTAATACTTATTGGTTAGAATAAATTCTATTTTCGTAAAACCCCAACTTTAAAGCTTTTAATAGCTATTATAACCTTACTTCGTTGTCAAGTTTTTTGAATTCCCGTATACTTGTATTTTGATTGGTCATTCCTCCTTGTGTAACAGCGTTTCCTCTTACGAAGGATCTTTAATTAATTTGAAACCTTTAAAATCCTTCTATTCTACATTCAACATTATCACTTGATAAGACACCGGAATTGAAATAAAATGGCTATTTTTGTAGTGATTTTATAACATATTTATGTTATAATTTTTAAATAAACAATTATATATATATATATATATATATATATATATATATATATATATATATATATATATATATATATATATATATCAAAGTGTAGGAGAACGAACAGTAGGGTTACAGCGTTCAAAACATTAATTTAAAAACAGTGCTCAATACACAAAGTAGAGCCGTAAATATTTATGCAGTGTTACATTAGGACATGCACATATCCACTACAAAATGTCGAGACAAAAATGTACAATTTTGTAGTGGATATGTGCATGTTCTAATGTAACTAACTCTGCATATATATATATATATATATATATATATATATATATATATATATATATATATATATAAATATGCACATTTCATTAAAAACGACTGACAAGGTGCTTTTATTTAGTTTTTTATATAATTTCTCATGCGATCTAATAAGGTTTTTCTTTTCGGATGATAAATTATATAAAAATTGTCCGAATGTTCTTTTTATCTTAGCGCTTTCGGCTATACATTTAGCCATTTTCAAGGATTATATTTTAACTTGTCGACAACACTAATATAATAGTATCATCCACATGCAAAAAAAAAAGGCTAAAAATAATGGAAGCCTTATTAATTAAAACAAACAAACCAACACTTAATAATATTAACTTTGAACATGGACATAATATCTTGACAGTGTTTTGAAAAAAAAAATGAAACATTTTATAAAACATACATATAACAAACTATTTCTAATTCTAACAGTTAAAATATAATAATAAATGTATAATAAACTAAATAAAAGCACCTTGTCAGTCGTTTTTAATGAAATGTGCATGAAAGAAGGATTGCTGCCTAAATACACACACACACACACACACACACACACACACATATATATATATATATGCACTTTATTTACATTATTCGGACTATTGTCCTCATCTTTGTCGCCATATTTATTACAACGTTTCGGCCGTTGTACGCTCCGGCCTTCTTCAGGTGGTTGGAATGTCGAACTGAACCCTTTATTTCGCTCACTGGGGTAGACTGTTCTAGTTCCACGTGCTTTGTTTAATGGATGTCAGTTATCAGTTATCTCCTGTTAATTTCCCTAAAGGCACAGTGGATAAAGGCGTTAGTTTGTGACAGGACCCAAAGAGTGTGAGTTCAATACCCGGCTAAGGCAGTGGAGAACTTTCAGAGAGGATATATATATATATATATATATATATATATATATATATGCACTTGTAATTTTTAAAGGATCCATCATTTTATGAAGTTGTCACATGAATAACGATGCTGTTTTTTTGATTTCAGTTAAACTGATTCCGTTTTGAAATACTGGACGACTTCAAAATGGATCAAATTTATGTTAGATAATCTGTCCATTAGAAGCCAACACTCTCTACCCCAGAAGGGTTTTGAAGCGTTAAATGAATCGGGCGAAAAGTGTAGCGAAATTATTTCACTGAACGATTGATTCGTTCAGCGATTGTGACTAACGCTAGACGCCTTTGGGATAAAGATGGTTTGCTTGTCCCCGGGGGGTGACGCTGGGAGGCTGGCCGGAGAAATAGACGTGTTTATTGGTTAGCGTCGGTGGGTGGGGCTTGGCCATACCTCGGAGTTGATTTGGTCAGTGTGCAAAACAGAAGCCGGCGCTTTTGCGAAGGACGAAGGCTGGCGAAGGCGGGTTTTGATAAATGTTTTTTTTTTGTTTTCCTAAGGAAAGTGATCGATATTAAAGCAATGGGGTGGAGATGGAGAAGAGGGTAAAGAAGACGTGTTGGGTGAACAGAAGAAGAGGAGAGAGGTGCGGCGTGGAGGAGGCGGCGGTTGGCAAATAATGAGGGGAGATGGCAGTACGAGGTGCGCGTTAAAGACAAACATACTGAGATGCCTATATGGGTGTGCGTTGTGGTGGAAGAGCCGAGTTCGAATTCCAGTCGAGCTCGTTAAATTCACTTACGCGCAAATACCATTGGGATTCATCTCTTCTCCCTCCAGCTATGGACTAAACAGTAAGATAGCAACCATTCTACCGCAGAAAGAATTGGCAAAACGCTCTCTTCCAACGTGCCTTGAGCCAGCCCATAAAACGAACATGAGAATAATGTTGTGTTGAGTCTTGACTCAATGTTGAATCTCGCCTATTGCATGGAATAATAATGCAACACAAAATGTACTTGGAACAAGAATGTATTATAACAAGAAAGTGTACACAATAAGTACATATAGTATTTCTGTATATTTCTGGGAAGACGTTCCTGGAGAATGTGTTGACTAGTCGCTGTCGATTAGAGTCTCTAGTTTGATCTCGTGATTCCTTCCCTCTCTCGTCTTCCGGTATCAACCATTATTTATATAGTTGATAGTCACCTATGCAGATTAGGTGGATCCCACAACAACATGTTGAAATCGAGTAAGCGTTTCTACTGGAAAACAGCACCTGAAGCAGGTGCGTTTTTACACCGTTCGGTGTTCAAGCCGAGACACACGATTTTGGAATCATGATTTTCAAAGCAAGTGAACAAAGAACACTAATTTTAAAATTGGAACAATACAATTTTCCAACCTTCCCTCTCCAGGCGTTTTTATTATTTAATGCTATATCAGTATAGGTTATAGACGGTCATGTCACTCCACAGTTTCCTTTTTTATTGGTCAAGGAATAATGAGTTCCGTCTACCCTGCTCTTTAACTCATATCTATCCTCTGTACTAAAATGCTATTATATTACTAATATATATATATATATATATATATATATATATATATATATATATATATATATGCACATTTGATTGAATACGACAGGCAAGGTGCTTTATTTAGTTTTTTATACAATTTCTCATGCGAGATAATAATTTTTTTCTTTTCGGATGATAACACACACACACACACATATATATATATATATATAATTACTAAACAATAAAATCAGAAATCACCTCATATGGGGAATTGCCTATTTCGGTAGACGAAGATATCGGTCGTCAGACGTATCAAGCCCGAGGTTGATATGACAGATGACTGATATCTTCCGAAATAGGCTATTCCCCGTATGAGGTGATTTGGGATTTTATTGTTTATTAATTAATTATCAGTTTTAATATCATATATTACTAGGATCAACTTGGATTATATACCAACGTATTTGTTACCTTTCCTATATATATATATATTGGTGCATGTTTCATTAAATAATATAGACAAGTTTTGCTTATTTATTTTAAGTAAATTCCTTTCATATTATCTGATAAGCTTAATAACATTATCATTAAAATAAGAAAGAAAATCACCATATTGATACATGTTTTTTTAATTCCTATTTAGGCTTTCGGCTTACATAAGCCATTATCAAAGATGACAATTACACACACACACACACACACACACACACACACACACACACACACACACACACACACATATATATATATATATATATATATATATATATATATATATATATATATATATATATATATATATGTCACATATATACAGGGTGTCCCAGAATAAATGTAACCCAAGAATGTAAATGCCATTTATTTTCTGTTTTCAAAATATATACAAACCATATATTTTTAAAACTAGAGAAGTTAGCAGACCTACTGCTACAAATAACATGTCACTAGATCTACTGGAAATGATTTTATTGTCATTTATAGAATACCATACCTCCCCTGACCTATTGAGTCAACCTTGTTGTGTTACTGTTTACATTTAGTTTCATGAAGAGTTTGTGAAAGTAGAGATATTTTAAAAATACATTTATTTGCAGTTATTAAAGTTGCTTTCAAAATTAAAAAAAATTGTCTGTTTGAAGTAAGTTGAAATAAAAATAATTACTGTATAAACAAATCGTATTTTTAAATCATATTCTAAAACATGGAAGTTGCTTTCGGCATTAAAAAATTGTCAGTTTGTAGAAAGTAAAAATAAAAAATATTTAAAATATTGTTTGTTTAAAGAAAGCTGAAATATCAATAAGCATGCGCGCAATCACGGGGAGGTGGAAAGAGAGAGAGAGAGAGAGAGAGAGCGGTGAATATAGAGAGAGGTGAATAGAGAGAAGTGTAAAGAGAGAGAGGTGAAAAGAGAGAGTTGAAAAGAGAGAGAGGTGAATAGAGAGAAGTGAAAAGAGAGAGAGGTGAAAAGAGAGAGAAGTGAAAAGAGAGAAAGGTGAAAAGAGAGAGAGGTGAAAAGAGAGAGGTGAAAAGAGAGAGAGAGGTGAAAAGAGAGAGCTGAAAAGAGAGAAAGGTGAAAAGAGAGAGAGGTGAAAAGAGAGAGGTGAAAAGAGAGTAAGGGGAAGAGAGCGAGATGAAAAGAGAGAGAGGTGAAAAGAGACAGGTGAAAAGAGAGCGTTGAAAAGAGAGAGAGAGAGGTGAAAAGAGAGAAAGGTGAAAAGAGAGAGAGAGAGGTGAAAAGAGATAGTTGAAAAGAGAGAGTTGAAAAGAGAGAGAGGTGAGAAAAGAGGTGAAAAGTGCTCTCACTTTTCACCTCTCCAAAGAGAGGTGAAAAGAGAGACAGGTGGCCGGAAAGAGAAAGCACTTTTTTTCTCCATTTTTACACGATAATAAATTCATATATTTGTTTCACCCACTCTCTCTATATGACTTCTGGCAAACACACAAGCAACGTTCACAAACTTTTCTAGTAATAAAGATGCTCCAAATGTGCTTTGTTCTGCTGAAGACACACTTGAATTCTACGGGCGAAGTTGTCATTGACTTTCATGCTCTCTTGTTTTGGTATATTTCGGAATTCTTGAGTGATTGCTGCCTTTAGCTTTGAGATGGTTTGGGGGATTGTTCCTGTAGACTCGGTCCTGGAGATACCTACACAAGTAAAAATTAAAAATATTAAAAATATTGTTTGTTTAAAGAAAGCTGAAATACAAATAAGCATGCACACAATCAGGGGAAGGTGGAAAGAGAGACAGACAGACGAGAGAGAGGGGTGAATAGAGGTGAATAGAGGTGAATAGAGAGAAAAGTGAAAAGAGAGACAGGTGAAAAGAGAGAGGTGAAAAGTGAGAGAGAGAGAGGTGAAAAGGGAGAAAGGTGGAAAGAGGGAACTTTTTTTTAACCATTTCCCCACCCCCACTTCCTACATGATAATAAATTCATATCTTTCTTTCACCCACTCTCTCTATATGACTTCTGGCAAACACACAAGCATTATCGAGAAAGTCTGGCTTGTCTTCAATCTTGTCTGAGGAACAGTTGGGCATATCTACCCTCTTTTTCTTATCAGCAGTGGTCAGTTTTTGTTTTACTCGTATTCTGTGATCTTTGATCAGGATACGCTGAACAGAGGATTTGGTGAGGCAAAGATCCTGGCACCGTCTACAGACAGATTTCTTTGGATTTTACCTACTGAATCTCGGATAGCTTATATGTTTTCATGATACATTGTAGTAGGTTTTCTGCCATCTTAACTGCTGGAGACATTTTTTTCTCATGTTGTTGATTGTCACTGGAGCCTCAAACTTCTTGATCCATCGGTAAATTCCAGTTTTGCTAACAGTTTCATTCTTGTCATACATTCTGCTGAATTTCGTGATCTCATGTTTATAGGAATTTCCCCCCTCAATTTTCTCAGCGGACAAAAAATTTTCTGTTCTTCTGTAAAAGACATTATAGTTGGTGTTCTGGTTTTTCTATCTTTTCAGCTTTCTATATCTGAAATATAAAAGCAAAATATTAAAAATCAACAAGATTACATACGTTTATTTCGGTTAAATTTATACTGGGACACGCTGTATATATATATATATATATATATATATATATATTTATATATATATATATATATATATATATATATATATATATATATATATATATATATATATATTTGTCATCCACAGGCAGACTGTTTCGCTGTTTCACATATATATATCCTCTTCTCCCTCCAACTATGGGTAAATAGCAGGACAGACTGGGTTCTATAGCCTTGGATGGCAACTGGTCTAGGAGAGGTACAACTCTGAATTCAAAACCTGCGGAGGGTCGTTTGGGGACCTTGTGGCACTTAGTGCACCAGCTCTCTGTATTCGGCCCTTCAAAAAGTGTGTATGGTCCTGCACGAAACCTTCAACACTATAATCAAATCTCATGCGCTGTTGTAGGGCTGACAGTTTCCTAGGAACTGTTCTGCTTGACCCTCATACGTCGAATTCGACGGGAGAGTCGAATATATACATATATATATATATATCAAATATATGGTGCAGTTAAATTTATATTTCAACGAATCATTCATACAAAAAGTAGATTAGTAAAGTTAGTGATATAAAATGGCGAAATCCTTTCGCAAACAAAAATTGAATCTTGCCTTTACCTACAAATCACTCTATGAATGTCATGATCCTTGTTTTTAATAGCTACAAGCTGTATAAGTTTTTTTAAATTTTTTTCTGCATCACATATTTGATTTAAAAGAACTGATCCGACGTGCAAATTTTCGGGATAACAGCTGAGACATTACTCTATTTATTGAACAATTTTGTTCATGCCACAGTGACTGAAAAACTCCTGCAACAACAACAAAAAATCTCAATTTACCATATTAGTAAAAAAGCATTCTCTTAAATTTAAAAAAAAATTCAACCTTAGCGTTGCGACTGCACGCTCCAAAACTTTGTATCCGTTAACAATAACACATTTAAAAAAAAAATATATCGATTCGAATTTAATTTTTCGTCTCCGCTATTACCTGGATTTACTAAAAACAAAATAATTTCCATGTCTGAGGATGACTGAATGTACAGTTGAAAGTACTTGCAGATTAAAAAAAGACCTTATACAGCTTGTAGTTATTAAAAACAAGGATCATAACATTCATCGAGTGGTTCGTAGGTTAATGCACCTTTAAAATTTTGTTTGCGAAAGGTTTTCGCCATTTTATATCATTAACTTTACTAATCTACTTTTTGTATGAATGATTCATTGTAATATATATATATATATATATATATATATATATATATATATATATATATATATATATGCCGCGCACTGCTGATGAGTCCCAAAAAATAATACGAAATGGCTGTCAAGTGCTTTCCTGTGTGTTCCATGTGTTATATGTATATACCATTTATAGTAATTCATCAAGTCTAGAAGAATCCTCAACAGAATGCAGAAAGCACTGGGCAGCCGTTTTGTCCTATTTTTGGGACTTATCAGCAGTGTGCGTCCACTACCGAGATTTGAACTTGAACTGTTTCGATACAACGTAAGCGTCGTACCAACTGTAGCAACGGGCCTTGGTGACTAAGAAGAAACTGAATAGACTCGATATAACGGTTTGGGTTTCAATTCTTTTTTAGTGGATGCGCACTGCTGATGAGTCCCAAATAGGACAAAACAGCTATCCAGTGCTTTCTGCATTCTGTTGAGGATTCTTCTAGACCTGATGAATTACTATAATTCTCACAATTCTTTCACTGGTATCTCCTTGCTTGACCCAGCTAATGCTTTTTGATGGCACAATCCGTTGGGTTATGAATACTTGGATGAGTATCACCATGGAATTTGTAAGTAGCAGTGCTATATCAAGTCTAGTCAGTTTCTTCTTAGTCTCCGAGGCATGTTGGTCCAGTTGGCATGATGCTTGTGTTGTGCCGAAATGGTTTGGGTTTGAATCTCGGTAGTGGATGCGCACTGCTGATGAGTCCCAAATATAGAACGAAACGGCCGTCCAGTGCTTTCTGCATTCTGTTGAGGTTTCTTCATTATTCGATGAATTACTTAATTATAATTATCTCAAATCATCCTAATTTCTATCACTTGTATATCCTTGCTTCAACCAGCTTCTAATGCTCTGGATGGAGAGGCTTGGGGATAGTAGTCGTGGCTCGTGAAGGCACAGTTTTATGGGTGAACGAGAAACTCGGATGAGTTCCACCACGGGATATGTGATACCGAGGCCCGTTGGTACAGTTGGTATGACGTTTGCCTGATAACGTAACTGTCCGGGTTTCCATTCTCGGTGGTGGATGCGCACTGCTGATGAGTCCCAAATATAGGACGAAACGGCCGTGCAGTGCTTTCTGCATTCTGTTGAGGTTTCTTCTAGACTCGATGAATTACTTAATTATAAATATCTCAAACCCTCGTAATTTCTATCATATTTAATTTTTGTGCGTAACAACTGAGGGGCAGTTTGCAAAATTTTGACATGACACGTACAGAAGTCAAGAGCTCGATTCACGTCCACACGCAAAAAGCTACCGTTCTGACAATCTACAAAGAGACCACTCCAAACAACGGCGACACAGTTCACAGTAAGAACTAAAATTTAACTAGACTCTGAAATTACAAATTGAATCTACGGTGTGTCAAGGATTTCTCAGACCTTCTAAAGTTTACACAAAAAACATTGTGCTTTGAGAACGTTTGCAGCAACAAAAAGAAGAAGAAAAAAATGTCTTTAAATATGTAGCATATATGAGAATAAAATACAGGTACTTTTCATGAGTTGTTTATAATTTCATTCATTAATGTTAACAACAAACTATTTTAAATTACAAAATTGTACTTGGATTAAACGAAAATTACTTACAATATAATACATATTACTTATAATACATCCCTTCTTGCCGTCAGACTAGTATATATATATATATATATATATGTATATATATATATATATATATATATATATATATATATATATATATATATATATGAAGAAATATAGTATTAAAGTGTGCTATATTTATGGGATAAAGTGCTCAATATCAGAGATAGAGCGTGTGTAAATATAAAAGTGAACATAGAAGTCAACACTTAGAGGCGACAGTCTGTTTCATGCTAGATGCAATCGTCAGGCCACTAGTGCTGCTACTTTTCCTAAAAAAAATAACACCACTCGTAAAATATAAAACTAAACTTGATCATAAAAATAAATTATATATATATATATATATATATATATATATATATATATATATATATATATATATATATATATATATATATATATAAAAGTGAACATAGAAATCAACACTTAGTGGATCTTTAATAAAAACAGTCATGGGTAAGACGATAAACTACATCTATCTTTATATTTTCTATTTGGGAGTCATGGCTAAGTTCCGACACTGGTGGAAAAATATTTGTGGATGAGAAAAATTACAGCTGTCACTATCATAAAAAAAATAGCCGATGAAACAAAAACATACTGGTGATGTGTAGAGCAATCTTGCAACACTGATAATCTGTCATTGCATTTTAAATAAAAATAAACTTTTAATATTTTTATTTTGTTGTATTGCTTTTTTTTATAGAAATATGATTATTACCTAAGCTTTTTTTCAAAATTCATCGTAATTGCCTTTAAAATCTTCCAAAATAGCTGGGAGGGGAGATGGATTCATACCTTTCCCAAAGGTTATTAGTACGCAAGTAGATGTAATGAACTCGACTGGAATTTGAACTCGGCTCCTCAATCTGAGCCTCAATAGTGTTGCATGAACATAAGAAAATGCAAAAAGTCGAGTTCGTGGGGCTATGCAGGAAAGATGATGGTTAACCCTAGACTTAAAGAGGTCAAGATTTGTACTGATTGGGAAAAGATCCGACCGGGAGTCTGTTCCGCAACACAGCAGTTCCTGGGAAGCTGAAAACCCATTGGACAGCGACCTGCGAATCCGTATATCGTTCTCTCGGTCCGTGAGACCGAAAGACGTGTATTTATGTTTTCCCTGGAAGCATCAATCATTCGGCGGTTCGGGTCGGGTTGACGTGCCACTGAGGAACTTGTGTTTCACCACTAATACATCCCAGGGGAGATAACTCCTTAACACATGTTCATGCCAGATATATTCGGTGCTTGGGTTCCGATTCGTCTTAGCACAACTGTTCAGCCATATTTGATACCAATGCACGCGACTATTAAGAGGTGTGGGTAAATAAACACATATTTTTATGCTAATGCCCGTGAAGCCACCAATGCATATGTATAAAGTGAGGGCTTCTGAACAAATGGCCAAGTTTTCAGAGTGTTAGCAAAGAGAATATCTATCTATCTATCTATCTATCTATCTATCTATCTATCTATCTATCTATCTATCTATCGTCATCCGCATACAAGACTGTATTACAGCTCATCAGTGTGGCTAGACGTCCGATTGCTTCAAGCCGGGATCGAAACTCAACCGAATTGGCATCAGTTAGAGGTTCTAACTAAGCTATCGGCACAGGGCAGAGAAAGGGAAATTTTTAACGTATTATATACGAGATGTATACAAAGGCTAGTAGCCAAGAGTGCTCATTTCGTAATTGAAGCGCGATAATATTTATTGTACGGGAGTACAAATAGGGAACAAGGCCAAAATGGAGAATGGAGAAAAGGACGGTCTTCTTCTGTCTTAAAATTAAACTTAGCTAGCCAAACATTTTTAGTTTTTGTTTATTGTTTTCGTGTTTAAACAAGACGTTAAACAACAATTAAAAATTCTTGAAGCTATATACATAAAACAGTTGAAACCTAACCTGAACAAAATAAACTATGAAATCTCCACAAATATTCTTAAATGACTATAATTAATAACAGAAGCCATTGGCTTATACCAACGGCTTCCCATACTTAATACTTCTCATTTTCACTCTTGCATAGTCATGTGTGACGTCATGAGCGGCGGTGCGATTTTCGCTTCCTGCGTCTCGTATGCACGAATTTTGTTGTTACTTGGAAATCTTCCATGCAAACGAAAACAGACTATCATTATTGTTTTGTCCGTTTATTGCTTAATATATTGTAACGTAATTGTCATCTTTGATAATGGCTTATGTAAGCCGAAAGCTTAGATAGGATTAAAAAATATGTATCAATATGGTGATTTTCTTTCTTCGTTTAATGATAATGTTATTAAGCTTATCAGACGATATGAAAGGAATTTACATAAAATAAATAGCCAACACTTCTCTATATTATTTAATGAAACATGCGTCAATATATATATATATATATATATATATATATATATATATATATATATATATATATATATATATATATAGTAATAATATTCGGTTGGAAAATTATATATTATTAAAATATGTTTAGTTGAATAATATCAACAAATATTGCCCTTCCAATTATAAATTAAAAAAAAATATTAAAATATACATAAAAATAGAAATTGTCAAAATGGTTGTTAGTTCCAACCACTTCCGGTTATTTATCCGACATGTTTAGGGATTTTAGTTGTGCTATTGTAAATGTGTCGGTCTCTGAAAAAAAATATGTTTTTATGATTTTTACTTAAAGATGGTTGTTTGGTTGTCTTCATTTCTTTATATGTTCTTTAAATTCACAAAATTCTTCAAATATTTTGTTTTGTTTTGCTAATCAAAATCATTTTCTCTTTCTTATTACGCTTCAGTTTCGCCCAAATCTCTTGAGACATCAATAAGGCCAGTTTTATTTCACTTTTTCTTATCTTCTTAATGATTTAATTATCTTTTTCGATGATCTCCCTTCTATTTCCAATGTTGTATTCCCCCTACATTACAATATCATATTTCTGTGAAATTAAAAACTTGATGTAAATTATAGCCAGTATATTAATATAACTGGGGAAAAATATATTTACAAACACGTTTAAAAACCTTGAAATATTGAAAAGATACGCCGCCATTTTTGATGGCATATGTAAACTGGTATTTATATAAGATTCTAATGGACATGAAATGGGTGGTCAGTATCATATAGCTATTAAGTAATGAACTGAGCCATCAAACAGAATTACTACTTACTTCCTTACTACATATTTTCATACAGGGTGTCCATAAAGTCCGTGTGCATTTAAAAAAAATTATAACTTTATTCGCATTTGCGTAGAAATAATCTGTAAAAAATGTTATAAAGTTTAATGTACCTAGTTTTAAGTATAGCTAAAATAACTAATGTGATTTCAGTCATTACTGTAAATCAGTTGGCAAATGTTTTCCGTGAACTGCAAAATCGTATTACCCTTTGTATTGCTAATGATGGAGGACATGTGGAAACTTAAATAAAATTTCATTAAAACCTTCAAAAAAATATAGATTTATTTCTTTCTAATCCTTTTTACAAATTATTTCTATCGCAAATACAAATAAAATTATAATTTTTTTAAAATTGCACACGAACTTTATGGACACCCTGTATAACTCGAAAAAATATATTTACGAGGGTCATTCAATAAATAAGGTGAATTTTTCGGTATAAGGACTTCTAATACAGATAGAAGCTTACTTTTTTTATTTTTCAACGTAGTCTCCCAGCACTGTCACACACTTTCCCCATCTGTGCACAAACTTCCGTATTCTCTCAGCGTAAAAATCTTTGGACTGATGTCTCAGCCAGTCGCTCACAACACTTTTGACTTCATCGTCACTTTTAAACTTTGTGCCTCTCGTGAACGCTTTCAAGGGACCAAACAGGTGAAAGTCTGAAGGGGCAAGGTCTGGGCTGTAAGGGGGATCAGGGAGCAGTTCCCAGACCAGCTCGTTGATGGTCTGCACCGTTTGGGCTGCTGTGTGAGGCGTTGTCATGATGCAAGATGACTCCATCTGAGTGATGGCCCTTGCGTTTGTCCCAACAGATAATCTCAAAGTCCTTGCAATGTCATCCACTGTCACCCTTCTGTCAGACTGAATGAGGTCATTGACTGATTCGATCACCTCAGGAGACCTCACTTCTGTAGGCCTCCCAGGCCTGTCTTCATCCTCAACACTGCTCCGGCCTTCTTTAAACAATTTAGCCCACTTGTAGACATTTTTGTGGCTGAAACATGTGGTACCATACACAGTTGACATTCTCCTATGAATTTCAACTGGTTTGCACCCTTCAGCAACCAAAAACTTGATAACTGACCGCTGTTCAATTCTGGAGCATGCTTCTTGGTCGGCCATCTTTGTTAATCGCCAAAACTCTCAAAGTTTTTTTAATCTGCAAAAGAAATTAAATCCATGTGAAAAAGAAGTAAAAAAAAAGTAAGCTTCTATCTGTATTAGAAGTCCTTGTACCGAAAAATTCACCTTATTTATTGAATGACCCTCGTATAAACACAAGTATTAAAACATTCAAATTTTGAAAAAAAAGATGTCGCCATTTCTATGGCATGTGTGAACTGGTGTTAATATAAGATTTTAATGGGTATAAAGTAGGGAGTCAGTTTTATACAGCTATAAAGTACTAAACTGAAGCCCTAATTTCAATTACTACATATACTATTAATATAAATAGAGAATATTCCTGGGTATGACGATAAACTATATCTGGCAGCAAGACCTTTGATCAGGAGATTGGAGGTTTTGTGCAGCGTGGAACCTCTCTTAATTGCTGTTGTTCCCAGGTCCACCTTGACCGGGGTGGTAGTACTTGTTAGGGTCCCAGCTATGGGCAAATAGTGAACCCCCAAAGTAAAAGAAAAAAAACATTATGGAAGTATAAAAATACATTTTTCTCGTAAAAATTTTAGCAATACATTTATATATATATATATATATATATAAAAATACGAACACTTTTGATAGTAAGAGTACCAGCAATACATTTTATATGTAGTTAAAGACATACAAATATAGGGTGACCCCAAAAAACGGGAACTTTTTAACAATCCAATAAAACCAAGGGTGATGGAAGAAAAATATTTAATTCATAGTAATTGAAACCTTAAAACATGCCATTTAAGAAACAATGATGGAATTTTCATTTTTTTTAAATTACGTCCTGTAGATGGCGTCCTCCTGTACGAATGCGTTCTTGAAATCTGCTGTTGAGATTCCTCATTGACTGCTGCAACATCTCAGCTGGGATACTGTGAATTTCATTCTCGTTACTAAAATGGCGAAATGTTTACTTGCTCAAGGTCACTGTCTCGCAGTGTTGCCACTTGCTCATGTCTGGCAATACGCACTTAAAAAATTCCCGTTTTTTTTTTTGGGGGGGGGCACCCTATACTTTCAAAATATTTAGATTTCGGCATTAAATAACCAATAGAGGTGTTGATATGCCGATAAACAAAATCAATCAAACAACAAACATGAAAGACCTCTTTCATAACATTAATCCATATAATATTCTACAATATCTTAAATAAATCAAATTGTATTCTAAAGTATAACTTCAATAAAACATAAAACACATATGTCCCCACCTTTATTATGTACACACAAAGATATATATGCACAAAAGCTGAGCATCATCTACCATTTACTCAATTGTGAAAGCAAAATAACATATATGTTTAATTCCTTCAAAGCTCCCAAGAAAATTAAATTTCGGCATTTCATGACCCATAAGGTGTTGATATGCCGTTAAACAGACAAAAGAAACAAAATAACTACAGCAAAATATATTCATAGACTCGCGTATAAAAAACATAATATTGCAAAAAAAATGACGTCATTTTAGATCGCACGTGTAAAGTGGTATTAATATAACATTCCACTGGACATAAAATGAGTGGTCAGTTTTATACAGTTATTAAGTAATAAACTGCTCCCCTAGTCTGACTTACTACATATATTAATATAACAGGAAAAAAATAAATTTATAAAACGCATAAAAGCCTGATCAGAAAGAGTGAGGTGTCAGTTTTCGATGGCTAGTAAGTAATAAATTGATCCCCTAAACTGAATTACTACATATATTTATTTAGATTATAAGCTAAGTTAGACAAACATTTTGTCAGCATGGCTGATGCTAACCTCCAGGAGAGCAACTCATTGTGCCTTAATGTCACGTTTTCTAATGGCATGAAGTGGAATGATTATATTTGAATCAATTTCTAGGTCTGCTGTAAGGGAAGTTGATCCACTGTGCCATGGAAGAGAGTTTTTGTCGCCAGAATCCACATTGCACGCTTGTGAATCTACCATTCGTCCGGGCATTAAATATTGCTGCCATATCTTGTTTGGGGGCTTTTACTTTGTATTCAAACATTCTTGAAGAAAATCTAAAGAAGGGTCTGTAATGTTATCCGTCTTGATCTGGCATCTCGGTTTCACTCCTTTTCCCACCGCCGTTATGTAATTTCACTGTGACTTTTATACGGGTATACCTCACCCTATGTCGTTGATTGGTTCCAGTGGTCCCGGCTTAGGTCGAAATAACCACATTGTAAACCGCAAATAAGCACCGCCCATTGTCTTTTACCGTATTTATGAATTTACGTACAGTATTCTTGATTTCCACCTTATCTTCCAGCGATATAGCCTTACGCTTAGCCTTACGCTTAGCCTTACGCTTAGCCTTACCACTTGCACTAGAACTTTTCTTTGGAACCATGGGCAAAAATGCATCCTAAATCACAATTGAAATGTAAAAGGACGTCAACGGCAGAGCACAGATGTAAACCAGTCTGAATTGAAAATCGGTGTTGGAACAGAATATATATATATATATATATATATATATATATATATATATATATATATTTTAAAATTTATTTAAATATGCTTTTATATGAGTTTCCTATTATTTTAGTGTTTTTACGTTTCTAATATTTTTAACGGCCGACGTAAACTCGAGTAAAACGACTTAAGGCGAGTTTTATTTTTCCATATAATATCGAAAAATTGACGTATCTTCGAAAAGGACTTAAGTCGAAACGACTTAAGCTGAGGTGTCACTGTATAAATATTTTCATGGCAATCTAACCTGATGCGCTTTCCTATTTGGTACCTAGACTACGAATTTAAGCGCAGTACTAGATTGGCAGGTAGGTTCCATCATTTTACAGTTGAAATCGTTAGATGCAACCGTAACTTCTATTCAAATAGTTTCTTCTGTCGCGCTTGTGGAACGCTATTCCGACCATTTTTTTCTTCCCAGTTAACTTTGAATCTCATCATAGTCGATTAACCAGGAAGGTTGCTTCTTGATCTTATCGGCCAGGGGATACCAGGCGATCCCAGAGTGGAAATTGCCCGAAAACCATGCCACAGGTTGGCACAAGCATTGAGAATGAAATTGGGTAGACGTAAATATTTTAGTGCAAAAAATAAATTTATTTATGATTTTCTAAGGAATCGGTAATTTTTGAAACCGTCCAGTAGAATGATTCATTAACAAAACTTTTTGTTAAAAAACAAAACAAAAAGCCCCTCTTTCGCCAGCGTAACTAAATTTAAATAAATTAAATTCAGATCTAAAATTGCCAAAAACCTTTGTGATGATTTTATGAATCTTCTCCAACTTTATACTATTATTCGGTCGAGCTATAGCTCGGACATGGACGAGTCTATTACGCCAACCATCACGGCCCTGCATCAAGGTCGGAAGGTCATTAGGGTAACATTCTGTGTCATAACATAGTCAATGTAGGTAGTTGCTCGACGATCAACCCGTCTTGCTCCAAGGCTAGGAGTCCAGAACTGTAGATCACTCGCGAGTTCTTGTTTTACTCGGCAGCAGTCTCCTGCAAAATGCATTCTGCGTTCGCGTAAGATTGAAAAATATCAAAACTGAGTCTATAGATTCAGTTGGATGTTGTCTCCAGGAGATGTTAAGTATAACTCTCAGTCCAAGTGTTGGTTCCATCAAGCTTAGATTCTACGGTTTTAGTTAATGTCCAAGTCGTGACACCATACATTAACTCTGCCTCTACAGATCGAACTTACGACACTTGGGTATTGGTCTTCGAAACTAGCAATTCTACAGACAGTATGATTAAGTCACCAATTCGATGAACTTACATTACGAATAAGCTTTACCGCCATCTATTTCCCCAGTTATTAGTAAATTGACAATAAAACAAGAGAGAGAACCTATTTTAATTTTGATCAGGTGTTAAAAGTCAAGAGAGTGACCTATTCCGCCTCTTCAGACTAACATTTTCAGTTGACATAAAATGAAAAGATTATATTGAATCAATCTGCTGCTAAGAAAGTTGCTTTACTATGTCGTGCTAGACTATTTTTCTCTTCAGAATCTATCTTACATATCTATAAGTCTACCATTCATCCAGGCTTTGAATATTGCTGCCACATATGGTCCGGTGCTCCTGCTATATATTTAGAAATCTTGATAAAATCCAAAGAGGAATCTGCAATGTTTCTCTCCAGAATCTATCTTACATATTTATAAGTCTACCATTCATCCATGCTTTGAATATTGCTGCCACATATGGTCCGGTGCTCCTGCTATATATTTAGAGATTCTTGATAAAATCCAAAGAGGAATCTGCAATGTTTCTCTCCAGAATCTATCTTACATATTTATAAGTCTCTCATTCATCCATGCTTTGAATATTGCTGCCACATATGGTCCGGTGCTCCTGCTATATATTTAGAGATTCTTAATTAAATCCAAAGAGGAATCTGCAATGTTTCTCTCCAGAATCTATCTAACATATTTATAAGTCTACCATTCATCCATGCTTTGAATATTGCTGCCACATATGGTCCGGTGCTCTTGCTATATATTTAGAGATTCTTGATAAAATCCAAAGAGGAATCTGCAATGTTTCTCTCCAGAATCTATCTTACATATTTATAAGTCTCTCATTCATCCATGCTTTGAATATTGCTGCCACATATGGTCCGGTGCTCCTGCTATATATTTAGAGATTCTTAATTAAATCCAAAGAGGAATCTGCAATGTTTCTCTCCAGAATCTATCTAACATATTTATAAGTCTACCATTCATCCATGCTTTGAATATTGCTGCCACATATGGTCCGGTGCTCTTGCTATATATTTAGAGATTCTTGATAAAATCCAAAGAGGAATCTGCAATGTTTCTCTCCAGAATCTATCTTACATATTTATAAGTCTCTCATTCATCCATGCTTTGAATATTGCTGCCACATATGGTCCGGTGCTCCTGCTATATATTTAGAGATTCTTAATTAAATCCAAAGAGGAATCTGCAATGTTTCTCTCCAGAATCTATCTAACATATTTATAAGTCTACCATTCATCCATGCTTTGAATATTGCTGCCACATATGGTCCGGTGCTCTTGCTATATATTTGAAGATTCTTCATAATATTCAAAGAAGAATCTGCAGTGTTATTACTCCTGACCTGGCATCTCGGGTTCGGTCCATTTCTGCCCGACTTAGCGTAGCTTCCTCTATGCCTTTTCTGTAAACACTTTTATGTTAATTGTTCTGATGAATTTTCCGCCATTGTACGTAGACTTTATGAATTTCAGGACAGTACTCGATTGGCGGCAAGGTCTCATCATTTTACAGATAGATGTAATCGTAAATTATATGCTAACAGTTTCTTTATTCGCACTTCTCGCTTGTGGAACTCTCTTCCGGTTTCTTGCTTCCCAGTCAATTTTGATCTTCAAAAACTGAAATTTATTTTCAATCGTTAACTTCTGTCTTCTTAACTCTTGTTCATTTATTGTCCCATCTTAATAGCAAATTTTCCTCATATTCCCCAAAACACGGTTCCCCCTTGCTTACTAGTGGCTTCATTACTTTGCTTGGGGTCAAAAGATTTAAGAAAAAAAAAGCAGGGGTTATGCTGATCAAGAAATTCAAATGGTCTTGCTGACATTCAACCGTTTTTTGGGGGGTACACTTCTTGTAACTTAATCATGAAGTGGGTCGACTATAGTGACTCACTTTCTTTGTCTACTGCTAAAAATTTTGGTTCATTTTGTCGTGCAAGCAAGTTTTACTCGCCAGAATCCATCTTGCACGTTTACAAATCTATCATTCGTCTGTGCATTGGATGTTATTGCTATATCTGGTCTGGCGCTCCTGCTGTACATCTCAAGATTCTTGACAAAATCCAGGGAAGGGTTCGCAATACAATCGATCCTGACCAGGCATCTCGACTTCAGACTCTTTCTTACCGACGTGACATGGCTTTCCTTTGTCTGTTCTACAAAATATTTTCATGGCAACTTTCTTTGATGAGCTTTTTTTCCTGGTGCGTTGACAACATGAATTTAAACGTGCTACTAGATTGGCAATTAGGTCTCACTGTTTTACTTTTGAAAAAAACTAGATGCAACCACCACTTCGATTCTAAGAGTTTCTTTTCTCGCACTTCCTGCCTGTGGAACTCCCTCCCGATTTCTTCATTCCCTGATAACTACAAACTTCAAAAGTCTAAATGTAACGTCAATCGCTACCATCTGTGGTCTTTGACCCCTAATTTTGTTTTTTCCTCGGTGAAAATTGACTTTAAAACGGGTGTAACTTCTTGCTGAAGCTTACTTTCCGTGTTTATAAGGAAATTCAAATTATCTTGCTGGCATCAAACCGCTTCTCTTGGTCTCTTTTCTTTTCGTTTAACCACAGAGCCATCACTTGAAGCAAGCCCGATATCCAATCTAATCTAATGAAAATAGTTGGTCGCCAAATGTCGTATGAAACTTGATCTTGTGTCGATTTCGGAAAGCATTAAAAATATAAAATTCTTCACAAACAAATTAAGTTACCTCTGGTGAAAAGGTTGTCGCTGTGGGTCCATCGTTTTGTTAGAGTGACAAGAACAGATGTTGGAACGAGGCTGAGTGGAACACGTGAGACACGTAGCCGTGTGCCGGCCGGTGAAGAAACATCAAAATGACGACTGTAGCGACACACGCTAACAAATACATGGCTTTATATAAACATATCTTCAGCAGATGAATGCAGGCGAGGCAGACGTAAAAAATTCTCGGTGCGAAATCCCATCGAACAGAAAAATAACCCTTGTTTGGTCACTTACTCTACGCCCATATTAACATGTACACATACTAAACTTTTTATATATTAACATGTATAAAAAAACCGCTAATAATTTAGAATTTGGTCAGCCAATTTCTCACTCCCGTATCGTAACTTTCTTGTGTTAATTCTATGAATATTTTCAGGGTAATTGTTCTGATGAACCTTCCTCTATGGTGTCTAGATATTATGAATTTAAGTGCAGTACTAGATTGGCGGAAAGGTCTTATTATTTTAAAATTGAAATGGCGAGATGTAACCGTAAGTTCTATGCTAACGGTTTCTTCCCGAGCACTCGCTTGTGGAACTCTCTTTTATATATTACAGTCTGTTCTTATCTATCTATCTATCTATCTATCTATCTATCTATCTATCTATCTATCTATCTATCTATCTCAGTCTCTTGATATCTATCTATCTATCTATCTATCTATCTATCTATCTATCTATCTATCTATCTATCTATCTATCTATCTCAGTCTCTTGATATCTATCTATCTATCTATCTATCTATCTATCTATCTATCTATCTATCTATCTATCTATCTCAATCTCTCGATATCTATATATCTATCTTTCTATCTATCTATCTATCGATCTCAGTCTCTCGATATCTATCTATCTATCTATCTATCTATCTATCTATCTCAGTCCGTTACATGTATTTCAGACTTTTAGTGTCTAATAACGTTCATATCTTTCTATTTGACTTCAATCATACACACACACACACACACACACACACACACACACACATATATATATATATATATATATATATATATATATATATGGTGTCCATAAAGTTCGTGTGCACTTTAAAAAATTATAACTTTATTTGTATTTGCGATAGAAATAATCTGTAAAAAATGTTATAAAGTTTAATGTACCTAGTTTTAAGTATAGCTAAAATAACTAATGTGATTTCAGACATTACTGTAAATCAGTTGGCAAATGTTTTCCGTGAACTGCAAAATCGTATTACCCTTTGTATTGCTAATGATGGAGGACATGTGGAAACTTAAACAAAATTTCAATAAAACCTTAAAAAATATAGATTTACTTCTTTCTAATCCTTTTTAGAAATTATTTCTATCGCAAATACAAATAAAGTTATAAATTTTTTAAATTGCACACGAACTTTATGGACACCCTGTATATATATATATATATATATATATATATATGTATGTATATATACACTGTTAAAGTGAAATAGAAAGATATATATATATTCCGTGTACACACACACACACACACACACACACACACACACATATATATAATATATATATAATATATATATATATATATATATATATATATATATATATATATATATATATAATGTAAATGTATAGCCGAAAGCGCTCGGAAAAAAAGAACATTCGGACAATTTTTATATAATTTATCCTCTGAAAAGAAAAACTTTATTAGATCGCACGAGAAATTATATAAAAAACTAAATAAAAGCACCTTGTCAGTCGTTTTTAATGAAATGTGCTTGAAAGAAGGATTGCTGCCTAAATACACACACACACATATATATATATATATATATACAACAGTTCAAAAGTTTGAGGAACTTCTGGCAATTTTTTAAATTGCCCCAAAAGGTAGTTGTTTTGTACTTGAGATAAGAGAAAATTATTAAATATGGTGAAAAATTTTATTATGACAAAAAGAACGTTTTATGAATAAATTTTGCTCTCGTCAAAATATCCTCCTTTAGCCTTGATTACTGCAGGACAAATTTTGGGAATTTATTGCGAAATTTTGTCAAAGTATAAGTTTGATAATTGATTTCATTCTTTTTTCAAGGAGTCTGAGAACTCTTTTAAATTCTTTTTCACTTTTCTTTCAAGTTTATCCCAGGCTAATTCTGGGTGTGGCTCCAAAATTTTAGACATGTACTGGGGAGAGCATCAGACTTGTTCAAATCGTGAAACAGCTTAGTTGTCCATCCCACAAAATGTTTAGTATCTAAAAAAACACTAAACTAATTGAGCTTCTATTTTTCCAGGTTTTTAGATAAGAAGTTTAACCATTTTAATACCATTTGTCGTAAGAATCACTGAAAAACCCTTTGAGAGCAGTTTAAAATCGTTTTGTCACACTCTATATCTTCCCAAATGAGCAATGGTGAGAGGAAAAAGATCATTCGGGCTCCAGTAATGGTACCAACATTTATATTTTGGCTTCCATCTTTAAAGAATTTATAACTTTATTTGTATTTGCGATAGAAATATCCATTGGTTATTTAACGTAGTGTAGCTTCCCTGTGTCTTTTCTAATGGTGTTCCAATAACCTACACCGATTTTTAATGAGAATTAAGTTTAAACGTATAAGGATTTTTTTTACTTTCAGATTTAACAACTTAAGTCTTTGGCAATTTTAACCATGGAAATATTAACACGTTGTTTGATTGTTAATCTTTCCATGGTTGAAATTGCCGAAGACTTAAGTTGTTAAATCTAAAAGAAAAAGAAAAAAATCATTAGACGCTTAAACTTAATTCACATTTAAAATCGGTCTAAGTTATCGGAACACCATTAGAAAAGGCAGAGAAGCTACGCTACATTAAATAACCAACAACCAAATGAACGATAATTTAAGAGAAGTACCATTTTCAAATAACAATCGCAGGCAATACGTAAAATATTGATCCATGTTAATTTTCTACGTTTGAATTTTTTTGGTGAAAGAAAACATTCGATAAATTGAAAATTCTATTCAACGGACAAATGGCGTTCGCTGTTATGAACGGCATTCCTTGTTGAAATGATCTAGTTCATTAAATACTATAAAACCGGAAGATATATTTTCAGCTTTGAAAAGCCATGTTTGGCCAGTGTTATAACTGTTTTTTTTTCTTTTCTTTATTTTCTTCTATTTCTCGTTTTGGGTCAAGCGAAATCGTTTTCCCACGAGAATCTCTCCAAGCTTTCAGTGGTCGTCTGCTGGCCTCAGTAAATCGCCATATTGTCGAGCTGCTATTATCTGCTTGCACACGTGACGGGCGTCAGGCGATTATTGCTTCTTGTGACTGGATGCCGGCTTATTTGATCGTGGCAGAAGACAAAGCTGCTTCCGAAGAATCAAACAATCATTCATTTCTGCCTTTGATTCTCTTCTGGGAATTGCTCTTGCATTAACAAGAACAGAGGCGATACTTCAGTAAGTCGTTAGTACACGGAGGATTTTACGAGGCGGGAAAGTAAAACATCCTCCTTGGAAATCAGAATGTTTCTTGTTTGAAAAAAAATGTGTCTTTTCCACACGAACCATTTGAGGAATATATTTTAGTATTTCTTGAAGACGAGAATGCAGTGGAAAGTTAAAGGAAACAGAAACAAATTTCCAAAGAATAATCTGCAATATTATCTCGGCTTCAATGACTTTCGGTAATGTAATTGATCCTGACCTGTAATATCGGCCTCAATCCCTTTCTGCAATATTATTGGACCTGACCTGGCATATCGGCCTCAATCCCTTTCTGCAAAGTTATTGGTCCTGACCTGGCATATCGGCCTCAATCCCTTTCTGCAATGTTATTGGTCCTGATCTGTCATATCGGCCTGAATCCCTTTCTGCAAAGTTATTGGTCCTGACCTGGCATATCGGCCTCATTCCCTTTCTGCAATATTATTGGTCCTGATCTGTCATATCGACCTGAATCCTTTTCTGCAAAGTTATTGGTCCTGACCTGGCATATCGGCCTGAATACCTTTCTGCAATATTATTGGACCTGACCTGGCATATCGGCCTCAATCCCTTTCTGTAATGATAGTGGTCCTGACCTGTCATATCGGCCTGAATACCTTTCTGCAATATTATTGGACCTGACCTGGCATATCGGCCTCAATCCCTTTCTGCAATGTTATTAGTCCTGACCTGGCATATCGACCTCAGTCCCTTTCTGCAATATTATTGGTCCTGACCTGGCATATCGGCCTCAATCCCTTTCTGCAATATTATTGGTCCTGACCTGGCATATCGGCCTCAATCCCTTTCTGCAATATTATTGGTCCTGACCTGGCATATCGGCCTGAATCCCTTTCTGCAATGATATTGGTCCTGGCCTGGCATATCGGCCTCAATCCCTTTCTGCAATGTTATTGGTCCTGGCCTGGCATATCGGCTTCAGTGACTTTCTGCAATATTATTGGTTCTGACCTGGTATTATTAAGCGGAATTCCCTGCTAAAATGGGTCCAAAAATTATGAAAGTGTAAAAATAGGTTTTCATACCAGCAATAATTTTCTGGAAATTTTTTTTTACCAGCAGTACATTTTGGAAAAAGATAAATATTACCAGCAAGACATTAAAAAAAAAAAATTACCAGCAATACATTTTTGGAAAAAGAAAACTATTACCCACAAAATATTTTTGAAAAAAAAAAAAAATTACCATCAATAAAATTTTTTGTCGGCATTAAACAACCTATTGAGGTCGATATGCCGTAAAACAAAACAAACCAAACCTTTAAATTTACTATACGTACTCTTATTTTCTGATAATGTCGTGTATGGACATCCGTACCTAAAAGAAAATCAGCACGTTTATTGACATCATCACAAAAAATATTCAAAATTCTTTTTAAAATACTGGCAGTCGATGAATTATAGCAGGTACCTTCATGCAATCGCTGGAAAATGAGCATAGCAGGATAATAAAGGCCTTAAACTTGACGAAAACAAAATTTTATCGTCAAAATGTTTATGTTTTTATTAAGAGGAAAGAACAAAGTAATTTTTAATTACTTTTCAAAATTTTTCTGTTTTTATTAGAGCATTCTAACTTTTGATTGAAAAATCGCGTTTCTCAGCATCAGCAGGTGTCCGACTAAATAACTTTGCGGATTTTTGTGTATTTTTTTGTTAATGGCAGTCATTAATTTTGAAAATCTTGCAAAAATAAAAATAATTGTCGGATTTTCATGAAACTTTCAGAAACTATTCACAAATGATGGAAGTTATTATAAATATGTTTATTTTTTTTGTTAAGTCATGGTAAAATCTTTTTATATTTAATCCCCCCACCAGAATTAATTTCATGAAAACTCATGAAATTTTAAATTGTACACTTATAGCGATTAATTAGTTAAAAGCACAAGGCTTTGAGGAAAGCAAATCATTTTTTATTTTTTTTATTTTAGCTGACACCCTTCTCACTTAGTAAGGCTTTTCCTTTTTGATAAGTAAATACACATTGTATTTAATAATCATATCACTTGACCGTTACAAATTAATATAGAATTTTTAAAATGTCTGGGTTAGAAAATAAGTCCAACACGCCGATTTTATGCGAAAATCGTAAAAATATGAGATAAAAAAGAAAAAAAAAAGCGATAGTGTATTTAACGATTATTATTATTATTTTGAACTAACTAGCGCCGCATCAATAAATATTTAAAACTGAAACAAATTATGAAGGATAAAAAACACTGCATGGATGCTATCTCAAACTAAATCAAGGGACTCGTTTTCAAAAACCCGCTTCATATTCTTTTAACTACCCAAATATACATATACATATACATATATATATATATATATATATATATATATATATATATATATATATATATATATATATATATATATATATATATTGACAATATTAGTGGTAAATATACACATACATATGCAATTATATATACACATACATATATGTATAAAAATAATTCCAAGAGGATATGATCCAGGTAGAACTCAATGTCCAGGACAGAGTAAGGATATAATAAAAGGACTTAAACACTAATATTCCATGGTCATAATTTATTCCATTGGAATCGTAAATACGATCCAATTCATCAGACCTACAAATTCAAAAAGAAAACAGAAAAAACATCTCCGGGAATAAAAAATAAAATTTAGTGAGAGTGTATGTATGAGAGTGTGGGGCGACTGCTAGAGTGAATGAAATCCAAAGGGAGGGGTAACAGACGAGAGAAGAATAGGAAGGTCTAAAGATGAAGGGGGGATTAAAATTTAACAGAGAGAAGTTTTAAAAAGGGGGAGGCAAAGACGGTTTAAGTGAGAAAATTATGCATGTCTCATACATTAAAGATACACCGGAAGAGGGTATAAATTTCTTGGTGACATACACACACAATAGACGATAAAATCTTAAAGCTCGGAAGATGAGATGTATATATATATATATATATATATATATATATATATATATATATATATATATATATATATATATATATATATATAATCCTTGAAAATGGCTAAATGTATAGCCGAAAGGGCTCGGATAAAAAGAACATTCGGACAGTTTTTATATAATTTATCATCCGAAAAGAAAAACATTATTATATCGCATGAGAAATTGTATAAAAAAACTAAATAAAAGCACCTTGTCAGTCGTTTTTAATGAAATGTGCATGAAAGAAGGATTGCTGCCTAAACACACACATACACACACACACACACACACACACACACACACACACACACACACATATATATATATCCCTTCCTTTCGTTCATACATTTTTCTTTGTTACTTTTTTGTCCGCACACATCTTCGCGCATGCTCACACGCACGCGCAGAAACGGATATATGAAGGTAGATAAAAAACGAAAAAACAAAGAAATAAGTAATGAGCTGACCGACTGGCCAATACACAGGGGGGTTCCCATACATCAGGCCAACGTATTTTGTGGAGTGATGGTGCAGTCCTGGTTTTCCCCGACACGAGGAACTGATTAATCCAATGATGCGACTAGCGAGCAAACAACGGAAGGTTAAGTTCTAAGCAGAACACAAGCGGGAGACAGACGTGATTATCAGGGATTTCGACAGGATTATTTTGAAAAACAAAACAAAAAAAAACCAACTTAGGGTGAGAAACTTGGGGACAAAGGTCGAAACTGAACCGTCACCCAGATCTTTCTCATGCGCCACCCGCCCCGAGCAATCCACCTTCCCGTTTTCTCATGTAATACTTAGTTCCCCATTTCATTAGCTTTCCCCCAAACCACTCTTCAGTTATTTAAACAAATGCTTCTTTACACTCTAAAAACTGGTATTCGTTAAACAAAGCGTTATCTGGCACAAGACCATATATCTGGGCCACACAGAAAACATTTCTCAGCAGTATATATCATCGATAAAGATATAAGATATGTTGTTGTCGATATAAGACGTCAGAAATATTCCAGCTGATTGGGCCCTTCTGCCATTCTTCATCTTTGTAAGAAGGAGAGTAGAGCAAAAAAGGTGTACTGATGACATATCTGGCCAGGAACTGCTCAATCCACACATTCCAGCCTTGATAGAGACCTTCTGTCGATCATCATCTTTACAATAGCCAGACTCGATCCACAGTGAAGTATTGCTGCCTTATCTTAGCCGGAGCTATTCAAACCTCAGGTTCCAGCCTTGATAGAATCCTTCTGTCATTCATCATGTTTACAAGAGTCTTGTAAAAAAGAACCAAAATGGAGCATTGCTGCCATATTTCGGCTCGAGCTGTACAAGCCTCATTTTTCAGCCTTGATTGTCCTTCTGTCACGATTCATCTCTACAAGAGTCAGACTAGAACCAAAATGGAGCATTGCTGCCATATTTGGGCTGGAGCTGTACAATCCTCATTTTTCAGCCTTGATTGTCCTTCTGTCACGATTCATCTCTACAAGAGTCAGACTAGAACCAAAATGGAGCATTGCTGCCATATTTGGGCTGGAGCTGTACAATCCTCAATTTTCAGCCTTGATTGTCCTTCTGTCACGATTCATCTCTACAAGAGTCAGACTAGAACCAAAATGGAGCATTGCTGCCATATTTGGGCTGGAGCTGTACAATCCTCATTTTTCAGCCTTGATTGTCCTTCTGTCACGATTCATCTCTACAAGAGTCAGACTAGAACCAAAATGGAGCATTGCTGCCATATTTGGGCTGGAGCTGTACAATCCTCATTTTTCAGCCTTGATTGTCCTTCTGTCACGATTCATCTATACAAGAGTTAGACTAGAACCAAAATGGAGCATTGCTGCCATATTTGGGCTGGAGCTGTACAATCCTCACTTTTCAGCCTTGATAGTCCTTCTGTCGGGATTCATCTCTACAAGAGTCAGACTAGAACCAAAATGGAGCATTGCTGCCATATTTGGGCTGGAGCTGTACAATCCTCAATTTTCAGCCTTGATTGTCCTTCTGTCACGATTCATCTCTACAAGAGTCAGACTAGAACCAAAATGGAGCATTGCTGCCATATTTGGGCTGGAGCTGTACAATCCTCATTTTTCAGCCTTGATTGTCCTTCTGTCACGATTCATCTCTACAAGAGTCAGACTAGAACCAAAATGGAGCATTGCTGCCATATTTGGGCTGGAGCTGTACAATCCTCATTTTTCAGCCTTGATTGTCCTTCTGTCACGATTCATCTCTACAAGAGTCAGACTAGAACCAAAATGGAGCATTGCTGCCATATTTGGGCTGGAGCTGTACAATCCTCAATTTTCAGCCTTGATAGTTTTTCTGTCACGATTCATCTATACAAGAGTTAGACTAGAACCAAAATGGAGCATTGCTGCCATATTTGGGCTGGAGCTGTACAAGCCTCATTTTTCAGCCTTGATTGTTCTTCTGTCACGATTCATCTCTACAAGAGTCAGACTAGAACCAAAATGGAGCATTGCTGCCATATTTGGGCTGGAGCTGTACAATCCTCATTTTTCAGCCTTGATAGTTTTTCTGTCACGATTCATCTATACAAGAGTTAGACTAGAACCAAAATGGAGCATTGCTGCCATATTTGGGCTGGAGCTGTAAAAGCCTCATTTTTCAGCCTCGATTGTCCTTCTGTCACGATTCATCTCTACAAGAGTTAGACTAGAACCAAAATGGAGCATTGCTGCCATATTTGGGCTGGAGCTGTACAAGCCTCATTTTTCAGCCTTGATTGTCCTTCTGTCACGATTCATCTCTACAAGAGTTAGACTAGAACCAAAATGGAGCATTGCTGCCATATTTGGGCTGGAGCTGTACAATCCTCATTTTTCAGCCTTGATTGTCCTTCTGTCACGATTCATCTCTACAAGAGTTAGACTAGAACCAAAATGGAGCATTGCTGCCATATTTGGGCTGGAGCTGTACAATCCTCAATTTTCAGCCTTGATAGTTTTTCTGTCACGATTCATCTATACAAGAGTTAGACTAGAACCAAAATGGAGCATTGCTGCCATATTTGGGCTGGAGCTGTACAAGCCTCATTTTTCAGCCTTGATTGTCCTTCTGTCACGATTCATCTCTACAAGAGTCAGACTAGAACCAAAATGGAGCATTGCTGCCATATTTGGGCTGGAGCTGTACAATCCTCAATTTTCAGCCTTGATAGTTTTTCTGTCACGATTCATCTCTACAAGAGTCAGACTAGAACCAAAATGGAGCATTGCTGCCATATTTGGGCTGGAGCTGTACAATCCTCATTTTTCAGCCTTGATTGTCCTTCTGTCACGATTCATCTCTACAAGAGTCAGACTAGAACCAAAATGGAGCATTGCTGCCATATTTGGGCTGGAGCTGTACAATCCTCAATTTTCAGCCTTGATAGTTTTTCTGTCACGATTCATCTATACAAGAGTTAGACTAGAACCAAAATGGAGCATTGCTGCCATATTTGGGCTGGAGCTGTACAAGCCTCATTTTTCAGCCTTGATTGTCCTTCTGTCACGATTCATCTCTACAAGAGTCAGACTAGAACCAAAATGGAGCATTGCTGCCATATTTGGGCTGGAGCTGTACAATCCTCATTTTTCAGCCTTGATAGTTTTTCTGTCACGATTCATCTATACAAGAGTTAGACTAGAACCAAAATGGAGCATTGCTGCCATATTTGGGCTGGAGCTGTACAAGCCTCATTTTTCAGCCTTGATTGTCTTTCTGTCACGATTCATCTCTACAAGAGTTAGACTAGAACCAAAATGGAGCATTGCTGCCATATTTGGGCTGGAGCTGTACAAGCCTCATTTTTCAGCCTTGATTGTCCTTCTGTCACGATTCATCTCTACAAGAGTTAGACTAGAACCAAAATGGAGCATTGCTGCCATATTTGGGCTGGAGCTGTACAATCCTCATTTTTCAGCCTTGATTGTCCTTCTGTCACGATTCATCTCTACAAGAGTTAGACTAGAACCAAAATGGAGCATTGCTGCCATATTTGGGCTGGAGCTGTACAATCCTCAATTTTCAGCCTTGATAGTTTTTCTGTCACGATTCATCTATACAAGAGTTAGACTAGAACCAAAATGGAGCATTGCTGCCATATTTGGGCTGGAGCTGTACAAGCCTCATTTTTCAGCCTTGATTGTCCTTCTGTCACGATTCATCTCTACAAGAGTCAGACTAGAACCAAAATGGAGCATTGCTGCCATATTTGGGCTGGAGCTGTACAATCCTCAATTTTCAGCCTTGATAGTTTTTCTGTCACGATTCATCTCTACAAGAGTTAGACTAGAACCAAAATGGAGCATTGCTGCCATATTTGGCCTGGAGCTGTACAATCCTCAATTTTCAGCATTGATAGTCCTTCCGTCACGATTCATCTCTACAAGAGTCAGACTAGAACCAAAATGGAGCATTGCTGCCATATTTGGGCTGGAGCTGTACAATCCTCAATTTTCAGCCTTGATAGTTTTTCTGTCACGATTCATCTCTACAAGAGTCAGACTAGAACCAAAATGGAGCATTGCTGCTATATTTGGGCTGGAGCTGTACAATCCTCATTTTTCAGCCTTGATTGTCCTTCTGTCACGATTCATCTCTACAAGAGTCAGACTAGAACCAAAATGGAGCATTGCTGCCATATTTGGGCTGGAGCTGTACAATCCTCATTTTTCAGCCTTGATAGTCCTTCTGTCACGATTCATCTCTACAAGAGTCAGACTAGAACCAAAATGGAGCATTGCTGCCATATTTGGGCTGGAGCTGTACAATCCTCATTTTTCAGCCTTGATTGTCCTTCTGTCACGATTCATCTCTACAAGAGTCAGACTAGAACCAAAATGGAGCATTGCTGCCATATTTGGGCTGCAGCTGTACAATCCTCAATTTTCAGCCTTGATAGTCCTTCCGTCACGATTCATCTCTACAAGAGTCAGACTAGAACCAAAATGGAGCATTGCTGCCATATTTGGGCTGGAGCTGTACAATCCTCAATTTTCAGCCTTGATAGTTTTTCTGTCACGATTCATCTCTACAAGAGTCAGACTAGAACCAAAATGGAGCATTGCTGCTATATTTGGGCTGGAGCTGTACAATCCTCATTTTTCAGCCTTGATTGTCCTTCTGTCACGATTCATCTCTACAAGAGTCAGACTAGAACCAAAATGGAGCATTGCTGCCATATTTGGGCTGGAGCTGTACAATCCTCATTTTTCAGCCTTGATAGTCCTTCTGTCACGATTCATCTCTACAAGAGTCAGACTAGAACCAAAATGGAGCATTGCTGCCATATTTGGGCTGGAGCTGTACAATCCTCATTTTTCAGCCTTGATAGTCCTTCTGTCACGATTCATCTCTACAAGAGTCAGACTAGAACCAAAATGGAGCATTGCTGCTATATTTGGGCTGGAGCTGTACAATTCTCATTTTTCAGCCTTGATTGTCCTTCTGTCACGATTCATCTCTACAAGAGTCAGACTAGAACCAAAATGGAGCATTGCTGCCATATTTGGGCTGGAGCTGTACAATCCTCATTTTTCAGCCTTGATTGTCCTTCTGTCACGATTCATCTCTACAAGAGTCAGACTAGAACCAAAATAGAGCATTGCTGCCATATTTGGGCTGGAGCTGTACAATCCTCATTTTTCAGCCTTGATTGTCCTTCTGTCACGATTCATCTCTACAAGAGTCAGACTAGAACCAAAATGGAGCATTGCTGCCATATTAGGGCTGGAGCTGTACAAGCCTCAATTTTCAGCCTTGATTGTCCTTCTGTCACGATTCATCTCTACAAGAGTCAGACTAGAACCAAAATGGAGCATTGCTGCCATATTTGGGCTGGAGCTGTACAATCCTCAATTTTCAGCCTTGATAGTTTTTTTGTCACGATTCATCTCTACAAGAGTCAGACTAGAACCAAAATGGAGCATTGCTGCTATATTTGGGCTGGAGCTGTACAAGCCTCATTTTTCAGCCTTGATTGTCCTTCTGTCACGATTCATCTCTACAAGAGTCAGACTAGAACCAAAATGGAGCATTGCTGCCATATTTGGGCTGGAGCTGTACAATCCTCATTTTTCAGCCTTGATTGTCCTTCTGTCACGATTCATCTCTACAAGAGTCAGACTAGAACCAAAATAGAGCATTGCTGCCATATTTGGGCTGGAGCTGTACAATCCTCATTTTTCAGCCTTGATTGTCCTTCTGTCACGATTCATCTCTACAAGAGTCAGACTAGAACCAAAATGGAGCATTGCTGCCATACTTGGGCTGGAGCTGTACAATCCTCATTTTTCAGCCTTGATTGTCCTTCTGTCACGATTCATCTCTACAAGAGTCAGACTAGAACCAAAATGGGGCATTTCTGCCATATTTGGGCTGGAGCTGTACAATCCTCATTTTTCAGCCTTGATTGTCCTTCTGTCACGATTCATCTCTACAAGAGTCAGACTAGAACCAAAATGGAGCATTGCTGCCATATTTGGGCTGGAGCTGTACAAGCCTCATTTTTCAGCCTTGATTGTCCTTCTGTCACGATTCATCTCTACAAGAGTCAGACTAGAACCAAAATGGAGCATTGCTGCCATATTTGGGCTGGAGCTGTACAATCCTCAATTTTCAGCCTTGATTGTCCTTCTGTCACGATTCACTTCTACAAGAGTCAGACTAGAACCAAAATGGAGCATTGCTGCCATATTTGGGCTGGAGCTGTACAAGCCTCATTTTTCAGCATTGATTGTCCTTCTGTCACGATTCATCTCTACAAGAGTCAGACTAGAACCAAAATGGAGCATTGCTGCTATATTTGTGCTGGAGCTGTACAAGCCTCATTTTTCAGCCTTGATTGTCCTTCTGTCACGATTCATCTCTACAAGAGTCTGACTAGAACCAAAATGGGGCATTTCTGCCATATTTCGGCTGGAGCTGTACAATCCTCATTTTTCAGCCTTGATTGTCCTTCTGTCACGATTCCTCTCTACAGGAGTCATCATTGTGCGGTCGCAATTGCGAATACCCATTACCAACCGATGCCCGTTTAGTCCCACACGTATCTTTACAAACATATATATATATATATATATATATATATATATATATATATATATATATATACATATATATATATATATATATATATATATATATATATATATATATATATATATATATATAATCATCTACGGTTTTACATCACGTGATGCGTGACTGGCCAATGAGTATTAACCGAAACAAAACTGAAATTAGTAAATTTTTGTCTTTTTGTCTGTTTTCTCTCAATCTCTGTCGAAGCCTGAATGTTAGATTGAAAAACTCCGACTGATACCAACGCGGTCGGGTTTCGATTCTTGTTTGAAACATTCGGTTGTCTATTTGTACTGATGAGCTGTGATACAGCGAAACAGGCCTGTATGCGAATGACATTATAACTCTCTCAAAAATCTTTTGGTTGAGCACTGTTGTGACATGGGTGAATTCTATAAACAGCAGATGTCAGCGCTAACGCATCGCTCTTCATTCATGAATAGAGTCCTCTGGCTGCCTGACGTTTATTCACGTTCGTAAAAACAATATGCTTTCTCTCTTCCGAAGCGCCGATGGCTTAGTGACTAGATCAGAAAGAAATTTTAAAAAATCGTCTGAAAATGAAAGGTTTTTCTTAAAATAATTGGCGGGGAAGTGATTAAAGTATGTTTTCTTCAGGAAAGCTTTTCACAGCCGTCCAAAAAGGCGTTAATCGTTTGCTAAAGATATTTACCTGGCCTACCCACTTAGACCTGGTGTGGCACATGGTCGGGGAACCCGAGCTCGTGCACTGGTCTCGGTGGCGAGCACAGATCCCTCTCTTGTACCATAAGAGGGTGCAGCTTTGGGAAGCTGTTCCTCGGGGCTGGGCACCTCACTATTATTTTTCTCCAGTTGCGACTCTGTCCTCTGACGGAGCCCCGGCTGAGCCCCACACTGCCTGAAGACAGAGACGCAACTGAGAGATGATAATGCCTATCCGGCATATGCCAGGTAAGTATAGGCATTGATCCAAGCCACCCGGGTTGCGGCAGAAGGTCAGTTGCTTCCCGTGGGATAACCGAGCACGTACAGTCGTGTCACTGGTCAAAATATTAGACAATTTTGCTCAGCTAACGCTTGCGTGGGATCGGGCACAAAAGTAGTCTTAGCTTGTCATTTCAGCTAAGTATAAGGTCAGGTGCTTATAAGGTCAGGTGACCATAAGGTCAGGTGATTATGGTCGGTCTGGTGGAACAGTGCAACTGAGTTTCGAATTTTTTTATTTTTTCTGACGCTTCATTTTTTCCAACTGACGAGCGCTGGGCGCTTTTCGAGCAAACTTTTATGGACACGTTGCAGCTACTGGAAATATAAATGTGCATTTGCTGTTACTCTGCGTTCTAAGGATTCTAAATGAACAACACGCCAGCGACCCCACCACACGCGCAACATTACTCTTCTCTTCCTGAGTTATTTTATCATATATTCAATAATAATAATAATAATAATAATAATAATAATAACATATCAGTCTTTGGCCATGGTAAATAAGAGGACGGAAAATATTGGGAGAAAAATTCCTGGACACATCAGTATCATTTTCCGAGATGAGATTCTGCTTCTTCGGAGGCAAGTGTTTGACCTGCACAGCTGGAGATGAATCCCCAACTGCAGACCAACATACAGTATTTACTACTGTATTTATGAGAACGGGCGCATGTCCATTATCGTCCGTAGGTATGCTACAACAATAATAATAATTATAAAGCAGTAGCATAAGACCAATGTCTCCCCCTTAATGCCGATAAGGCTAAACGCAAAAAAGATGTCACAAATCTCGCCTGTCGCTTATGCCATAAATTTGATGAAGCGGTTGGTCATATTGTATCATGGTGGCCAGTCCTTGCTAACAAAGAATATATTATTAGACATGACAGGCTCATTGTCATGTCTGTTCGAACTCTGGTATCGAAGTCCCGGATACATGGCAGAAACACCACGCGAATGATGCCACAAATGGTGATGGCGTGATTATATTGTGGAATTTCCAAATCCCCACAGACAGGAAAATTGATGCAAATAGAGCAGAAATAGCCGTTAAAGGAACCTGTCAACTGATTGAGATGACTTGCCTACAGAATTCCAATGTTTCTAAAAAAAAAAAAGATCTCCAAAAATTGTCAAACTGTACAGACCTGCAAATCGAAGTACCAAAAATGGGCGCTTTTCGAGCAAACTTATATGGACACATTGCAACTGCTGGAAATATAAATGTGCATTTGCTGTTACTCTGCGTTCTCAGGATTTTAAATGAACAATACACCAGCGACCCCACCACACGCACAACATTACTCTTCTCTTCCTGAGTTATTTTATCATATATTCAATAATAATAATAATAATAATTGTTGCGTCGTGGCACAATAGTAAAAAGAAGAAAAT
>OZ038515.1:43119944-43159944 GCA_964036315.1 Acanthosepion esculentum
ATCTTTAAATGTCCTGTGTGTAAGAATTGAAAATTGATTTATAAATAAAGAATGAAACCGAAAAAGAAGGAAATAACGAAAAACAAAAACACAAAAGAAAGAAAAGGAAAACACATAAGCAAATAGAAAGAGGGGAAGAAAGAGGGGAAGAGAGAGGGGAAGAAAGAGGGGAAGAGAGAGGGGAAGAAAGAGGGGAAGAAAGAGGGGAAGAAAGAGGGGGGAAACACAAGGGAAAAGATAGAAAGAAAGGGCGGAAAAACCTTAATAAAAAAATAAAAAATACGAACGAAAGAAAAGAAATAAAAAAACATAAGAAAGAATGACACAAAAGAAAGTAAAATAAAATACGAAAAAATAATGAAAAAGGCGTCAGAGGCGTAGAAGCCATCACGTCGGGCAATAAATTTAACGAGAGACGAAAAAAGTCCTAGTATTAATATCAGCCATATTAGATACTCTGCCTATTGTCCTTTCGACAGTAAACCGCCGACCTCGAAATACATATTTTCACAACATGACCTAACACGGCATCAAAGGAAACATCGGATCAGTGCTACCAGTAGATTTTCCATTTTTGATTTTGTTGTCCAGTTGTTTCGGCCCCATCTTTCTTTTGTTCTGATTTTAAAATTGAGAAAAATTTATATTTTTCATTTCTTTTTAGTCAATTGTCACAATTCTCTGATCGAGATATTTACTACTTTATTTCAAAAGAAAAAAAAGTCGAAATTAAAAAAAAAACAACAATAAAAAAATGGCAACATCCCCCAAGAGAAACCACGTTTCAATCTCTATAACAAAATATTGAAAAAAATGTAACTAGAAAGTAATTTCAATAACACAAACTGCAAAAAAAAAAAAAAAAAAAATCCTGAAAAGAAAAAAGCCTCTGTAGATTATTTGTTTTTACAAAGGGAACAACCATTCGCTGAACAAGTCGACTTTGTAGTCACAGCAACAGGCAAAGTATCCAATATGGCTGACGCCAGAAGGGCGGGAAAATATCTATGACGTAAGCACTCGGCGCCATGTTGCAAAATTTAAGTAACACTAACAATCATAGAAATCCGTTTGTTTCTTTCATTCGACAAACGAAGGCTATAAATTGTGTATAAAAATAATCCCTAATCGTCCCAGCATTTGAATAGAAAGTTTTCATCTGCTCCTTGATTTCAAATTATTTGTCAATTTTTTCCGTTTCTTCTTTGGCTGGTGTAACGCGCCAATGGGCATCTCCGAGTAATAATGGCGTCTGCTACGGCGAGAAATTTCGCTGCTTCATCGAATTCTGTCAATGGATGGCGAGCCACTTTTTTTTCCCGCCAATATGTTGATCATTGCTTATTCGCTTTGTTTATCGCAACTATGTAATAAACTTAGTAAATAATAATAATAATAATAATAATAATAATAATATATATATATATATATATATATATATATATATATATATATATATATGAGGGGTGCAGAAAAATTCTAATAAAATTAAACCATTATATTGATTTTTAGAATGTCCTCTTGGTTCAGCCTATATATATATGTGTGTGTGTGTGTGTGTGTGTGTGTGTGTGTGTGTGTGTGAGCGTTTTTTGATGTTTTGATTGCAAAAATGTACAGATGGATGGCAGATTGCTAAATATAAAGCCCACTAAGAAAATATTCTAAAAAGACAGAGCTTCTATCTATCTATCTATCTATCTACCTATCTATCTATCTATCTATCTATCTATCTATCTATCTCAGACTGTTATTATCTATCTATCTATCTATCTCAGTCATTTCATTATCTATCTATCTATCTATCTATCTATCTATCTATCTATCTATCTATCTATCTATCTCAGACTGTTCATTATCTATCTATCTATCTATCTATCTATCTATCTATCTATCTATCTATCTATCTATCTATCTATCTATCTCAGTCTTTTCATTATCTATCTATCTATCTATCTATCTATCTATCTATCTATCTATCTATCTATCTATCTATCTATCTCAGTCTGTTCATTATCTATCTATCTATCTATCTATCTATCTATCTCAGTGCTCACAACGTTCTCTCTCTATCCATCTCAGTATGCTCATATCTCCTTTTCTAATTCTCTCTCTCTCTCTGCATATATATATATATATATATATATATATATATATATATATATATATATATATATATATATATATATATATATATACCCGTTTCTTACCATAGCTCTCTTTCTCTCACCCTCTGACCCAGGCTGTCCTCATATTTGCGTGCGTGTTTGTTTGTTTGTTTCTTTCTTTCTTTCTTTCTTTCTTTCTCTCTTCACATCTATCTATCTATCTATCTATCTATCTATCTATCTATCTATCTATCTATCTATCTATCTATCACATTCTGTTCATTATCTATCTATCTATCTATCTATCTATCTATCACATTCTGTTCATTATCTATCTATCTATCTATCTATCTATCTATCTATCTATCTATCTATCTATCTATCACATTCTGTTCATTATCTATCTATCTATCTATCTATCTATCTATCTATCTATCTATCTATCTATGTTCACCGCTTTCTCTTCCTTCCTTTCTCTCTCTATAAATTCTTTTCATATCTATCTATCTATCTATCTATCTATCTATCTATCTATCTATGTCAATTTGTTTATTATCTATCTCTCTATTCATCTCAGGCGGTATGTGGCGATTCTCTCGCTGCTCTACCGATATTACCACAGAAAGTGCTCGATCGAACTGTATTTCTTGGTTCCGCAAGGTCTAACCTTCACGGCTAGGACCCGCCATGCCGCACCCATTGTAACAAAACAACCCCATTCTCTCCGTATTCCATCTGCAAGAAGTAAGATCCACTCGAGTCACTCCCAAGAGGATGCTTCCCCGATCACTACAATCTTAATCTGTTCAAGTATAGGGTTAACCGTTATCTTCCCCTTCTATCCACATAAACTACCCTTTAACATAATCCTCTACCTCGAGTGACCCCCGGGCCTTATGCCTAACTGTAAAAATACACACACACACAGGATCGATGCAAGTGTCTTTTGCCCCCCAATCTATGATATGCCCCCGAATCTATGATATGCCCCCCCCCGAATCTATGATACACCTCCCAATCTATCATACGTACTCCCCAGTCTACTACATCGCAATTGTCATAAGCACAGTCAGTTATGTGCCATGCGCGATAAACGCTTAGGCGATCATGTATCTTTCGATACATGACTGACGAGGTAGTTTTTTTCCCGTAGTAGGTTGCCATTTCTTTCTGCAGTAGACCAGTTGCCATCCAAGGCTATAGAACCCGGTCTGTCCATAGCTGGCGGGGGGTGAGGGTGAGAAGAAGCGGATTTATACATTTCCCAAGGGTATTAGCGCGTAAGTGAGTGTAATGGATTTGACTGGAATTCGAACTCGGCTCTCCAATTCCTCAATCCGAGCCGCTATCCATTACTCCACAGGTGAACAATTCAACTAGAGAAAATAAATACAATGTATCTAAAAAAAAAAATAGAGACATGTCATAAAATTTTATTCCATCTTAAAAAAATCAACGATGTTTTGCGACAATTATTAACATCAACTCGTGGTTTTTTTTTCTTGTTAAAAGTTTGAATTAGTTTAACACATTTTAAATTATGGTTAAAAATTAGTGAATTCTCGTGAATTCTCGTGAACTACTTCTCGCTTCAATCTTAACCTCTCGGATCAACCATTGTCTATCCCACCTATCTTCATAATAAATTCTTCTTATTTCCTCCCTATACGCTCTTACAACAACCGCGTTTATCTACGCTCTACCTTAAGGGACTCTTTGGCCTTGTATTTTATGAAATTGCGATATACAGTATCACGCCTTTATCCACTGTAACATGTGTCCTTAAGGACACATGGCACAGTGGAGATAACTGATAACTGACAACCATTAAACATGGCACGTGGAACTAGAACAGTTCTACCCCAGTGAGCAAAATAAATGGTTCAGTTCAACATTCCAACCACCTGAAGAAGGCTGGAGCATACAACGGCCGAAACGTTATGATAAACATGGCGACAAAGATGAGGTAAATAGTCCGAATAATGTAAATATTATATACAGATGTCCTCAAGTACACATGGCACAGTGGATAAAGGCGTTAGTTAGATCCAGTGACAGCACCCAAAAGAGTGTGAGTTCAATACCTGGTTAAGGTGGTGGATAACTTTTAGAGGGGAATTAACAGGAGATAACTGATAACTGACATCCATTAGACATAGCACGTGGAACGAGAACAGTCTACTCCAGTGAGTGAAATAAAGGGTTATTTCGACATTCCAACCACCTGAAGAAGGCCGGAGCGTATAACGGCCGAAACGTTGTGATAAACATGGCGACAAAGATGAGGACAATAGTCCGAATAATGGGAATAGTGGACAGAAAGAGCAATAAAATTGGAAATTGTGGAGAGCCATTATCGTTTAAGTCCTGATGGGGCATATTATATAAAAAACAAAAAATAGAATCAAATTTTTTCATTGTAGCATTGAAGATTTAAAATTGAAAATCAAAGGAATAAGTAAGCTTCTTTGCAACAACTGCTACTTTGGAATAGACTCCCAAGTGGATGCTTCCCTGATGACTGCAGCTTATACTTCTTCGAGTCTACGATTAACCGTTATCTCTCCTATATATTCTCATGATATACACTTTTATTTCCTCTCTGTACCCTCTTAAAGCAACGATATTTAGTACTGCTCTACCTTGAGTGGCTCTTTGGCATTATATTGGATGAAATTTTGGTAAAGAAAAAGAGCAAAAAAGACAGGAAGTTGTGAAGAGCCATGATCGTCTACGTCTACAGAAAACAGAAACAAGATATTATTGATACATAGAATGTTTGAAATGGAAAAGGATTTAGTAAGCTACTTCGCAAGAAATGCTACTTTGTGGAGCATGCTCCCGAGAGGATGCTTTCCTGATCACTGTAATTTTTACCTCTTCAAGTGTAGGATCAACCATTCTACGTATCTTCATAATATACACTGCTTACTACCCCCGTTTATGGTTTTATAACAATGTTTATTTACGCTCTACCTTGAGAGGCTCTTTGGAATCGTATTGGATGAAAGACAAGAAGAGCTATGGTTGTCTACGTCTACAGAAAATAGAAACATATTTATTATTGTTACATCAAATGTTTAAGACTGGAAAAAGCAACCAGTCTATGCAAAAGTCAGGATATCGACGCATATAAAAGTATGTTATTGATTTCTGTTAATAAGTTCATCTATAAGCTGATATTGAATTGAATATATTTCACTGAATAATCAGAGGAGCCTTCATCGACAATTTTTTCTATGTAATTAATTTTATTATTGTCGATACTTGAAAAGCTATCCGGAAAATATTTAATCGTCATGTGTATTATTATTTTTTTTTTATTATCATTGCCTTTATTGTTGTATCTCTTTTAAGAAAAAAAAAAAGTGACCAAAAAAAAAATGGCGGGTTATACTGAGAGACACAACAAAAGTAAACATGTTGCCGCTGCTCTGAAAGGATTAAGAAAACCGTCAACAACGTCCGCCATTTTCTACTGACACGTGGTTTAATTAGATTTTCCTATTAATATTTGAATATTAATGCTTTCTTCGGATAATAGAAAGTCCGAGACGACAGGGAAATTGTAACCACAGAAAACGGATAAAGGAAAGCGAGTTCGCATTCCAGCATTGTTTGTTTAGAGCAACTCGCAAGCTCGACAATTTTACCATTCGAAACGTCAGTTAAAAAACTTTTATGCACCATCATCACCCACACACATCAAAACAAACAAACTCAAACGCGGAGCATTGGAAAATAACAAAATTTTAATACCATTCGCTGATACCTTTTTTTCTACAATACCGACATATCTGCCAGAGCGTGCCACATAATATAGCAGCCTAACGACATGATACTTCAGACAAGTATATTTTCGGCGACATATTTAAATACACATCGCAGCCATAATGTTCGACTCATTTTCTTCACAGCCAATGACGGAAGAAACAAAAATGCACAAACTTTACATATGGGCAGAATAATATACAGCCCATCTAGAGGGGAGTATTATGGAGTTACCCCACTGACTTTCCTAAAAAATACCGCAGCTAGGGGACACCCATTGAGCCTATAAACAGGGATTAACACTCTCTGTCATCGTTTTTTTTCCTATTTCACCCAGGGATGGTAAGATGTAGGTGTAGGTAGATAAGAACGCTGCCATTGACGTGCATTTGCTTCCCTTCGTACTCTGTTTACTCTATGTGTCTCTCTCTCACACACACGCCTACACACACACAATATATATATATATATATATATATATATATATATATATATATATATATATATATATATATATATATATATATATATATATAACCGAGTAAGTTGAAAACGAATAGAGTACAATTCCAACGTTCGTAACATTTAATTTAAAATAGGGGCAGTACCGTGGAGAGCAATATTATGTATTTTAGGATATTACACCGAAAAACATGTCAAAATCGTTACACAATGCGTCTACATATATATATATATATATATATATATATATATATATATATATATATATATATATATATATAATTATGTATTTAAAAATTATAACATAAATATGTTATATGTTATAAAATCACTACATAAATATGTTATAAAATCACGACAAAAGTAGCCATTTTGTTTCAACACCCCTGGTGTCTTATCAAGTGATGATGTTGAATTTAAGAATAGTAAATGTTGGTTATTGGAATTTATTCCGTATACACCAATCCTATACTTAGTATATATATATATATATATATATATATATATATATATATATATATATATATATATATATATATATTGTGTATTTAGGCAGCAATCCTTCTTTCATGCACATTTCATTAAAAACGACTGACAAGGTGCTTTTATTTACTTTTTTATACATATTCTCATGCGATCTAATAATGTTTTTCTTTTCAGCTGATAAATTATATAAAAACTGTCCGAATGTTCTTTTTATCCGAGCGCTTTCGGCTATACATTTACCCATTTTCAAGGATTATATTTTAACTGTTAGAATTAGAAATAGTTTGTTATATGTATGTTTTATAAAATGTTTCATTTTTTTGTTTCAAAACACGGTCAAAATAATATGTCCATGTTCAAAGTTAATATTATTAAGTGTTGGTTTCTTTGTTTTTATTAATAAGGCTTTCATTATTTTTAGCCTTTTTTTGCATGTGGATGATGCTATTATATTAGGGTTGTCGACAAGTATGTTCCGAATAGTGTCCAGTAGGTCTCCATGAACATTTAAATGTGATCTAATTGAGCTATGGTCAGAAAGGTGTAGAGTTAGTCTGCGTGTTAAACATGTTGTAGTGTGGCCGATATAATTATTTACGAAAGTTGATTCTTGAGGAATACAATTCCTTAATGGGCATTTGAATTCGTAAATAATATTTGCTCTATTTAACTTTGTTCTAGGAGGTGAATTGTTATTTTTAACTACAAGGTTAGAGGTTTAAAATAAATAAAAGCACCTTGTCAGTCGTTTTTAATGAAATGTGCATATATATATATATATATATATATATATATATATATATATATATATATATATATATTTTGAAGTAGACTTTAGAAGGAACCGGAAACTCAATCCTAAAGAGGAAACAAGGGAGGATAAACCTCTACTCCTATTCAAAAAACCTATCTACTCCTACGGAAGGAAGAAAATAAATTAATAACATTTCAGAGTTTAGGCCAAGATTTTAGAAGTATAGAGTTGAAGTAGACTTTAGAAGGAACTGGAATCACAATCCTAAACAGGAAACAAGGGAGAAACCTACATAATTTATATATCATTAAAAAATATACATATATATACATATGTTGTGCTGTGTGTGATACTCAGCATTTTTATCTCTCTCTCTTTCTCTCTCTCTCTCTCTCTCTCACACACACACACACACACACACACACACACACATATATATATATATATATATATATATATATATATATATATATATATATAACGTTATTTATGGATGCTCAATATCTGCGATACGGCGTGTGTATATATATATATGTGGACATTGAAGTCAGCGACAACATGCTTACCTATCTATATATAAAAGTCTGTTTGTGTGGTGTGTCCGTCCGTCGCATAATGATTTAAGTTAATCTGATTTAAGTCAACAATATTTAAAAATACTAGTTGTTTACTGAGTAAGTATTTTTATTTCAAGTTTCTTCAAACAGACTATTTTTTCAATTAAAATATTTTAAAGTCAAAGACAGGCACAAAAAGGTTCCCGCTTGGCTTTTACGACCAGTAGTTTTAAAGTAATTGTTCATATTCCATATGTCTTGAAATTTTATTTGGGAAAATACTTGTGTAGAATACCGTGAAAATTGTTTCCACTAATTATATGTTTACGTTATATAACAATTCCCTTTTGATTTTCTGTAAGTGTTCACATATGTCATAAATAAATGCTGTTACTGGAGTTCAAATTTATCCAGTTTATCCCGGAAGTTCTATCGCTATCAAATGCTGTAAACAGTCAGGAAAAGGTTAAACATGAACTTGTCAACCAGACCAATGGCGACATGAACGAATTGAAATATTTAACTGAATCATAATAAAATTAACTTTCATTTCAATGAAATATTGAAATCAACTTTAATGTACTATAACCTGAAACGCCAGTCACACTCGTTATTTCACCTTAAGGTGCTGGAGGCACTTTACATCGGGTCCCGCAAGCCTTCCTTGTGTAAACAACGGGAGTGTTTGTTGGGGCTCGCTGTCATTTGTCTCTAGCTCCTTTTGCTCATTTTTAAAAAAATTTTTTCCTCCGCCTCCACATTTTCTTTTATTGTACATTTTCTGTGTTTTTAATTTAAATTAAATCTCCCGTTGAAAGCCTGATGAGCGGGAGCGAAACCGGTTGCTTCGCCCGTTTTTAATATGTCTAGTAATATCAAGCTGCATACGTTTATTGCTGTGATAAAATTTTGCACCTTCAAAAATATCTTTATATATATATATATATATATACGTATTCATTGTGTTTCTTGCGATAAATGCTGTCAAGATGGCTAAATGTTTTATCTGTAAGTAAACCTGGGAAAAAGAAACTCAATTAATTTAGTTTTTTTTTTTAATATTAAATATTTTGTGGGATGGACAATTATCCCACGATGTTACACGATTTCGGCAATTTTGGTGTTACACCCGGTATATATATATATATATATATATATATATATATATATATATATATAATATGCATATATATATATATAATATATATATATATATATATATAATATATGCATATATATATATATATATATATATATATATATATATATATATATATATATGTATGTATGTATTTGTAATTGTATAAATTATATATAAGCAGAAGCAAAGGCGAAATGGGTCGTTGAAGATGTCGAGTGTCTTAAAGGCAAGAGGACGCCGGGGTAACGGATTTGAACATAGTCAAAGAAATTGCTCGTAAAAGTGTTGGGTCCGCGTGTCAATGCATTATGCAAGAAGCCGTGATGATGACGATTTTGGAGACCAATGAAAGTTAACCAAGCGATAGAAAGTGATAGAGAGTTTAAGAAAGCCGATCTTGTCTTCATTGTGCTCGCCCGTCCGACAGGATGATTGGGAAAGACGCCTCTCCAAGTCATCTCCAGCCCTTCTCCTGTCAGCAGCACGAGGCCCCAGTGAATTGCACACGGACCGGCTTGCGTGATGCCGTCTTCATCGCTCGGATATCTGAAAAACGAAAAAAAAAAAAAAAAACCCAGAAAAATAGAAATCCTCCTGCTGGTTGCACAGTTGAGTAGAGACTAGTCGAGATCGAGAGATCCGGGTACAGTATAAGAAAATCCGTGGGGATGTATTAGATGGAGACCCGATTAAGATAGCTGATTTAGAATATATATATATATATATATATATATATATATATATATATATATATATATATATATATATATATATATATATATACGAAACGTTGTAATAAATATGGCGACAAAGATGAGGACAATAGTCCGAACAATGTAAATGTACATAATATCTCATCTCAGAAATATATATATATGAGATAACGATATATATATATATATATATATATATGGTTATCTCTCTTTCGCTATATATTTCTGAGATGAGGTATTATGTACACTATTTACATTATTCGGATTATTGTCCTCATCATTGTCGTCACATTTATTATTATTTATTACAGCGTTTCGGTCGATGGACGCTCCGGCCTTCTTCAGGTGGTTGGAATGTTATTTCGCTCACTGGGGTAGACTGTTCTAGTTCCACGTGTCATGTCAGTTATCAGTTATCTCCTGATATCTTATCTCCACAGCCGTAACCGGGTATTGAACTCACACGCTTCGGATCCTGTCAGTGGATCTAACCAATGCATTTATCCACTCTGCTATGTGTCCTTCAGGACATCTGTGTATGAATTTCTGGGTTTTATAAACCTAATGTCATCAGCAACAATTTTTACCAGTGCTCATATTGCAATTTTTTCCTGTTAATATGAGATAACGATATATATATATATTTCATATATATATATATATATATATATATATATATATATATATATATATATATATCATAAATCTCATATACATATATATATGAGATAACGAGATATATATATATATATACGTATATATATATGTATCTATATATATATATCATAAATCTCATGTATATATATGAGATAACGATATATATATATATATATATATATATATATATATATATATATATATATATATATATATATACACTTTATTTTACGATATTACTTCGAAAACATGTCAAAATCCCTACACAATTGCAGTCGTGTTTCGATGTGTATCAACAGATCTCATCAGGCGATTGTAAATTACTGTCGGGTGAACGATTTATTTAGATTTAAAAGCAAAATAAAAAAAAAAAAAAGAGTGGGTAGTTATGAGGTTGTTGCCTTTGCTTAGATCAACAAAACAAATAAGATCTCCGTTAAATTTAAACTAAGGGAAGAAACAAAAATTAAGAAACTACATTTCACTCGCAGGTCTAATCAAAGGCCACAAACCTTATAACAACCCACCTCTTTTCTCTTCTTTTATCGTAAATATACATATTTTTAAATCAGTTATATATATATATATATAAGTGTGTGTGTGTGTGGAGAGGGAAATTATATATAATTTATGTGAAAGAAGTATGACAAAGCGGAAAAAGATTTCGTTTGACGTGTTTCTTTCTCTTACACTAGACTGAATTCACGCATGGCGACTTCATTTAAACAGTCAAACTGAAATTTTTATATGAATTTTTGAAACATATTTCAATATACGAACAGTTGCGTAAATATACATAAAATACAAATCTTGATAACGAATATACCAACATTCCAAAGCCTTCGTAAAAAATAATCTAAAATTAAAAACAAATATGAAATTTGACAAATTTACCGATAACGTAAAACAGCTTATTCAGAAAAATTGAATAATATATATATATATATATATATATATATATATATATATAATATTTGTAGTAGTAATCTTATAAATATAAGTAATTATACTCGTTTCATAAAACCTTCGGTTTCTTGATTTGCAAATGATCAAATCAATATCGAAGGAAAAAAAGGTATAAAAAAAAGAAAGAGCCGAGAATATGAACGCCTGTCGAAAAACAATCGTTCAGCAGGCAGGTCCAAAGCCTAAAGAAACAAAACCCGATACGAGTATGCAACTAACTAAATAAAGTGCTCAATACAGTAAGTAGAGCAGACCTAGTTAAACCTCGAGAGCCAGAGAGACCTACCAAGGTATTAAACAACATTTACCGGCCTGAATGTCCGAGAAATTTTTATAGAAAACAGGAATCGAACCTGTATCCTATACGGAACCGTCTTATAGCCCGACGTACCTTAACCGTTTCGGCCACAGAGGAGCGTTCGGTTAGCAAGGTCGATTTTACTGATTTTAATACTGTTTATTATAAAACAGAGCATTTACTTAAATATTTCTATCTATAAAAAGAATGTATAAACATAAAAATGTCTTAAAATAATTGTCGGACTTTGTCTATTTCATAATGTGTGACGTCATTTGTTTACATTTGGATACGCATCGAGTAGATATGAATGTACGAGAGAAAATCCTGGAGAATTGTAGTTTAAAAACAGTAAACTCGACGTTGCTAACCGAAACTCTCCTCCGTAGCTAAATCGGTAAAAGCACGTCAGGCTATAGGACGGTTCCGTATAGGATACATGTTCGATTCCTGTCGGAGGATGCATATTTTCTATGAAAATTTCTCGGACATTCAGGCCGGTAAATATGATTAATACTGTTTATTATAAACAGAGCATTTACTTAAATATTTGTAAAAAAAACGTATAAACATAAAAAATGTCTTAAAATAATTGTCGGACTTTGCTCATTTTATAATATATATATATATATATATATATATATATATATATATATATATATATATATATATATCCAAATTTAGTTGCAGCCGCTTGATAACGTGGGTGAAGGAAAGTATGTATATTTTTCAATGTAGCAAGGACGCTATAGCCGTTTAAGGTCGCCACCTAGCCGTGCAAATGCGGTATTTCGTCTCTGGGTATTTACCATTGGAGAATGGACAAAATTAATTCATCGACTCTGGTTTTGGTTGAGTTTCCATCTTTTCATATGCTCATCTGTAGATGCGTTTTGAAAAGCCCGTTCGTTCGCAGCCTTATATCCTGGCTGTGAAAGCTTTCTGGTTTGGTTACTTGAACTGACTTTTTTTTTTAGAGATGGTGAAATTTTGGGTTCCTTGTTATTATTTGTCTATTTCTTTACTTACTTCCTCATTGTTAAAGCTTTCTGATGTTGGTCGAACTATGGCTTAGTTTGCCTGGTGATTTTAATTATCCGTCTATTTTTAGAGATGGTAATATTTTGGTCTTCTTGCTATTTATTTTTATTCATCTATTTCTCTATCACAGCAAAATATTGCCAAGGGAGTCAAAAGTGTATACTGTAATAACGGTGTGAAGGGAATAACCATTCTTTTGACACAGGGTTTTTTTTTGTTAAACGTTGTCAAAATTCTTTGCATTTATGAAGGATGGATTACCTAGGCTCGGAAGATTACCGAGCCTAGGTAATGTTTGCGCGTAAACTCAGGTCTGTGTCCGACAAGCTACTCCCCAAACAAACAAAACCCGGACGAACAAACACTGTACCAAACAAACACTACCAACCCGAAGAGAAAGATTTTTTTTTCCGAATGTTTCGTGATAATAAATCTTTCTGGGAAATGAGTACAATTAAGAAAAGAGTAGGAAATATTATTTACATAATTAAAGGTCCCCAGTTTACTCACAAAAGACATTTGAACCAAATCAGGAAACGCCTGTCGGACGATGCTGACAGCAGTTCTCCTGAAGAAAAAGAAGTCATGGATGTCATTTACGATACTTTTGACATGCCAATACCTCAAGCGGCCTCGGAGCAATGCCGTTTAAAGAGGAAAATAAAACGACGGACTTAATCGTTGTTAACCCAATGAAAAAAGGCATTGAGACTCCAGCAGAGTTATTACTTAGGAGAGGGTGTTATGGTAATTGTATCCCCTAACTTGTGTAAATTTCTCCCTCAAATTTGGTTTCGATCGGTCAATATATGGCTATTTTAGAGGGTGTGTCGGACAGACGGACTAAAAGAAATCACAGAATTTTATATATAGTTTATCAAGTTGAGCAGAGGTTTTGTCAAGACCCGTCTTGCCAAGTACACTTTCATTTGGTAAAGGAAGTTCTTGTAAGAGCCGCTATAGTCTCCCGAGAGGATGCTTCCCCGACCGCTACAATTTTAACCTTTTCAAGTCTAGAATCAACCGTTATATATCCTACATAGCCTTATAATCAGTACTTTTTACCTCCTCCTCTAACGTTCATACAACCTCATTCAAATGCCAGAGGGAATGCTTCCGTGATCGCTACAGTCAGTAACCCTCTATCTTGAGTGGCTCTTGGGTTTTGAAACGGCGGACAATTGTGGATAAAAAAAACTGACAGAGAAATCCCGAATTACTTTTGAAGTAAGCAAAAGCGGTGCTCATCTATCTGGGTATAATAATTGAATGGTCGACGTGTAAAGACCGAAACGGCCGGTCGGAAGAATTAGAACTTTATTAACGCCTTCATAAACACGAGGACATAAAATTGGTTATTAAAAAGAATGGATTTGGTTGGCAAAGCGATGGACTTCGAAAGAAGAAGTCGAAAAAAAAAAAAAGAAAAAAAAAAAGAAGCTCTCCCGTTTAAACGAATTCTGTAGTACTGCGCATGCGTCTCTGATTCTTACGTTTTTCTTTTATTTGATTTTTTTGTTTTAATGAGCCTATAACTTTCCGACTTAGATTATATTTGTACGGACGTGGAAAAAATATTCACAGACACAAAAACAGGCAGATTGGCAAGAACTTTATCACAAGAATTACGCAGAAGACATCCATCTGAGAAATATGTTGAACTGATGGCGCATTTAAACCAAACTCAGTATTAACACAACAACAACAACTACTATTATTATTTCCACTCATACAGCTACTTTCCTTTTATGTTTCTTCAGGACGTAGGCGATTATGGTTCTCCACTCCCTCCTATCCCTCGTAGCTCTCAATAAGTTTTGTCCCCTGGCTACTTCGCCCAAGCCTATCATCCACTTGCTTAGGCCCGCTAGGTATGTCATACGTTGCTTTCCCTTGTGCCTCTTTCTCTCTAATCTACCTGCCGCCTTTATTTCGCACACTGGGGTAAACTGTTCTAGTTCCACGTGCCATGTCTAATGTCTGTCAGTTATCAGTTATCTCCTGTTATTTTTTCCCCCTGAAAGTTCTCCACTGCCTTAACTGGGTATTGAACTCACACTCTTTATATTTATTTGAAGCCATAAAATTGTGGTCAAAATATTTCGGCATTAAATAACCCATGGAGGTGTTGATATGCCACTGAACAACATCAACCAACAGGAAAGAACTCTTTCATGATGTTAATCCATGTAATCTCTAATAATTTCTTAAATAAAAATATACGCTAAAATATAATTTTGGGGTAGTAGCACCTGTTAGGGTCCCAATTATGGGCAAATAGTGAACTCCCAAACAAAAACAAAGCCCCATGCAATTATAAAAATACATTTCTATAGTAAGATTACAAACAATACCTATTTATAGTACAATTAGCAGCTATACATATTTAAACTATATCCGGCAGTAAGAGCATCTGATTGTGAGATTGGAGGTTTTGGGGAGCGTGGAACCACCTCTTAATTGCTGGTGTTTTCAGCCCCACCCTAACTCGGAGTGATAGCACCTTTTGCAGTGGGCAAATAATGACCCCCAAACAAAAAGAAAACCTTATGAAAGTATAAAAAATAGTTTTATAGTAAAAAAAATAGTACATTTTTATTTACATTATTCGGACTGTTATCCACATCTTCATTACCATATTCACAACGTTTCTGCCGTTGTACGCTGCAGCCTTCTTCAGGTGATTGGAATTTCGTCCACCGGGGGGTAGATTGTTCTAGTTCCACGTGCCATGTCTCTTCCGGATGTCTCAGTTATTTCTCTTTAGCACAACTCTCCAAGTTTTTTGGTTCACCACTGCTGCAGCCTGGTATTGAACTCACAACTCTTTCGGTCTAGTCACTGCATTTAACCAACGCCTTTATCCCCTGGGCAATGTGTTTTTCCAATCACCTGAAGAAGGTCAGAGTGTACAACGGCCGAAACGTTGTGAACATGGCAGTCCGAATAATGTAAATAATGAAAGTAATCGTAATACCTCATCTCAGAGATATAGACAGCCATTATATCACTAGAAGCTAGTCACTGGATCTAACCGACGTCTTTATCCACTGAGCCAAGTGTCCTTGTGAATATGGCAATAAAGATGAGGATAACAGTTTCAAATAATGTAAATAATGTAAGTAATCGTTATACCTCATTTCAGAGATATAGATATAGTATATTTTTATTTAAAAAATATCAACAATACATATTTATAGTAAAATTATCAGCAATTAAAGGAAAATGGTCAACAATATATTTTATCTGTAGGCATGCAGTTGTGGTGAAAATATTTAGATTTCAGCATTATATAACCCACATAGATGTTGATGTGCCGCTAAACAAATTCAACCAACGTGAAAGAATTCTTTCATGACATTAATCCATAGAATATCCTACAATTTCTTAAAGAAATCAAAATGTATTACAAAATATAACTTCAACAAAACTAAAATATAAAACACACCGCCTCTAGTAATCATGTCCGCACAAATAAGTATATGCACAAAAGCAGAGTATTATCTACCATGTATTTAGTTGTGAAAGCAGAATAACGTATATCATATTTTTATTACTTCAAAGCTCCCAAGATAAGAAATTTAATTTTCAGATGATTATTATTGAAATTATTCAACGAAACTTGTCTCAATGAAAATATGCTGCCGAAATACTCATGATGGCCTCTACGCCTTCAAAATGGGTCTCCTTGATGGTCCTCTCGAGCTCGGAGCAAGATCAGGTGAATAGTGATGTTGTTCTGGTAGGATGATGTGCTTCTCGGCCAGAAACTGCTGGATACTCAGAGCGTTGTGAGCAGGTGCATTGTCAAGTAGCCACGATTTGCACCGACAAAACAATGGTTGCAGAAAGCTAAGATTATTAGATGATAGCAAAATCCACTAATCCCTTCTTCGCCGGTAGCTCGCACACCACACCCAGTCCCGTTACTTTTCAGCCAGGCCTCGTATATGCACAAAAGCTGAGTATCATCTACCATGTATTCAATTGTGAAAGCAGAATAACGAATATCATATTTTTATTACTTCAAAACTCCCGATAAAATTAAATTTCAGCATTAAATGACCAATAAGGAGTTGTTGATGTGCCGTTAAACAAAGTCAACTGCTAACTCTAAAGTGAATACATCGATTACTACTATTACTACACCTACTACTGCATCCTGGGTAGGAGAATTGTCATGGGACCTTACCTATAACGACACAATGAACTCTTCCCGACACTATAAATGCTGCGCCTCTCAAGAGAGACGAGAACGAGTCGAGACGGATTCGAGTCGAGCCGATAGTAGTTCACTCCAAACCAGACTGACAGTCATACTAACACCTTCAACATCTTGTATTATTATTCTGTGTAATATATCTTTGTTATTTATACTCTTGTGTTCGTGTTGTTCTTCCTTTGTCCTAACTTTGGACCATAACAGAAAGAAAGAAAGAAAGAAAGAAAGGAAGATTGGTGAAAGAAAAAAGAAAGAAAGAGGGCTGAAAGAAAGAAAGAAAGTGTTATGGGTCCTTACCTATAACTACAGAATGAACTCTTCCTAACACTATGTATACTACGCCTCTCAAGAGAGAGGGACGAATCGAGTCGAGCCGATAGTAGTTCACTCCAAACCAGACTGACAGTAATACTAACACATTCAACATTTTGTATTATTATTCTGTGTAATATATCTTTGTTATTTCTACTCTTGTGTTCGTGTTGTTCTACCTTGGTCCTAACCTTGGACCATAACAGTGGCGACGAGGATATTGGACCATAACAAGCATAAAATAAACCAGACAGCAAGGTCTCTGATTGAATAACCTTTGTTGTAAAGATCTCTTGAGAAGGATTATTGAAGCATTAAACAGGGGAAAATTCCTAAAAGGACCTCTTATTGACCTCAGCTTCACAGTAAACGTGCGAAGAAGGAGGGGGCGTTCATGCGTTTGTACTTGCAGTTGAATCCCGCTCTGACGGTTCATCCCTGTTTTTGTTTGATTGTTAGATTTGTGAACAATGCCATACTATTTGAAAATCATTACGGCCATAGGAAATTTATTGAATATCTAAAACATTGAAACAAATTAACCCCGAGCAACGGAATTTCTTTATTAAGGACAATCAAGCACTTGCGAAGTACATATAGTAAAAAAAAAAATGAGGTGTGTGTGGCGGGGGTGGAGGAGCTTAGTATATCAACGAATGATGCATGCAAGCGGGCCGCAGATAGACTTTTCAATACAAGGGTGCGGGTATACAGGGGACGCAGTTATACAATTGCAACCTTGTACACCCGCGCAACGCTGGGTAACCTGGTGCAACAGCATAATTGCCCATCCCCCAAAATGTTGATTATCTAAAAACCCACTAATCTAATTGAGTTTCTTTTTTCCAGGTTTTCAGATGAGTCAAGAGTTTTAGAGGCGCACCTGTTTATCGTCGTATCATCGGCATAGATATTTACAAAGGATCGGAATATATTCTTAGGTAGATCATTTATGCACATCAGAAAGAGGGTTGGTCTTGGGGTTGACCGCCAGGACCTCGGGAAACTGACCGTTAATAACTACTTTCAGCGATATACCTGTTAGGAAAGATTTTATAACAGAGAAATCCGTTCCAGTGATTCCATAGCTGGAGAGACTGTGTAGCAAACCTTTGTGTCACACGTTATAGAAGGCCCTCGATATATCTAATGTTATGGTCCGTGTGTGTATCGTCAAGACCCTTACTAATTCTGTGTGCAATGGTAGTCAGGGCATCAGCAGTGGATCGGGCTGATCGAAACCTATACTACTCTTCGTTGTTCCTATCCAGGTGCTCAACGACCTTCTTGTTGATTAAGGCCCCCAAAAGCTTTTTGATCATACTGAGGAGACTAATGGATCTATACTGGTGGGGAGGGGATCGATTGAAGACTGAGCATACTCTTGCCACCTTCCACAGCTTTGGGAAATATTTAACCTTTAAGCAGTGGTTAAATAACTTTACTAGGATTGGGAGATTATTCTGGGTTGATATTCTTAAGGACGACCATTGGAATTTTGTCTGGGCCAGTAGGTGTTTGGAGGTCGAGGCTTTTGATAAGTCTAGAGACTTCTACACAGCGATACATGGGAAGTAGTGGAGGGGATGGCGTCTGTCATCTAGCGGTGATTTTGAAGCAAAGATTGAGGCGAAGAACTTCACGTCTGTTGAGGTGGATATGACCTCGGGGGCCATTTATAATAGTGAGTACAGCCCATGTTCATAATTTGGTTGGGGATCTTCCAGAATTCACAAGACCCACTTCTTTTCTTTTCAATCTTAGCCTGGACAGATCGTGCGTAGCTGCACTTTCCGTTTTCCGGGACTCCCTTACAGCAATTGCCGGTGGTTATGAAAGAATTAAGGAGCAGACTAAACCGCTCCTTGCCATAAATTTGGAATTAGTGGTTCCAGTGAGATATAGCTGCAGAACATTCAGGGGTAAACAAGGGCTGACTGGTTTTTGCTGAATATTTTTGTGGATATAAAACACTCCCTTTCAGAGAGGATTAAATCAGAGATAAGGGCAGCAGTTTTGGGTGCAGCCTGTTTGAAGAAAGTTGGGAGAGAACCTTCCGTCATATATGACCGAAACTGTCCCTGTCTACCTCCGCGTATCGAAGAACCGTTCGATGGAATGGTAAATGAAAGGACGTCAATGATTTGGAGTCATTCTGGTCACTGACTAAGGAATGGTCTGAAGTACCAATCTGGGTATAAAACACTCCCTTTTAGAAAGGATCCATTCGGAGATAAGGGCAGCAGTTTTGGGGGCAGCCTGTTTGAAGGAAGTTGGGAGAGAAGCTTCCGTCATATATGACCGAAACTGTTCCTGTCTACCTCCGCGTATCGAAGAACCGTTCGATGGAATGGTAAATCAAGGGACGTCAATGATTTGGAGTCAATCTGGACTCGAGAATGGTCTGACGTGCCAATGGCGGGGGTAAAACTTTTATTGAGCATTTGTCAAGGCCGGATGTTAGAAAAGTTCGAGAAGGTTCTCCTGCTGTCTCGTCCGGGTCTCGCGTGGGTTCTTCAACGATCTGGGTTAGTTCATAGGCGATGGGGAAGTCTCGGCAATATCTGTCTTCCTATTTTGTAAGAAAAAGATGCGTGTTATAAGCAGAGAAACACGGAAAGAATATATTTGGATTATTCTTAACACAGGACAATGTTCAGCACAAAATTTGAACACGTTTCTTTCTGCGGACACTGGTTGCCAACCAAGGCTATAATACCCAGTCTGTCCTTCGATTCAACCCATATCTGGGGAACAAATATTCATATATATCCCAAGGATATTTGTGCGTATATGAATGTTACGAACCCGAGTGAAATTCAATCTCGGCGCTACAGGTTTCTCATTTCAAGCCAATACACATTATACCATATTTTGATATACGTACGCGTAGAAAGTTCAGCAACGCTTAGATTCAAAATGGTGGTATTTTATTATTGTCATAAGCTCTTGCAAATTGCCTTTGGTTTTAAAGCTAATGGCGGTTGTTGTGAACAACTCCCATAGATTACATCGTTCCGAAAATATCTCCAATAATTTCAGTCGAATAAAAAAATGCCAATTCCTTTCCGTTCAATCAGTTTTTTCACGCGAGAATTCCGGAAGCAATTTCTTTTTTAGAATATTCGGCTTTTATTTTACACCTGATTAACAAATAGAAGACAATCGATTATTATTTAATGCCCATTAAAGCTGCCATTTGCAATGGGGAGCTGTGCGCGCATTCAGAGACATTATTATACGCCTGTACAGAAAGACAACTCAGCGCATGCGTACGAGCGAATTACTCTATGCGTTTGCCTCGAGTTGAGGTTGTTCTCGTCAAACAGGTAAAAGGGGTTTTATAATAGGCCGCTCTCTTCAGAGAAGAGGTTTCTACTTTAGGTTCGAGGTAGGAATGTATTTATTTTCCGATACTTCTCTCAGAATCTTGAAAACTCAATAATGCTTAAGAAAATACAGAAATTTATGAAAAACTAGGATTCTTTTGCAACATGGTGACGCCTCTTGAAATCCCCACATTATTTAGTATTGTTGAAGTTATCCTTGTAAAATCCAACTGTAATTAGCACCCCCTTACCTGTTTGTACTTCTCTCCCAAATTTGGTTGCGATCGGTCAATGTATGGCTATTTTAGAGGGTGTCACAGACGGACTAACAGAAGTCACAAAATTTTATATATATGAGGGTCATTCAATAAATAAGGTGAATTTTTCGGTATAAGGACTTCTAATACAGATAGAAGCTTACTCTTTTTTTTGTTTTACTTCTTTTTCACATGGATTTCATTTCTTTTGCAGATTAAAAAACAAACTTTGAGAGTTTTGGCGAATAACAAAGATGGCCGACCAAGAAGCATGCTCCAGGATTGAACAGCGGTCAGTTATCAAGTTTTTGGTTGCTGAAGGGTGCAAACCAGTTGAAATTCATAGGAGAATGTCAACTGTGTATGGTGCCACATGTTTCAGCCAAATAAATGTCTACAAGTGGGCTAAATTGTTTAAAGAAGGACGGAGCAGTGTTGAGTATGAAGACAGGCCTGGGAGGCCTATAGAAGTGAGGTCTCCTGAGGTGATCGAATCAGTCAATGACCTCATTCAGTCTGACAGAAGGGTGACAGTGGATTACATTGCAAGGACTTTGAAAAACATAAAGAACAAACGCAGGGGTCATCAGTCAGAAGGAGTCATCTTGCATCATGACAACGCAAGGCCTCACACAGCAGCCCAAACGGTGCAGACCATCAACGAGCTGGGCTGGGAACTGCTCCCTGATCCCCCTTACAGCCCAGACCTTGCCCCTTCAGACTTTCACCTGTTTGGTCCCTTGAAATCGTTCACGAGAGGCACGAAGTTTAAAAGTGACGATGAAGTCAAAAGTGTTGTGAGCGACCGGCTGAGACATCAGTCCAAAGATTTTTACGCTGAGGGAATACGGAAGCTTGTTCACAGATGGTTAAAGTGTGTGACAGTGCTGGGAGACTACGTTGAAAAATAAAAATAAAAGTAAGCTTCTATCTGTATTAGAAGTCCTTATACCGAAAAATTCACCTTATTTATTGAATAACCGTCGTAGATTTAAGTCTAGCAGAGGTTTTATCAAGGCCCGACTTGCCAAGTACGCTTTCCGTTTAAATGGGTAAAGAAAGTTCTGCTAGTAAGGGCCGCTAAAGTCTACTGAGAGGACGCTCCCCGACTGCTACAATCTTCACCTCTTCAAGTCTAGGGTCAACCGTTATCTAAGCTATATAGCCTCATAACCAGCACTTTCACCTCGTCCCCCAACGTTTATACAACAACCTCATCCAGACTCCCGAGAGGGTGCTTCATTGATAGCTACACTCTTTACCTTTTTAAGTTTAGGATCAACCGTTATCTATCCTACATAGCCTCATAATCAACACTTTTACCTCGTCCTCTTACGTTCATACAACAACCTCATTCCAACTCCCGAGAGGATGCTTCCCTGAACGCTACAATCTAAACATCTTCAAATCTACAGTCAACCGTTATCTAACCTACATATTTTCATAACATGCACTCCTTAGCTCCTCCTCTAACGTTTGTACAACCTTATTCTGACTCCCGAGAGGATGCTGCCCTTAACCACTTCAAGTCTAGGTTCACCCGTTCATAGCCTAATAACCTGCACTTTGGACCTCCTACTCTTATGTTCATAAAATAATATAATTCAGTAAACCTCTACTTTGAGCGAATCACGGGTTTTGTATCCGGTGAACAATGTGTGAAAAATGACCGTGAAACCCCGAATTAAACAAAAGCGGCGCTCATCCATCTGGGTATGATAAATGAATGGTCGACGTGTAAAGACCGAAACGGCCGGTCGGAGGAATTAGAATTTTATTAAGGCCTTCATAAACACGAGGATATAAAATTGGTTATTAAAAAGAATGGATTTCGTTGGCAAAGCGGTTCGAAAGAAGTCGAAATTTGTCAAGAAAGTGTTCAATAAACAACTAAAATAAAAATATTAAAAATGCTGTCACGGCCTTAAGGATTCTAACAGAGTACACATTTCAAATTTTATATTTATCTTCATTTATGTGGAGTATAAATATGACATCTGGTAATAAATATGACATCTCTATCTATAAAAGGCAGGATGTGTGTGTGTAACGAATGCACGGCCGCAATTTTCGACGGATTTGCACCAAAATTTACATGCACATGCTCCAAGTTAGTGGAAGGCCAAGACCAACTTTGCATTTCCCAACTCCCATCGATAGTGGAAATAATCAATTTTTTTCATGCTTCTACGGCAGTTTTCATGTAGTTTGCGGCCATTTTCTACTGGCTAGAGCTGGCTGCCACGAATAGGCGGGAAAATTCTATTGGCCAGCGTGAGAGCCAACAGCTGACTGACACGAATGTTAACTAGCATGCTAGCATGCAAAAAAAATCGATAGCTGCATTCGTCACAAGTGGGAAAAATTTAAATCTGCATGGCACTTTACTCCAATTGGCTCATTCACTTGCTTAAACTCAACGTTTTCCTATTATTTTAATATATATATATATATATATATATATATATATATCTAGAAAGACATAAAATTTATTACTAATGGGCATAATGTGAGAGGAAGTAAAAAATAAGAAATGGGACAATCACTCAAAAGACCAACCGGTTTCGTTCCCTAGCTTATCAAGGTCTACGGGGAACTTTTTATTCTATAATAAATAGCTAAATTATGACACAAGCAAAATTCACACAATTCACACAATTAAAACATTAAAATTGAGAATGAATTATCTGTATGAAAGAAAGACATTTTCTTTTGGCCAAGCGAATCCTGTCTGTAGTCCAAAATTGCTATTTCTCTGCTCAATTGAGAGTTCATTTTGTGACTCGCACTGCCTTCCCGTCTATGCGTAAGGATCTTCTTCCTCCCCTTCATGTCTCCTCTGTTATTTATACATATAAATGCGGCTGCGGTAGCAGCTACATAGGAAGAACAACCCAACGTTTAGATTGTAGGATCAGGCAACATGTCCCTTTACGTGTCCTCAATCCGGAAGCTAGTAGTAGCCAATTGGTGAATACTTCCGGTTCAGCCATCACTGAGCACCTGATAAATAGCAGGGTGTGCGCAATCAATTTTAGTCCGAACTTGTTCGCGGTGCTAGCTAGTTCGCACTCACTATTTCATCTAAGAGCGCTGGAATCGTTGTATATACGAGCGAGGGGACCGTCTCTTTGTAAGCAAAGGGACTGCCTCCTCGGTCTCCATATAATCACGCTCTAGCGTTCTCTATTCTTACTCCCCACCTTTTCCATCTCTATTTTCTGCTATATAATTTTTTTTTTTGCAGAAAATTGTACAATTCGGGTTAAGAAAATGTCTTTCTTTCATACAGATAATTCATTCTCAATTTTAATGTTTTAATTGTGTGAATTTTGCTTGTGTCATAATTTAGCTATTTATTATAGAATAAAAAGTTCCCCGTAGACCTTGATAAGCTAGGGAACGAAACCGGTTGGTCTTTTGAGTGATTGTCCCATTTCTTATTTTTTACTTCCTCTCACATTATGCCCATTAGTAATAAATTTTATGTCTTACTAGCTATTTGTAAGTTTTGTACCTCACACAATTTATTCAAATATATATATATATATATATTACAAAGCATTATACTACTAATAATCCACTGAATAATTATGTCTACTAGCGACGGGATTTCGCCAATAATTGCATTAATATTGCTAATTGATTCAAGGTATGATTAGCTCTTTGTAATATAAACGCATATGCTGCCTATTTTATTATGTTCATGAAAAACAATTGATCTGCAGTAAAGAATTCCTGAGAAAAAAGCAACTAAGACATATCACTCTGTTAATTGAACTTAATTCATGTCATGTTAACTGAAAAACACTTATAATAAAAAATTCGTGGATTTACCAAATTACAAAATTCAAAAAATTCTCACTTGTAATATTTGAACTTTAGCGTTGCGATTTGCACGCTCCAACACTACATAGGCGTTAATAAATAGCTCATTCTTAAAAACATCTTTCGGTCGGAAAAACACATTTATTTCGTCTTCCAGTTTTGATTCTAAAGGAAAAAATACATCCCGAAGATGAATGCGTGAAGCATTCGAAAGTACTAGCTGAATTAAAAAATACACCATATCCATTTTATACATGAGGATCTCATCATTCAGTGGATTATTAGTAGTATAATGCTTATAATTATGTCTACTAGCGAAGGGATTTCGCCAATAATTGCATTAATATTGCTAATTAATTCAAGGTATGATTAAGACTAGGTAATATAAAATTATATGCTGCCTATTTTATTACTATTTTATTATGTATATTTCATGACAGTTTTTATATAATTTATCATCCCCCCCCAAATATTAGATCGCATGAGAAATTGTATAAAAAACTAAATAAATGCACCTTGTCTGTCGTATTCAATGAAATGTGCATATATATATATTAGGTACCTCTACGATATCGCTAAAAAAATGGCATAAGCATGATTAAAAAGACGCCAAACTTGACGAAAACAAAATTTTATATTTTAAATGCTTATATTATGTGGAAGAGGAAAGAACAAAGTTTTTTTTCATTATTTTTAAAAAATTTTTCCTTCTTTTTAGAATATTCTAAATTTTGATTAAAAAACTTTGTTTATCTTTGTGTCACGGTCACCAGTGAAATAACATATACAATTTTTATCACTTTTTTTTTGTATAACACACATTATTTTTGGAAATCTTGCAAAAATGAAAATAATTGTCGGATCTTAATGAAACTTTCAGAAAGTATTCACAGATGATCGAAATTATTATAAATATGTTTTTTTTTATTATAGTCATGGCAGAAATATTTTTTTTATATTTATTATCCCCCCACCATAACTAATTTTATGAAAACTCTAGAAATTCGCTCGCATCGGATTTAGTTATTACAATAGTTAAAAGCACAAGGCTTTGAAGAATGCAAATCACGTTTTGTTTTTTTTGTAATAACTCCACTTGTACCTGAAAAATAGCTTTGAACTGTAATATACAAAACTCAATAAAACAAATATATTATTTAATTTCAAATGCTTTTATTTGCTTTTAGTTGTTTGTATTAATATGGACAATATTTTCTGAAAGCAAAAAATTTTTCCGATGAATAATAAATTTTTTATTCAGTTATTTCTTAATTATTTAACTATAATACATTTTTTACATTAAGTTGGTAAAATATTTTAAAATTACTTACAAGCCGCGTCGGATTTTCTAAATGCCCTTATGATATAGATCTTGTTTTAGTGCTTTATAAATTGTATCGTTTTGACTACTCCGAACTCCACACGTACTTAAAAAATGTAATTTTGTCTTAAAAAAAAAAGTTAAAACGGTTGTTATTAAAATGTATGAGAGGTAACAAAAGTATAAAAGGTCATGTGACTTGAGTTTAAATGGCGTTAAAAATTCTTAGCGAGACAAATGTTGTGCATTTTGAATTAGCGATTTTTACTCATTACAAAAATTTGAACATCATCCTAAGCCATTTTCACCATCAACATTACTACATTTTTAAAAATACCATTTATTTCATTTATCATTTTACATATTTCATTGCAATTTCAATGTTTTGAAGTTGTTTTACAGCTTTCACTTTTTTTCTTTCAGTGAGCCGTCTGTCAATTTTTCAATTACGATTCATTTTCATACTGTACCATTTGATTTATTTTTAATTTTTTTATATAGCTACTTTTTAAATATATTTCTTGAATTTGTGAAATTCTTTTTATAGATTTTTTAATTCATGTATATTTTTTTTTGTTATGAAATAAGAAAGATAACATATCCAACCGAGCACTGAAATTTGGCGCACTCAGATATTTTTCGACAATTTTTTTTTTTTTTTTCGTTTTTTATATTTTTTGATTTAGTTTTAATAGTCTTCATTGAGATTTTAATTCATTTCATTTACATATTTTTCATATAAATAAGAAAAAGAAAAGAAAATTACCTAGCAATAGCTGATATTATTTAATTTTTGTCATCATCATTTATTTATCAAAATACTATATAAATTTACAATTTTTTTTTTTTTTTTTGCTCCTTATTAGTTTGTTTCATTTCTAGACATAAAGAACAACATATAACTATCTCGGTGATCATTGTGAATTCAAACAAACTATCCAGTATTGCCTCCGAGTCCTTGGTACATTCTGTCTACAGCTCATAAAAATTCATTGTCATCACCCTGTTCAAAATGTGTTAAAAAACAAAAATACATCAAGCCATTTCTCAAACTTAAATTATAAAAAGAAAAAAAGAAAAAATTGGGTTTTTTTACAAGGTGGTGACAACTTGTTATTGTTGGCTGGCTGGCCCTTGACCCAGCAATGTCGAAGTCATTTTTTGGGGCTTAATTTCAACACTGTTTTCCTCAATGCTGATTTCAAATAAAAAACATGCAAAAAAAAAAAAAAAAATGGTTTCTAATGTTCAGATATAGTAATTTTAACTATTTTTTTTCATATTTTATGCCCAGAAAAAAATTTTTATAATCATTTTCATTTCACCAACCAATTTCACTCAGAAATGAAAGAGCATTCTTTGCTTTCAGGAAATACTTAGTTTCATGGAGTGCAGATCAAAAGTTTCCTTGATATTTTGTTCAGATGATGACATAAGTTATTTTTCAATATTTATTTCAGGGCAAATAGGCTGCAGAGTGTAACAAAATAACTATTGATATGTTTGTGATGATTTTTACTTAGGATAGAAATGTTTTACCAAGCAGATATGTATTGACTTTAGGCGGCTACCGTGACGTCATTTACGTCCTTCCGTATGATCATTCGGATCTCACGTTAGCTGACGATTTGTGATGAGAAGACATCACTCATTGCCTGTCAATAGCGAAAGATGTTAAGATCGCCTCCCTTTATTTTAAACCACATTTTTTTTCGAAGAAAGTAAGTAAAAGTTTCCTTAGAAATATATTAAATAATCTTTAAATTAGATAATTTTCGTTAAAAAAATTTTGAACAACCTATAATTTATTTTTAAAAGAAATTTAAACTCGGATTTTAACTTAGTTTAAAAAATTTTAAAAATATGGCTGATATCGATTTTTTTTCGATAATTTTGCTGAAAAAAAAAAACAAGATTTTTAACTAAAATTTCGGACATGCTAAGAATGAGAAAAAAAAAATTAAAAATAATCAAATAATATTTCGGTATTTCTTCTTAATAATGATATATATCCTTAAGCAGATAAAAATTTTTTTCGTCAAATTTAAGGCCTTTCTTGTCAAGCTATACTGATTTGTTTACATTTCGTGGAGGTACCTAATATATATATATATATATATATATATATATATATATATATAAACTAGCACTTTTAAGTTTTTACTTAATTTATTCGGTCGGTGTTTTTTCTTTTGACAAGGCATCGCGTTGTTGATTGATTATTTTTCACCAACACGGACGTCTAAATTCTTTGTCAAATTGTATTTTCCAGGGTTTTTTTTCGAGTATAGGTATTAAAACAATATATAATAATAATAATAATAATAATATATATATATATATATATGTATGTATGTATGTATGTAAATTCATTTCAGATAGTGTGTATATGTAAAGGAACAAAATGAATAAAAATCAAGAGGAAAAACTATTTTTAGGCGACGCGTTTCGTCCTCTGAGCGACTTTATCGAGACAAATTTCAGAAAGAGAAAGTGAAAGAAAGAAAGAAAGAAAGAGAGAGAGAGTAAGAGAAAGAAAGTGAAATTATTGGAAAGAAGGAAAAGTAAAAACTATTAGAAAAAAAAAGAAAGAACGAACGAATGTGGTAGAAAGATAAGAAGAAAATGTGTCTTCATTATAAAGGAATGTAGAGAGAGAGAGAGAGAGAGAGAGAGAGAGAGAGAGAGAGAGAGATTTATAAACCTGTGGCTTCATAATAAAAGAATTCGACGGAACAGAAAAATATCTATTGGGGACCATATATATATATATATATATATATATATATATATATATATATATATACAGATAAATATATATATATACATATACGTATATATACATATACATATATATATATACACATATATATATATACTTATATATATATACATATATGCATATACATACTTAAACATATATATACATATGCATATATATATATATACATACATATACATACACATATATATATACATATATTTATACATATACATATATACATATACATATATATATATACATATATATACATATACATATATATACACATATATATATATACATACACATATATATATATACATACACATATATGAATATACATATATATACATATACATATATAGACATATACATATATATATATATCTATACACATACAGATATACATATATACATATACATATAGGTATATTTTAAGATAGATATGAACATAATTCGGTAGATAGAGAGAGATGAAGAGGTTGAGATAGATAAATATGAACAGACTGATATAGATAGAAAAATAGGTATGAACAGAATGATTGATGAGCTGTGATACAGCGAAACAGTCTGTCTGTGGATGGCAATATATATATATATATATATATATATATATATATATAGGAGGCACGGTGGAGTAATGGATATCTGCTTCGTGTTCCAGTCGAATCCATTACATTCACTTACGTGCAAATACCCTTAGGAAAGGTGTGAATCCGCTTCTTCTCCCTTCAACCAGCTATGGGTAAATAGCAGGCCAGATTGGTTCTATAGCCTTGGATGGCATCTGGCCTAGGAGAAGGACAACTCTGAATTCAAATCCGGAGTGGAACCCTGAATTTTGTGTTACTTTCCGCGTTGGTACCAAACTGTACTGGTTTATCCTCTCCTTTCGACTCTGCTAGCAAGGCCGAGGGGGGAACTAGACGTCTTGGCGTCTCTCCATATATCCCACCCAGGCTTGTAGCGCACCGCGTTACTCCATCGTCTCTCGAGACGGACGGGGTATATATAATTAAACATGAAAACAATAAACAAAAACTAAAAATTCTTGAAGCTATATACATAAAACAGTTGAAACCTAACCTGAACAAAATAAACTATGAAATCTCCACAAATATTCTTAAATGCCTATAATTGGTAACAGAAGCCATTGGTTTATACCAACGGCTTTCCATACTCAATACTCATCGAATTCACTCTCTCGTGGTCATGTGTGACGTCATGAGCTGTTGTGCGATTTTCGCTTTCAGCGTCTTATATGCACGTGTTTATCGTTGCTTGGAAATCATCCATGTAAACAAAAACAGACTATCATCAATTTCTTGTTCGTGTATTGCTTAATATATTGTGTAGTTGTCATCTTTGATAATGGCTTATGTAAGCCGAAAGCTTAGATTGGATTAAAAAATATGTATCAATATTGTGATTTTCTTTCTTCGTTTAATGATAATGTTATTAAGCTTATCAGACGATATGAAAAGAACTTACATAAAATAAATAGACAACACTTATCTATATTATTTAATGAAACATGTATGAATATATATATATATATATATATATATATATATATATATATATATATATATATAGTCATCCACAGACAGACTGTTTCGCTCTATCACAGCTCTTCAGAGTAGGATTGAAACCCGGCTGAATTGACGTCAGTCGGAGATTCTACGACTAAGCAGTCGGCACACGGCAGGGACGAAGGTGAATTTAAGCGTATTTATTTTTAGATGAAGACACAGTAACTGAGAGGACTCGATTGCTTTACCCAAGAGTCTTGCTATAATAGCCGTAATAGTCACTGTTCATAAACCCACACTTCCTCCTCCAGAGAGCTCAACCGAAATAAATGTTTCAAGAGCTTATATAGATTTACCTTGACAAAGTTCCTCAGAGGAAGAAACGCGTTGGCTAAGACTAGTTTTTCCTCTTGACACTTTTATTAATATATATATATATATATATATATATATATATATATATATATATATATATATATATATATATATATATATATATATATATATATATATATATATATATATATATATATAGAGAGAGAGAGAGAGAGAGAGAGAACAGTTGGTATGACTTTTGCTTGATAACTCAACTGTAGGGTTTCAATTCTCGGTAGTGGATGCGAAGATGTGTACCAAATATAGGACGAAACGGCCGTCCAGTGCTTTCTGCATTCTGTTGAGGTTTCTTTCCGACTCAATGAATTACTTAATTATATATATATATATAATTAAGTAATATGTATATCATCGTCTGCTTTATCTCGTATCCTAGAATGTAATTTTTTGTTATATGATGATGGTATTGATGACTAAATTCGCCGCCAACGTGCAGGTTCAGGACGTGAATATTCCTGAATCAACAAAATTGGCTCCTGTCATACATTCACTATTGCCGTTTGGCTTTACAAGGGTTGGTCTCAGTTGAAAGAAAGGGCCTATGGCGTGAATTTGTTTAAGGTGGGCCTCAAATTGACAGGAAGTGACCCACACACTTGATTTCGTGACCTTCATCTGCGGCACATATGGAATGAGACATGGAGAATCCAGTTATGAAACTGCAAATGGTTGGGGAGGGGGGCGGTGAAGTGGGCTTTCCTTAAAAGGAACAATGGAATATTGCTGAACTTAGCCGAGTGTTAAAGCAGACCGGATAAAGCTTCGGTTTCTCCTACGAAGAGGGGCACGCGTTCCATTCCACCTCGAGAGCACATTTTCTGAATTAAATGTGTTAGACGACATATCCAGGCAGATTGAAAATAAAAACATGAAATTGAAAAGTCTAAAATTTCACCGTTCAAAATTGTCTCGAGCTAAAGAAAGTTATTGAGAAGAAAGGAAAATAAAAGAAGGAGTTTCAAGGAGAGAGAGAAGGTGATGGCGATTGACGTTGCATTTAAATGTTTGAAAACCGAGGCTGAGAGGAAAGCAGGAAGTCGGAAGAGTGTGTCACGTGGGCGACGTTGGCGAGATTAGCTTAAACCTTGCATTATTTGCACTAGTAGGTGTCTTTATGATGATGATGATGATGATGATGATGATCTCTCATTCTGTTCATATCTATCTATCTATCTATCTATCTATCTATCTATCTATTTCCATCTATTCATATCTATCTATCTATCTATCTATCTATCTATCTATCTATTTCAGTCTATTCATATCTATCTATCTATCTATCTATCTATTTCGATCTATTCATATCTATCTATCTATCTATCTATCTATCAATCAATCTATCTGTCTATCTATTTCGATCTATTCATATCTATCTATCTATCTATCTATCTATCTATCTATCTATCTATCTATTTCAGTCTATTCATATCTATCTATCTATCTATCTATCTATCTATTTCAGTCTGTTCATTATCTATCTATCTATCTATCTATCTATCTATCTATCTATTTCAGTCTATTCATATCTATCTATCTATCTATCTATCTATCTATTTCAGTCTATTCATATCTATCTATTTTAGTATATTCATATCTATCTATCTATCTATCTATCTATCTATCTATCTATCTATCTATCTATCTATTTCAGTATATTCATATCTATCTATCTATCTATCTATCTATCTATTTCAGTCTATTCATATCTATCTATCTATCTATCTATCTATCTATCTATTTCAGTCTGTTCATTATCTATCTATCTATCTATCTATCTATCTATCTATCTATCTATCTATCTATTTCAGTCTATTCATATCTATCTATCTATCTATCTATCTATCTATTTCAGTCTATTCATATCTATCTATTTTAGTATATTCATATCTATCTATCTATCTATCTATCTATCTATCTATCTATCTATCTATCTATCTATTTCAGTATATTCATATCTATCTATCTATCTATCTATCTATCTATCTATTTCAGTATATTCATATCTATCTATCTATCTATCTATCTATCTATCTATCTATCTATCTATCTATCTATCTATCTATCTCAGTCTTTTCATATCTATCTATCTATCTATCTATCTATCTATCTATCTATCTATCTATCTCAGTCTTTTCATATCTATCTATCTATCTATCTATCTATCTATCTATCTATCTATCTATCTATGGTCACCAATAAATATTTTACAATCGAATTCATTCATGATGAATTATAAGATACTTCTTTCTTTCTTTCTTTCTTTCTTTCTGCCTTTCTTCGTTTCTCATAATTTCATTTGCTTTCTGTATTTTAAATAATTTGACTTTCTTTGTTTCTTTCTTTCTTTCGTTCTTTCTTTCTCTCCTTCTAACATTCCCTCTTTTTCCTTTCATCCCTATCTCTCTCTCTCTCTCTCTCTCTCTCTCTAAGTGGCTGTATCCTTCGTTTTCCTTTTCTCTCTTTGTTATATCACCTCCCTTCGCCTCTAACAATCTACAATTGAGAGATCTCTTGGTTCTTCTCTCGTTGGAGATTTCTAAAAAAAATGTAAAAAAAGCGATACTACCACTACTACTACTACTACTACTACTACTACTAATAATAATAATGATGATAATAATAACAACAGAGCCAATGCCAACGTAATTGGACCCCTTGGATTAAAAGCAGAAAAAAGGGGTTTCCGACGTGATCTCGTGTAGAAATGAGGAAATCGAACTTAAATTTACAAGTAAAGAAACATGGGATTAGAAAGAAATCTCCCTAGAAAAAAAGTACGTCACGTGACAGCTTTTCTTTATGCATATTTGAAAAACCCAGTGTAGTATGGCACAAGGACGTTGACAAAGTACGCGTGCGAGGGTCAGTTGCCAACGTGCGGAAAGCTCACATGCTTTGAAATTCTCGCGTCTTGATATTCATCTTAAATGAATGGATTGGTTATTTTTTACGGTTTATCAATCTTTTGCATGTTATTTGCATACACTGAACGGCTTTCGAACGTTGTAAAAAAAGAAGTGTTATATATATATATATATATATATATATATATATATATATATATATATATATATATATATATATATATAATATATATATATATATATATATATATATATATATATATATATTGTTTGCATTATTTACATCATTCGGACTGTGATTTTCAATTTCATTGCCATATTCCCAACGTTTCCGCTGGCCTACGCTCCGGTCATCTTCAGTTAATTGGAATTTTGAATCGAACACTTTATTTACTACACTGGGGTAAATTGTTCTTGTTCCACATGTCATGCCTCTTGAACTAGACTCTCCAAGTTTCGGTTCACCACTGCTGTGGTCTGGTATTGAACATTTGGGTCTAGCAGCTGGATCTAATCAACGTCTTTATCCACTGGGCCATGTGTCTCGATCTGGTGTTGGTAAAATCTACCCTTGAGAGTTTCGAGCTGGTGTTGGTCAAAACTACCCATGGCAGTCTCGATCTGGTGTGTATCTAAACTAACCTTCACAGTCTCGTTGTGGTGTTTATCTAAACTATTGACAGTGTCGATCTGATGTTGATCAAAACTTCCCTTGTCAGTCTCTATTTGGTGTTGGTCAAAGCTACCCTTGACTGTCTCGATCTGGTGTTGATTCCCTGTTTCCTCTTCACCCCTTCCTTTTCTCTTTATATTTATTTTTTCCTTTCACCTGGTTTTCTTTTTTCTCTCTCTTTCCACCTTTCGTTTTTTACATCGTCCACAATTCCTTACAACTTAATATTATTATGTATGTTTTTGAAGATCAAAGTTGAGTGGAGTGTAAGAAGAGTGAAAGAGAATTAGAAGACTTTAGTGAGGGGAAAGGACAATAAAAGAAGAGGAATTAAGAAGACAGAAGATAGCGATTGACATTGCAATGAAATTTTTGAACATCAAAGTTGACTGGAAAGTAAGAAGAGTGAAAGAGAACTAGAAGAATTTAGTGAGGGGAAAGGACAATAAAAGAAGAGGAATTAAGAAGACAGAAGATAACGATTGACATTGCATTGAAATTTTTGAAGATTAAACGTGAATGGAAAGAAAGAGGACGGAAGAGTGTTCCTCAATCAAAAAGTGATACATAAGAAACTGTTAGCATAGAACTTACAGTTATTTCTAGTTATTTTAACTGTTAAGTGATGAGACCTAGCTGCCAATCTAGTACTGCGCTTAAATCCATAAAGTCAAGGTAACAAAGCGGTAAGGACGTTAGAGCAATTACCATGAAAATATTTATAGAAAAAGCACAAGGAAGCTACCGATAACATTGCAGGTTCTTCTTTTGATTTTATTAAGAAATACGTAGCAGATCAGACCAGATGTGACAGCAATATTCAAGGCATGGGTGGGCTTATAGATGTGGACGCTAGATTCGAGAAAAATTGTCTCACACGAACCAACTTTTCTCGCAGTAATTTTCAGCTTTTACAACCTGCAGTGGTCGGCACTTTTACCAAGGCTCAGTGTAGTATCTGTGCGTCCGTCCAATTGCGAATTTTATTTGAAAGTTACTTTAGTACGGTTTTAGTACTGCTCTGGCTTTGTGGATAGGTCAAGCTCTGGGTTCCCACCCCACTGATCAGGTTATGGGCTTTCATTTTCTTTATTACAGAAAAAAAAATAAAGAAAAATTTTCAGACAAATTCAGACAAACATACGCGGCTTATTGTCGTGATAGATATTTTAATCGAACATTCAATGGGCTTTTGAAATTTGGTTGTCTCTAACGGCCGCACTAAAATTAGAAGATTGACAGACATAGCTTTTCTTCCCCGTAAATGGTTGCCGAATGCTTATGGAGAGTGGTGCTTCAGCGGTGGGGCCGGATTAACTATTTCTTTTTATTTGGAACTAGCCATATCCAGGCTTACATGTCGAGCACAACGTAAAGATAATTGATAAAAGATACGAGACAGTCGTAATTTGCAAAGTAGAGAGAGAGAGAGAGGAATAAATAAAAAAAAGACGAAAAAACCCCCAAAAAACAACAAAAAACAAAATAAAAATTAAATAAAAAAAAGTAAAAAAAAAGTAATAAAACGAAAGAGGGAAAAACCTAATCTCTCTCCCCCTCTCTTTTTAACGCACTCTCTCTCTCTCTCTCTCTCACACACACACACACGCACACACAAATAAAATGGCAGAATTGAAACAATCGTAAATTTGTCGGAGAGAAATAAAACGAAAGAAAAAGACTGAAAAAAGATGAAAGAGAAGTAAAAAATGAAAGAGAAATATAGGCGAGTTATTTTTTTATTTGATTTTATTGTCGGTTAGACGTTTATCTTGATCAATATTTTTATCAACTGCAGCAACAAAAACGAAATAGTTTATTTGTCCCTCAAAATATCGTAGGCTTTTATTTTATTTTATTTGATTATTTTGTTATTTCCTTTTTTTATCTGCTTTGGTAACTTTCTTTGAATTCGTCTTTTAAAATATTTCCGTATCAAGGAAATAATCCCAGTAAATATAACCCCTAAAATAATAAAATTACACTAAAACGTAACTTGTAAATGGTTGAATGTTTTCATTGTTATTTCTCAGAATAAAAATAAAATATAGACAAGATGCCGTCCAAGAATTAAAAAAGGAAGAAAAAAAAAATTACGTAAAGCAAAAGTAAAAACTTTGATTGGTGGAAAAGCAAGAAAAGAAACAAACAAAAAACATGTGGGTCACGTGATTAATAAAAATTCGTGAAATGACGAGATATTACGAGATTAATCTGCGACTGGACGTTTGAACATGAACTAGAATGAGATACTTTTTTTTTATTTAGTTCGCTTTTTCTTTTTCTTTTTTCTCATTAAATGTTAAATTATAATAAACAAAAATTAATAAAAGAATAAAATTTAAGAATTTTAATTATTACCTTTTTTTTTACAAATTATAATAAATTATTTTACTTATATTAAATAATAAATTATTATCTGTGTATATTTCTGACATGAGGTATTATGTACACTATTTACATTATTCGGACTATTGTCCTCATCATTGTCGCCATATTTATCACCCTTCAATATCTGTCTATATTTCTGAGATGAGGTATTATGTACACTATTTACATTATTCAGACTATTGTCCTCATCTTTGTTGCCATATTTATCACCCTCCAGTATCTGTCTATATTTCTGAGATGAGGTATTATGTGCACTATTTACATTATTCGGACTTTTGTCCTCATCTTTGTCGCCATATTTATCACTCTTCAGTATCTGTCTATATTTCTGAGATGAGGTATTATGTACACTATTTACATTATTCGGACTATTGTCCTCATCTTTGTTGCCATATTTATCACCATTCAGTATCTGTCTATATTTCTGAGATGAGGTATTATGTACACTATTTACATTATTCGGACTATTGTCCTCATCTTTGTTGCCATATTTATCACCATTCAGTATCTGTCTATATTTCTGAGATGAGGTATTATGTACACTATTTACATTATTCGGACTATTGTCCTCATCTTTGTTGCCATATTTATCACCCTTCAGTATCTGTCTATATTTCTGAGATGAGGTATTATGTACACTATTTACATTATTCAGACTATTATCCTCATCTTTGTTGCCATATTTATCCCCCTTCAGTATCTGTCTATATTTCTGAGATGAGGTATTATGTACACTATTTACATTATTCGGACTATTGTCCTCATCTTTGTCGCCATATTTATCACCCTTCAGTATCTGTCTATATTTCTGAGATGAGGTATTATGTACACTATTTACATTATTCAGACTATTGTCCTCATCTTTGTTGCCATATTTATCACCCTTCAGTATCTGTCTATATTTCTGGGATGAGGTATTATGTACACTATTTACATTATTCGGACTATTGTCCTCATCTTTGTCGCCATATTTATCACAACGTTTCGGCCGTTGTACGCTCCGGCATTCTTCAGTTGGTTGGAATGTCGAACTGAACCCTTTATTTTGCTCACTGGGGGCACATGGCACAGTGGATAAAGGCGTTCGTTAGATCCAGTGACAGGACCTAAAGAGTGTGAGTTCAATACCTTGTTAAGGCAGTGGAGAACTTGGAGAGGGTAATTAACAGGAGATATCTGATAACTGACATCCATTAAACATGGCACGTGGAACTAGAACAGTCTACCCCAGTGAGCGAAATAAAGGGTTCAGTTGGACATTCCAACCACCTGAAGAAGGCCGAAACGTTGTGATAAATATAGGCGGCAAAGATGAGGACAATAGTCCGAATAATGTAAATAGTAGAAAAAAATTATTAAAAGTATACACCTTCTTTATATTCCTTTTTTTTTTTGATCGCCATAATTTAAGTGTGCAGCGGAAGTTTAACTATAGGTACGGTTTCCTCAAAGATGAAGAAGCGAATCGAAGCAACAGAGGTATGGTTCTACAGAAGGATGCTGAGGATACGATGGACCTAACATGTGAGCAACGATGGCGTTTTAGAGAGGCTGCAAACAAAGAGAAAACTTATAATATATATCAGAAAGAGACAGCTGAAATGTCTGGGACACGTAATGAGAAAAGAGGGCTTGGAAAATCTGATACTCGCAGGGTGGTTTGAGAGAAAGAGGAAGAAGGGAAAGCAACGCGTGCCATACTTAACGGACTTAAGCAAGTACATGACAGAACAGGGTATGAGAGAAATAACAAAAAGACAAACTTATTGAGAGCTACAAGGGATAGGAAGAAGCGGAGAGCCATGATCGCCTATGCCATGAAAGGATACGGCACATAAAAAAGGGAGATACTGTAGAATCGGACAGAACTTTCGTACTAATTAATTATCATATTGTAGGTAAACTGTTTTTATTTAATCACCACAGAACATTTTCTGCCTGAAATCAGCATTGCTGGTGCTAAACTCCAACAGAGCGACAATCTACGCCTTTTGGCTTTACGTTTTCCCCTGACATGAAGAGTGGCGACTACATCAGATAAATTGCTTCATCTACTGCAAGGAAAGTTGGTTCACTGTGTCGTGCTACAGTTTTTTTCGCGTCAAAACGATGGCAATTTATCCATCGTGCACTGTATATATATATATATATATATATATATATATATATATATATATATATATATATATATATATATATATATAAAAGAAAGAACAGTAAGATATAAAATCCGGTGTTCTTATAGATATTTTTATTTTTACACAATAGTGGTCAATGTAAATTTACAGAGCATTAATATTATAAATTAACTGATTTAAAATATTTTTTTCGCCATATTTTAAATCATATTTTAAATCAGTTATATATATATATATATGAATGTGATATAATATAAAACATAAACACCAAGAGCAAAATGGTAAACTCATGTAACTCGAAAAGAAAGTAATCACGAAGATATTGACATTCCACACTACTTCAAACAAAAGATAAGGAAGGAAACTCCCATCACTAGTGGAAAGAGCGATAACAATTACAATTTGAGAAACGTATTTTACTGAAATTTTTTTTTAATAGAATGATACTATAAATTTAAGCCGACAGTGTCTTTAGCTGTACGATCAAGCTCAGTCTATCTCTCTATCTATCTATCTATCTATCTATCTATCTATCTATCTATCTATCTCGGTTTCTTCTAATTTTTCTTTCTTGCTTTCTTTCTTTCTTTCTTTCTTACAGTCCACTCATATCTATCTCAGTCTGTTTCTATCTATCTATCTATCTATCTATCTATCTATCTATCTATCTATCTATCTATCGATCTATCTATCTCAGTCTGTTCATCTATCTATCTATCTATCTATCTATCTATCTATCTATCTCAGTTTCTTCTAATTTTCTTTCTTTCTATCTTTCTTTCTTTCTTTATTACAGTCCACTCATATCTATCTCAGTCTATTTCTATCTATCTATCTATCTATCTCAGTTTTTTATAATCTTTTTTTCTTTCTTTCTTTCTTCCTTCCTTCCTTCACCCCCCCTATAGTTTCTTATCATTTACCTTCTTCCTTCCTTCTTTTGTTAGAATAAACGAATTAAGAGATAGAGTAACATATGAAAAGGAAGATAAATTGAGACAGACGGAAATTACAACCAA
>OZ038515.1:43164944-43197444 GCA_964036315.1 Acanthosepion esculentum
TATCTATCTATCTATCTATCTATCTATCTATCTTAATCTGTCCATTATCTATCTATCTATCTATCTATCTATCTATCTATCTATCTATCTATCTATCTATCTATCTATCTATCTATCTATCTTAATCTGTTCACTATCTATCTATCTATCTATCTATCTATCTATCTATCTATCTATCTATCTATCTATCTTAATCTGTTCATTATCTATATATCTATCTATCTATCTATCTATCTATCTATCTATCTTAATCTGTTCACTATCCATCTATCTATCTATCTATCTATCTTAATCTGTTCACTATCTATCTATCTATCTATCTATCTATCTATCTATCTATCTATCTTAATCTGTTCATTATCTATCTATCTATCTATCTATCTATCTATCTATCTATCTATCTATCTATCTATCACAGTCTATATACTACAGTCCACTATCTATCTATCTATCTATCTATCTATCTATCTATCTATCTATCTATCTATCTATCTATCTATCTATAAAAGCAACAATTAATGTAGAGGGCGCCTTTGGAAAGACTGATGGGCAATTGTTTCGAAGTGACGTCATAAGATACTAAAAAAATGGTTGCCCTTGAAATGAGCTTCGTTTAATCGGGCTGTTTGTGATGTCTTAGAGATTTTTTTTTGAACGCTGAAACGAATTCAAACTGCTAGAGAAGAAAAGGCAAAAACCAAAAAAAGGTTTGGTATTGGACCTGCTTTAAGAATTAACATTTTATGTTCGCAACAAATCCTTTCTTACGCTCACATGCAAATATAAATAAAGCCAGGAATTGATTTCTGGGCTTTTTTTTCAAAGAGAATTTACGAAACACACAGACAAACTCAAATACACTTATATGGGCATGTGTAAAAAAAAAAAAAGCCTTGAGGTTTCCGGCAGGGTTATTCATACATATGTATGGAAGGGAATCTATCTACCTGTCATGGGGACGTGGCTTGCGTGCTGATCTTAAAAGCCATTGTAAGAAAATTCTGTATATTCTACAAATGCAGCCTCGTGGCAGTCAAAAAGTAACAAAGTTTCTGCATCTATCTATCTATCTATCTATCTATCTATCTATCTATCTATCTATCTATCTATCTATCTATCTATCTATCAAGCACGTGCGGGGATATCTATCTATCTATCTATGTTTTTCTGTGTATCTATCTATCTATCTATCTATCTATCTATCTATCTATCTATCTATCTATCTATCTATCAAGAACTCGCGGGGATATCTATCTATCTATCTATCTATCTATCTATCTATCTATCTATCTATCTATCTATCTATCTATCTATCTATCCCAGTCTGTTTATATCTATCTATCTATCTATCTATCTATCTATCTATCTATCTATCTATCTATCTATCTATCTATCTATCTCAGTCTGTTCATATCTATCTATCTATCTATCTATCTATCTATCTATCTATCTATCTATCTATCTATCTAACGACGGATTTCCTCTGCCTAGAGGGACGCAGGTTCGAATTCTGCCGAAAGCGCCTATTTTTCATACTAAACTGAGAAGGTATGATAATATTGAGGAATCTACGACGTGAAAGATTTCATTTCATAGTACTGTACAGACCTTATCTTGTTCGACAATGTCTCTTCATGTCCGACACTTTTAAGGCACGTCGGATCTAACGACGCTTTGCCTCTGTCCAGAGAGGCGCCCCTTCGAGTCCTCCGGGAAAAAAGCTCATATTTTCCTTTAATAACATTTCTTAAATATTCAGTAGACGGAAATAAAATTCACGTTTACATAAATATGAGAATCCTGTAAAAATAACGTTGCAAAATGTGATTCGTTCAAGGTGGTGCCGGAATAGACTCTGCGTTAAGTGTGTCTTTAGAGAAGTCAGGTACATCGGCGGGTTGACCTAAGAGATTACCTCCTATCCACCTGGCGGTGATTGGTAAAACACGAGGTCGACCTAGCTCCGCGTGGGATGTTAGCGTGTAACAGATGGATAGAAAAACACTCATCTGAGAAGGAGAAAAGACAGTTTCTCATATTGATACAAGAAGATAATATCCACGTTCGGAGAAAGCCCCACAGCACACACCATTTCCTCTCGTTTCGTGATCGGGCACTTTCATTAATTTGGGATTGCCGAACGAAACTGTCACAATCTTTCATCTCTTGTCTAATTTTTGCAGTTTTCTGGTTGTCTTTACTTTCTGGAAATTTCTGGAAATTTCTAGCCGCCTTCATCTTCCCCTTTAATGTCACAACCTACATCTTTTCGACACAAATTTTAACCTTGGGTTTCGCATACAAGGCAGGCTAATGTTAATCTGAGAAGAGAGACACACGATCGGAGCGTTGTGGAGACCCATGGTCGCCTTTGCCCTGAAGGGACGTGACACATAGAAGGACAAAAGAACGCCCAACTACAATAACTTGTCAAGGCACCTTACACTCAAGTTAATAAGATGGAATAACCGCAACATTAAAGCGTTAAATACTTATAACCAAAGTCCGTTGTCAAGTTTTTTGAATTCTCATATACTTGTATTTTGATTGGTCATTCCAGCTTATGTAACAGCGTTTTCCCTAGCAAGGGATGCTTGATTGATTTGAACCTTTTAAAACACTTTATTCTACATTCAATACCATCACTTGATAAGACACCAGAGGTGTGGAAACAAAATGGCTATTTTTGTAGTGATTCTATAACATATTTATGCTATAATTTTTTAATAAATTATTATTATTATATATATATATATATATATATATATATATATATATATATATATATATATACATAAACATTTCATTGAATACGACAGACAAGGTGCTCTGATTTAGTTTTTTATACAATTTCTCATGCGATCTAATTTTTGTTTCTCTTTTCACATGATAAATTATATAAAAACTGTCAATTATGAACATGGCCACAATATCTTGACTGTGTTTTGAAAAATGAAAACATATAAATACATGCATGCAACAAAGTATTTCTTCAGTATTTACATTAGTCGGACTATTGTCCTCATCTTTGTCGCCATATTTGTCACAACGTTTCGGCCGTTGTACGCTCCGTCCATCTTCAGGTGGTTGGAATTTCGAACCGAACCCTTTATTTCGATCACTGGAGTAGACTGTTCTAGTTCCACGAGCCATGTTTGATGGATGTCAGTTATCAGTTATCTCCTGCTAATTTTCCCTCTGAAAGTTCTCGACTGCCTTAACCGGGTTAAGGCAGTGGAGAACTGGCATCCCGCTCCCACCCTTTCACTGTTGAAACTGTTAAATGTAGACGTCTTTTCTACTCCAATAGCTTCATATCTCGCACCTCTCGCCTGTGGAACTCCCTTCCTTATTCCTGTTTCCCTGACAACTATAATCTCCAACTATTCAAATGTAACGTCAATCGACATCTCCAGTTGCCTTGATCTATCCACTATCCTTCTCCACATCCTTTCCTCTTTCACTCCTAATTTTCCCTCTGAAAGTTCTCCACTAACTTAACTGAGTATTGAACTCACACTCTTTGGGTCTGTCACTGGATCTAACCAACGCCTTTATCCACTGTGCCATGTGTCCTTGAGAAATATAGACAGACTCGGAACAATTGCTATTTAGAAATTTACATTTAATCATGACTTTAATATATCTGATCTTTTAATTATCCAAGAGTTTTGCATTGCCTTTTTTTTCAGCTTAAAGCGATGTATCTACTGTTACACGGTACCGAGAAAAACGCAAGATAATATTTTTCAAATCTCAGGGGGAACAGACACAATCGATGTAAGTATACTGTTAAACAAAATGAAATTTCTTAATTCGATCTTTCCTCACGGAAGTCACATGCCTTGAGCGTCTACTGGGATTTAAACTCGACACAGAAATCAAATTCATCGCTAAAGATGCTTTATAAAGGGTCAGTTCCTTGTACCGCTCCAGTAAATACCTGACTCCTCCTGCTATCGTCTACTTTGACAAGCGACAGATCATGTCGAAAATGGAGTACTGCGACTATATATGGGCGGGAACTGCTCAGTCTTCATGTTCCAGTTTTGATAAAGTTTGAAATAATATGTATGGCCATTGTGTACTAAAAATGTATTACTAATATTTTTCTATAAAATTATTATTTTATTATAGAATTATTATTCCTCTTTGGATTTTATCAAGAATCTCTAAATATATAGCAGGAGCACCGGACCACATGTGGCAGCTATATTCAAAGCATGGATGAATGGTAGACTTATAAATATGTAAGATAGATTCTGGAGAGAAACATTGCAGATTCCTCTTTGGATTTTATCAAGAATCTCTAAATATATAGCAGGAGCACCGGACCACATGTGGCAGCAATATTCAAAGCATGGATGAATGGTAGACTTATAAATATGTAAGATAGATTCTGGAGAGAAACATTACAGATTCCTCTTTGGATTTTATCAAGAATCTCTAAATATATAGCAGAAGCACCGGACCATATGTGGCAGCAATATTCAAAGCATGGATGAATGGTAGACTTATAAATATGTAAGATAGATTCTGGAGAGAAACATTACAGATTCCTCTTTGGATTTTATCAAGAATCTCTAAATATATAGCAGGAGTACCGGACCACATGTGGCAGCAATATTCAAAGCATGGATGAATGGTAGACTTATAAATATGGAAGATAGATTCTGGAGAGAAACATTGCAGATTCCTCTTTGGATTTTATCAACAATCTCTAAATATATAGCAGGAGCACCGGACCACATGTGGCAGCAATATTCAAAGCATGGATGAATGGTAGACTTATAAATATGTAAGATAGATTCTGGAGAGAAACATTGCAGATTCCTCTTTGGATTTTATCAAGAATCTCTAAATATATAGCAGGAGCACCGGATCACATGTGGCAGCAATATCCAAAGCATGGATGAATGGTAGACTTATAAATATGTAAGATAGATTCTGGAGAGAAACATTACAGATTCCTCTTTGGATTTTATCAAGAATCTCTAAATATATAGCAGGAGCACCGGACCATATATGGCTGCAATATTCAAAGCATGGATGAATGGTAGACTTATAAATATGTAAGATAGATTCTGGAGAGAAACATTGCAGATTCCTCTTTGGATTTTATCAAGAATCTCTAAATATATAGCAGGAGCACCGGACCATATGTGGCAGTAATATTCAAAGCATGGATGAATGGTAGACTTATAAATATGTAAGATAGATTCTGGAGAGAAACATTGCAGATTCCTCTTTGGATTTTATCAAGAATCTCTAAATATATAGCAGGAGCACCGGACCATATATGGCTGCAATATTCAAAGCATGGATGAATGGTAGACTTATAAATATGTAAGATAGATTCTGGAGAGAGACATTGCAGATTCCTCTTTGGATTTTATCAAGAATCTCTAAATATATAGCAGGAGCACCGGACCATATGTGGCAGTAATATTCAAAGCATGGATGAATGGTAGACTTATAAATATGTAAGATAGATTCTGGAGAGAAACATTGCAGATTCCTCTTTGGATTTTATCAAGAATCTCTAAATATATAGCAGGAGCACCGGACCATATGTGGCAGCAATATTCAAAGCATGGATGAATGGTAGACTTATAAATATGTAAGATAGATTCTGGAGAGAAACATTACAGATTCCTCTTTGGATTTTATCAAGAATCTCTAAATATATAGCAGGAGCACCGGACCATATGTGGCAGTAATATTCAAAGTATGGATGAATGGTAGACTTATAAATATGTAAGATAGATTCTGGAGAGAGACATTGCAGATTCCTCTTTGGATTTTATCAAGAATCTCTAAATATATAGCAGGAGCACCGGACCATATGTGGCAGCAATATTCAAAGCATGGATGAATGGTAGACTTATAAATATGTAAGATACATTCTGGAGAGAAACATTACAGATTCCTCTTTGGATTTTATCAAGAATCTCTAAATATATAGCAGGAGCACCGGACCATATGTGGCAGTAATATTCAAAGCATGGATGAATGGTAGACTTATAAATATGTAAGATAGATTCTGGAGAGAGACATTGCAGATTCCTCTTTGGATTTTATCAAGAATCTCTAAATATATAGCAGGAGCACCGGACCATATGTGGCAGCAATATTCAAAGCATGGATGAATGGTAGACTTATAAATATGTAAGATAGATTCTGGAGAGAAACATTACAGATTCCTCTTTGGATTTTATCAAGAATCTCTAAATATATAGCAGGAGCACCGGACCATATGTGGCAGTAATATTCAAAGCATGGATGAATGGTAGACTTATAAATATGTAAGATAGATTCTGGAGAGAGACATTGCAGATTCCTCTTTGGATTTTATCAAGAATCTCTAAATATATAGCAGGAGCACCGGACCATATGTGGCAGCAATATTCAAAGCATGGATGAATGGTAGACTTATAAATATGTAAGATAGATTCTGGAGAGAAACATTACAGATTCCTCTTTGGATTTTATCAAGAATCTCTAAATATATAGCAGGAGCACCGGACCATATGTGGCAGTAATATTCAAAGCATGGATGAATGGTAGACTTATAAATATGTAAGATAGATTCTGGAGAGAGACATTGCAGATTCCTCTTTGGATTTTATCAAGAATCTCTAAATATATAGCAGGAGCACCGGACCATATGTGGCAGCAATATTCAAAGCATGGATGAATGGTAGACTTATAAATATGTAAGATAGATTCTGGAGAGAAACATTACAGATTCCTCTTTGGATTTTATCAAGAATCTCTAAATATATAGCAGGAGCACCGGACCATATGTGGCAGTAATATTCAAAGCATGGATGAATGGTAGACTTATAAATATGTAAGATAGATTCTGGAGAGAGACATTGCAGATTCCTCTTTGGATTTTTTCAAGAATCTCTAAATATATAGCAGGAGCACCGGACCATATGTGGCAGCAATATTCAAAGCATGGATGAATGGTAGACTTATAAATATGTAAGATAGATTCTGGAGAGAAACATTACAGATTCCTCTTTGGATTTTATCAAGAATCTCTAAATATATAGCAGGAGCACCGGACCATATGTGGCAGTAATATTCAAAGCATGGATGAATGGTAGACTTATAAATATGTAAGATAGATTCTGGAGAGAGACATTGCAGATTCCTCTTTGGATTTTATCAAGAATCTCTAAATATATAGCAGGAGCACCGGACCATATGTGGCAGTAATATTCAAAGCATGGATGAATGGTAGACTTATAAATATGTAAGATAGATTCTGGAGAGAAACATTGCAGATTCCTCTTTGGATTTTATCAAGAATCTCTAAATATATAGCAGGAGCACCGGACCATATGTGGCAGCAATATTCAAAGCATGGATGAATAGTAGACTTATAAATATGTAAGATAGATTCTGGAGAGAAACATTACAGATTCCTCTTTGGATTTTATCAAGAATCTCTAAATATATAGCAGGAGCACCGGACCATATGTGGCAGTAATATTCACAGCATGGATGAATGGTAGACTTATAAATATGTAAGATAGATTCTGGAGAGAAACATTGCAGATTCCTCTTTGGATTTTATCAAGAATCTCTAAATATATAGCAGGAGCACCGGACCATATGTGGCAGCAATATTCAAAGCATGGATGAATAGTAGACTCATAAATATGTAAGATAGATTCTGGAGAGAAACATTACAGATTCCTCTTTGGATTTTATCAAGAATCTCTAAATATATAGCAGGAGCAACGGACCATATGTGGCAGCAATATTCAAAGCATGGATGAATAGTAGACTTATAAATATGTAAGATAGATTCTGGAGAGCAACATTACAGATTCCTCTTTGGATTTTATCAAGAATCTCTAAATATATAGCAGGAGCACCGGACCATATGTGGCAGCAATATTCAAAGCATGGCAGAATAGTAGACTTATAAATATGTAAGATAGATTCTGGAGAGAAACATTGCAGATTCCTCTTTGGATTTTATCAAGAATCTCTAAATATATAGCAGGAGCACCGGACCATATGTGACAGCAATATTCAAAGCATGGATGAATGGTAGACTTATAAATATGTAAGATAGATTCTGGAGAGAAACATTGCAGATTCCTTTTGGATTTTATCAAGAATCTCTAAATATATAGCAGGAGCACCGGACCATATGTGGCAGCAATATTCAAATCATGGACGAATGGTAGACTTATAATTATGTAAGATAGATTCTGGAGAGAAACATTGCAGATTCCTCTTTGGATTTTATCAAGAATCTCTAAATATATAGCAGGAGCACCGGACCATATGTGGCAGCAATATTCAAAGCATGGATGAATGGTAGACATATAGATGCGTAAGATAGATTCTGGTGAGAAAAATAGTCAAGCACAACACAGTGAACCAACTTTTCTAGCAGTTGACCTAGTAATTGATTCAATATAATCTTTCCACTTCATGTCAACAGAAAACATTATCCTGAGAAGATGCAATGAGTCCTTCGTTTGTGGCTTTAGGATTAGCCATGTTGATGAAAGACAGAAACAGGTTCCCATGACAATTAAAATAGAGCAGTTTTGTTTGAAAGAAATTCAAATTAACAAGCCACTTCTTGCCACAGTTAACAAGAAATTGTAGGTGGTTTTTCTTCTTATAGGAAGTATCCTCGAGATGGAATGAGAAGAAAGCCATGTGAGAAAAGCAAAGTTGGATTAGGAAGAAGAAATAATGGTGATATTCCTTATAAGGAAACATTCAACATTCATTGGCTGGGGTTAGGCTTTGACGTGCTGTGAGATGAATTCAGTCCAGACATCAAGTGGAACTCGCACATAGGATCGATCAGTAAAGATGCTGGAAAAATGGTCAGTTCCCTCTACCGCTCCAGTAAGTACCTGACACCCCCTGTTATCCTCTACCTTAGCAAGAGCCAAAAATGGATTACCGCTGCCATATATGGGCAAGAGCTTCCCAGTCTTCACTTTCCAGTTTCGATAGAGCCCAAGAGATTTTCTGTGTCCTTGTGGGTGATGAAGCTGCCCAGTCTTCATGTTCCACTCTTGATAGTGTCTAAAAAAATCTCTGCAATATGTATTGTTGGCCATTTGGCATTAAAAATGTATTACTGGTATTTTTACTATAAAAGTCTATCTTTATATTTTATTTGTATATTGATTTTCGTTTTAGACGTGCTGTCAGATGAAACCTTTCCAGGATACTTGGCGGTTTCCTTCCTAATCTTTTGTTAGTGTGGAATGTCCATATCTTGATTATGTCATTATTTTCTCCAAGACACTAACTTTGTAGACGTCAAAGCAGGAGTCCTCCAGGGTGACACCCTTGCACCTTTTCTTTATGTTCCAGTCTCCATAGAATTGGAAAGCGTCTCTGTGTCCTTGTAAGTAACGAATTATACAACCTCTTTCTCACAGACGAGACGTCGCAAGCCTCTCGCTGCTCTATCGTTATTTGCATGGAATGGGTTCAGAAGAACTACACTCCTTAGACTCGCCATACCAAGCCATTGTAGCGAATCATTCTCATTCCCTTCGAGTTCCCCTGAAGAAGTTTCTTTCCACGGCATGACTGCCTTGTGGGACCAACTCTCAAGAAGTTGCTATTATCAGTACATTCGTAACCTGTTCCAAATGCCACACATATCAGCATAAGCTGTGCCTTTTAGTCTCTAAACCTCTACCTCGACAGGCCCTCTGGCCTTGTACAAGGTGAACAACACTGTAAAGAAAAAATGTATACTGTCTATACACGCGTATCCTGCGACATTTGAAAACCTAATTTTGAAGCTAATTTTAAGAGGGTCGCATCATACACGCAATATAAAGTTAGCATATGTACTGCTGGCTCTGGCTACGCCATTGACCAAACTATATATCCATTTACTGTAGTCATATTAGCTTCAAAATTATCTCTTCAAAAATCACATGATACACGGGCATATACGGTAGATAGATAATGAACAGACTGTGATAGATAGATAGATAGACATGAATAGACTGAAATAGATAGATAGATAGATAGATAGATATGAATAGACTGAAATAGATAGATAATGAAAAGACATAGATAGATAGATAGTCAGACAGATAGATAGTTAATGAACGCAGATAGATAGATAGATAGATAGATAGATATGAACAGACTGTGATAGATAGATAGATACCAGCAGATTGTGATAGATAGATAGATATGAATAGACTGAAATAGATAGATATATAGATATGAATAGACTGAAATAGATAGATATATAGATATGAATAGACTGAAATAGATAGATAGATAGATAGATAGATAGATAGATAGATAGATATGAATAGACTGAAATAGATAGATAGACAGATAATGAAAAGACATAGATAGATCGATCGTCAGACAGATAGATAGTTAATGAACACAGATAGATAGATAGATTGATATGAACAGACTGCGATAGATAGATAGATAATGAACAGACTGAGATAGATAGATAGATAGATAGATAGATAGATAGATAGATAGATACCGGATATAATCATCTATCATGGGAGTTCTGAAGACCTAATTTTGAAGCTAATTTTAAGGGGGTAACTTCATACACAAGATATAACATTAGCATATGTACTGCTAACTCTGGCTACGCCGTTGATCAAACTATATATCCATTTACTGGAGTCAAATTAGCTTCAAAATTATCTCTTCAAAAGTCGCATGATACGCGGGCATTTACAGCAATCATTTTATGTAGTTAACGGAAAAAATGTACACGCCAGTCTATATATAGATAAAGCAATTAATATATCTTTTCATTCAAATGCTTATATTTTATATAAACGTTTTATTTCGTGCCTACACGTTTTTGGAAATACATCCCGGCTTTGTTTTTTGTTTTTAAAACAATGAAATCAGTGTTGTGCCGGCCTAGATATCGAAAGTGCTAATAAAAAAACGTGGCTTTTAAGAGAAACAGAAACTATATTTATTTATTATTTTTAACCCAGTGTGCTTTACCGTCAAGCCACAAGCAGGCATAACTGCAAATTCCTTCTCAACTACCCCACTTAAGAAATATGTACGATTTATTCCTATTTTGTGATAAGCATTTCTTTTTAAAGTGAATTTATGCATATTCAATCACTTAAAATCACTCTTTATTATGATATCAAAAGACAAAGAACAGAGTGCTGAACATCAGTCGTCCTATATGATAGGAGAAGAGACTTCAGGCAATAAAAATGTGGTTCTACAGAAGGATGCTGAGAATACCATGGCCTGAACACGTGAGTAATGATCAAGTTTTAGAGAATTTGGAAACAAAAAGACATTTATATTCAAAATCAGCAAGAAGCTACTGGAATTTCTGGAACACATAACGAGGAAAGAAGGTTTGGAGAATTTGACACTCACAGAACTTATCGCAGACAGAAGGGACAGAGGGAGACAGCGAGCCATTAACTGGCAGATAGAAGTCTGAGACGGATGGCAAAAAGAAAACAGTTACTAAGATCTACAAAGGATAGGAAGTTGTGGAGACTCACGTCCCGAAGAAACCCTATGCATAGAAAAATATATCCTTATTAGTTAGTATTATTTAGAATAAAAATAAATGTCGTTGGTGGCACTGATTTGACCTGAACAAAATCTGCGAGTTCAAAGTCTGGTTGAGGTAGCTTGTGCTGACACTGTTCCCCTTGAGAAAGGCATGAATCAGCTTCTCCCTTTCCGGCTGACAAGAAATGACTCCCTGCTGTTGGGAATCAAGTATAACTGGTCGCATGTTTCTACTTCTTCTTCTTTGCTGCATGTCAATTCAGGACTCTGGCAATCATGGCTCTCCACAACATTCTGTCCTTTGTAGCTCTCAATAAATTTTGTCTTTTGCTATCTTTCCCAATCGCTGATCCGTCACCCCTCCACTCAAGGTCACCAGGTACGTTATGTGTTGTTTCCCACTGTCTCCCTTACGCTCAATATGCCATGTGACTATCAAATTGTCCAAGCCCTCCACACACACACACACACACACACACACACACACACACACACACACATATATATATATATATATATATATATATATATATATATATGAATAAAAAAAGAGAAGAGGAAAAGACTATTCTTAGGCGTTAAGAATAGTTTACCCTTTTGTCTTTTCATTCATTTTGTTCCTTTACAGATACAATCTATCATAAAATAATATCTATCTATCTATCTATCTATCTATCTATCTATCTATCTATCTATCTATCTATCTATCCCAGTGTGTTAATTATATATCTATCTATCTATCTATCTATCTATCTATCTATCTATCTATCTATCTATCTATCTATCCGATTCTGTTCATTATCTATCTATCTATCTATCTATCTATCTATCTATCTTAACAGGTTCATAAATCTCTCTCTCTCTCTCTCTCTCTCTCTCTCTCTATATATATATATATATATATATATATATATATCCCCAAGAGATATTTTTCTTTCCCGTCGAATTCTTTTATGATGAAGCCACAGTTTCTTCTTATCTTTCTGTCTTGCATCCTCTTACTCTCTTTCTTTCTTTACTTGTTTCTAATAACTTTCTTTCTTTCACTTTCTCTTTTTTTCTTTCTGGAATTTGCCTCCATAAAGTCCCTCAGAGGACGAAACGCGCCGCCTAAAAATAGTTTTTCCTCTTGATTTTTTATTCATTTTGTTCCTTTACATATACACACTATCTGAAATGAATTTACATACATACATACATACATACATACATATATATATATATATATATATATATATATATATATATATATATATATATATATATATGTGTGTATGTGTGTATAAAAGAAAGAACAGTCACATTTATAATCCACAGTTCTTTAGCATTTATTTTTAAAAACTGTGCTCGATACAGAGTAGAGCATAGTATATATATTATAATATTTTTATTTAAAAATATGTATTAATCGCGACACAGAATTGACCATTTTTCATTCGGAACTAAAAATTAAACTTTAAATTAAACTTAAAATTAAAGTTTTTGTTCCATTCTCAAGCGATGTTGAATAACTTCCGAAAAAAATGATTTACTTTTTTAAAGCAAAAAATATTGTATACTTTAAGTTGGAGGGGGAAGGGTATTACAGAATTTTAAAATGGTTTTGACTTTTTTGACACATCAGGATAAAAGTATAATTTAAGATGACAAAGTGTGAATATAGGTTAAGGGTTAGGTGTGGGTTTGTAAATTCTCCCTGTTGATACTGGCTTCCTTATATGAGAACGTGTCAACCTGTATGTTTTTTTTAATTTATGGGCATACATAAGATACATTACAATACATTGACATTTTTATTTATTTTTTATTTATTTTTTAATATTTTTATAAAATACATTGGGATTGTCTTAAAGGTGCTTCAAATATGATTACGCCATATTTTGTATATTATTATTTTTATTTAAAAATCTAATAATATATATAAATATAATAAATATAGTATTTTAAATCTAAAATACTATATTTATTATATTTATTAGTATACTAGATACGGTACTGATAAAATTAAAATTTAAAATTTTGGAATTTAATTACGCATTTTCTTAGTTTCTTTTTTGTGATCAAATAATAGACAAATAATTATGCAATGTTTTTTAATTAATTATGTTTTAAAGTAAAAATAATACAATGTCTGCAAAAATCCGTTATTTCTCTTCTTTGATTTAATAAATCTTTATTCTTCAGAAAATTAATAATATATAACTTTTCATGTAAGCACAAAGGATATGGGTCATTTAAAGATTTACATGTTCTCGTTTTTTTAAATTAGTTTCTATTTTACTGTTGGTGTTTTATTTACTTGTTTTAAATGGCAAAAATATTTGGATAGGGATGTTCGGTTACGATACTCATTATTTTTTATGTTGGTTACACCTTAATTTAAAATTATTTTTATTGGTACCAATAAAAAGTTTTTCATATTAGGATTCTCAATAGATGAGATAGTACATTGGTAAACTATATCTTCTGTGAGATATTAATTATTCAATGGACAAGTTATAGGATTCTTACAGTTACATAATTTTTCTTTACTATTATTTGTTCTTATTTCAGTATCACTATTTTTATTCTGGTTTAAATATTTATTTAAAATTGTATTATTGTGTTTTTTATAATTTTTTTCTAAATTAGCAATACAACTCTAACTTAATTTTAGGGTACTTTTATTAAAATTTTTGCTAAGTGTATTGTTTCTAGGAAAGTTTTTATCAATTAAAGCAAGAAATTTATGTCCTAACTTATTACTAACCATTTGATTGAACAGAGGTGTGTAGCAAATGATATTTCTCTTTCTATTTCTCCTCTGGTTATTTTTATTATTATTTTTATATTTAATGTCAGGGCATATATATATATATATATATATATATATATATATATATATATATATATATATATATAAACTTTTCACCCCAAGCAAGGCTGGAAGCCACTAGCACGCAAGGGGTTACAGAAAATTTGGAGCGAGAGCAGATAGGAGTGAAAGAGGAAAGGATGTGGAGAAGGATAGTGGATAGATCAAGGCAACTGGAGATGTCGATTGACGTTACATTTGAATAGTTGGAGATTATAGTTGTCAGGGAAACAGGAATAAGGAAGGGAGTTCCACAGGCGAGAGGTGCGAGATATGAAGCTATTGGAGTAGAATAGACGTTTACATTTAACAGTTTCAACAGTGAAAGGGATGTCAGTCATCCACTGCCTTAACCCGGTTAAGGCAGTGGAGAACTTTCAGAGGGAAAATTAGCAGGAGATAACTGATAACTGACATCCATCAAACATGGCACGTGGAACTAGAACAGTCTACCCCAGTGATCGAAATAAAGGGTTCAGTTCGAAATTCCAACCACCTGAAGAAGGCCGGAGCGTACAACGGCCGAAACGTTGTGACAAATATGGCGACAAAGATGAGGACAATAGTTCGACTAATGTAAATACTGAAGAAATACTTTGTTGAATGCATGTATTTATATGTTTTCATTTTTCAAAACACGGTCAAGATATTGTGGCCATGTTCATAATTGACAGTTTTTATATAATTTATCATGTGAAAAGAGAAAAAAATATTAGATCGCATGAGAAATTGTATAAAAAACTAAATCAGAGCACCTTGTCTGTCGTATTCAATGAAATGTTTATGTGTGTGTGTGTGTGTGTATATATATATATATATATATATATATATATATATATATATATATATATAATAATAATAATAATTTATTAAAAAATTATAGCATAAATATGTTATAGAATCACTACAAAAATAGCCATTTTGTTTCCACACCTCTGGTGTCTTATCAAGTGATGGTGTTGAATGTAGAATAAAGTGTTTTAAAAGGTTCAAATCAATCAAGCATCCCTTGCTAGGGAAAACGCTGTTACATAAGCTGAAATGACCAATCAAAATACAAGTATACGAGAATTCAAAAAACTTGACAACGGACTTTGGTTATAATTATTTAATGCTTTAATGTTAGGGTTAGACTAAAATAGAATTCATTCTAACTAATTAATATTAAATTATACTATAAACTGTAAAATAAAAATTACCAATTTTAAATTTAATCTATATTAAGTTTAAAATTATAAAATTATTTAAAGAAGAAACTGAGGAAAAAATACATATGTTTTGTTATTTATTTTGTCTTTATTGAAATTAAGTTGGAATAAAAGTTAATCTGTGTTCTGCAACAATTTACACAAGCCCGTTAGGGAGGCTATGCGCTGTTTTCAACTGACCATTTTCATTTTAATGTCCTGAGAGTGTCAGTTTTTCCAAACCCGCTTTCCTCATTATGCATCCCAGAAAAGTCCCATTTTTTTACAGTGAGTTTCACCTGTAACATACTCGGGTACCATACTCGGGTGCCATACTCGGGTACCATACTCGGGCACAGTTTATGCGGATATATGTGGAAGATAACTGTTAACCCTACACATGAACATGTTAAGATTGTAGAGATCGGGGGAAACATCCTCTTGGGAGTCGGTTCCACAGCGCAGTGATTCGCGGGAAGACGCTTACAGAGTAAGAGACACAGTTTATGCTACTAAGTGGGGAAAATAACGGTTAGCCATAGATGAAAATTGTAGCCACAGGTTAAGATTGTAGTGATCGAGAAAGCATCCCCTTGGGAGTTGGTTCCACAATGATAATGTATAAATGTCCTTTTGTTTCCTTTCTTCCAGCATTTCTCTTGCTTCAAGTCTCTTCTTCATCTGTGAGGAGATTGTCCAGCATTCACTGCCATATAGCAGGACTGATATTACATAACAGTTCAGTACTCTTTTCTTTGTTTCTCTTGCCTCAAGTCTCTTCTTCATCTGTGAGGAGATTGTCCAGCATTCACTGCCAAATAGGAGGACTGATGTTACATAACAGTTCAGTACTCTTTTCTTTGTTTCTCTTGCCTCAAGTCTCTTCTTCATCTGTGAGGAGATTGTCCAGCATTTACTGACATATAGAAGGACTGATATTACATAACAGTTCAGTACTCTTTTCTTTGTTTCTCTTGCTTCAAGTCTCTTCTTCATCTGTGAGGAGATTGTCCAGCATTTACTGACATATAGAAGGACTGATATTACATAACAGTTCAGTACTCTTTTCTTTGTTTCTCTTGCCTCAAGTCTCTTCTTCATCTGTGAGGAGATTGTCCAGCATTTACTGACATATAGAAGGACTGATATTACATAACAGTTCAGTTCTCTTTCCTTTGTTTCTGTTGCTTCAAGTCTCTTCTTCATCTGTGAGGAGATTGTCCAGCATTCACTGCCATATAGGAGGACTGTATTTACATAATAGTTCAGTACTCTTTTCTTTGTTTCTCTTGCTTCAAGTCTCTTCTTCATCTGTGAGGAGATTGTCCAGCATTCACTGCCATATAGGAGGACTGTATTTACATAATAGTTCAGTACTCTTTTCTTTGTTTCTCTTGCTTCAAGTCTCTTCTTCATCTGTGAGGAGATTGTCCAGCATTCACTGCCATATAGGAGGACTGTATTTACATAATAGTTCAGTACTCTTTTCTTTGTTTCTCTTGCTTCAAGTCTCTTCTTCATCTGTGAGGAGATTGTCCAGCATTCACTGCCATATAGGAGGACTTTATTTACATAATAGTTCAGTACTCTTTTCTTTGTTTCTCTTGCCTCAAGTCTCTTCTTCATCTGTGAGGAGATTGTCCAGCATTTACTGACATATAGAAGGACTGATATTACATAACAGTTCAGTACACTTTTCTTTGTTTCTCTTGCCTCAAGTCTCTTCTTCATCTGTGAGGAGATTGTCCAGCATTCACTGCCAAATAGGAGGACTGATATTACATAACAGTTCAGTACTCTTTTCTTTGTTTCTCTTGCCTCAAGTCTCTTCTTCATCTGTGAGGAGATTGTCCAGCATTTACTGACATATAGAAGGACTGATATTACATAACAGTTCAGTTCTCTTTCCTTTGTTTCTGTTGCTTCAAGTCTCTTCTTCATCTGTGAGGAGATTGTCCAGCATTCACTGCCATATAGGAGGACTGTATTTACATAATAGTTCAGTACTCTTTTCTTTGTTTCTCTTGCTTCAAGTCTCTTCTTCATCTGTGAGGAGATTGTCCAGCATTCACTGCCATATAGGAGGACTGTATTTACATAATCGTTCAGTACTCTTTTCTTTGTTTCTCTTGCTTCAAGTCTCTTCTTCATCTGTGAGGAGATTGTCCAGCATTCACTGCCATATAGGAGGACTGTATTTACATAATAGTTCAGTACTCTTTTCTTTGTTTCTCTTGCCTCAAGTCTCTTCTTCATCTGTGAGGAGATTGTCCAGCATTTACTGACATATAGAAGGACTGATATTACATAACAGTTCAGTTCTCTTTCCTTTGTTTCTGTTGCTTCAAGTCTCTTCTTCATCTGTGAGGAGATTGTCCAGCATTCACTGCCATATAGGAGGACTGTATTTACATAATAGTTCAGTACTCTTTTCTTTGTTTCTCTTGCTTCAAGTCTCTTCTTCATCTGTGAGGAGATTGTCCAGCATTCACTGCCATATAGGAGGACTGTATTTACATAATAGTTCAGTACTCTTTTCTTTGTTTCTCTTGCTTCAAGTCTCTTCTTCATCTGTGAGGAGATTGTCCAGCATTCACTGCCATATAGGAGGACTGTATTTACATAATAGTTCAGTACTCTTTTCTTTGTTTCTCTTGCTTCAAGTCTCTTCTTCATCTGTGAGGAGATTGTCCAGCATTCACTGCCATATAGGAGGACTGTATTTACATAATAGTTCAGTACTCTTTTCTTTGTTTCTCTTGCTTCAAGTCTCTTCTTCATCTGTGAGGAGATTGTCCAGCATTCACTGCCATATAGGAGGACTGTATTTACATAATAGTTCAGTACTCTTTTCTTTGTTTCTCTTGCTTCAAGTCTCTTCTTCATCTGTGAGGAGATTGTCCAGCATTCACTGCCATAGAGGAGGACTGTATTTACATAATAGTTCAGTACTCTTTTCTTTGTTTCTCTTGCTTCAAGTCTCTTCTTCATCTGTGAGGAGATTGTCCAGCATTCACTGCCGTATAGGAGGACTGTATTTACATAATAGTTCAGTACTCTTTTCTTTGTTTCTCTTGCTTCAAGTCTCTTCTTCATCTGTGAGGAGATTGTCCAGCATCCACTGCCATATAGGAGGACTGATATTACATAACAGTTCTTTTCTTTGTTCCTAGCAAACCTTTTGGCGCCAAGAAAAGAATGTTTGAAAATTTAATTTTTCTCTCTAATGTCATCACTGGTTTTTCTAACGCAATCTTCGTCTGTTCCTTACACTTCGACCCACAGTAATGATCAAGATCAGATTTGACACCCAAATTCAACGTTCTCTTTTGCCAGTACGTGTTCCAATGAAAATTAACAAATTCCTAAATTTATTTAATTCCTTATTTCAACAGTTCTTACGAATCTGTTTGTTTTCTTCTTATTTATTTATTCTAATGTCATTTTATCCATATTTATAGCTGTCTCTTATCAACAAGTTGATACGCTTTATCGAACTCCTGCTTGCTAATCTGCCTGATGGAGTGACGTTCGTGCGAAGTTACGCGACTATTGTCGAATCGTAATTGCGAACTTCTTACCGGCGGGCTAAAAAAAAAAGGAAATTATTTACAAGAAAAAAAAATTAATTTGAATTTTTTACAACTTTTTAAAAGATTTTTTTTACGACTTCTATCGATGTTTCGTATGTTTGTTTAACTTTGAAAGAGTTTTTATTTGAAATTTTTATCTCAACTTTACAAACGTGATCTTTTACGGGCATAGAGATAATCTTTTCGGATACAACTTGACTTTGGGCTGACATAAGTAATATTTTTTAATTAAAAAATATTTTTTTTTACAAGACGGCAGAAGAGAATTTTTAATTTTTTTAAATATTTTTTTTTTCCAGAAAAACCAGGATTGAGTCATTAAGAATATGCACACTGCAGAGTCACTCAAATTGGGTTCAAATTTCCTTTTGCGGTTCGGAGTAAACCCCAGATCTAGTTTACCCTCCCCCCACCAAGGTTGTGGCACAAGGTCGGTTTTAACGTGAGGACCCGAGTGTATGCACTGCCGCTGCTCTGTTCTCTAAGCTGATAAAAGCTTGTCTAAGCTAGACTTAGTTGGTCATAGCTTGTCTAAGCTGGTCAAATCTTGTCTAAGCTGGTCTTATCTAGTCTTAGCTTGTCTAAGCTGATAAAAGCTTGTCTAAGCTGGTCAAAGCTTGTCTAAGCTGGTCTTAGCTAGTCTAAGTTGGTCTCATCTGGTCATAGCCTTTCTAAGCTTGTCTTAGCTTGTTTAAGCTGGTCAAAACTTGTCTAATATGGTCAGAGCTTGTCTAAGATGATCTTAGTTTGTCTAAGTTGGTCAAAGATTGTCTAATCTGGTCTAATATGGTCATAGCTTTTCTAAGCTGGTCTTAGCTTGACTAAGCTGGTCAAAGACTTGTCTAAGCTGGTCTTATCTAATCTTAGAATTGTCTAAACTGATCAAAACTTGTCTTCGTCGGTCAAAGCTTTTCTAAGCTGGTCTTATCCGGTCATAGCTTTACTAAGCTGTCCAGAGACGGTCTAAGCTGGTCAAAGCTTGTCTAAGCTGGTCTTATCTAGTCTTAGCTTGTCTAGGCTGATAAAAGCTTGTCTTCGCCCGTCAAAGCTTGTCTAAGCTGGTCTTATCTGGTCATAGCTTGACTAAGCTGGTCAGAGCATGTCTAAGCTTCTCTTGTCTGGTCTTAGTTTGTCTAATCTGCTCAAACTGGTCTAAGCTGGTCTTATATGGTCATAGCTTTTCTAAGCTGGTCTTAGCTTGTCTAAGCTGATAAAAGCTTGTCTAAGCTGGTCAAAGCTTGTCAAAGCTGGTCTTATCTGGTCATAACTTGTCTATGCTCGTCATAGATTGTCATACCAGCGCTACGTAACAGATATGATGCAATACGGTAGACGCAAGCTAGGAGAGAAGGCCTGCGGCACGTAACAGATACTACATCTGCAGCATCTCCTCTGACGGGATAAAACCCCCACCTCCCCCCTTTCCTGCCATACCCTCCGGAAGAATGCGGAAGGAAAGCCTCGGTTTTGAATGAACCCTGACATGTTAGGGTGTTTAGGAAATAACGACGTTTTAGCAGAAATGATAGACCAAAAAGAAATAAGATTAAATGTATTTAAATATTAGGCTGTCTGAAACGTCATGAGGTTTTACCAGAAATGGAAGAATTAAAAAACAAAAACAAACGGATGTTTTTTTTTTTAATTTAAATGTTAAGTATTCAAAAAGTTTTGCTTTTTGTTGTTGCTAGAAACGATATAAAAAGAAGTTGAAATTACATTTATTGAAATATTAGGCTGTTCGGAAAGTAGTGACGTTTTGGCAGAAAAGACAAAAAGAAATTCACTGAAATATTAGGATGTTCGGAAAGTAGTGACGTTTTGGCAGAAAAGACAAAAAGAAATTCACTGAAATATTAGGATGTTCGGAAAGTAGTGACGTTTTGGCAGAAAAGACAAAAAGAATTTTTCTGATATATTAGGATGTTCGGAAAGTAGTGACGTTTTAGCAGAAAAGATATAAAAAGAAAGTGAAGTTAAATTTATTGAAATGCAGACAAACCTCTCATCAACGGACTAATAGGGGTTCAGTAGACGGGTGGTCCGTTAAAGCTGATTGTCCGTAAATGGGAAGAGATTATTTTTGAGTTATAAAACCACTATAGCAACTACCAGTAGGTATGATCATAATGGAAATACTATAAACATGTATATATGGCATAAATAAATATATACTTAATATAGATATATTAATCAAAATAACAAAAATAATAGATTTCTTACAGCTACTTTCTCACGCATGTGCTAATGTATCGTACTTTATATACTGTACACTCGTCTTTGTTTTACAATTGAAAAGCCCACCACTGCCGCCAACTGGTCACTTTGAGAACTAATACGACCTGTTCCGCTAAGCCCAGAAATTTGAAATAAATCGCTGATGATTTGCAAGTTTTTTTTTCATGCAGATCATTTTTTTTAATTTTGCCTGCAGATTTTCTACGTTGCATCCGAAGTCCGTTAATTGGCGGTGGTGGGGGGAGGAATCCGTAGATGAGAGGTTTGCCTGTATTAGGCTGTTCGGAAAGTAATGACGCTTACCCAGAAAGAACATAAAAATAAATTATTTAAATCTTAGGCTGTTCGGAAACTAATGACGTTTTACGGTTCAGAATTTTTGAATAATGTCTTGTGGCCGTAAGAGTGGGGGTGGTAGGAAAGTGCTGATTATAAGGATATGTAGGATAGATAAGGTTTGACCTTAGATTTTGAAAAGGTTACGATTGCAGTGTTTGAGGGAGCATCGTCTCCGGAGTCTGTTCTACAAAGCAACGGCTCTTGGGAAGAAAGCGTTTGAATTAAATTTCTTATTTACAATGAGTTTCTAATCTAAAGATACATATTGTTTTTGTGTTAGACAACATATTTTTTTTTTACTTTCGGAATTTTTTCCATCATGCTTGTAAAGGACGGTATACAGTTGAATGCTTCGACGTGAAAGGAACACTTCTAAGATTTCTCTAACATCATGCACTGAATATATCGATATGACTAACCGATTACCATTTATATTTGGCTAGAAAATTGTGTCTTTATTTTAATGATTATTCTTTTTCGGGATTTTTTTTTGTCTTGAATTAAATCCGAGAAAAAAATCAGTTTTTTTCGCTTGGCCAAATTTTTTATTCGGTCAGTTCAATTTGAACCCGCCATCATATTTACGGTGTTGCTCAAAAAAAAAAAAAAGAAGATTCCTTATTTTGTCATCCGGAAGCACCACATACCGTTCATCAACAACTTTTCCCGCCTTTTGACCCTTTTTATAGTCGCCATGCCATTTTCAGTGTCACGTGACACTCGCCTAATTACGATAATGACTAATAGTCACTGCTGAAATCATTTTAATCGGAGAATGCGCTGGTGGTCGAAGGGGCACACGCGTGCTCTCTCTCTCTCTCTCTCTCCCTCTCTTACACACACACACACACACATGGGTACAAAAAGACGGACATATACACACATATACACACAAACGAATACACACAAACACAGGCGCACACACATGTACACATACATACACATATAAACATACACATACACCATACATACACACACAAACACACGCACAGACACATAAACACATTGAAACACAGACACATACGCACAGATGCACACGCGTACACACAAAAATACACACACGCTAACGCGCGCGCACACACACACACACGGGGACAAAAACAAGGACATACACACACATACACACATATACACAAAAACGCATGCATAAACGCATACACACAAAACAGACACAGACACATATATACATACATACACACACATACACACACATACACCACACACACACAAGCACACACACATACACCATACATACACACACAAACACACACACACCATACATACACACACAAACACACACATACACCATACATACATACACAAACACCTATACACACGCACAGACACAAACACATAGTCACATACAGATACACACACAGACACATACAGAAATACAAATACACACACACGCACGCGCACACACTCACATTTCTTATTACTTTAAACGTTATATTCATCTGATCACTGAAGTTAAACAACGTTGAGCCTGGTCAGTAGCTAGATGGGTGACCGCTTGGGAATACCGGGTGCCGTAAGCTTGGATGTGCGGGTGGTGTAATAGATAACTGCTTGGAATTGGAAATTGGAGAGCCGAGTTCCAATTCCAGTCGGCTGTGTTATATTCACTTACGCGCAAAAACCCTTGGGAAAATGTATTCAGTCACTTCTCCCGCCCAACTTGTATCGGAAAATCTTATCATCTCTCAAAAATTGTTACACTCTAAGACCTTTGCTGGCTTTAAATAACCTGTAAAAGGTTGATAAACCGTAAAAAATCAATCATAAGTTTCTATCTGAGAGCACTCAGAATATTTGGCCTCAATACCGTGATTTAAATATAGTGAAATAAGTTTTAATTTCAGTATTTACATTAGTCGGACTATTGTCCTCATCTTTGTCGCCATATTTGTCACAACGTTTCGGCCGTTGTACGCTCCGGCCTTCTTCAGGTGGTTGGAATTTCGAACTGAACCCTTTATTTCGATCACTGGGGTAGACTGTTTTAGTTCCACGTGACATGTTTGATGGATGTCAGTTATCAGTTATCTCCTGCTAATTTTCCCTCTGAAAGTTCTCCACTGCCTTAACCGGGTATTGAACTCACACTCTTTGGGTCTGTCACTGGATCTAACCAACGCCTTTATCCACTGTGCCATGTGTCCTTGAGGAAGTCCTGAAGAAGGCCGGAGCGTACAACGTTACTTTATATATGAAAAGAATATTTTCACATGTAGAAATATTGTTTGCATTGATGTCTTGATGGATTCAACCGTTTTCTTTTGATTTCTTCATATATTTGTTGTGTACGTTGGGTTAAAGGGGAGTAGTGATTCTGTTAGGAAAGATGAAATTGGAAAAAAAACCTGGGCGTATTGTGTGACATCATTTGTTTACGTTAAGATACGCTTCGAGCAGATATGAACGTTCGAGGGGAATCATGGAAAATTGTAGTTTAAAAGCAGTAAAATCGGCCCTGCTAACCGGACGCTCCTCTGTAGCTAAATTGGTATAGCACGTCAGGCAATATGACTGTTCCGTGTAGGATACAGGTTCGATTCCTGTCGGAGTACACATATTTTCTATGAAAATTTCTCGGACGTTTAGGCCGGTAAATATTGTTAATACTGTTTATTATAAACAGAGCATTTACTTAAATATTTGTGTCTATATAAAGAACGTATAACAATAATATATATATATATATATTATTTTATTTATGTGGATTTACATATTTGTATCTATAAAAATAACGTATAAACAGAAAATATATTAAAATAATTGTCGGACCTAGTTCATTTCATGATATATGATGTTATATATATATATATATATATATATATATATATATATATATATATATATATATATATATATATATTAAGGAAAAAGACAATAGGAAAACTGTAGCCGACGCGTTTCGTCCAATGTGGAATTTTTCAAGACAAAAAAAAAATGAAATGAATTTATTGAAACAATGTATTTATAAACAACAAGCAAATGTCGTTAGCAACTAGAAACATTTTGAAACGCTATTGTATATTCATATGGTCAACTGAATAATTACGTCAATTAATTTATGTTTGAAGATAATATTTCCACGTGTAGAAATATTGTTTGTATTGATGTGTTGACGGATCCAATCGTTTTCTTTTTTTTTCTTCATATATTTGTATGTGTACGTTGGGTTAAAGGGGAGTAGCGATTCTGTTAGGAAAGGTGGAATTGGAAAAACAACCTATTATCCAAATATTAATCTACACCCAGGTTTTTCTTTTACATTGAAAAAGTCCGCATTGGATGCGGAGCGTCGTCTCCCTCGACAGTTTTCATATTGTCTCTCTTCTCTAATACATATTGTCTTTTTCTACAGATTAATTCTAAGAAAGTTTTACGAACGCACATACAAACACACACACACACACACATATATATATATATATGAAGAAATATACTCATAAAGTGTGCTATATTTATGGGATAAAGTGCTCAATATCAGAGATAGAGCGTGTGTAAATATAAAAGTGAACATTGAAGTCAACACTTAGAGGCGACAGTCTGTTTCATGCTAGACGCAATCGTCAGGCCATATATATATATATATATATATATATACAAAGAAACAATCACGCGTAGAATCAATCAGCAATATTAATGCGATTATTGGCGCATCGCTAGTAGAATATAATGTATGCTTTGAAATACTGTTAATCCATAGAATGATGTGATCCTCATTATATATATATATATATATATATATATATATATATATATATATATGTATATATATATAAATGTGAACATAGAAGTCAAGACTTAGAGGCGGCAGTCTGTTTCATTCTAGACGGAATCGTCAGGCCATATATATATATATATATATATATATATATATATATATATATATATATATATATATATTATATTTTAATGATTCATCGAGTCTGAAACCTCAACAGAATGCAGAAAGCACTGGACAGCCGTTTCGTCCTATATTTGGGACTCATCAGCAGTGCGCATCCACTACCGAGAATTGAAACCCTGACAGTTAGGTTGTCAAGCAAACGTCATACCAACTGTTCCAACGGGCCTCGGTGACGAAGAGGTAGCAAATCAGACTCAATATAGCGTCGCTCGCTCACAAATTTCTTGGTGGAACTCTCTCTCTCTCTCTCTCTCTCTCTCTCTCTCTCTATATATATATATATATATATATATATATATATATATATAAAAGTGAACATTGAAGTCAACACTTCGAGGCGACAGGCTGTTTCATGCTAGACGCAGGTCACGAGTCTGACGATTGTGTCTAACATGAAACAGCCTGTCGCCTCGAAGTGTTGACTTCAATGTTCACTTTCATATATATATCTATATTTACACTGCATCTTCAAGCTGCTTTAAATGCACCAAAAAACAGGAAATAAAATGATTACAAAAAAAGAAACAACAACAACAAAAAAACAAAAACAAAAAAAGACAGACAAGAAAGAAAGAAAAGTAATTTTTGTGGTAGCAGAGATGTAATAAATGAGAGGAAGGAGTAAAAATGAAGACAAAAGGGAGCGGAAGATATCTTGTTGGGCGAAGAGGCGTGGGGTGAGTTTTTAACGAAATTCTTCCAAATATCTCTTCTGTCAAATGCCATAAAAATAGGTAATCTTTAATATATATATATATATATTGCACTGCACGACTCTTCGGCAGAATTGAGTGACTGTCAGTCACTGTGTGTTTATCTAAATCTAAAAATAAACACGCTAAAATTCACCTCCATCCCTGCGTCGACGGCTTAGTGGTAGAAGTTCCGACTGACGCAAATTCAGTCGGGTTTCGATCCTAGCTAGAGGCAACTGGACGTCTAGCCACACTGATGAGCTGCGAAACAGTCTGTTTGAGGATGACAAATATATATATATATATATATATATATATATATATTAAGTGTGGCACAAGGTCGAAGTATGTTACTTGAAAAATACACATCTGAATACCGAATTAATTTTAATAGTATTATATAAACATACACACGCATATTGCATTAATATATTAATAATATACAACACATAATACATACCATTATCAGACTACCAAAAATATCAGAAGTAGCACAACTGGAAAAAACAAACTTTAACATAAATATACATAAAAAGGAATAAAGGTCTATTTTTAAGATAGTTTAAATAAATATGATTTCATTTCTTTGGTTTAATAATTGATCTGTTTTCGTATTTAATTATTTTAAATTTTTCTTCGGGGCAAAGGTTGCATCTATTCCTAAAATTGTAGGACGTTTGAGAGTTATTGAGGATTTTCCATTCTATTTGGGGTGCAAATGTCATATCGACATTTACCATTAGCTGGAGGTAAATGTCGATATGAAAATATCATTTACCAAGCAACCATATTCTCAAATGAAAATAAATATTAAAAAAACATACATAGGAATTTCAGCTGGGAATTGGAAGCAGAGATTATACAATCATAGACGGATCTCTAAAATATCAAACAGCTTTATCAAAACACTTTTGGAATTTAAAAGACATAGGCTTTACACTGGTCTCTTGAGAGCACATGGCCCAGTGGATAAAGTCGTTGGTTAGATACAGTGATTAGACACAAAGAGTTGTGAGTTCAGTACCAGGCTACAGAAATTGTGGACCAAAAACTTGGAGAGTTGAGTTAAAGGGAAATAAATGAGACATCCGGAAGAGGTATGGCACATGGAACTAGAACAATTTACCCAGGTGGACGAAATAAAGGGTTCGAAGCGAAATTCCAATTACCTTATGATGGCCGGAGCGTACAAAGATCGAAACGTTGCGAATATGCCAGTGGAGATGAGGATAACAGTCTGAATAATGTAAATAATATAAAATAATCATAATACCTCATCTCAGAGATATAGACAGATATTAATACAATCCATTAAAAAGTTTGTTTATTTTCTTTTTATCTGTAATTTAATTTTATTAAAGTGAGAACTTTTTTGGTTTGTGATATCTTTTGTATATCTAATAGTGAAGGGTTTTCAGCGATTTTCTACATATGTATATCAATTATTATTATTATTATTTTTTCTTCTTTGGTTTGTGTCGTATGAGTTGAACTCAAATCTCAATCAGAGACATCAAGTACTGGTTTCAAACATTTTGTCTCTTGGTCGCATTTTCGGAAATAAAAATTGCTCGCGCGTCACCAAATTTTATTTGATAAAAAAGTACATTTAAAAATAAAAAGTACAATTAAAAATAAAAAAGTACATTTAAAAATAAAAAAGTACATTTAAAAATAACAAAAGTACATTTAATAATAAAAATTACATTTAAAAATAAAAAAGTACATTTAAAAATAAAAAACACATTTAAAAATAAAAAACATTTAAAAATAAAAAATACATTTAAAAATAAATAAAGTACAGTAATAAAAAGTAAGTAAAGTAATAAAAAAGTACATTTAAAAATAAAAAAAGTACATTTAAAAATAAAAAAGTACATTTAAAAATAAAAAAGTACATTTAAAAATAAAAAAGTACATTTAAAAATAACAAAAGTACATTTAATAATAAAAAGTACATTTAAAAATAAAAAATACATTAAAAAATAAAAAGTACATATAAAAATAAAAAAGTACATATAAAAATAAAAAGTACATTTAAAAATAAGAAAGTACATTTAATAATAAAAATTATATTTAAAAATAAAAAAGTACATTTAAAAATAAAAAGTACATACAAAAATAAAAAAATACATTTAAAAATAAAAAGTACATTTAAAAATAAAAAAACGTTTCAAAATAACAAAAAACATAGAGAGGGAGATAGTTAAAGAGATAATTGAATTGTTGTAGGTTGGTGGGGGCGTATCATAGATGGGGGGCACTAGCCCCTCCCACCGACCTGCATGTGGACTTTGTTCATCTTTGTTGTTGTTATCACAACATTTCAGCTGTTGTTCCCCCCCGACCATCATCAGGTGTCAATCCACAAAGAATTTTGAAACAATCTTCGGTGTTAGATTGTTCTTGTTGATCGGCCCATATCTACAGATATTTCGTCTAATTCTTATTTAGTACTGCTCAGTCATTGCTTGCCTCATTTCGTCTGAGCCCAAGTATACACTGCCAGGGCCAGGGATTGAACTCATAATTACAATGTCAACAAAGTCATAAAACAACATTTTAATCCACTAGGCCAGTGTACCCAAACCTTTTTTTTAAACTCTAGGCTGCATTTTAAAGATTTAAAATTTACTCACGCCTCACCAAATTTTATATGATAAAAAGTAAAAAGTAAAAAACAGAGAGAGGTGAAAGGGAGATAAGTCCAAATTCAAAGACAGAACATTATCATTGATAACTCTCTGCTCCAATTTGCAGTGCCTAGTTACTATATACTTTTTTTTAAAGCTTTTCACCCCAGGCAAGGCTGGAAGCCACTAGCACGCAAGGGGTTACAGAGGATTTGGAGTGAGAGCAAATAGGAGTGTTAGAGGAAAGGATGTGGAGAAGGATAGTGGATAGATCAAGGCAAGGGGTTACAGAAGATTTGGAGCGAGAGCAGATAGGAGTGTTAGAGGAAAGGATGTGGAGAAGGATAGTGGATAGATCAAGGCAAGAGGTTACAGACGTTTTGGAGTGAGAGCAGATAGGAGTGTTAGAGGAATAGATGTGGAGAAGGATAGTTGATAGATCAAGGCAAGGGGTTACAGAAGATTTGGAGCAAGGGCAGATAGGAGTGTTAGATGATAGGATATGGAGAAGGATAGAGGATAGATCAAGGCAACTGGAGATGTCGATTGACATTACACTTGAATAGTTAGAGATCATAGTCATCAGGGAAACAGGAATGAGGAAGGGAGTTCCATAGGCGTGAGGTGCGAGATATGAAGCTATTGGAGTAGAAGAGACGTCTACATTTAACAGTTTCAACAGTGAAAGGGTGGGAACGGGATGCCAGCCTCGTAGGACGCTTGAATTCATGGAGCCTGGGAACCAGCGATAGCAGCGCATCGGAGCAATTACCATGGAAGTATTTATAAAAGAGACAGAGAGAGCCGACGGTGCGTCTGTGAGAGAGAGACTGCAGACGAAAAGCCAGATCAGGGCCAATTACATTGCATACCTGTCTCTGGATCTTATCAAGAACCTTGAGGCAAACAGAAGGGGCTCCAGACCATATATGGCAGCAATACTCCATGCAAGGGCGGATGGTTGATTTGTAAATTTGGAGGATCGATTCAGGGGAGAAAAATGTCCTGGCCCGGCACAGGGAGCCAACTTTCCTTGCGGTGGATGATGCAATCGACTAAATGTAATTGTTCCATCTCAGGTCAGCCGCAGAGAGGAGCTCTCGAGAAGTTGAGCTTCAGACATTCTAATGGGATGCAGGGAAGGATCTCTGTGGTGATTAATGGAGAGCAGTTTTGTTTTGGAGGCTTTAAAGTTAACCAGCCAATTCCTGTCCCAGTTCTCAAACCGATTGAAGGTCCTTTTCGAGACAAACAGCCAGGTTAATTTTGTCAGTGGCACAAGATTTGTTTCTGAGGCAAGAGTAATACTTGATATAATGCAAAAATATCACAAAATATCGCAATAATAAACTCAGTCAATCATCATTTATAACTCTTTATACTGGGACTCATGCATGCAATTACGAGTAATCCATAATAAAATTTTAAATTTTGAAATCATATTTATTTTTGGTATATGAATTTTTTAAAACTATATATAAATCTTTGATTATCTTTCAATCATTTCGTCTCACCTGCTATCCTTTTTTCCGCCTCACCTGCTATCCTCTTCCGCCTCACCTGCTATCCTCTTCCGTCGCACCTATGAGACGCGCTGGGTCGTATGGGAAACACAAACCTTTGGGTGAAGATCCTGGATTAAACCAACGTATTTATCCACTGGAACATGCGTTCTCAAGGACTTGACCCCAAAAGTTGTGAGTTCAATACCTGTCTACAGCGGTTGTGAAAAAAAAAAAAACTTGAAGAGTTGAGCTAAAAGGAAGGAACGGATACTGAGGTATCCAAAAGAGGCATGGTACGTGGAATTAGAACAATCTACCGCGGTGAAAGAAATAAAGGGTTCAGTTCCAAACTCAAAACACCTGAAGAAGGCCGGAGTGTACAATGACTGAAACGTAGTGAATATTGCAATGAAGATGAGGACAACAGACCGAATGATGTAAATCGTGTAAATCTCACTCATCTCAGAAACATAGACAGATCCTGAAGAAGATCGGAGCGTATAACGGCCGAAACTTAGTGAATATGGTAACAAAGACGAGGCAACAGACCGAATGATGTAAATAGTGTAAATAGTTAAATACTCCATCTCATAAACATAGACAAATCCTGAAGAAAGCTGGAGCGTATAATGGCCGAAACGTCGTGAATATGACAACAGTCCAAAAGATGTGAATTGTGTAAGTAGTTAAAATACTTCATCTCAGAAACACAGGCAGAACCTGAAGAAGGCCGGAGCGTACAACGGCCGAAACGTCGTGAATATGGCAACAAAGATGAGCACAACAGTCCGAACAATGTAAATAGTGTAATTAATTGCAGTACTTCATATAGACAGAACCTGAAGAAGGGCGGAGCGTATAAGGGCTGAAATGTCGTGAATATGGCAAAAAAGATGAGAACACAGTTCGAACAATTTAAATAGTGTATATAATTACAATGCCTCATCTTAGAAACATAGATCCTGAAGAAGGCCACAGTGTATAACGGCCGAAATGTCGTAAATAGATGAGGAAAAACAGTCCGAACAATGTAAATAGTGTAAATAATTGCAATACTTCATCTCAGAAATATAAACATACCCTGAAGAAGGCCGGAGCGTACAACGGCTGAAACGTAGTGAATATGGCAACAAAGATGAGCACAACAGTCCGAACAATGTAAATAGTGTAATTAATTGCAGTACTTCATCTCAGAAATATAGACAGATCCGGAAGAAGACCGGAGCGTACAACGGCCGAAACCTCGTGAATATGGCAACAAAGATGAGGACAACAGTCCGAACAATGTAAATAATGTAAATAATTACAGTACCTCATTTCAGAAGTTTTAAGTCGCCATCTTTGTTTATACATAGTTTCTTAAACGTTTTCAAAGATGCGTTTCTGTTGGCTGGCGCTATAACATCTATCAGTAGACATGTCTTTCCAAAATCTTTATTGTTATTATTATTATTTAATATATTACTGTTTACTATTAGTTATTTTAAGCGTTAGTTTTTTGTCCCTTTTTTCTCATCGACTCCAACCCAACCCTTCGTCTTTCTTTCTCTCGACTTCTTCTTTTCTCATTGTACCGACTTCACGAAAGGCAAACAGGATCCCATGCCGTTCTCCTTAGCACGTCTGCTATGGAGCTTGTCGGCAACAAATGTTGTGCCTGTCGGCTGTCCAAAAAGAAAAGCGGCAAAACTTCATTGGAAACTAATCATATTTACTGCGCCTATCATGGCGACGACCGGACTTTGCCGAGTGATCTGGAAAATCGCTTTTTCGTCAGCCATATTGGGACGAACAATGAAGTCGTGCGGGCGGTGTGGTGGTGATGTTTTTCAGTGATGGTGGAGGAGTCTTAGGATGTGGAGGCGGAGGTAGGTTTGGTGGGGGACTGGTTAATAGATGGCGGGAAAAATATTGCATTCGTAATTTGCTTTCACTATACTCTGTCTCCCTCTCTCTCTCTGTCTACACACACGGAGTCCGACAGAGATGT
>OZ038515.1:43202444-43224944 GCA_964036315.1 Acanthosepion esculentum
AAAAAAATATAAATAAAAAAAAAAAATAAAATAAGAATAAAAAAAAATGATATGTCAGCTCTCTGCGTATCTGTGTCAAAATCTTTCGTTGACAAAAAAAAAAAAAAAAATGGCGGATGTACACGTTTCGCTGAACACAGGCATTTTCGCGCCTCCTTTGAGAAGAGTTCTCTAAAATGAAGCGGCCATCGTGTGCCCAGCAAGGGAACTTAGTCAATGGAGAACTACGTGACAAATGCGACCTCACTTAACCTCGCCTAGGATCGCCGCCAATAACAAAGAATGATTTATTTTGAAAGATGCCGATCACAACATGGTCGAATTCTCGGAAAGTTTTACCGGAGAAAAATGATATTCATACCAAGTCTTCGTTAGATTATATATATATATATATATATATATATATATATATATATATATATATATATATATATATTTATATGTGTGTGTGTGTGTGTGTGTGCGCGCGCGCGTGCGGGCGTCTGTGAGTTCCTTTATGAATGTAAGTTAGTGAAAAAATTCTACATACAAAATATCTCATACATATATATACATACACACACTCACACATATATATATATAAAAGTATATATGTATAGATATAAAAGTATATATATATGTGAGCATGTATGTATATATGTATATCCATGTGTGCATATATGCATACGTATAGAGACGCACGCGTCCACATGCATACATTCATTCATATATATGTGTATGTATGTATGTATGTGCGTGTGTACCTATGATTGTAACACTGAAGTAATTTATACATACAAATATCTCATATATATATATATATATATATATATATATATATATATATATATATATATATATATATATGAGTATAGGTGTATAACTATGTGAGCGTGTATGTATATATCCATATGTGCATGTATGCATACGTGTACAGATGTACGTAGTACCTATATACGGCTATGTGTGTGTATTTATATATATATAGATATTTGTTAGTATGCGTGAGTATATATATATATATATATATATATATATATATATATATATATATATATTATATATATATATATATATATATATATATATATATATATATATATGAAAGTGAACATAGAAATTAACACTTAGAAGCGACAGTCTGTTTTATGCTAGATGCAATCGTCAGGCCACGAGTGCCGTTATTTTTCTCGGCTATTTATATATACGGGTCAGTGGTGCATTGTGAGTAGTCTATTTTGGCGGTTATTTTACCGGAAGTCGTTTATTTGTTTGTTTATTTATTTATTTGTGTTAAATTATTTGGCTTGTTTTTAATTATTTTTATTTTTTATTTCTTATCTTATATATTTATTTATTTTTTTATTTTTATTTTGATCGGTGTTTTTATTAGCGTAGTAAAAATTTGTTTATATAGCTTATTTAATAGTTTTGTTTTCGTTTGGCAAGATAATTAAAGCTATTTGTTCAATTTTGGGGTTGATTGTTGTAGTTTGTTCTAACTATTATTTTGGCGGGAACAGTTTTTAATTTGTTTATTACTTCATGTATTTATTTGGATTGATTATCTTTATTTGTTTTTCTAACGGCTAGTTTGTCAGTATCGGTGGTTAGTTTATTTATATATTTGGATGTATTTGATCAATTTATTATACTTGTTATTTATTTGTTACAATGTATATTTTCTCCTTTTGGTTTTCGATTTTTAAGTAACGTAGTATATTTTTTTTAATTCATTTTTTATCGTTATATAACAGTTATAGCTATTTTTTCGTCCGATTTTTGGTTTGATTTTTATACTCCAACTAATATTTTGGTCATAATAGTTTGCTAATTTGTTTATTATTTACTTTATTTATTGATTTTGCTTCTTACTTTTTATTCTATTTCGTCTGTTCTAACAGGTGTGATTTGGTAATTTGTTTGGATTAATTTATTTTGCTTATTTTATTGTCATTTTGTTTATTTATTTATTTATTTTTTCCGTTTTCGATTTTTAAGTACCGTAGTAAAAATTTGTTTTCATGTCTGCATTTTGAAATGAGCTTGGATCTTTTATTTAATAATTTATTTTGGTCTGGGAAGGTAATGATAGCTATTTTTTCCTCCAAGGAAAGTTTGCAAATTTTTGATTGGTTGTTGTAGGCTGATGATCTTTTCCTTATTTTCCAAGATATTTTTGGTGTGATGCGCGTTTTGTTTTTAATTTCCCAGATATACTTAGAAAGCATTGTGCTGTTCGCATATTTACTATTTATGAAAGATGTTTTATGTGCATAATTCCTTTGTTTCCAGGGTCCTTCAGTTACTCCTATGTATACTTATATGTATATATATTTAAAAGTAGTAAAATCAAATCCGTAAGTGGAAAGGATAATCCAAGTATGTCTTTTTAATATAAAATATTAAAAAGATAGATCCATGTAGAGAGCTCAGTGTATCAAAATGTATGTATATATATATATATATATATATATATATATATATATATATATATATATGTATGTCTGTGTGTGTGTGTGTGTGTATTTAGGCAGAAAATTCTCATTCAGGCATGTCTGATTGAATAAATTACAGACATTATGTCAGCTAATTTTTAACAAAATCCGTTCATACTCACGAATAACCTTCCGTGTACTGATGAGAGAAATGTTCTATAACTGTTTAAATTTCTTTAATTTTCATTTCCCAAGAACTTCAGGAGTGCAAGTGGTACAATACTATATGGTTTTCAGGGGTACAAGTATTTATAAAAGGCTGTGTATTGCTATCCATTACCGTAATTTTTCATTATACTTTTAAATGCAAAACGGTTGACAATGTCCCGAGCGTTCATTAGAATGTGAAAAATTATCCATTATGGGATTTTCCTCTCTGTTATAATGCCATGATCATAATCATGGAACTGTACGTAAAGTTCAGTACATTTTCAGTATAAACATATCGTGTAACAGCAACATTGATCAATTGTTAGATTAAGATTTGAACCGTTGTATCTTTGAAATGATTAAAGATATATTACTGGAATTCTTCGAGGTTTTTATAACCCTATTGGACTCTAAGCAATAAGAATGTATAATTACTCTCCAAGCTTATCAGAAGAATCGTGATGAAACGAAAATAAGATTAATTAATCATAGGTAAGAATCGGAAGCTCATGAAGGATTGAAATAAAGGGGAAAACCTCTACCCCTATTCAAAAGACCAGAAGGTACATGAACCGGATGATAGGCGGACTTATCTACTCTTATTGGGGTAGTAGATTATTAAATAAAATTTCAGTGTTTTGGTAGAAACTTTAGAAGTTTAAGTTGAAGTAGACTTTAGAAGGGACCGGAAACCCAATCCTAAACAGGAAACAAGGGATTAACCTCTACTCCTATTCAAAAACCTATCTACTCCTATTGAAGGAAGAAAATAAATAAATAACATTTCAGAGTTTAGGTGGAGACGTTAGAAGTATAGAGTTGAAGTAGACTTTAGAAGGAACCGGAAACCCAACCCTAAACAGGAAACAAGGGATAAACCTCGACTCCTATTCAAAAAACCTATCTACTCCTACTGAAGGAAGAAAATAAATAAATAACATTTCAGAGTTTATCCGGAGACGTTAGAAGTATAGAGTTGAAGTAGACTTTAGAAGGAACCGGAAACCCAATCCTAAACAGGAAACAAGGGATAAACCTCTACTCCTATTCAAAAAACCTATCTACTCCTACTGAAGGAAGAAAATAAATAAATAACATTTCAGAGTTTAGGCGGAGACGTTAGAAGTATAGAGTTGAAGTAGACTTTAGAAGGAACCGGAAACCGAATCCTAAACAGGAAACAAGGGATAAACCTCGACTCCTATTCAAAAAACCAGAATACAATGTAAAAATTATTTTTTATATTAAATTAAAAGAAAAAAAGAACAGCCGATTGGCCCCCATATTTCTTTTTCTCAGGTCGTTTAATTTTCGATTCAGGATCATTATAAGGGAAAACTATCATTTTAAAATATTTTTGTGGGTTGACTGCGGGTAACCGACTCCGCGGATAGCGGTGACAACTGCCTGCTGTTTTCTTTCGTTCTTCGTCAAAATGAATCTGATTCAACGGGAGTGAAAGAATCAGCCACATTATTCTAGCTTTTGAAAACTCATTCTTAATGTCCGACATTGTTTTTTCTTGTCACATGAAGTAATTTTATATCTCATCGGCATTTTTGTTTGCCGCCATGAGTCGGCTATTTTTTATGGTCCGCCATTGACTCTCCAGCGAAACCGAGGCTAATAAATCTCTCACTATTTCTCGCAGCAGAAATCTCGTTTGTTTTTACGATGTGTATTTTCTTTCAGTCTCATCTGCAGTGCAAATATTATTGTCGGGATTCTTTAAACAAAGACAGTCTGGACGCCATTTTACGAATGTCTTTTAGAAAATGAAACTGCAGATATCCTTTTTTTTTAATTGTTTTTCTTTTCCACCTGGGATTTTTTAAAATTATTTTAGCTTTAACTGCCTTTTGTTTCGTTTTTTTTTTAGAAATATCTGTAACCACAATAGAATCATGTAAATAAAAACGGATTTCATTATAATAGACATTAACTACTATCATTTAGAAATACATGACTGAACTTCATACAAGCCTGAGAAAGTGCAAGAAGCAGAAAACGTAGAGGTTTACAACTTAGGTGTCAAGCTGTGGAGACATGTTACCATAAACTAGCGTGTGAAAAACGAGAACAAATATTTCAATCTCTGAATTCCCTTTCGTCACCGTGCTAAAAATTCACGTGTGTGTGTGTGTGTGTGGGGGGGCATGACACATATTTGACTGCGAAATTTAACAAATTATTGAACAAGATAAAGTATTTTGATCACAGTTTAAGATCCTTAAGGAGGACGGAGAGTATATCGGCCTTAACATAGTCATCGAAACTGTAAATGTAACAGCGAGCGATCGAATGAGAAAATAAAAAAGGCACAAAAAAAAAGGAACTTTTTCAGACGAATGTTTTTTAACGACGGAATCAGATTCATATCACACTCTCTTTTCTCTCTCATTCTTTCATTCTCGTTCTCACTCACACTCTCTCACTCACTCCTTTCTCTCTCTCTCTCTGTATATATATATATATATATATATATATATATATATATATATATATATATACTGTAATTCCACATGTATAATACGCATTTTTTCTAAAAAAAAATCAAAAGCAAATTTAGGGGTGCGTATTATGCGCAGCTACAAAAAATCTTTAAAAAATTGCCTTTTCCTAGGTCGATTTCAGTTGAAATGACTACCCATCACAAACATACGACAATTTGACACCAATCACATGTACCTAACAATACTTACAAATGCAAAATAAAACAAGAATTATTATAAAACTAAATTATTATTCTATGTTTAAAACCATTTTTTTGTGAAAAACTACATACATTTTACCAAGCAAAACCAGGTTAATGAGTCTGCGCAGTAGGCACAATATAGGTATTTCTGTTTCCTTTTAGAATCGTCATGATCGGAAATTTTGATAGATGTCTTCAATTACAGCTTGAATAAGAGTAGGAAACGCTGGCCGTAATGAAATTGGAGAGGTACATTTTATAGGGTTTGATTATCAAACAAGGGGTGCGTATTATGCGTATTGTGGATGAAGGCGTATTAGACATGGGGAGTTACGGTATATAAATTTACATATTCAGACAAACAAAAGCAGAAAATATTGATAATGTCTAAAAGCTTATACAAAAACGGTCGGATCCAAAGTTCATTTGGACAGTTCTTACACACTCTCTATCTAAAATAAGAAATCTCTTGTACGAAAGTAAGAAAAATATAATAAAAAGCTTAAAAGCCAGCCAGTAATGTTCAATTAAACCTGTATAAAAGAGGGAATGCTGCCTAAATAAACAATAATGCATATATAATTGTGTATTTGGGCAACATTCGCTCTTTTATATACGCAACGGAGGTTACTGGAAGAGACTGAGAAAACATTTATTCTATTAAAGCGAAACAGGATTCCGGAAGACAGAGGATATATATATATATATATATATATATATATATATATATATATATATATATATATATTTATATTTAAAGAAAAACAGAACACTTTAAGGCTCCATGTAATAATTTATTTCACCATAGCCCCTGTAAAGGACGCTGGATCATCACACATCACTTCCAAAAGGTGAAACGAAAAATGAAATGAACATTTACACTTTTGACGGGTAGTATTAAGTTTATGTAATTTAACAGAGAGGGTAGTGAGGAGTGGTGTGTGAGACATGATCGAGTTTAGAGAGGGTTTATTTTAATATTTCTGTCTATCATACTTAGTATTAGGGGAGGAGGGACCAGGCATTGACCTATTTAATCGGTTAACTTAACGGAAGTGATATATTGAATGGGAAGGGGGAGAAGAGAGGAAAAAAAGAAAAAGAAAAAAGAAAGAAAGAAGGGGAAAGTAAAGAGAAAGAACCTGTCATTAGGTTTTACAAAGGAAGAGGAGGGGTGGTAATTTTTAGCAATTTATGTGAAAAAACAGATTTTAATGTTTGATAGTAATTTAATTAGACAATATGAGAAAATTCAAAAGAAAATATGCAGGACGATGTTGTCTTTAACATTCAACACAACATGTTTAAATATTATATATATATATATATATATATATATATATATATATATATATATATATATATATATATATATATATATATATATATATATATATATTAGACCATATATATATGTGTGTGTGTGTGTGTGTGTGTGTGTGTGTGTGTGTGTGTGTGTGTTTGTGTGTGTGTGTGGTGGTTAGAACATTCGCATTCTGACCATGAGACCCGGGTTCAAATCTCACCATGGTCGATTTGTCTGGACGGAGACTTCCTGATGTTATCAGACTGGATCCCAGCGGGAAAGTGAAAAAGAATCGGTCACCTTTTATAGTGATTGTGGGCTCAAAATAAAACGAGGGTCTGCTTATCACACATTTAAACCAACATCGAAGAAATTGTGAAAAGACACCAGACACAGATTTCACATTAAATAAACTGCACAAATAGTTGAATAAAAACATTGAAATAAAGTGAATTCATATTTGTGTGAGTATTTTTTTTAAATCTCTGGTTTTATTTCATAACATTTAAATGTATTTGGTTTTAAAATGCCACTAGGTGTGCCGTGATATTTTCATTTTCTTCTAGGTGTGCCCTTGCTTGAAAAGCATGGGAATATTATGCCGATAGTTACAATTTGAATAATTAAATAAGTATTAAACTTTTCTCAAATAATTCTTTTCACGATTTTTGATACATTTTGGATTTCAATACAACAGGGATATCCCACATTAGCTAAAAAGACTTTATCAGATTTATTGCAATTTTCTACTTCTTATTTATGTGAATTTGGCTTCTCAATCCTAAATAACATCAGAAATAAGAAGCGAGAAAGACTACGCTCAACTGAAGAAGAAATGAGTCGTCTGCTTATCGCACATTCGGCCAAACATTGAAGAAATCGCGAAAAGACACCAGGAACAGGTTTCACATTAAATAAGCTGTACAAATAGTTGAATAGAAACATTGAAATAAAGTTCATGTTTGTGCGTACATTTAAAAAAAAATCTATTTCAAAACAATTAAACGTCTACCCTTTAAAAATGTTTCTAAGTGTGTTGTGCTATTTTCATTTGCGCTTAGGTGTGCTGTTGCTTAAAATCGTTCAGAAACACTGCCTTACCCCTAACCTTAACCCTAACCCAGTCGTGATGTTTTCATTTGCTCCTAGGTGTGTCGTTGCTTAAAAAGCTTGAGAAACACTGCCATAACCTTAACCCTAACCCAGCCGTGATATTTTCATTTGCTCCGAGGTGTGCCGTTGCTTAAAAAGGTTTAGAATCACTGGCTTAGCAGAATGTTGGAGTGGATATGACGACCACTCATTATGTTTCATTTTGTTGTAGACTGGTTGCCAGTCATGGCTATAGAACCCAATCTGTCACGCTATTTAACCTGTAGCGGGAGGGAGAAAATATGAAGTTATTCAAGTGTCATACATGACACACGCTTGGACGATCATGTCTTTTTTGATTAATGACTGACTAGGCAGAAGATATGCCCGCAGTAGACTGCCATTTCTTTCTTTGGTAGACTGGTTGACAAACAAGGCTATAGAACCCAACCTGTACTGTTATTCAACACATAACTGGAGGGTGAAAATATAAAGTCAGTCAAATGCTATTTATGATACACGCTTGAGTGATAATGTCTTTTTCGATTTATGATTGACTAGACAGAAGATATTCCCGCAGTAGACTTCCATTTCTTTCTGCGGTAGACTGGTTGCTAAACAGGGCTATAGAACCCAATCTGTCCCGCTATTCAACCCATAGCTGGAGGGAGAAAAGATAAAGGCAATCAAGTACCATACGTGATATACGCTGGGGTGATCAAGACTTTTTCGATTCATGACTGACTAGGTAGAAGATATTCCCGCAGTAGGCTACTATTTCTTTCTGTGGTAGACTGGTTGAAAAACAAAACTCTGGAAATCAACCTGTTCTGCTATTCAACCCATAGCTGGGAGGAAAAGTGATTGATTTATGCTGGTATCTGCGCTTAAGTGAAATGTGCTGATCTAAATAATAAAGATAATGATATTCGTCTTTTGTGGGGATTATTTAAAGCTGGAAGATGTTTTGCAAAGGATGAATAATTCTTTTTCTTTTTGCGAATGAATATTCCATTAAGAATTTTATCTGTTTTCATTTTCCTTAAAACATCTTCCTTGCCCTGTCCATGGTATCTTCAGCATCCCGTGCGTACAAACACATTCAATTTAGGGGTCCCACCGCAGAGTAATGGTTAACAAGGTAAGACCCAATGGTATTGCAAGTGACGCCAATCCTCACCGGATGCTAGGCGATGGTGGGTCTGTGTCATTACAGTGGACACAAGCCACCACTTATGGGAGATTAATTTAATTAAAGACGAAGCCATTACATGTTGTCTTTTCGCAATTACCAAACCTTCTGATAAACAATATGTCAGGGTTCATCTGCTTGTGGCCTAATTTTATGTCTTCAATAACCAGGAAATGCTTCGTTGGCATGACTTGGCAGAAATGTGACCCTCTTGTGCCTCGTTACAAATCAGACACGATTGACCCCTTTTAAAATCTCTTTTCCACAAGGGCGTCATATCTATCTATCTATCTATCTATCTATCTATCTATCTATCTATCTTAGTCTGTTCATATCTAACTATCTATCTATCTTAGTCTGTTCATATCTATCTATCTATCTATCTATCTATCTATCTATCTATCTATCTATCTATCTATCTATCTATCTATCTATCTCTGTCTGTTCATTATCTATCTATCCATCTATCCCTGTACGTTCATATCTATCTATCTATCTATCTATCTATCTATCTATCTATCTATCTATCTATCTATCTATCTATCTATCTATCACTGTCTGTTCATATCTATCTATCTATCTATCTATCTATCTATCTATCTATCTATCTATCTATCTATCTATCTATCTTAGTCTGTTCATATCTATCTATCTTAGTCTGTTCATATCTATCTATCTATCTATGCTAATATATATATATATATATATATATATATATATATATATATATACATATATATCTATATCTTAGTCTGTTCATTATCTATCTATCTATCTATCTATCTATCTATCTATCTATCTATCTATCTATCTTAGTCTGTTCATATCTATCTATCTATGCTAATATATATATATATATATATATATATATATATATCTTAGTCTGTTCATTATCTATCTATCTATCTATCTATCTATCTATCTATCTATCTATCTATCTATCTATCTATCTATCTATCTATCTGTCTCTTTATATCTATCTCTTTGTCTATGTCTATGTCTCTATGCCTGTCTATGCCTATAACGAATCCTTTCCTTCTGTCAGAGTCTCAAGGGGAACAACTTAATATATTTTACTTTAGGTCGAAAAATAATAATAGTCACCAGGCAATAAACATCGACAACATGAGAAAAACCGACATTCACGAACACATTTTTATTAAATAATAAAGAATTATCTGACAATGCATATTGTTTCACACGTGAATAATAATAATAAGCAAAATTTGAATTTCTATCTCTAAAAGGCAGGATGTGTGTGTGTGTGTGTGTGTGTGTGTGTGTGTGTGTGTGTGTGTGTGTATGTTACGAATGCACGGCCGCAATTTTCGACGGATTTGCACCAAAATTTACATGCACATGTTCCAAGTTAGTAGAGAGGCCAAAATCAACTTTGCATTTCCCAACTCCCATCGATAGTGGAAATAATCGATTTTTTCATGCTTCTACGGCAGTTTTCATGTAGTTTGCAGCCATTTTCTACTGGCCAGAGTGAGAGCCTATAGCTGGCTGCCACGAATAGACAGGAAGATTCTATTGGACAGCGTGAGAGCCAACAGCTGACTGACACGAATGTTAACTAGCATGCTAGCATGCAAAAAAATCGATAGCTGCATTCGTCACAAGTGGGAAAAATTTAAATCTGCATGGCACTTTACTCCAATTGGCTCATTCGCTTGCTTAAACTCAACGTTGATTCTGATTCCGCAGAACTGGGTTGGGTGTGAAAAAGTATTTGTTGTTAACATTCTTTTTCATTCGGTTTTTCCAGTTACGAGTTTTCTGTAAAGCTGATTGTTTTGTGTTCATTTTGTTTAGTTCTTTTTTCGTAACAGATTTAATGTTTAGTATAGAGCTTAGAAAAAATTCACAGTGCAAGAAGTAAGGCATGTAGCAACATCAGCACGGCAAAGGGCACTCCTTTAAAGGCAAGGAAGGGCAAAAATATTTTAAGTCAAGTGATAGCGATTTCTGTATGAGTCGTACGATTTTTTAATCAAGCACGAGCAACGCCGGGACATGCTGCTAGTATATATATATAAAGTAAAATTATATTTACTAAAATAATAAAATTCACTCTTTTAGAAAACAGATTGTCATGACAAAAGTACACAGGTGTAGGCTTTAAGAAATCGTTATTCAACTGAGATTACAAGGTTTGCGTATAGTGTCCTTTTATAATCCCAGTAAACAGAAATACATCTCTCAAAAAAGGAGAGTAACAAAACAAGGGGAGACCACTCTTGATTATTCATAACACTGTTGAGTTATTTACTGGTATTTTCTTTGAACGGAAAAGAGGAAGACAAATATTGTACTTTAAAATCTTTGACTTGTGAGTCCGTTTTTTTTTTTTCAAAAACAATAAAAAAGGTCTCACAAGTCACAATTTTTAAAGTACAATATTTCTCTTTCATCTTTTCTTTCTTCTTTCGGGTCTGTTTGCTAGTTGTTAAAGATAAATTCTTTTTTTTTCGTTTGCAAATGGCAAATTGAAGTACACAATATTTCGTAGGTTTTTTTAAAATTATTTCTTATAGATTTGAAGAAAGTTCACAAAGTTCATTATTTTGTCGCAGAAAAATACGGTACAATTTTAAGTATTTTTTTTTTTACTGAAATTAAAAAATTTTCGATAAGCTTTCAACCAAATAAGAATAATCAAGATGGGTCTCCTCTTGTATTGTTACTCACTTTGAGAGAGTTATTTCTGTTTACTGGGACTATAAAAGAACACTATACGCAAAGCTTTTATTTTCAGTTGAATAATGCTTTCTTAAAACCTAAATCTGCGTACATTTGTCATTACAACTTACAACTATTATATAATAGAGGAAAAATTTCAGTTTACCCTAAATATATTTTTTGGAGCGTTTTACATAAAAACATGTTACAATTAATCACAAAAGTCACAATTTATTTTTTACTGGAAAAAGCATTTTGATAACGCTTCAAAGAAAAAGTATTTATCGGCAATTTTAATTTTTATAAAATTGCGATAAATGTGCAAGCAAAGAGATGAATAATTTTCGCTCTCCTTTTTAAAAAAATAAAATATTGCAATAGACAATCTGTTTCAGATTCTTCACACACAAAGAATATTATCAACTTATAATATTCTAAAAAGTAAATAATTTCTCCTCTAGAAAAATTAAATTTAAAGCCTTTGTCACTAAAAATATATTTTATTCTGTTCAAAGAGATATTTAAAAATCCATTTAATGTGGATTAAAAATTTAACGTTGTAAATATATATTTACAACGGAGAATCGGAATTTTAGGCAGTTGAGCGCAATGGGAAATTATCTTTCAGGTTTCTTCATCAAAAACAAAAAACAAAAAATCCAGACCCCACACAAAAAACAACGATAAAAAATACAAAAAAAATACAAAATAACAAAACAGAGCTTGTTTGAATGTGACCAATGAAAACACTAGCAAGTTGAGTTAGCAACCAATGTCATTATAAACAAACCACCTAGCAACGGCGGTCACTGAAAAAACAAATGTTTGCTTTAGCATTTCTTTTAAAAATCTTACCGTTATAACTAAGATTTTAATTTATTTCTTTAATTTTTATCAAATGATTCTCACTCTTTGGCTTTTATTAAAATTCTCTTTAAAATGTTATCTTCTAATGTATTTTACTGAGTATCTATCTATCTATCTATCTATCTTAGTCTGTTCATTATCTATCTATCTATCTATCTATCTATCTATCTATCTATCTTAGTCTGTTCATTATATATCTATCTATCTATCTATCTATCTATCTATCTATCTATCTCAGTCTGTTCATTATCTATCTATCTATCTATCTATCTTAGTCTGTTCATTATCTATCTATCTATCTATCTATCTATCTATCTATCTTAGACTGTTCATTATCTATCTATCTATCTATCTATCTATCTATCTATCTATCTTTGTTCATTATCTATCTATCTATCTATCTATCTATCTATCTATCTATCTATCTATCTATCTATCTGTTGTGGATTCCGGGATGAAATCCGATATCAATGAATAACAAACGCCAGGAATAAGGAAAATAAATGTATTAACGTAATAATGCAAACTGGTAATACGGGTTAGTAGATCCAGGAATGCGGGTTAGTAGCACTAATATATATATACAGTCTTGGTATTGAAGTATCGCGGTATGAATCCTTACTGAGTCTACGTGCTCGCTAACTGTGACGCTTGCCGCCGTCTCTGTGTGTGACTTACTCTACGACTACTGAACTCTACTACTCTTCTGCCGTTCCGTCTCGACTCCTACTTGACCGTTCGGGTATTCACTGGTAGTAGTATATCTATACCATGGGTGAGTCCATTTGTGTGAAAAGGGGAGACCCCTTAACAATTATCTATCTATCTATCTATCTATCTTAGTCTGTTCATTATCTATCTATCTATTTTAATCTGTTCATTATCTATCTATCTATCTATCTATCTATCTATCTATCTATCTATCTATCTATCTATCTATCTATGTCTATCTGTCACTCAATGTCTGTCTGTCCTTTTCTATGTCTGTCGGTCTATTTCTGTCTGCCTGTTTGTCCTTGTCTCATGTCTAAATCTCTTTCTCTGTCTATGTCCTTCTATATCTGTCTGTCTGTCTGTCTGCCTGTCTGAGTCGAATGTGCGTTGTGGTGTAATGGATACCGGCCTGGAATTATTAACCAGATAGCTGAATACAAATTCCAGTCGGGTTCATTAAGGTTCACTTACGTGCAAATACCCTTGTGTTAGTTATGAATTCTTCACTTCTGCTCCCAACTATGGATTAAATAGTAGGATAGACAGGGTCCTATAGCCTTGGTTGGCAACCAGTCTGCCGCAGAAAAAAACGGCAACCTACCTAGTCAGTCATGAATTGAAAGAAACAAGATCTGCCGGGGATCAGGTATGGCGTTTAACTGACTCACTGGCCTCCTTGATTATGGAGCAAGGTTTAGCCAGAATTATACAGCATAACATGTTGCAAATCACTTTTGATACTTGTGAATCTTGAAAGAACCTTCCCTATTTATTTTACCCTTTCCTGAAATACTGCTTTTACATTTTGGATTCCATCACTTTTGCAACTAGACATCCCACACTGTCACAACAGAAGTTCTGCCAGGAATGGTAAAATGTTGTAAGAATGAGGGCGTATAAAGTGTCTACCTACTGTATACTATACTATACAATACTATACTATACTATATATATATATATATATATATATATATATATATATATATATATATATATATATTAAAATGGAAAAAGTCCGACAATTATTTAAAGACATTTTTAAGTTTAACATTCTTTTTATAGATACAAGTATTTAAGTAAATGCTCTGTTTATAATAAACAATATTAAATAACATTTACCGGCCTAAATGTCCGAGAAATTTTCATAGAAAATATTCGTCCTTCGACAGGATTCGAACCTGTATCCTATACGGAACCGTATTAAATAACATTTACCGGCCTGAATGTCCGAGAAATACGTGTGTGTGGGGTTATTAAATTTTTTTATCCAGCCTCATATGCACTTAAGAAAAATTTTCTGATATGTAAGCAAGGGCTTAAAACTTCGGATTTCTGGCTTGAAAGTTTTTTTTGGGGATCCGGAAATGTCATAATCTCTAATTTTTCCTCTTGGCATAGATTGCAAATATGGTTGGGTTAAGTACGGTTTTTAAAAATCTTTCCACCTTACCAACGGATACCTGGTGTTTTCTTCTTTTAAATTCTACTCATGGTTAGTTAGTTTGGTAGAGTACCTAAGATTTGCTAGCTTAAATGACGACACTCCACACACAGACATATGCATACACATACACACATATATATTACTACATGATTTCTCTCAAACGCTCATATCTGCTAGAAGCGTATTCTAAGTCTGCTAGCCACACGCTTCCTCTGTAGCTAAATGGTATAGCACATCAGGCTATATAGCTGTTCTGTGTAGCATACAGGTTCGATTCCTGTCGGATGACATATTTTCTTTGAGATTTCTCGGATATTCAAGCCAGTAAATGTTGTTAATACTGTTTGTTATAAAACAGAGCATTTACTTAAATATTTCTATCTATAAAAATAAAATATAAACATTATATTATAAGTTTGATTTATACAAGTTTCATTAAAAACGACTGACAAGTTAGTGGTGTTAAGATTTTTTTACTTAATTTTCCTTGTGTTCTCATAATTTTCCTCTTGTTTGGAAGTAAATTATGTGGAAATGGTCCGAATGTTCTGTATGTTCAGTTGAAAGTAAAAATAAAATGATAATGGTTAAATGTAGAGCCGAAAGCGATCGGACAAACTTAACCGCAGTAACTTGTCAGTCGTTTTTAATGAAACTTGTATTATAAATACATACATATATAGAAATGCTGTTAACTACACTTAATATTAACGAAAATTTTACACACACACACACACACACACACACACACACACACACACACACACACACACAGATATATATATATATATATGGTGGACACGAGCTATTCATAATTATATAACAATATAACCTAATCTGACGATCCCTGACCAGAAGGGTGAAACTTAAGTATATATATATATATATATATATATATATATATATATATATATATATATATATATGTTGTGTTGAATGTTAAAGACAACATAGTCCTGCATATTATCTTTTGAATTTTCTCATATTTTTTAATGAGACTTTTTATTTGAAAATTATATCGAAATAAATAATGTCCGTACGATAACCAAGTACTTTCGAACATCATTGTTCATCTTCAGGCTCAAAATTTTTAGTCAAATTTTTTTAAAAACATTTGCCAATTGTCGTGTAGCAGAATCATGTTGCTACATTTTTTACAAACTAAATAAACGTTACAAAATCCTTTATTACACACACACACACACACACACAGATATATATATATATATATATATATTTATATAGGGAGAGAGAGAGAGAGAAAGAGAGAGAGAAAGAGAGAGAGAGAAAGAAAGATATAGACAGAGAGAGGAAGTGAGAGAGGGAGAGAGAGAGGGAAGGAGGGAGAGGGAAGGATGGAGAGAAATATAGGAGGAGAGAAAGAGAGAGGGAGATAAAGAGAAATTGAGAGATGGCCGAGGCTGATAAAAATGAAAATGAAGAGCGTTCAGTATAAAAGTTGTAAAGGCGTGTCATCATTATTCGTAACCCTGACCGACATTGGCATCAGAAAATGTCAGAATTTGCAAATTAGGAGGCCAATGACTGTTGCAATCAATAATTAACATAAACTCTAAAATGGAACAATACAAATGTCTGCCTGCTGGCCGAGGTAGGTGCGTTCGACACTAATTCGAATACCGATTTTCTCCGAGACAGCTGATATGCTAAACGTTCTGGCGCAACAGAATCTTCCTTCTTAATATTTGGTGTTGGCTCGAACTTAACCAAGCTATGAAAAGATCGTCTTGTTTTATGTCATAGTTTAAAGATCTGGGTGTGTAGGTGGTGTAGTGATTGGATGCGCAGAACATAGAATCGGCATTCCGAGGTCGAATTCCAGTCGGGGTCGTTATATTCACTTATACTCTTGATAAGGGTATGACTTAATCGATGGGTTAAATAGGATAGAAAGGGCTTGCTAGTCTTGGTTGGCAACCAGTCTACGAGAAAGACAACTCTGCATTAAAAAAATGTGTGTGCCTAATGAGGCATATATTTAAACAGCGTAGTTGCAGTATAAACCTCAGGTTGGCTCTGTGAGTGCTGAAGAAACGAATGAGCCTGAGTAGACGAAGAATCTTGGAAAAGGACAGCACAGTATGCCACAAGGTTTTGAATTCGGTTGATGTATCTTTTTATTTCCGAACAACACAGCTGGCGATTAGCGACCGAGAAAGAAGTTAACGTTATGAGTGAATCAAGATCGTAGGCCCAAGACCAACCACCACCATGGCTATAGGATTCTTGGAAACGGTCAGTTATGCTGAAGAGGAGAAATCACACTGGTTTTCAGTTGAAACAGCTGTGTTGACGATTAAAAAATTGCATATTTCCTAGACATCGGCCTTCACTGCTGTATTTGAACAAATATCCCTACCTTTGTTTTTTCCTTCACAGTTAAAATCCAAATATATATATATATATATATATATATATATATATATATATATATATATATATATATATATATATATAGCATAATGAGAGGCCACGTATACTTTCTTGATATGTATATAATATCTGGATAAAATAAATGAAACAAAATTGGGTGTTTTTTTTATGAAAGTATTTATTTCTGTGTTTTTGTATATATTTATTTATTTATTTAATATTTCAGACCACCTAGGTCTTTCCTCAGAAATCAAATGAGATACTGTCTTTTTTTCCACAGTATAAAAACACAGTATCTCATTTGATTTCTGAGGAAAGACCTAGGTGGTCTGAAATATTAAATATTAAATAAATAAATAAATATATACAAAAACACAGAAATAAATACTTTCATAAAAAAAAAACACCCAATTTTGTTTCATTTATTTTATCCAGATATTATATATATATATATATATATATATATATATATATATATATATATATATATATATATATATATATATATATATATAGGGTGTCCATAAAGTTCGTGTGCACTTTAAAAAACTTATAACTTTATTTGTATTTGCGATAGAAATAGTTTTTAAAAAGGATTAGAAAGTAGTAAATCTATATTTTTTAAGGTTTTATTGAAATTTTATTTAAGTTTCCACATGTCCTCCATCATTAGCAATACAAAGGGTAATACGATTTTGCAGTTCACGGAAAACATTTGCCAACTGATTTACAGTAATGCCTTAAATAACATTAGTTATTTTAGCTATACTTAAAACTAGGCACATTAAACTTTATAACATTTTTGACAGATTATTTCTATCGCAAATACAAATAAAGTTATAAATTTTTTAAAGTGCACATGAACTTTATGGACACCCTGTATATATATACTGGAACCTCCCGTCGTTTTCAAGCAGTTGAGTTCTTAGAACTGAACAGCCAGACAACTCGTACATATCATTGGAGCAGTGAAGACGTGTGCAGGACGAAATACAATTTTTGGATACAGAGGACTGGTGCACAGTGTGCCACAAGATTTTGAATTCAGAGTTGTCCTCCTGTTAAAAACAGTCTCGCACACTATTAATATTTTTAGAGAATTGTATTTCTTTTCCGACTTCCACATTTTGACCTTTGAGGTCAGATACAGGAAAACAAAAGGAGTCGTTTTTGATTGGCTATAATTGGCGTGGAAATGTTGAATGTACAAAGGGATTTCAGGGAGTTAAATTTTACACGTCGGACAATGTAGACCTAGTATTTTCGTGTCTACGAACTTGTGCTCCAGTGAGTGTGAAGGAACGACCGTACTGGCTAGTTAAAAATGTACACGTAGTCGTGTTTAATAAAATAGTTAAGATTTTAAATTCCCTTCGGTTGATGCCTCTTTTATCTCAGAACAATACAACTGGCGATCAGCGGCCGAGAAAGGTTATGAGGGAATTAAGATCATCGGCCCAAGACCAACCGCCACCAAAGGGCGACACAACACTCCTAGTCAGTTTGCCACCGAATGGCTATAGGATTCTTGGAACCGAAGATCCGCTCAGCGTAGTTGCAGTATAAATCTCATGTTGAAGAAACAATTGAGCCTGAGTAGACAGGGATTCTTGGAAACAGACAGCCATCCTGAAGAGTAGAAATCACACTGGTGTTCAGTCGAAACAGCTCTGATGATGATGATGATGATGGAATTGCATATTTCAGCGTTCACTGCAGTATTTGAACGAGTATCCATATCTTTGTTTTTTTTTCGGTCACAGTTAAGGCACAATAAATTTTTAAGAACGTACTATTCGGAATAATAAACAGAAAATTCTCAGTACGTCTTGTGAACTTTTCAAAGAATACTGAAGATAGTCGGAGAGTGGGCCGGTCCAAAACGTGGTATTAAAAAAACGAAGGCACAGCTAGATGTCAGAATCATTGATAAATAATGACAATACCACATCCTAGAATTGAAAGTAACCCTCAAATAATCAAAACAGTGCCCTTTATTCTCCCCCCCTCCTAAAATGCCACCCACTATTTTTTATTTCTTACGTGTCTTCTGAGATCAAACTGGTGATGAGTATCTCATATGCTTTGTATCAAACATGGTAAGTAATATTAATCCACCTATTTGTAGTGGATGTGCGGGTGGTGGTAGGGATAATGAGACATCGCTGAATTGAGTTCTAATTCCAGTCGGGTCCGTTATATTATCTTACTCGAAAATACACTTAGGAAAGGTATGAATTCATCTCAATGGTTAAATATTAGGGCTTGCATCCAGAAAAAAAATTATTTTTATACTAAACAAATTTTTCATGTAATATTCACCCGCATAAAAATTATTCTTGTAACTCTAAACATGCTTTAAATAACATATAAATCTTCACCCACCATGCCACGCCCTTTTTAGCAAATCACCCACATACCACTCGTGTTCCATTGGTGAATCCAGCAGATTCTTCCCGCGAACCCCGACTTTGTGGAACCGACTCCCAATAACGCGACAATCGTAACCATTTCAAGGCGTTATCTTCCCCACATAAACGTTGTTTCTTCACTCTTACTTTGTAACCCACTACTACCATTTGAAGGATAAACATTATTAGAAAAAACAAAACAAAGGGTTGATAACCGTAAAAAAAGCGTTCTGTCATCTTGTGCGAAAACGAAAATCCGACGAGCGCGCCGCACACGTCTGTATTCTAGGCGTAATAACCAGAAACTGACACAGCTACCGACGTGAGAATTTTCATGCATGCGCAGGAACAGTGGCGTCACCTCCCACCCAAAGGAATTTTTCTCATGCGGCATTAGTTTGTCGGGAAAAATAAAGTAGGGTTCTTTTTGGACGCACCTCGTATATATATACATATATAAAAAACACTGTCTACTTTAAAATCCAACAGATACAAGCCGGCTCTAATACATACATATACTTATTGTCATCCACAGACAGATTGTTTTGCTGTGGGGCTAGACGTCCAGTTGCCTCTAGCTAGGATCGAAAGCCGACTGAATTGGCATCATTCGGGGATTTTACCACTAAGCCGTTGGAACATGGCAGAGTTGTAAGTGAATTTAAGCGTATTTATTTTTAGATAAACACACAACATAGAAAATAAACAAGCAGGTTGAAAGACAGACTCACTTCTGCGTCTGGACACTGGATGTGATAAGGTAATTTGATTAACGCCTTTTTCCTCACATACAGTTTTCTCTTTCTCTCATTCTAACCCGAGGAAGCCAGAGAGAGAGAGAGAGAGAGCAGAGGCTCTCGGCGAAACACGTCGCTTATAAATTTCCCAATTTTTTTTACCACTTTTGTTTCGGATACTATTAAACATCCCACAAGGCACAGACACACATACACACACATATATATATATATATATATATATATATGTTTAATGTATGCGTGAGCTGTTCGCCGGAAGCTGTAGTTTGTCTCGGTTTCTGTGTGTGTGGTCTCCTGTGCGTCCGAGTGTAATGAATGCAGAGGTTTGTGACTCTTACTACATGAAGGAAACGGGTGCTCAAGTGAAAACGACACTACCCGTATTTGTCACTTACAAGTCACGACCAGGACCTCCTCCTAATCGGGTGGATTAATGTTTACAAACAAATTTGAAAGAAAGCCGAAGCCTGCTTACGAAATAATAAAAGGCAAATAGAATGCGGTACAGAGGACAGGCGGCAGGCTGAAAATTGATCCGGCAAGATACCAGTCAGCCGTACGCATGCGCCATTTGCTTCAAACATCCGGTAATGGAAGACGCCGGTCAGATATGAAAATTCGTATTATTTGTATTTTGATCTGAGAAGGGTGTATATAACTGGGCAAGGTTCCTTCCGCTGACCACCATCATAATTTACTTCATATTTACTTGACTTTGTTTAAACTGGTAGATCATTGCCAGGGCGAGGCATCATTTTAAAAAAGAACTCTCCATTAATATTTCAAAGCGAGGCTCTCTAGTTCTTTAGAAAGCTTGCACTAGTCAGGCACAAGGCCACCAAAACATCAATAAACATGCAAACAAATTAAGTAAATAATTAACAAAGTAACAAGCAACGAATGTACACAAAACACAAATAAATGTAATAATAATAATAAAAATCAATAACGAAAAAGTTATCAATAATAAATGAATAATATATATATATATACATATATAACAACCTTACAAAATAACTACAAAATAACTGGATTCAAATCCAGAATTTTTTCGATGCAATAACCTCTTATACAGTTTGGAACATAAACGTTACCACCCACCCATCCAATAACTGTTAGGATGACACCATAGATCTTCTCCCTGTAATGCATCATTGGCTAGCATATATAAATAGTCGAGCTGAAACACAACACACATCCGTAAGTTTGCGTTTAAGCGTGAAACCGGCTGTCGTCGCTGGGTGATGACCACAATATACAATAGATATATTGTCATCCACAGACAGACTGTTTCGCTGTATCACAGCTCAACAGTGTGGCTTGACGTCCGGCCTGAATGCCCGAGAAATCTTCATAAAAAATATGCGTCCTCCGACAGGAATCGAACCTGTATCCTATACGGAACCGTCATATAGCCTGATGTGATTTTACCGATTGGGCCACAGAGGAGCGTTTGGTTAGTAAAGTCGATTTTACTGTATTTAAACACAATTCTCCATGATTTTCTCTCATACATTCATATCTGCTCGATGCGTATCCAAATGTAAAGAAACGACGTCACATATTATGAAATAGATAAAATTCGACAATTATTTTAAGATATTTTTATGTTTTAAAATAATTGTCGGACTTTGTCCATTTCATAACATATATATATATATATATATATATATGTATGATAAGAAAATCCCAAATCATCTCATATAGGGAATAGCCTATTTTGGCAGACGAAGATATCGGTCGTCTGTCTTATCAACCCCGGTGTGGATTGAGTTTGTGTCAGAAATAGAAAAAAATAAAACCTGTCGAAAAACAAATAGAGAATTTATCCATTTCAATGTTTCAGTCAGACGAAAGGCACGAGTCAGGGGTTAGGGGAAGGTGGAAGGTATTTGTCTTAAAGGGAAGAAGTGTTATAAAAGTAAACCTGAGTATTAACCATCTGACATTAATTTGGAGTTAAATGAAGAATGAAATATTAATTTAAAACTAAATAACTTTAATATATATAGATAAAAGGATGTAATGGATTAATAGAAAAAGATTTGGGGCGATCTTAGAATAGTGGAAAATTTATAAATTATAATTAATATAGTGTAAACATGTTATATATATATATAGTAAAGGTAATAAATCCGTTGGTATATAATCCAAGTGGATCCTAATAATGTAAATTATTAAAACTGATCCACAAAAAGAGCTCAATGTATTTATTATTACAGAGCAAATAATTAATAAACAATAAAATTTCAAATCATCTCATATGGGGAATAGTCTATATCAGCAGACGAAGATATCAGTCGTCTGTCTCATCA
>OZ038515.1:43227444-43239944 GCA_964036315.1 Acanthosepion esculentum
TGAGCTCTCTTGATTACATCTTCCTTGGCATTATTCATACGGATTACCAAACATTTCGTTACCTATATATATATATATATATATATATATATATATATATATATATATATAGTTGGATTGATGTGAGTTTGTGACCCTGCGTTTCACGGTATTTGCAATCATCAGAGAAAGTTATCAATTTTTAAATTTGGGTGTTATTTATGGTTACGTATATCGATGTTTTCATGGTAGTGGGATCAAAGATTGTCGTAGGAACGCCAGTGATACGTACGCAGACCTTCATACACTCACGTTCACGCATTGCAACTCACACAAACATAAACATATATGAACAGTGTTTGACTTGGCGTATATGCGTATCCATGTGTCGTTGCGTGCATATATACGCAATTGGTCGCTGTATTCAATGTTGGATTGTGTAGCGAACTTCTTTCGCAAGTCGCAGTCTCAAAGCACAGATCGTTCGCCTATTTTGTTCGTCGAATAATATATTCTCGCACACACATATAAACGTATGCACGCGCTTTCACACATGTTCTATACGTCTGGGTTTGTTTTTTTTATCTTCAGATGGGGTCTGTGTAAGACTATGGTAAGTAAAATTGTTATTATTTTTAATGATGTTTTGTTATTATTTTTAAGCCGGTTATTTGCTTGTTTTTGGCGATTGCGCTTATGTAAGTGGTAGAAACTCCAATTTATAATACTTATTGGTATTTATGGGGTGGTATTAATATTGTTGGTTGTCGGGGAAGGAAATATAATTGTGGATTCAATATTTTTACAAACTTGCTGTGATATATGAAGCGGTAGTTAGCTTTGTACAACACGCACAAAACCAACACACACATATGTATCCGGGAAAGACTTTTCCGCCCATCATTTACTCAATCTTTTTCCTTTTTTTTTTCAATATTTTCAAGGCAATTGATCTTTCTTCTGATCTTTCTTCGCCAACTTCATCTTGTTAATTTCCCTGTTGAATTAATTTCAAGCACACAGTCTTCGTATCAGATCTTTGTTTTAATTTCGCATTTCTTCGTTTCGTTTCGTTTCTTTCTTCCTGTTTTCGTTTTATTCTATGAATTCATAATTTTCATGCACCCCCATTTCGCTTCTCGTTCACAGATCTGGTTTACCTCAATTCATTTGTCAACCGTTTTATTTCCTTCTTGTTTGATAAATTGAAAATGCCAAGAAGTCCAAACAATTCTTGAAAACCTGTAGTTCCTTCTTTCGCTGATGTCAAGTCGCTGCAAGAGTTGACAGCATTGTGGGGGATAAAATGGGCTATTCATAGCGTTGTTATTCAGTCATGCAAGCATTTTCTTATTTCCCGTAGATTTCTAAAACCTTATCGCACGATCAGGAACATATATATTATATAACAACGTATTTGTTACCTTTTATATATATATATATATATATATATATATATATATATATATATATATATATATATATTGATGCATGTTTCATTAAATAATATAGAAAGTTTTCTCTATTTATTTTAAGTAAATTCCTTTCATATTGTCTGATGAGCTTAATAACGTTATCATTGAAAGACGAAAGGAAAACACCATATTGATACATGTTTAAATCCAAGGAGGTAAAGGATTAATGAGTTGATCGTCCCAGTGACGTCACGAGCTGCGGTGCGATTTTTGCTTCCGCGTCTCCTATACACGAGTTTGTCGTTGCTTTGAATTTTTTCATGCAACAAAAACAGACTATCATTATTGTTTAGTCCGTGCATTGTTTAATATTTTGAAATGTAAGTGTCATCTTTGATAATGGCTTATGTAAGCCAAAAACTATGGTGATTTCCTTTCGTCTTTCAATGATAATGTTATTAAGGTTATCAGACAATATAAAAAGAATTTACATAAAATAAATAGGCAAAACTTGTCTATATTATTTACTGAAACATGCATCAATAAAAAATTGCTGCTTAAATATACACAATATATATATATATATATATATATATATATATATATATATATATATATATATATATATATATATATAAGTGAACATAGAAGTCAACACTTAGAGGCGACAGTCTGTGTTATGCTAGATGCAATCGTCAGGCCATGAAACAGACTGTCGCCTCTAAGTGTTGACTTCTATGTTCACTTTTATATTTACAACGCTCTGATATTGAGCACTTTATCCCATAAATATAGCACATCTTAAGTCTATATATATATATATATATATATATATATATATATATTAATAATTAGATTTGTAGGGTTTTATAATAATTCATCAAGTCTGAATCCTTAACGAAGACCCATGCAGAAAAGCACTTGATGACCGTTTTTTCCTTCTCGGGACTCATCACCAATGTGTACCGTCTACCGACTCTGAGAGCTAAACCTGGAGCGCTCCGATACGATGCAAGCATCATTCCATTGGGCCAACGAGTTACGGTCCATCACCGAGACGCTCCATCTAGAGTATTAGAAGCTGGATCCAGAAAAGATTATATTATAGATTAATAATTACGGGATTCGTTTAATTTCATAATAATTCATCATGACCAGCTTCTAATGCTCTGGATGTGGCGGGAGCCCAAGTGTGTGCACATGGGCCAAGGCCAAAAATTGCCTGGTGCAACGGGGTATTCTCCCGTCCTCACCTCTTTAGCGCAATGAGGGAGGTGCTGCTGCAGAGTTAGAATCCCCGGGACCAGGTGTCCCTCATTTATTTTTTTAACCGAAAACAGAAATACAATTGAGAGATAAAATATAGTCTCCCCAATTTAATGTGGGGACCTCGAGCGCTTGAATCCTGGCCAGGTACAAAAATACCCCAGACCCCTCAAACGTCGGTTGGCGCTGGCATCGGTATTAATACCGATTCCTTATCTTTAGCTCTTCAGCTGGTTCTCTTCAAGTGGTTCTCGATTTTTTTTTTCTCTTGACCACATTTCCGGATTGAAAATTTGCGTGTGCCTCACCAAATCTTTTTATGTTAATAAATAAATAAATAAAAAAAAAACAAACAAAAAAACAACATATATATATATATATATATATATATATATATATATATATATATATATATATATATTGTTATGGTAATTTACCCACGCACGCATGGACCCTCCCAGCTATAAATAGGAGCAGGTACTGCCTTCTAGAGATGGAAGTTTCCAGCAGTCAGCTCTGACAGTTGGACCGAACATTCTTGCTGTAACACTCGTTTCTATATGTTTGTATTACTGTTTCTGATAATATATTTGTTTAACTGAATTCATCTCTAGTGTCTTTATTTCTGTCCCTCACAAGGCCACAACAGGGTTAAAGGGAAATAACATTATATTCTATTCAGAGCATAAATCATTGATAACTCTCTCCTCCAATTTACGGACCCTAGTTGCTATATTCTTAATACTTGATATAATGCAAAAATATCACAACGATAAAATCGGTCAATAATTATTTATAACTATTTCTACTTGGACTCGTGTATACAATTACAAGTAATCCATAATAATATTTTAAATTTTGAAATCATATTTATTTTTGGGTTGTGCATTTTTTGAAACTGTTTCTAAATCTTTGATTGTCTTTCAATTGTACCGACTCATCTGCCATCCTCTACCCCTCCCCTGCTACCCTCTTCCGCCTCACCTGCTATCCCCTACCGCCTTACCTGGTATCCTCTTCTGACTAACCTGCTATGCTCTCCCCATCACCTGCTATCCTCTTCCGCCGCACCTGCTATCCCCTTCCGTCTCACCTGCTATCCTCTTCCGCCTCACTAGCAATTGTCTCCCGTCTCACATGCTATCCTCTACCGCCTCACCTGCTATCGTCTCCCGCCTCGCCTGCTATCTTCTCTCGCCTCGCCTGCTATTCTCTTCCGCCTCGCCTGCTATCCTCTTCCACAGCATCATTCAAAAACCACTCCTTTAGATCTATGAGGGAGATACTGCCGCGGCTATTTGAAATAAAATTCATAAATGAATGTTTTTTATGGTTAGGTAAGGAATGTTAAATAATAGTTTCAGACTATTATTTTTTAGCGACCGTGTATTTTGGCTCAGACCTTCTCAGGCTGACCTTTGTTAAACGGTAAACAAAATATTGCACCAAGGCCGAGGTTAGCCTGCCAACAACTTTTTGGACAGTAAATGTTTACGGTCTCCCAAATCATACAGCCTTTTGCAAATTAATTGAAACAAAATGAATAATTCCGTTATTATTTTCCTTTTTTTTCGTGTTTTCCCCATGAAACATGACCCAGTGCACATATTAGTACTTCGTATGCGCATTCCACGACCACGTTAATTGCGCACAGATACTCGATAGATTTAAATCAGGAGAGTTTCTTGGCCAGTCTATAGTACTTTTATTTGCTCGCTGGTAAAGCTTGCCAGTGTGTTTGTGCAGCGTTACGCCATCTGGGAGTAATGTCCATCGCAGACAATGGCCGTAGGACAACTAATCGACAGTCGAGACAATAGTGCCTGGGCGTGATGAAAATCACGCAATATTTTTCAAGGCTAATCAAATTTCACCATACACCCCGAAAATAGATTCATATTTCTGCACACCAACGTAAATGACCTAATCTGAGGGAAAAATAGGAATCGATTACACCCTCTCACTCCAGTGGGTCTAAAACTGATCGTATGATGAAAGAAAGGAAACTGAAGCTGTTGTTTCAATTAATTTGAAGGGTATATATAGCTTAGATATTCTGAGGCTGACCATGGGGTCAGCTGGTAGACAAAATAAGGATGTCGATTTTGATTGGTTTGTTTTGTTTTACGGCACATCAACCACAATGGGTTATTTAATGCCGACAAAATTTCCTTTCTTTTCAAAAATGTATAGCTGGAAATTTTTTTTTAATGTATAGTTTGATTTGTTTTATTTTGTGGCATATTAAACTTAATGGGTTATTTAATGCTGACAAGATTTTTTATTTCTGGTAATATTTTCATTTTTCAAATATTTATTGCTGAATACTAATTTTTAAAAAAAGTATTTATGGTATTAAAATATATTTTTACACTTACATAGTGTTTTGAGCCCCTTTGTGGGGGGTCAACTATTTGCCCATAGCTGGGACCCTAACAGGTGCTACCACCCCGGGTCAGGGTAGACCTGGGAACACCAGCAATTAAGAGGTGGTTCCACGCTCCTCAAAACCTCCTTATCAGAGGCCTTGCTCTTGGACGTAGTTTATCGTCTTACCCAGGACGGCGATTTTGATTGGCTTAGTAGAACGTGGGAATATTACAGATAAAAAGTGTTTTCAGGGAGTTAAGTTTTACACGTCGAAGAGATCAGACGTGGTTATTTCGTGCCTTGGGGAACTTACTCCTCAGTGGTGGTGGTGGATGACAGAGCCACCCCGCTGGCTAGTTAAAAAATGTACACGTCGACGTGTTTAATAAGATAGATAATTTAAAATTTCTTCGTTTTAATTCCGAAATAAAAGAACGACTAGCAATTACCCGGCCGCGAGAAGAAAAAAAAAAAGAAAACGGAAGACAACATTTTTATGATCGCCTCAAAACCGTCGCCCAAGAGAACCCCAGAAGAAAAGGTTATACAACCTTAAGTAGTTTGTCCGGCCGATTACAGATACTACACTTTGATTCTATACAGAGGGATTGGTAGCGTTTATTTACCAACCACAATGATAGTTTTAACAACAAGTAACCTCACATTCGTATAAGTTGATGGTACCAGAAATCGTTTCGTTTTTTTTAGCATTACTCTTTTTGGGGACACCTACAGTATCTGGGATTGACGATCCTGGAAGAAGGCTTTTGCCAACTTGTAAAATGCCATTGCCCTCGGAAGCACAATTTTCGTTAAAGGACAACCGATATAATACTAACAATCTCCAAGAAGGCTTTTGCCGACTTGTAAAAAGTGAAAAAACACTAAGTGTGTGAAATACAAAGACAACTACTTTGAGGCGGACTAAGATGCCATTGCCCTCGGAAGCCTAATTTTCTTTAAAGGACAACCGATATAATACTAACATTTTCCAAGATTAATTTCCCAACCAAAACCCTCTCATAAAAACCTCGTTTTTTTAAAAATATGTTTGATTTCCGATTAATGAAAAAATCGTCTAACTTTTGAAATATACGGCTGATTTCACAAGGTTATCGTTATGTCGATCGGACACCACCAGAGCAAACAATATGGTGTCTGGTTGGGCGATCCAAAATCTTTAAGTTATCGCTGCCATTCATGCGGTTTGACCAAATCCAGGGAGGATTTCAAGAGCCATCGCTTTTTGAATCGTCCTTAGCCAATCTACCAGAACAGATATGACACGTCCAGTGTCCACGTTTTATCTTGGTTGTGAATCTTCGTTCCATAAAGTGCTTCATTGGTCACCGAAAACATTATTCCTGGTAATTACTCTTCTTATTCTCTTGGAAAAAAATGAATGAATATTGCTTTGAGGCCATCGGATTCTTCAGATGCTGCAATGTACTGGAAATAGAATTTTTGGATCTAATGGTGTACATATACGAAAAAGATTTTCTTTTTATATGTCATATTCTTTCAAGAGGAGACCAATTATAGCTCTCTACAACTTCCTATTTTTTATCCTTCACCATATCTATTCGTCCTTATTCAGTCATCTATTCACACGAACGCATTAAATAGATTACCCGATGTTTTTACCTGCTTCGTCCTTTTTCAACATGCCCTATGAATGTTCCATTCCCTCGACCTTCGTGTCCCAGAAATATCTGCTTTGACTGTTTTTGATTGTATCAGGTTTCTGATCCGTTTATATCCCTTTATCATTGATATATATATATATATATATATATATATATATATATATATATATATATATATATATATATATATATATTAATACATGTTTCATTAAATAATATAGATAAGTGTTGTCTATATATTTTATGTAAGTTTTTTTCATATAGTCTGATAAGCTTAATAACATTATCATTAAACAATGAAAGAAAATCACAATATTGATACATACTTTTTTTTATTTAATCCAATCTGAGCTTTCGGCTTACATAAGCCATTATCAAAGATGACAATTACACAATATATTTATGCAATACACGAACAAGAAATTGATGATAGTCTTATTTGTTTACATGGATGATTTCCAAGCAACGATAAACACGTGCATATAAAACGTTGAAAGCGAAAATCGCACAACAGCTCATGACGTCACACATGACCACGCGAGAGTGAATCCGATGAGTATTGAGTATGGAAAGCCGTTGGTATGAACCAATGACTTCTGTTACTAATTATAGGCCTTTAAGGATATTTTTGGAGATTTCATAGTTTATTTTGTTCAGGGTAGGTTTCAACTGTTTTATGTATATAGCTTCAAGAATTATTAGTTTTTGTTTATTGTTTTCATGTTTAAGTATAGTTATCTATATTATTTAATGAAACATGTATTAATGAAAAAATGCTGCCTAAATACACACACACACACACAATATATATATATATATATATATATATATATATATATATATATATATATATATATATATATATATAATATATTTGATAATTAGTAGTGATAATTCCAAAGAGGATATAAATCCAAAGAGAGCTCAATGTAAGAACAGAGCAATATAATAATAATAATAATAATAATAATAATAATAATAATAATAATAATAATGAAAGTGGAAACTTTCGAAATTTATGGTAATAATTTATTTCATTTATTTCATAAATAATTTATTTTACGGGATCAGACCCCGTCTGATCCCGTAAAATAAATTATTTATATTTCATCATTATATATATATATATATATATATATATATATATATATATATATATATATATATATATATATATATATGTCTTAAGAAAGAGAAAGAACAGACGGAGACAGTAGTAGGGAAGAGAAGATTGTGACAGTAGTAGGGAAGAGAAGTCATACGCTACAATAATATATATATATATATATATGTATGTATTAGAGTAGGACTTCTCTTCCCTACTACTGTGACAATGACCGCTCCTACTTATAAACATGCCAAGTAGCCGCATTAGAGGAGGATTTGGGTAGTATTTGATTTACTCAAGTATTTCCGTTCTATATATGTGTATTTAATTTACGGCCTTCCTAGTTCTCAGCTTTTAAAAAAATAAAGGCAACATCATAATATATATATATATATATATATATATATATATATATATATATATATATATATATATATATATATATAATGATGAAATATAAATAATTGATTTCACGGGATGGTGTCTGATAAAAAGTGTTTTCAAGGAATTAAGATTTACACGTCGAAGAGATCAGACGTGGCTATTTCGTGTCTCGGAGAACTTGCTCCCCAGTGGTGTAACAGATCAACCCCCATGGCGAGTTAAAAATGTACACGATGACGTGTTTAATAAGATAGATAATTTAAAAGTTCTCATTTTAGACGTGGTCTGATCCCTTGAAATGAATTATTACCATGAATTTCGAAAGTTTCCGCTTTCATTATTGTTATTATTATTATTATTATTATTATTATTATTATTATTATATTGCTCTGTTCTTATCATTCCTGCTAATAATCAAATGAGGAGCCTAATTACAGTTTCTTTCTCTTTACTTCCTCCTTTTTTCTTTCTTTTCTTTTTCTTTTTTTTCTCTCTTCTCCCCCTTCCCTTTCAATATATCACTTCCGTTAAGTTAACCGATTAAATAGGTCAATGTCTGGTCCCCCCTCCCCTAATACTAAGGATGATAGATAGAAATATTAAAATAAACCCTCTCTAAACTCGATCATGTCTCTCACACCACTCCTCACTACCCTCTCTGTTAAATTATATAAACTTAATACTACCCGTCAAAAGTGTAAATGTTCATTTCATTTTTCTTTTCACCTTTTGGAATGGGTAGTCTGATGATCCAGCGTCCTTTAAAAGGGCTATGATGAAATAAATTATTACATGGAGCCTTAAAGTGGCCTGTTTTTCTTTAATATATATATATATATATATATATATATATATATATATATATATATATATATATATATATATATATATATCAGTGATAAAGGGATACAAATTATCCCTACTAATTATCAAATATTATATATATATATATATATATATATATATATATATATATATATATATAGGGAGTACCCTCAAAATAATCATTTTGTAGCCCTATAACACTGGCCATTCTTGCTGAAATGATCGCAAATTTGACTTTGCGGACTTATCTCAATGAGAATCAATATGGATAAAGCGTATCAATAATGATGACACGTGCTGTTGAAATGGCCACATCTGAATTGACAACTTCTTTATGCAGCTATGTGATAGGACAGATCTATATCCCTCTTATTCCTACTAGCCTAGAGGAACTTAAGCAGAGACTCGCAGAGGCGCTGGAGAATGTTACGCAAGACATGCTACAGCGTGTTTGGCAGGGGCTGGACTACCGTCTTGTCGTGTGTTGTTTCACAGGTAGCGCGCATATTGAACATTTCTGAAGCTTTGTGAAATCGGTTATTGTTATGGGACCTTACCTATAACGACAGAGTGAACTCTTCCTGACACTATAAATACTGCGGCTTTCAAGAGAGAGGGACGAGACGGAATCAAGTCGTGAGCAGTCTCTGACTGTTTGCGACTTCTGTCGAACTCTCTGCTTTGGCAGAGAGGAACCGGGACGAGGCTTTGCCGAAGGGCAAAGTTTCGTCCGGGGAGGTAGACAGTCCCTGAACCCGTTTATACGGGTTCTAAATGGGCATATTTTTAGCCGAGCCTACGGGCTCGGGGAGCCCACATTAAACCGGCCTTGTGCCACATTCGACCCACGTGGGAGGGTTGTTAAATATCGAGACGGAATCAAGTTGAGTCAATAGTAGTTCACTCCAAACCAGACTGACAGTCATACTAACATCTTCAACATCTTGTATTATTATTCTGTGTAATATATCTTTGTTATTACTACTCTTGTGTTCGTGTTGTTCTTCCTTGGTCCTAACCTTGGACCATAACAGTTATAAAATCTACATCTCTTTGAATATCTTGTTCGAATTTTGATAAAACCTTATTGATCACCACGAAACCTATTTAAGCCTGGGACAAGTAGTTACTCAGATATTCACATTTTATAGTGTCAATCCTTTTGGGACACTCAGTATATATGATAAACAATATGGCTTCGGTTCTGTCAGGTCTACCGCTGATGAGCTTACAGTCATCACTGAATATGTTCATCAAGCTCTTGATAATAATGACGAAGCTCGGGTTATGGCTATAGATATCTAGAAGGTGACTAACAGGGTTTGGCCTACTGGTCTTCTACATAAGCTCCAGGGCTAGTGTATTAAACAACTATCGTTTTATTTATTCCAATCATTCCTAGCAAATCGTGAAATTAAGGTAATTTTGAATAGGCTAGCTTCCAGATCCTTTCAAACAAACGTGGATGGCCCCCAAGGCTCTATATACGCTGTTTCTGTTTTCCATCAATGATCTCTCTGATATCATCAGTTGCCAATTAGGCATTTATGCAGATGACACTACCATTTACTCCTGTCTCAATAGCAATTCCATCAGAGCTGACCCGCTGCTCTTGAAAAAAAAATCTCCAGTTAGTGTTTAACTGGGGCAGTAAATGGCTCATAAATTTTAATGCCTCCAAAAAGAAACTGCTCTCATTTAACTACCATAGAGAAACTTTTCTGCCCGCCATCAGCATGGCTGATGTTTGACTCCTGGAGAGTGTCACACTGCGCCTTCTTGGCCTTACGTTTTCAACTGACTTGGAAGCGGAACGACTACATCGAATCAATAACTGCATCTACTGCAAGGAAAGTTGGGTCACTGTGTTGTGCCAGAAGGGTTTTCTTGTCAGATTTCATTTTGCACAATTACAAGTCTACCATTCGGCCGTGCATTGAATACTGCTGCCATATCTGGTCTGGTGTTCCTGTTATTCATCTCGAGGTTCTTGACAAAATCTAAAGAAGAATTTGCAATGTAATCGGTCCTTATTATTATTATTATTATTTGTTTCAAATTTATCATTATTATTTCATTATTATTATCATTATTATTATCATTATAATTATTATAATTTTCATCATTATTATTATTATTATCATTATTATAATTTTCATCATTATTATTATCATTATCATTATTATAATTTTCATTATTATTATTATTATCATTATAATTATTATAATTTTCATCATTATTATTATCATTATTGTTATTATCATTATCATTATTATAATTTTCATCATTATTATTATCATTATCATTATTATAATTTTCATTATTATTATTATCATTATCATTATTATAATTTTCATCATTATTATTATCATTACTGTTATTATCATTATCATTATTATCATTTTCATTATTATTATTATTATTATCATTATCATTATAATTATTATAAATTTCATCATTATTATCTTCATTATTATCATTATTATGTTTTTTTGTTCTTATTTTTGATGCAATATTCTTATAATTCACTTTTATCACCGCATGATCGTACTAAATGTCCTTTTCTCCACGACAAGAATAGTGTCCATCTCGACATTTTTTTCCGGAAGTGATAAAGTAGCCATTTTGGCTGGGGAAAAAAGGGCATTAATTAGCAAAAGCTCTGGGAAATCAAGCTTCACCTACACAAATCGTAAACTAACGATATGGAGGTCGGCAAAGTATGAGCCTTTCGGTGTTCCTATCTCTGTCTGAAGTTCGGTGGGTGACGCTGGCGTCATAAACGCAAGGAATAACAAAATACCACGAATAGAATGTCGGTTGCTAATTGCTTGAGGGGCGGTTATCGGATATGAAACGCAGCCGGGCAGTGCGCGTCTCATTCGGCCGTAAGAACGCAATTACCAACGTAATTTTCCAAGCGTTCATGCTCACAACTTTTATTTTCCCACTTTTACTCTCTCAAGCTATCGAAGATGTACTGGTCAGCCGATCGGGGGTAGGTGGGTGAAGGAAAGGAGAAGTGAGACAGAGGAAAAGGCGGGAGAAAGAAGGAATCGAATGCTGGACATAGACGGATGGATGATTTCAGCAGACGAAAGATATGTTAGTAATAAGAATATACTGGACAAAATAAGCGGCTGGATTTAAGAAAATATCACTTGGGAGGCTTGGTGGAGATGGTCTTGATTGGGAAGCCATGAAATATGAAACGAAAAGGAGAAGAAAAAAAAGGCGAAATTATAGTGAAACATTAAAGCCGTGCCTTTGTTTAGACACGGACACACGCGTATCTGGGTGATAGTGCTTTTCGATGCGAGTATAGGGAACCTGAGTTCGAATCCTAACAGTAACCGTTTACGAGGCTGAAAAGTTTATAGGCTGACCGTTGACGAGGCTGAAAAGTTTATAGGCTGAAAATTTTGTAGGCTGACCGTTTACGAGGCTAAAGGTTTTATAGGCTGAAAAGTTTATAGGCTGACCGTTTACGAGGCTGAAAAGCTTATA
>OZ038515.1:43244944-43299944 GCA_964036315.1 Acanthosepion esculentum
TTGCTAGTTGACCTCAGCTTTGAAGAGCGTGGACCCTATCGTTTTGCTAGTTGATCTCAGCTTTGAAGAGCGTGGACCCTATCGTTTTGCTAGTTGACCTCAGCTTTGAAGAGCGTGGACCCTCTCGTTTTGCTAGTTGATCTCAGCTTTGAAGAGCGTGGACCCTATTGTTTTGCTAGTTGACCTCAGCTTTGAAGAGCGTGGACCCTATTGTTTTGCTAGTTGACCTCAGCTTTGAAGAGCGTGGATCCTATTGTTTTGCTAGTTGACCTCGGCTTTAAAGAGCGTGGACCCTATCGTTTTTCTAGTTGACCTCAGCTTTGAAGAGCGTGAACCCTATCGTTTTGCTAGTTGACATCAGCTTTGACAGTGACAAGCTCCTCGTCCGACCAAAAGAAAACTTTGTCTGCAGCACGCTGTGTCTCCCCCAGCATTTTCCTCCAAGTCGTTTTTGCTTGGAGGCATTTGAGAGCAGTTGTCGCCGTCAAATCATATATGGCTTTAGCCCTAAATCCTCTTTTACAGTCATCCTTAGCGCCGTAAGCGAAATATACCCCTTTATTGGCATCATTTCCTCATCCTTTTCTCGATAGCTTCACTTTTCAGACGAACGGAACGGTTTCTCCCTAGAATTGGATCTGATGAAGTTGTTTGCTCCTCTTGAAAACTTTTCCAAACACTAGAAACAGTTTTTCAGCAAAGAGCTTTCCTCTTTGCGAATTTAAGTTCTACATTGGCAGCTAGGTCTCATTATTTTACTGTTGAAATTGCTTAATGTAACCGTAAGTTCTATGCTGAAAGTTTCTTCTCTCGCACTTCTTGCTTGTGGAACTCCCTCTTAGCTTCTTGCTTTCTAAGCAACTTTGATCTTCAAAAATTAAATGCAATATCAACCGTTATCTTCTGTCTTCTTAATTCTTATTCTTTTATTGTTCTCTCTCCTTAATAATGATTGTCTCACATTTTATCATACTCTGAAATACTTTGCATCTTAGTGGCTTTATTACCTTGCTTGGGAGTGAAATGTTTAAAACAACATTCAACTGTCTTATCAGCTCAAAATTTTCTTCCCCCTTCCAAGTCGTTTTGCTTGGAAGCACTGGAGAGCAGTCGTCATCGTTGAGTCATATACGGCTTTAGCCCTAGATCCTCATTCACAATCCTCCTTAGCGACCGATCCGAGATATACACCTCTATTGACGCCTCTTCCTCACCCTTTTCTTGATAACTTCCGTGACACTTTTGGGACTAACAGAACGGTTAATTCCTGGAATTGTATTTGCTGAGCTGTTTTTCTTTTTCTTATTTCACTTGAAACTTTGTTCACACATTAAAAACAGTTTTTTTTCTTCAAGTATTCAACTTTTTCTATAACAAACACGTTCAATACAGCATTTTGATGACGTTTTGTTTCATCCGCCAAATTTAATTAAACTGCAAAAAACAAAACAAAAGATTTTTACGAAGCTGTATGCAAAATTTTAAATTATTTTTTATTATTCCGAAAATTGTTCTTGATATATAGAAGTTTATATATCGTTAATATATATATATATATATATATATATATATATATATATATATATTGTGTGTATTTAGGCAGCATTTTTTTCATTAATACATGTTTCATTAAATAATAAAGATAAGTGTTGTCTATATATTTTATGTAAGTTTTTTTCATATAGTCAGACTATATGAAAAAAAACTTACATAAAATATATAGACAACACTTATCTATATTATTTAATGAAACATGTATTAATATATATATATATATATATATATATATATATATATATATATATATATTGTGTGTGTGTATTTAGGCAGCAAAGATGACAATTACATTACAATATATTAACCAATACACGGACAAAACAATAAAACAGTTGAAACTTATCCTAAACAAAATAAACTATGAAATCTCCACAAATATTCTTAAATGCCTATAATTTATAACAGAAGGCATTGGTTTATACCAACGGCTTCACACACTGAATACTTGTCGTTTTTACTCTCGCGTGGTCATGTGTGACGTCATGAGCAGCGGTGCAATTCTTTCTTCCAGCTTCTCGTATACACGATGTTATCGTTGCTTGGAAATCTTCCATGTAAACAGAAACAGACAATCATCATTGTTTTGTCCGTGTATTGCTTAATATATTGTAATGTAATTGACATCTTTGATAATGGCTTATGTAAGCCGAAAGCTTAGATAGGATTAAAAAATATGTATCAATATTGTGATTTTCTTTCTTCTTTTAATGATAATGTTATTAAGCTTATCAGACGATATGAAAAGAATTTACATAAAATAAATAGGCAATGCTTGTCTATATTATTTAATGAAACATGCATCAATATATATATATATATATATATATATATATATATATATATATATATATATATATATATATATAAATTGTGTATTTAGGCAGCAATTTCTCTTTTAGGCATGTCTGATTAAATAAATTACAGACATTATGTCTACTTATTTTTAATAAAATCCGTTCATACTCACGAATAACATTCCGTGTATTGCAATTAAATGATGTGAGTAACAAAAATCTAACCGCTCTTCTTGAAACAATCTTTTCATCATTTATAAAGAACTAAGACAGCCTAGTTGAAAAACTAAAGCGAATTATCATGACTGACGAACGCATGACCAATCTAGTTAGAAAATCCCTTTACACCAACGTCCCAGTTTAAAAATGCCTAAATCTCCTAAAAAAGCATCTATGATAATCAAAGAGAAAGCTCTCTCTACGAACAGCGAAAATAAAAATCTGCCGTCTCATCACCAAAGTTAATACACATTTAATAATTTTTGTTACCAAAAAAATTTGGATTAACAATGGGATCGCCTCTCGGTGTAATGATAGCATGTATCTATTTGGAATTTTATCGAATCTGGTTATTTCCAAAATATTTCACCCAATAAATCAACATTGATGACGCTCTAATTATATATCCTCGTGTTACTGATTTCCCTGACCTTGTAGATCGAATAAACAAAGTCGAACACAATGGAATTTGCATATGGAATGAAAGAATAGAATTTCTTACCATTCCTTCATATCAAGCTACACCACGTTAACAACAATTTAAAATCTTCTCGCGTACAGTATTGGTTATTGCACCGAGGACGAGGTTAGCCTTACCGACAGACATTAACACAGCCATGATGATTATTGAAAGTTTAGCGAAAGATAAAGGTTGCTGTGAACGAAATTATAACGCAATGTTTACATTTTCTCTGCTGAGTTTGCATAGATACAAGTTGATTTCATTGATATGGAATTATTCTTCGAATAGGTGATTTATTATGAAATTATGCCAGTAATATATGAGGTAGAAATGCTTTTATTACTTTTATTATCAGTTTATTTGATAATGTGAATCTTTTCATGTATTTTATTAATTATCGCACTGAGGCCGAGGCTAGCCTAAATCTCCTGAAAAAGCATCCCACAAACTCTCTCTACCTAAAGCTAAAATAATAAAAATCTGTCGTCTCATCATCATTTAATCCTACTACACATTTAATAGTTATTATTACAAACAAAAATATGGATTACCAATGGGATCACCTCTCAGTGTAATGATAGCATGTACCTTCTTAGAATTTTATCGAATCTGGTCCTTTCCAAAATATTTTAAACAATTAACATACTTATATTGATGACCCTCTAATTATATATCCCCGTGAGGCTGATTTACCTGACGAGTAGATCAATTAAACAAAGTTGAACACACAATAGAATTTACATACAAAATGGAAGAACACAATTCCTTACCCTTCCTAGATATCAAGCTACACCACGTTAACAACAATTTAAAAGTCGGTGTCCATCGAAAATCAACCAACAAAAATGACCTAATAAATTTCTAATCCCATCATATCAATAAAATACAATGTGACATAATTATCGGATTCTACCTAAGAGCACTTAAATTATGCAGCCCGGATTATTTACCCGAAGAGAAATACCTTGAAAACACTTTCAAACTTCTAAAGGACCCTAATTATTTTATCTCCAATTCGAAACAAAAGGCCCACAAAATATGCCAAAGCAAAAAATCATCCGCTCCTGAGAAACCCAATAAATAAAAAAAAATATCCCGCCTACTAATTCTATCACATCTACAATGGAAATCTATCCAAACTCAACATAAAAGTCGTTACTATTACATCCAAAACGATAGAAGACTTAGTCAATACTAAACACAACAGTAAGCTAAAAGCTGAAGGAGGAGTTTACTACATCGCCTGTAATAATTGTCATCAAAAATACATTGAAAAACCTCAAGGAATCTAAATAATTGATTATATGAACACAAAAGGATATATTTCAAAATAATACGTCAAATACATTGGTGACCCACCGTAACATGACTGACCACAATTTTGGCATAAAAAATGCTAGCATGATCAAACGAGAAAATAATTCACTACTACATAAATGTCGAGAGAGGGCCTTAATCACAAAGTCATCCATCTTAACGTAAACAAATGACAACATATATTATGAAATGGACTAAGTCCGACAATTATTTTAATATATTTTCTGTTTTTACATTATTTTTACGTTAGATACGCTTCGAGCAAATATGAGCGTTCAAGAAAAATCATGAGAAATTTGACTTTGCTAACCAGACGCTTCCTCTGTATTTAAATGGTATAGCACGTCAGGCTATATGACAGTTCCGTGTAGAATACAGGTTCGATTCCTGTCGGAGGACATATATTTTCTTTGAAATTTCTTAGGCATTCAGGCCGGTAAATATAGCTAAAACTGTTTATTATGAACACAGCATTTACTTAAATATTTGGTTCTATAAAAATGGCGTACAAACAGAATATATATATATATATATATATATATATATATATATATATATATATATATATATATATATATATATATATATATAATTGATTATATATATGTGTGTTTCTGTGCATTGCATACAATATTTCCTATAAAGGATTATGAAAAGATTTTCTCGCGACTCTTACGAAACAGACGATCACTGAACAGCACTTTGCAACCATTGATCAACGAAGACGAAGCCAAGGAAAAAGAATCACTTTCAAATTTTGTCTTCTATATAAGCCTGAAACTCATTATTCCTTTGAGTTTTCGGCGAAAATGGCGATTTTATGCGCTGTCCACTGTTGGCAAGGATTTAGGGAACTGGCGGCGGCCGACGCGAATGGTGCTTACGAAAGTCATCGCCGTGTAAAGGAGCGCGCGTAGTAAGTCCGAGGAAAAGGCGAAGGCTTGCCTTCCGAATTTAAAGATGAGTTCACCGATGCGGATGTAAATTCGTTCGCTGAAGCTGAAAAAGACAAAACAACGCGTATGTTTCTCCGTCCATCTCTTTCTTATCTACTTCTCAATGTAAAGTTTCTGCTAACGAATTCACACAGTATCCAGTCAGTAAAACGCTTTCCTGGATACAAATATTACAACGTTTTTGATTCGTTTTTTTTTACGGCTTATCAACCCTTTGCAGGCTATTTAAAGCCGGAAAATATTTTTAGATTGAAGGATATTTTTGTAGATAATAATGATTTGGTGATACATATTTTACTGTTTAACCCATAGATAGGAGGAGTAGAAGGGAATTCATACCTAATTAGAAATTATAATGCGGATACAAAGTGGGGGATCATTCTATATTACAATCACAATATAAACTGATCCCTCACTTTATGACCACTGTATACATCTATATTCCAGTGAATGTAAATAAATCTAAAAGACATGCCTGTGTAATTAACCAGTATTTCATTGACTGATTCGTTTTTTACGGCTTATCAACCCTTTGCATGATATTTAAAGCCAGAAAATATTTTTAGATTGAAAGATTTTTTTTGAGATAATGATTTAGTGATACAAATTTTACTAATTAACCCATAGATAGAAGGAGTAGATCAGAATTTCACAAACAGACAAGGAATTACAATGTGGATATAAAGTGGGGGATCAATTATATTTTAAATCAATATAAATACTGATCCCTCAGTTTGTGGCCACGGTAGATTCTATACATTTATATTCCAGAGAATGTAAATAAATCTAAAAGACATGCCTCCAAGAAATTATAATGTGTATATAAAGTGGGAGATGAATTTTATATTACAATCAATATGTAAACTGATCCCTCTCTTTGTGGCCACAGTAATTTTTATACATATATATTCCAGAGAATGTAAATGAATACAAATGAAATGCCTGTGTAGCTAATCAGCATTTCATTGCTTCTTTTTTTACAGTTTATCAACTCTTATTTAAAGCCAGAAAATATTTTTAGACATTTTTGGAGATAATAATGATTTAGTTATACGAGTCTTACTAATTAACCCATAGCTGGGGGAGAGGGATGGTGGATTCATACGTTCTCCAACGGTATTTACGCGTAAGTGAATATAACGAACCCAACTGAAATTGGAACTACGCTCTACGATTTCTGAGCCATTATCCATTACGCCAACCACACATCCAAGCTTACAGTGCCCGGTATTCCCAAGCAGTCACCCATCTTGGTACTGACTAGGCTCGATGTTGCTTAACGTCAGTAATTGCATGATAGTTATATGTGTATGTGCATTTTATTAGACGATAGATATTGTATGTGTCTATGTGTGTGTGTGTACTGCCAGATATTGTGCCATAAGTGTTTAGTTATTGGAATAGATAAACCGTTTTTGCAGCATTAACCTTTGTGCTAATTCCCCAAATCCCGGAAATGCAAATATTGAAGTTTAAATAACAATCAAATCGAAATCAAGCTCTTATCGATTTCTTAATTCTGACGAATTCTGAAGTACGTTTTACACCCGAAATAAAACGTCGCACGCAATGCTGAAGATAATCTTCCTTTTCTCTTTATCGACGGTAACTGCGATTAGATACAAAACTACGCTCTATGGCAGAACGACCAGCAAGACGATTCTTCCGATCACAGCTTGTTAAAAACCTCTAATCATTTCTGTTTGTCATCGAGAGAGACGCAAAATAAGTGAAGCGATCCTGGCTTAAGCGATTCCAGTCTTGAGGAAGCATCACCCCATTGCACAATGAGGTGAAAGGAAAGAAGGTAAGAATTGTTAATATAAAATTATTATAACAGAGGATGTGAGCGGAGGGTCTCTTTGTGCGCAAGGGAAGCGACTTAGAGGAAGGTTAGGGTTGGTAGGGCCTGGAGTTGATGCGTGTGTCGTCTCGATTGACCAAGTTAACGAGAGAGTGGTAGGTTATTTGAAGCTTCACTGTTCGCCCCGATCCTGTTTCAGTCGTTATGCTGATTTTCTAAGCGTAGCTTAGGTGTGGCAAAAGGGTGAAAGTATGTGAAACAAGCTTACCAGTCATTACACCAGGTCAAAGAGCCCCATTTTGAGTCTTTATGAACGGCGTTCTTAAAAAAGCAATATGGTGTTTCATAAACTCATCTTTTTTCATGAATTTTCTTTGTCGGCAACATTCGAGATTGGTCACTTTTATATTGTTCCTTTTATATGTTTTAGGGAATTTGTTTTGTGAGTCGGATGTGATGTGCGGAGCCCCTGCGCAGAGGATGATTTTTTTAATTGTCTTTCTCATCGCGTTAACGTCAGAATAACAATGGTGACACTCTATGCAAAGTTATTTATTTATTCTCTTCCTTCAGTAGGAGTAGATAGGTTTTTGAGTAGGAGTAGAGGTTTATCCCTTGTTTCCTGTTTAGGATTGGGTTTCCGGTTCCTTCTAAAGTCTACTTCAACTCTATACTTCTAACGTCTCTGCCTAAACTCTGAAATGTTATTTATTTATTTTCTTCCTTCAGTAGGAGTAGATAGGTTTTTTGAATAGGAGTAGAGGTTTATCCCTTGTTTCCTGTTTAGGATTGGGTTTCCGGTTCCTTCTAAAGTCTACTTCAACTCTATACTTCTAACGTCTCCACCTAAATTCTGAAATGTTATTTATTTATTTTCTTCCTTCAGTAGGAGTAGATAGGTTTTTTGAATAGGAGTAGAGGTTTATCCCTTGTTTCCTGTTTAGGATTGGGTTTCCGGTTCCTTCTACAATCTACTTCAACTTCTGGGATAAAGTCGACTTCACCGCTATAATTTTAACGTCTCCGCTTGAAATTATTTATTTATATATTTCCGCTTATTTATTTATTTTTGATTTTATTTTATGCTTTCCTCAATAGGAGGAGATAGGTTCATTTATTGTCCGGTTTACACTCCTCCCCGTCCTTTTGAACAGGAGTATAGGTTTATCACTTGTTCCATCTTTAGCCTTGGGTTTCCGGTTAAAGAAGGTTCACGTTTTCAGAAGAATCCAAAGATATGTATTTTAATTTTAAAACATTTCTTTTATTGTCTTTTCTCCTCACGAAATATTTCTCGTTATCTCACTAACGGCTTGTGTCTTAGTGGCATTATCGCCTTGTTTGGGGTGAATTGATTAATAAAATATTTTTTAAAATACATATTCAGGAAAAGTGGCTCGGGGAATTCACAGAATATGAATATTGAATATTGTGGAGAGCCATGATTGACTTGTCTTATGGGCTTGTCTAAACTGATGGCAGAACAAGGACAGAGAATACGAGTAAGGAGATGAATATCGCTTATTGATACAAACGATAGGAAACTGTGGAGAGCCATGATCAATCTACCTAACGAGCTTGTGTAAATGGATAGCAGAACAGGGAATGGAAGGGAAAGTAAGGGTACAAATATCGCTAAGAGCTACAAAGGATAGGAAGTTGTGGAGAGCCATGATCTTTTTACCTAATGGACTTGTGCAAATGGATGGCAGAATAATAACAGGGAATGACAGTAAGGAGACAAATATTGCTTCGAGCTACAGAGGATAGGAAGTTGTGGAGAGCCACGATCAACCTACCTAATGAGGAGCTTGTGTAAATCAATGGCAGAACAGGGAATGGGAGAGAAAGTAAGGGGACAAATATCGCTTAGAGTTACAAAGGATAGGAAGTTGTGGAGAGCCACGATCTTCTTACGTAATGGACTTGTGCAAATGGATGGGTGAATAATGACAGGGAATGAGAGTAAGAAGACAAATATTGCTTCGTGCTACAGAGGATAGGAAGTTGTGGAGAGCCACGATCAACCTACCTAATGAGGAGCTTGTGTAAATGAATGGCAGAACAGGGAATGGGAGGGAAAGTAAGGGGACAAATATCGCTTAGAGTTACAAAGGATAGGAAGTTGTGGAGAGCCACGATCTTCTTACCTAATGGATTTGTGCAAATGGATGGCAGAATAATGACAGGGAATGACAGTAAGAAGACAAATATTGCTTCGAGCTACAGAGGATAGGAAGTTGTGGAGAGCCACGATCAACCTACCTAATGAGCAGCTTGTGTAAATGAATGGCAGAACAGGGAATGGGAGGGAAAGTAAGGGGACAAATATCGCTTAGAGTTACAAAGGATAGGAAGTTGTGGAGAGCCACGATCTTCTTACGTAATGGATTGTGCAAATGCATGGCAAATAAAGACCGGGAATAGGGAAGTTGTGGAGAGCCATGAGCAACAACATTTTAGTTACAAATTTTTTATTTATATTTTTTGTTTTATTTCTCCTCAATAGGAATAGATTCACCTATAGCCCGGTTCACACTCCTCTCCGGTTTTTTAAACAGGAATATAAGTTTATACCTTGTTGTCTGTTGAAGATTGGGCCTTCCGTTATTTCTAAAGTTTTCTCATTCTCTTCTTAGTGGCATTATCGCCTTACTTGGGGTGAACTGATAAAAAACAAACACCTTACACGAGATTTTATTTGACTTCATTTTCCACTGAACTTTATGCTCTCTGTTTTTTCGTTGTTTTTATTTGACATCTTTTCTTTCCTCTTTCGATTTTCATTCTTTCTTGTGATTAGGTTTTGCTTTTCACTATCATTAACTTCTTCTTCTTCTTCTTCTTTAACGTCATCCCGGCAATTATGAACTTCCGGCGTTCATTTCAGGCGGAGGCAACGCCCTTGCGGGTACCAGCATCATGGAACGACACACGCCTTCTTTCAAGTGACCACGGCCAGCCAGGTCCCGCGTACAGACTTTATATACCGGCTGTAACATCAAAATTGTCCAAATAGTGTAACATCAAAATTGTCCCCCCCCCACCCACAACAAAATGTTTAATATCACTAAACTAATTGATTTTCTTTTTTCCAGGTTTTCAGTTCAGACGTTTCACCATCTTGAAACCATTTGTCTTTCAGAATCTCTGAAAAACCCTTTGAGTTCTTCAGCTAGAAAAAGAACAGGTTACAATCGTTTTCTGTCAGCCTCGCTGTCTTCCCAACTGAACAATGATGAGAGGAAAAGATTATTCCGACCTTCAGTAATGGTACTAACCTACATACTTGACCAGGATATCACAACAGGAAGAGGGATCATCATTTCAACTTAGATCTAAATACATTCTTATTGGTCAAAGTAGGGTCTAATCGTGTTATAAAAAGCCTCTGAGAATTCCAGTAAGATATCTTTAATCATTTCTAAGATACAATGGTCCAAAACATAATCCAAACATTGGGCAATTTTGGTGTTACACGATTTGGACAATTCTGCTGTTACACCCGGTATAATGTCCGTATATGTCCATGTGTATAGGAGATGTTTGCGCAGGTTCTGTAGTCTTGTATTTGCCCTCACACACAGACCTACCTATTCCTCACTTAACTATTTACCTATAAAATCCTAATAATTTAAATCACATTGTATTGATTTTTTTGTGCTACTGTTGTTCACTCAGTACAAGGCTCACGAACCACTCAAGGAAGATGGTTGGAAGCCTGAAGAGCGGGAGTGAAACCGGTTGCTTCGCTTTTAATATGTCTGGTAATATTAAGCTTCACACTTTTATTTCTGTGATTAAATTTTGTACCTACAAATATATATATATATATATATATATATATATATATATATATATATATATAAGACAACTGAAATTAAAAAAAATTGAATGTTTTTTTGTGAAAGTATTTATTTATATTTTTATATATATATATTTGATATTTCAGATCGGCCCCGATCTTTTATCAGAAATGGCTGTTTTCAGAAGTTTGTTTACATTAAGTAGCGTCCGTCGCGAGACGCGGACGTCACGTGATATGGAATGCAACCTGATTTCAATTCCACATACACACGCAGAAAAAAAGAAAAATACTGGATTTTAAAATTAAATACATATAAACTAGGGTTAAATAAAGACTTAGGTATTTTAAATCTTTATAAATATTTCAATAGTTAAACAAAGAATTTTTGTTAGATATACTTGAAAATTTTTTAAACAACATCTAAAATATTACTACAGTTAGATTTATGTTAGAAATATTCAAACACAGTTGCATTCCATATCACGTGACGTCCGCGTCTCGCGACGGACGCTACTTAATGTAAACAAACTTCCGAAAACAGCCATTTCTGATGAAAGATCGAGGCCGATCTGAAATATCAAATATACATATATATATAAAAATATAATTAAATACTTTCTCAAAAAAACATTAAATTTTTTAAAATTTGCAACTATTCAGTTGTTTTTCTATATTATATACATATTAAGAAAGTATACGTGGCTTCTCATTATGCTATATATATATATATATATATATATATATATATATATATATATATATATATATATATATATATATAATAATAATAATAAATGCCAATGTCATTGTCAGACTTTTTCAATCAAAGACATACAACTCTGAATAGCTCATCTTCTATATAATAAATGCCAATGGCAGTGTATCACTGTGTCACACTTTTTAAATTAAAGGAAGACAACTCTCTAACTTTCAATAGCTCATATTAGGGAAATGTTTGATTCCCAAGTTTTCATTACTGAGATTGTTTTGGACGATTTTGTTCACGTGATTTTTTGCGACGAATTTTTTGGTACGATAATAATTTTTATAACTTGGAAATAAATTTTGGAATAATTGAAATTAATTGGGAAAGTCACCAATGAAATAAAAATAATAGTTTCTACGGAAAGTAGGGACCTACGTACATCGAATTGTCTTTAGTTTAAAGGCAGGCAGAAGAATTATCATTGAACCTTTAAAAGGTAAACTTAAACATTAACTCAATACTTAAATGCAGCGATCAATTTTGAGTTCTTCTGTAGTTTATTGATGCTTATCGCATCTACTCCTCCCTACCTATTGTGATGAAAGCCCAATCTTGAGCTCCCCTCCTCACAGAAGCTAGCTTAAATGCCGCTAGATAGGGCGTTTTAAAGCTAGTTTACTATATTTACAATATGCAAACAGTTGTACATGTTCACCCTGTACAAGGCCCGGGGGTCACTCGAGGTAGAGAGTTACAGAGTAAGAGATACAGCTTCTGCGAATATGTGCGGAAGATAAGGGTTTACCCTAAACTTGAAAAGGTTAAGATTGCGATGATCGAGGAAGGAAGCTCTTGGGATCGGTTCCATAAGGTAGTGGTTCGTGGGAAGAAGCTGCTTGTGTGGAACTTACATCTCATCAGAGGAATATGAAGGGAATGAAGGTAGTTCGCTACATTGTGCTTGGGATAGTAGGTCTTAGGACAGGTGGAAGTACCATGAGGAACATTTTCCGACTAATGATGGATTGAAATAGAAAGAAAAACTTTAGAAGGGGCCGGAAAATCAGTCCTAAACAGGCAACTCCTGTTCAAAAGACTGGCGATGAGGGTGAGTCCCATATCGTCCGGTTCACCCGATCTTTTGAGCAGGAATAGAAATTTATCCTTTGATCGCTACCAGGGGAACCTGAACGGAATAAGGGTGGTTCGCTACAATGGGCGTGGCATGGCCGGTCTTAACCGTGAAGGTATGGACTGGTGAGACTAAGGTGTAGTTCTTCTGAACACTTTCCATTGGAATAGCGACAGAACAAGGAGAATTTGTAGCGTCTCGTCTGTGAGAAAGAGCTGTGGGTTAAATTCTACAAGCCTTCCTTAAATACAAATTAAAGCTGGCTGGAAAGCATGGAACCGGAAGAGAGTTCCACAAGCGAGAAGTGCGAGAACAGAAACTGTTAGCAGAGAACTTGTGGTTACATCTAGCCAGCTCAGCTGTAAATTGGTGAGACCACGACTCCAGTCTAGTACAGCGCTTAAGTTAAAACAAGTCTTGGTACCATACCGAAGAGCTCATCCGAAAATTTTCCATGAAAATATAAATAAAAAAAGTCACTGATGGAACTACTATAAGGAATATTTTCCGATTAATAATGGAGTCAAAGATAAAGAAAAACTTTAGAAGGGGCCGAAAACCCAGTCCTAAACAGGGAACTCCTGTTCAAAAGACCGACGGTGAGGGTGAATCGCCTATCATCCAGTTCACACGATCTTTTGAACAGGGATAGAAATTTATCCTTTGTTCGCTACAAGGGGAACATGAAGGGAATAACGGTGGTATCGCTACAATGGGTGTGGCATGGCGGGTCTTAACCGTGGAGGTTAGGACTGGTGGAACTAACGAAGCGAGACGCTTGCGACGGCTCGTCTGTGTAAAAGGGGTTGCAGATTGGAAAATAAGTAATCGCCTACAAGGACGCGGAGAGGGTTTTGGAATCTGTCGAAACTGTAAAGTGAAGACTCGGCAGCTCCTTCCCAATATGGCAGCAGTATACCATTTTAAGCTTTTTGACTACAAGATGACATTTTTTTTTCGAATATAAGATGGCGTAGCATTATAAGTACACGATGTCGTCGCTTTTAGATTTCAAGATGACATAGTTTATCGAATATAATTTTTTTTTACAGTTCACTTTGTACAAGGCCCGAGGGTGACTCGACTTAGTGTAAGAGGCACAGTTTTTGCGGATATGTGGCAAATATAACAGTTAACCCTAGACTTGAACAAGTTAAAATTTTACTGATGGAAGAAACATCCTCTTGGGAATCGGTTCCACAGAGCAGTGGTTCGCAGAAAGAAGTTGTTTGAATGGAACTTCTCACCGATGGAATACAGAGAGAATGTGGGTGGATTGTTACTATGTGAGTTGCAGGACGGGTCCATGCCGTGAAGATTCTCACTGGCGGAACCAAGGAATGTAGTTCGTCCGAGCACTTTCAAAATTTAATACAAATTATTTAGATTTCGGCATTAAATAACCCACAGAGATGTTGATATGCCACTAAACAAAACCAATCAACCAACAATACATATTTAAATCAAAATGACCAACAATGCATTTTATCTGTAGTTGAAGGCATACAATTGCGTTCAAAATATATTTTGTTGAAGCCATAAAATTGTGGTTAAAATATTTAGATTTCGGCATTAAATAACCCATAGAGATGTTGATATGCCGCCAAACAAAATCAACCAACCAACACTACAATATTAAATCAAAATGACCAACAATACAATTTATCTGTCGTTGAAGGCCTACAATTGCCTTCAAAATATATTTAGTTGAAGCCATAAAATTCTGTTCAAAATATTTAGATTTCGGCATTAAGTAACCCATATAGATGTTGATATGTCACTAAATAAAATCATTTTGGGACTCGGTTCCACAGAGTAGTGGTTCACAGAAACCATGCAAAAGAATGCCTGGATTGGTACAGGGAACCAACCATTTTCCCTGCATCCTTAGCGATTGATCGTATGTACGAGGTCCACTTGAGATGAGGGGTGAGTTTAAGGTCTAATAAGCGTTCACTCAGAGAAAACCCAATTCAAGAATATTGGTGACAGTTCTGAGTCCGATCTGCTATAACGAAAGATTACTAGTTGACTTTTGAGGCATTGAATATGACCAGCCTGTTTTTCTTTCAACTGAGCTGTTAGAGCTAGACCAGAGCAGAGATCAGCTGCCAAGCTTTGGTCATTGTGAGTTTTGGAACACGGCTGGAATGTGAGGGGTTTGCTACGATGTAGGTGGCCTGGCGAGTCCTAGCCGTGAAGATTAGGCCTGGCGGAACTAAGGAATGTAGATCGTCAGAGAGAGAGAGAGAGAGAGAGAGAGAGAGAGAGAGAGAGAGAGAGAGAGAGAGAGAGATTAATCTTTCATGGATCCTTTGTTTATTTCTTCCTTCCTTTCTTTCTTCCTTTCTTTCTCTCTTTCTTTCTTTCTTCTCACTCTTTCTTTCATTCTTTCTTTCTTTCTTCCTTCCTTCCTTCCTTCCTTCTTACTCTCTTTAATCTTTTCACTGTTTATAATCTTTCATGGATCCTTTCGTTTTTTCTTTCTTTTTTTTCTTTCTTTCTTTCGTTTCACTCTCTTTAATATTTCATGGATCCTTTCTTTCTTTCTTTTCACTCTCTTTAATCTTTCATGGATCCTTTCTTTCTTTCTTTCTTTCATTTTTCTTTCTTTCTTTCTTTCTTTCGTCTCACTCTCTTTAATATTTCATGGATCCTTTCTTTCTTCCTTTCTTTCTTTCTTACTTTCTTTCTTTCTTTCTTTCTTTTCACTCTTTATAACCTTTCATGGATCCTTTTTTCTTTCTTTCTTTCTTTCTTTCTTTCTTCTCACTCTCTTTAATCTTTCATGGATCCTTTCTTTCTTTCTTTCTTTCTTTCTTTTCACTCTTTATAACCTTTCATGGATCCTTTCTTTCTTTCTTTCTTTCTTTCTTTCTTCTCACTCTCTTTAATCTTTCATGGATCCTTTCTTTCTTTCTTTCTTTCTTCTCACTCTCTTTAATCTTTCATGGATCCTTTCTTTCTTTCTTTCTTTCTTCTCACTCTCTTTAATCTTTCATGGATCCTTTCTTTCTTTCTTTCTTTCTTCTCACTCTCTTTAATCTTTCATGGATCCTTTCTTTCTTTCTTTCTTTCTTCTCACTCTCTTTAATCTTTCATGGATCCTTTCTTTCTTTCTTTCTTTCTTCTCACTCTCTTTAATCTTTCATGGATCCTTTCTTTCTTTCTTTCTTTCTTCTCACTCTCTTTAATCTTTCATGGATCCTTTCTTTCTTTCTTTCTTTCTTTCTTTCTTCTCACTCTCTTTAATCTTTCATGGATCCTTTCTTTCTTTCTTTCTTTCTTTCTTCTCACTCTCTTTAATCTTTCATGGATCCTTTCTTTCTTTCTTTCTTCTCACTCTCTTTAATCTTTCATGGATCCTTTCTTTCTTTCTTTCTTTCTTCTCACTCTCTTTAATCTTTCATGGATCCTTTCTTTCTTTCTTTCTTTCTTCTCACTCTCTTTAATCTTTCATGGATCCTTTCTTTCTTTCTTTCTTCTCACTCTCTTTAATCTTTCATGGATCCTTTCTTTCTTTCTTTCTTTCTTCTCACTCTCTTTAATCTTTCATGGATCCTTTCTTTCTTTCTTTCTTTCTTCTCACTCTCTTTAATCTTTCATGGATCCTTTCTTTCTTTCTTTCTTCTCACTCTCTTTAATCTTTCATGGATCCTTTCTTTCTTTCTTTCTTCTCACTCTCTTTAATCTTTCATGGATCCTTTCTTTCTTTCTTTCTTTCTTCTCACTCTCTTTAATCTTTCATGGATCCTTTCTTTCTTTCTTTCTTTCTTCTCACTCTCTTTAATCTTTCATGGATCCTTTCTTTCTTTCTTTCTTTCTTCTCACTCTCTTTAATCTTTCATGGATCCTTTCTTTCTTTCTTTCTTCTCACTCTCTTTAATCTTTCATGGATCCTTTCTTTCTTTCTTTCTTTCTTCTCACTCTCTTTAATCTTTCATGGATCCTTTCTTTCTTTCTTTCTTTCTTCTCACTCTCTTTAATCTTTCATGGATCCTTTCTTTCTTTCTTTCTTTCTTCTCACTCTCTTTAATCTTTCATGGATCCTTTCTTTCTTTCTTTCTTTCTTCTCACTCTCTTTAATCTTTCATGGATCCTTTCTTTCTTTCTTTCTTTCTTTCTTTCTTCTCACTCTCTTTAATCTTTCATGGATCCTTTCTTTCTTTCTTTCTTTCTTTCTTCTCACTCTCTTTAATCTTTCATGGATCCTTTCTTTCTTTCTTTCTTCTCACTCTCTTTAATCTTTCATGGATCCTTTCTTTCTTTCTTTCTTTCTTCTCACTCTCTTTAATCTTTCATGGATCCTTTCTTTCTTTCTTTCTTTCTTCTCACTCTCTTTAATCTTTCATGGATCCTTTCTTTCTTTCTTTCTTTCTTCTCACTCTCTTTAATCTTTCATGGATCCTTTCTTTCTTTCTTTCTTTCTTTCTTCTCACTCTCTTTAATCTTTCATGGATCCTTTCTTTCTTTCTTTCTTTCTTTCTTTCTTTCTTTCTTCTCACTCTCTTTAATCTTTCATGGATCCTTTCTTTCTTTCTTTCTTTCTTCTCACTCTCTTTAATCTTTCATGGATCCTTTCTTTCTTTCTTTCTTTCTTTCTTTCTTCTCACTCTCTTTAATCTTTCATGGATCCTTTCTTTCTTTCTTTCTTTCTTCTCACTCTTTATAACATTTCATGGATCCTTTCTTTTTTTCTTTTTTTTCTTTCTTTCTTCTCACTCTCTTTAATATTTCTTCGATTCTTTCTTTCTTTCTTTCGCGGTTTAAGCCAGATATTACTTTATCTCTTTAAATCCTTTTTTGAAACATTACAAAAAGAGCAAACATGTCTTTTCTTTCTTCCTTTCTCTATTGGAACAGCTAACAAATCCACCCGTACAAATAACACATTAAAAAAGATGAAACAAAAATCGGACACAGGACAGACTAATAATAGTAATAAAAAAGACCGGAAGTATTGTCTAAAAAGCCTCACTTCCGGGAAGGTGACATTTTGTTGTTGAGAATTTTGCGCTTCTGGATTCGTGACGAAAGAAAGGTTCCGAGAATTTAGAAAGAAGCCTTTGCTTGCTTTGTCATTTCCACCAGCTTTTAATGGACAAAAATCAGATTGCGTGTCTATTGTCTGAAAAGTGGCGAGGCTTTGATGGGAGTTATACTTTTCAAAGAAAAACGGAAATTGTGCAGCTGCAAATAACATAGAGTGTGTAAAAGAAGGAGTATTCTGGCTCAAGTGTTAGCGAACGGGACGAAAGGCTGGCTAAGAGAGGCAAGTTTAAGCATACAAGATTTGTGCGTCACTATATTTGCTTACACCAGAAGGTTTTCTAACTTTCGTTCCGCCCGAAGGTTTAAGAAGAATATGGTATGAAATGTAAACCTTTTTTCTTCATCTTTACTCTTTCGTCTAACCAAGTATTTCCCAACATATTTTTAAACAGCAATACATTTGGTCAAAACATTTTTGTCAACACCCCTCTGTTAAATTTTGAATATTACAGTGAATTCATCTTACCTCAATGTTTTCAATGCGATGGTTGACTTTGGTGCTTACTGGCTAAGGCTTTTACTCTAGGTTCATTTGATAGCTTAACTCAATGTTTTCAATGCGATGGTTGACTTTGGTGCTTACTGGCTAAGGCTCTTACTCTAGATTCATTTGATAGCTTATCTCAATGTTTTCAATGTGATGGTTGACTTTGGTGCTTACTGGCTAAGGCTCTTACTCTAGATTCATTTGATAGCTTATCTCAATGTTTTCAATGCGATGGTTGACTTTGGTGTTTACTGGCTAAGGATCTTACTCAAGATTCATTTGATAGCTTATCTCAATGTTTTCAATGCGATGGTTGACTTTGGTGCTTACTGGCTAAGGCTCTTACTCTAGATTCATTTGATAGCTTATCTCAATGTTTTCAATGTGATGGTTGACTTTGGTGCTTACTGGCTGAGGCTTTTACTCTATGTTCATTTGATAGCTTATATCAATGTTTTCAATGCGATGGTTGACTTTGGTGCTTACTGGCTAAGGCTCTTACTCTAGATTCATTTGATAGCTTATCTCAATGTTTTCAATGCGATGGTTGACTTTGGTGCTTACTGGCTAAGGCTCTTACTCTAGATTCATTTGATAGCTTAACTCAATGTTTTCAATGCGATGGTTGACTTTGGTGCTTACTGGCTAAGGCTCTTACTCTAGATTCATTTGATAGCTTATCTCAATGTTTTCAATGCGATTGTTGACTTTGGTGCTTACTGGCTAAGGCTCTTACTCTAGATTCATTTGATAGCTTATCTCAATGTTTTCAATGCGATTGTTGACTTTGGTGCTTACTGGCTAAGGCTCTTACTCTAGATTCATTTGATAGCTTATCTCAATGTTTTCAATGCGATTGTTGACTTTGGTGCTTACTGGCTAAGGCTCTTACTCTAGATTCATTTGATAGCTTAACTCAATGTTTTCAATGCGATGGTTGACTTTGGTGCTTACTGGCTAAGGCTCTTACTCTAGATTCATTTGATAGCTTATCTCAATGTTTTCAATGCGATTGTTGACTTTGGTGCTTACTGGCTGAGGCTTTTACTCTATGTTCATTTGATAGCTTAACTCAATGTTTTCAATGCGATGGTTGACTTTGGTGCTTACTGGCTAAGGCTCTTACTCTAGATTCATTTGATAGCTTAACTCAATGTTTTCAATGCGATGGTTGACTTTGGTGCTTACTGGCTAAGGCTCTTACTCTAGGTTCAATGCTGCTTTTATTTTTATTATATATGCTAATGATTAAAATGCCCATATTTGGATGAGGTTATTTTCCTTTTCAACTAATATGTTTCGAATGGACTCTAGTAAGTTTTTTGTGTGTTTAAATGGGTTCTAATAAAACCGTGGTTAGATAGGTGTAACGTAAGGCATTTGGATAAGCATGTAGTTGTGTGAATGATGTAATTATTTATGAGTCCGGTTTGATCAGAAACACAGTTCCTTAAGGGGCATTTGAACTCATAGATAATGTTCGTTCGTTGTAATTTTCATTTTTCTTGTGTGTTATTATTTTTGAGGATAAGGTAAGCTCTCTTAAGTTTTTATAATAGATAATTAATTTGATGTTTTTTAATCGGGTCAATTGGGGTTGTGTATTTCTTTATGATATTTCTAAGTGATAAATTACCGGACTAGTAGAAAACATAATAATCTCATCCACTTGTAAAAAAAGATTAAAAATAATGGAAGCCTTAATAATAAAAAAGAAAAAGCCAACACTTTATAATATTAACTACGAACACGGCCACAATGTGCTAACCGTGTTCGGAAAATAAAATATCTCTAAAACACTAAAAACATACACATAACGCACACACTCAATTAAATAAAAAAAATAAAAATAAAATCATCCTTGATAATGGCTAGAAGCATAGCTGAAAGCGCTCGGAATTATAGAATATTTGGACAGTTTCTAGACGCTCTGTATCCAAAAAAGAAATCACTTGCACGAACACAAGAGAAATTAAATAAAAGCTTGATCGTAGTGCCATGTCTGTCGTTTTTTCATGAAACATGCATAATGAAGAATTTCAGCCTAAATACACAATATCTATCTATCTATCTATCTATATACACACAAATATATATGTATTTATGATATGAGTGTGTAGTTTATTATCTGAATTAAACGAAGGGTTACCAAGGAAAGTTTGAGCAGTTCCAGTGGAATTCAGGGCAGATTGTCAAAATCATGCCAGGATCTATATGGTGCGTTAGACATTTGTATATTTTTTCATATTTTTTCATTAGAAGTAAAAAAATCGAGAAGAAAGATGTTTAGAAGAAGAAGAAAAAGAAGAAGAAAGGGAAGAAGAAGAAAAGAAGAAGAAAAGAAGAAGAAAGAAGAGAGATAAAAAATGAAGAAGAAAGAGGTTTAAAAAGAAGAAGTGGAAATAGAAGGAAAAGAAGAAATATAAATAAAGATGTAGAAGAAAGAAGTTTAAAAAGGAGAAGGAAAAAGAAGAAATATTAAATAGATGAAGAAAATGTTTAAAAATAAGGAAGAAGAAGAAGAGGAAATAGAAGAAAAAGAAGAAAGAATTAAAAACATGGAGAAGAACTATGTTTAAAAAGAAGAAGGAGAGAGAAGGGTGAATCAGCATGTTTAGATTAAGAAGAAGAAGAAGGATTGAAAGCAGAAGAAGAAGGAGAAGAAGAAGAAGAAGAAGAAGAAGAAGAAGAAGAAGAAGAAGGATTAAAAGAAGAAAAAGAAGAGGAAGAAGAAACATTGAAAGAAAATGAAGGATTGAAAGAATGAGAAGAAGTAGAAGGATTGAAAAAAGAATGATTGAAAGGCAAGGAAGAAAAAAAAGGATTGAAAGAAGAAGAAGAAGAAGAAGAAGAAGAAGAAGAAGAAGAAGAAGAAGAAGGAGTGAAAGAAGAAGAAGAAGAAGAAGAAGAAGAAGGAGTGAAAGAAGAAGAAGAAGAAGAAGAAGAAGAAGAAGGAGAAAAATAAGAAGAAGGAGTGAAAGAAGAAGAAGAAGAAGAAGGAGTGAAAGAAGAAGAAGAAGAAGAAGGAGTGAAAGAAGAAGAAGAAGAAGGATTGAAAGAAGAAGAAGAAGAAGAAGAAGGATTGAAAGAAGAAAAAGAAGAAGAAGACGAAGAAGAAGGAGTGAAAGAAGAAGAAGAAGAAGAAGAAGGATTGAAAGAAGAAGAAGAAGAAGAAGAAGGAGAAAAATAAGAAGAAGGGGTGAAAGTAGAAGAAGAAGAAGAAGGATTGAAAGAAGAAGAAGAAGAAGAAGGAGTGAAAGAAGAAGAAGAAGAAGGATTGAAAGAAGAAGAAGAAGGAGGAGAAGAAGAAGAAGAAGAAGAAGAAGGATTAAAAGAAGAAAAAGAAGAGGAAGAAGAAACATTGAAAGAAAATGAAGGATTGAAAGAATGAGAAGAAGTAGAAGGATTGAAAAAAGAATGATTGAAAGGCAAGGAAGAAAAAAAAGGATTGAAAGAAGAAGAAGAAGAAGAAGAAGAAGAAGAAGAAGAAGAAGAAGAAGGAGTGAAAGAAGAAGAAGAAGAAGAAGAAGAAGAAGAAGAAGAAGAAGGAGTGAAAGAAGAAGAAGAAGAAGAAGAAGAAGAAGAAGGAGAAAAATAAGAAGAAGGAGTGAAAGAAGAAGAAGAAGAAGAAGGAGTGAAAGAAGAAGAAGAAGAAGGATTGAAAGAAGAAGAAGAAGAAGGATTGAAAGAAGAAGAAGAAGAAGAAGGATTGAAAGAAGAAAAAGAAGAAGAAGACGAAGAAGAAGGAGTGAAAGAAGAAGAAGAAGAAGAAGAAGGATTGAAAGAAGAAGAAGAAGAAGAAGAAGGAGAAAAATAAGAAGAAGGGGTGAAAGAAGAAGAAGAAGAAGAAGGATTGAAAGAAGAAGAAGAAGAAGAAGGAGTGAAAGAAGAAGAAGAAGAAGAAGGATTGAAAGAAGAAGAAGAAGAAGAAGGAGTGAAAGAAGAAGAAGAAGAAGAAGAAGAAGAAGAAGAAGAAGAAGAAGAAGAAGAAGAAGAAGGAATAGAAGGTGAAGCAGGGAGTTTGGAAAAAGAAAAAGAGTGATTAACAAGGAAAGACACACACACACACACACACATATATATTTAGATTTTTATATATAGAAAGAGAAACAGAGATTATTAAAGCAATTACAAAAAATATTTCGTTACAGTCTGAAAGTTTCATTTGAAGAGAAATGAAACCAATTAATATCTGTGTAGATTTTTCGATCTTTATTGGACGCTTCACATTCATGGCCTTATGCCAGACTATCCTAAGCTTGGTTATTCAAGTATTTCATCAACCTATTTCCTTTTTTTTTGTCGTCAACAAACGGAATAAATCTTTGAAAACACACAACCTGATAAAACAAAAGAAAAGAAAGAAAATACCGAGATAATGTCTTCAGGTGATTTCCGGAAATCCATATTTCTTTGAAACTTTGGCCAGAGTCACATTGACCAGAATCATATTGGCCAGGTTCTTTGATGTAATCTCTTCAATGCACGGCCAGAATAATTTTTGACCAGTGCCAGTCCCAAAACAAAGAAAGCTTTTTTGTCCGAAATTAATTTCTTTCTTGGTTCCTAATAATGAAAATCATGGGTCAATTACTAGTGCTTTCATTAGTAACCATTGGAAGGGTAGATGCTGGTAGCGAATTTTTGTTTTTCTTTTAATTGTTGCGCGACGCCCTTGTACCCGATGAACAATGCTGTCACCCTGGGGATAGTCAGGAAGCAGGTACAAGAGATACTGAGAAGGTCTTTAGGGAAAGGACACTTAAGGAAGGGAAACGAATTATTAGCGTGGCTTTCGTGATCAGCTCTGTGTTCTTAATGTTTAATCCTTAGAATTCGGTTGGCAAACAATGGCGCTTATGATTTTGTCAAGAGAAGACATTCGAAAAACACAAGAAACAAAAACGATACAAATAATATTTCATAAAAAAGGAAAAGAAAAAAAAATCTTTCTTTCTTTCTATCTATCTATCTATCTATCTATCTATCTATCTATCTATCTATCTATCTATCTCAGTCTGTTCATTATCTATCTATCTATCTATCTATCTATCTATCTATCTATCTATCTATCTCAGTCTGTTCATTATCTATCTATCTATCTATCTATCTATCTATCTATCTATCTATCTATCTATCTATCTATCTATCTATCTATCTCAGTCTGTTCATTATCTATCTATCTATCTATCTATCTATCTATCTATCTATCTATCTATCTATCTATCTATCTATCTATCTATCTATCTATCTATCTCAGTCTGTTCATTATCTATCTATCTATCTATCTATCTATCTATCTATCTATCTATCTATCTATCTATCTATCTATCTATCTCCGTTTGTTCATTATCTATCTATCTATCTATCTATCTATCTATCTATCTATCTATCTATCTATCTATCTATCTATCTCAGTATGTTCATTATCTATCTATCTATCTATCTATCTATCTATCTATCTATCTATCTATCTATCTATCTCCGTCTGTTCATTATCTATCTATCTATCTATCTATCTATCTATCTATCTATCTATCTATCTATCTATCTATCTATCTATCTATCTCAGTCTGTTCATTATCTATCTATCTATCTATCTATCTATCTATCTATCTATCTATCTATCTAAATCTGTTATTATTTATCTTATCCCACTCTTCACCATTATCCTCTTCTTTCTTTCTCTCTCTCTCTCTCTCTCTCTCTCTCTCTCTCTCTATATATATATATATATATATATATATATGTATAAATGATTTTATTTTAATCTTAATCTAACATTATTAGTACTTGAGGCATTAAAAGATGAAAGTTAAGAAAAAGAAACATGTCTAGAAGCAGAAGAAAGAAAATAAATGAAGAAGAATTAGAGGAAGAAGAAAAGGAAGAAGAAAGATTCGAAGAAGAAGGAAAACATTTCAAAGAAGAAAGAAGTTTAGGAGAAAAAATAGACAAAGAAAATGTTTAGAAGAAGAAAAAGAAGAAAAAGAAATTGAAAAAACGAAGAAGCAGAAGAAGATGAATCAGAAAAAGAAGGATTTTTAGAAGAAGAAGAAAAAGAAGAAGGGGAAGGAATATTAGATGAAGAAGGATTAGATGATGTATGAGAAGAAGACGATGAAGAAGACGATGAAGAAGAAGGAGAAGAAGAAAAAGAAGTAGAAGAGGTGGAAGAAAGGTAGATGAAAGAATATTAGACGAAGAATATGTATGAGAAGAAGATATAGAAGACGAAGAAGAAGAAAGAGAAGAAGAAGAAGAAGAAAGAGAAGAAGAAGAAGAAGAGGGAAAAGAATAAAAAGGAAAGGAAGGAATATTAGAGGAAGAAGGATTAGAAGATGTATGAGAAGAAGAAGAAGAAGAAGAAGAAGAAGAAGAAGAAGAAGAAGAAGAATTTAACAAAGAAGAAAGAGAAGACGAAGAAAAAAAGAGTAGAAGAAGGAATATTAGACGATGAAAGATTAAAAGATGTACGAGAAGAAGATGAAAAAGACGACGAAGAAGAAGAAGAAGAAGAGGAAAAAGAAGAAGAAGAAGGAGGAGGAGGAATGGGGAGGAGAAGAAGTAGGAAAGAAGGGGGAAGAATAACGCTTTCTGAAAGGATAGGAAGAAGCAAAAGACGTTAGAATTGGCGAAACAAATGAAGTAGCAGTAATTGTTAATTTAATAATTCTAAAAGACATGAGGCCAGAAGATGACACAGAATAAAGAACACCAGAAAAGTTAAGATAAAACTCTGAGGTTAGATCAAGTGACACGGGAGGTTAAAATGAAAAGAAAATAGATAAAAAGTTTTTTAAAAAAATCCTCCAAGATTCGCAAGAATGGTAAAAATGCCACTTTAAGGAAATTCCGTTTTCTTTTTTCTTCTTTCTTCTTTCGACAATTATTTATGGATTCAGTGTGGTCACTTTTGAAATCTGCCCAGGACCTAACGAAGTTGCCCAGTCCAGTTGTAAATGTATTAATGACGAAGAAGCGGTCAATTTGATGTGTTAGCTTTTCCGTCTCACTGGCGGAAATGTTGGCCTCTTCGAAATGTCCAGGCCAAATATTAAATCAAGGAATTTGGACTGACATGCAGAAAACCTTTATATTATTGAGTTTTTTTTTTGCGTTTTACTGCTTGTTCCTTTTTGTTTTCCTTAATGGAGCAGAAAATTTCGTTGGAGTACAACGACTCGTTGATGTTCTGTAAATCTATTAATCCGAAGATCTTAAAAAAGATCGGCCCTGCAATATAAGAGTGCATGTGTGTGTGTGTGTGTGTGTGTGTGTGTGTGTGTGTGTGTTATAATGTCAATATGTATAGAAACATGAATCAAAATAAAACGTGGGTAAAAAAAACTTATGTCATGCGTAAATAAAACCTACCAATAAAAGTATTTGCATAATAAATCTTGGAGAAACGAAAACGAATTCTTTGTTTTAAAAGTTCCAAGAAAACTCTTTGGTCATCAGTTTAAGCATCACAGAAATCCGTAGAAATATGCTTTCTTTTATATTTTATGTCATTTCATGACTTGGGAGATCATGGCTCTCCACTACTTCTTATACTTTCTTGGAGAAGCGAAATCGAATTCTTTGTTTTAAAAGTTCCAAGAAACTCTTTGGTCATCAGTTTAAGCATCTCAGAAATCCGTAGAAATATGCTTTCTTTTATATTTTATGTCATTTCACGACTTGGGAGATCATGGCTCTCCACTACTTCTAACCCTTTCTTGGAGAAGCGGAAGCGAATTCTTTGTTTTAAAAGTTTCAAGAAAACTCTTTGGTCATCAGTTTAAGCATCACAGAGATCCGTAGAAATATGCTTTCTTTTATATTTTATGTCATTTCACGACTTGGGAGATCATGGCTCTCCACTACTTCTTATACTTTCTTGGAGAAGCGAAAGCGAATTCTTTGTTTTAAAAGTTCCAAGAAAACTCTTTGGTCATCAGTTTAAGCATCACAGAAATCCGTAGAAATATGCTTTCTTTTATATTTTATGTCATTTCACGATTTGGGAGATCATGGCTCTCCACTACTTCTTATACTTTCTTGGGGAAGCGAAAGCGAATTCTTTGTTTTAAAAGTTCAAAGAAAACTCTTTGGTCATCAGTTTAAGCATCACAGAAATCCGTAGAAATATGCTTTCTTTTATATTTTATGTCATTTCACGATTTGGGAGATCATGGCTCTCCACTACTTCTTATACTTTCTTGGAGAAGCGAAAGCGAATTCTTTGTTTTAAAAGTTCCAAGAAAACTCTTTGGTCATCAGTTTAAGCATCACAGAGATCCGTAGAAATATGCTTTCTTTTATATTTTATGTCATTTCACGATTTGGGAGATCATGGCTCCCCACTACTTCTTATCCTTTCTTGTAGAAGCGCAAGGGAATTCTTTGTTTTAAAAGCTCCAAGAAAACTCTTTGGTCATCAGTTTAAGCATCACAGAAATCCGTAGAAATATGCTTTCTTTTATATTTTATGTCATTTCATGACGTGGGAGATCATGACTCTCCACAACTTCTTTTCCTTTCTAGCTCTAAGCAATATTTGTCTCCATAATATGACTGCCATTCGCTTTTCTGCCATCCAAATCCGTTAATTATGTTGATCATGGCTCGCCACATCCTCCTGTCGTTTGTCGCTCTAAGCACTTGGATATATACAACATTTGGCCAGTTTTTACACACTTTATTTCCAGAAAAAACTTAAAATGAAATAAAAAGCTCAACTGCTACAGTACCTTGGCAGTCTTATATATATATATATATATATATATATATATATATATATATATATATATATATATATATATATAATTATTTATTTAAAAATTATAACGTAAATATGTTATGAAATCACTACAAAAATAGCCATTTTGTTTCAACACTTCTGGTGTCTTATCAAGTGATGATGCTGAATGCAGAACATATTTTAACAATAGTATTTGTTGGTTATTGGAATTTATTCCGTATACACCAATCCTATACCTGTATATATATATATATATATATATATATATATATATATATATATATATATATATATATATTTGTGTATTTAGGCAGCAATCCTTCTTTCAAGCACATTTCATTAAAAACGACTGACAAGGTGCTTTTATTTAGTTTTTTATATAATTTCTCGTGCGATCTAATAAAGTTTTTCTTTTCAGAGGATAAATTATATAAAAATTGTCCGAATGTTCTTTTTATCCGAGCGCTTTCGGCCATACATTTAGCTATTATCAAGGATTATATTTCAACTGTTAGAATTAGAAATAGTTTGTTATGTGTATGTTTTGTAAAGTGATTCATTTTTTTGTTTCAAAACATGGTCAAGATATTATGTCCATGTTCAAAGTTAATATTATTAAGTGTTGGTTTGTTTAATTTTATAAGTAAGGCTTCCATTATTTTTAGCCTTTTTTTGCAAGTGGATGATGCTATTATATTAGTGTTGTCGACAAGTATATTCCGAATAGTGTCCGGTAGGTCTCCATGAATATTTAAATGGGATCTAATTGAGCTATTGTCAGAAAGGTGTAGGGTTAATCTGCGTGTTAAACGATTTGCAGTGTGGCCTATATAATTATTTACGAAAGTTGATTCTTGAGGAATACAATTCCTTAATGGACATTTGAATTCGTAAATAATATTTGCTCTATTTAATTTTGTTGTAGGAGGTGAATTATTATTTTTAACTATAAGGTTACAAGTTTTAAATTTTTTATAATAAATAATCAGTCTAATTTTTTTGCTATTATCAACTGGTGCTATGTATTTTTTTATAATGTTATTTATTCGGCATTCATCCTGTTTGTAGTTATCGTTCATCTGATTTTTATAAAAAATATTAATATTATTGTTTATGTTTCGATTCTCGCCGTTGCTATTAGTTACTTTGGACAAGAAACGCCTAATGTGGAAATCCAACAATTGATTAGGAAATCCGTTATTAATATATATATATATATATATTCTCCAAAAAGATATGTATCCATGGCCATACTCGGGCACAAGCTGGCAACCACCACGCGCGTACACAACATAGGAAGTGTGTGTGTGTGTTTGTGTGTATGTATTTGGATGTTTATGTATGTGTGTGTGTGTATATATGTATATGTGTACAATTTCAATAACAATTTCTTATAATAAGACAGTATGTATGGAGAAGGAATGTACGTATACATACGCATACATACGTATACATACGCATACATACGTATACATACGCATGCTGGCATAAACACACAAAAAAATGAAAATAGATCTACGAACACACAGAGGTCTTTAAAAGATAAGGATATAGATATCATTTCTCACCCTCTCTCGGATCAGTCACAATTCTTTTATTGCCCTTCTCGCACAACTTTTTCACTGCCAGTTCAAGGAAGATATTTGTGTCACTAACACAAAAAAGAATATCGAGAATATTTAACATCGAAAAACAAAAGAAAAATTAATTCCTTTTAATAATATATGAAAATAAATATTCACTCTTTGCCTGATGAAGGTCGTGACACCGGAAACCTGTGTAACAAAATTATGGAAAATAAAGCATAATATATTTTTTAAAAAAATTCAGATTTAACCAAAAACATTTGCGGTTTCTTTTTAATATACACCCTTTTCTCTCGTTAGAATTACTATAACCTCTACCCATTGTGTGTGTGATAGAAATTATTACGAGGATTTAAGATAATTCATCTAGTGTAGAAGAGACCTCAACAGAATGCAGAAAGCACTTTGGAACTCATCAGCAGTGCGCATCCACTACCGAGAATTGAACCCGAACAGTCACGTTATCAGGCAAACGTCATACCAACTGTACCAATGGGCCTCGTTGACGAAGCGTTAACGAATTAGACTCGATATAGCGTAGCTCAATTGCATATTCCGTGGTGGAACACATACGAGTTTCCCTTAACAACATATATATATATATATATGTATTAATTCATGGAGTCTAGAAGAATCCTCAAAATGCAGAAAAGTACTGGACGGCTGTTTCGTCCTATTTGGTACTCATCAGCACTGCGCATCCACTACCAAGAATCGGACCCGGACCATTACGATACGACGATGCGCACTGCTGACTAGTCCCCAAAATAGGACGAAACGGCCGTCTAGTGCTTTCTGCATTGTGGTGAGGATTCTTCTATATATAAATGATTATTCTAATCACCCACCAAATCTCTATCACTTATATATATAAAAATATTTAAAGACGGTAAAATCGACCTTGCTAACCGAACGCTCCTCTGTGGCCGAAACGGTTAAGGCACGTCAGGCTATATGACGGTTCCGTATAGGATACAGGTTCGAATCCTGTCGGAGGACGAAAATTTTCTATTAAAATTTCTCGGATATTCAGGCCGGTAAATGTTGTTTAATACTGTTTATTATAAAAAACAGAGCATTTACTTAAATATTTGTATTTATAAAATAAAATGTATAAGCAAAAAAATGTCTTAATATATATATATATATATATATATATATATATATATATATATAGACAGTATGTGTATATACATATTTGTACTTACCAATATATGCCATAAATATAATTTAAACACGATTTATACATAATTTAAATACAATAAACATATACACACACATATGCACATATAGAGAAATCTACATACCAATCTACATACATATATATATTACAAATTATATCTACATATACACATATACTAACTACATGCATACAAATATATATATATATATATATATATATATATATATATATATATTTGTATATACACGCAGGCTGCGATGGATAAATTGTCGTCTAAATGACGCGAAAATGACACTGACCTCTCATTTTAACAGAAACACAGGGTGCGATGGATAAGTTGTCGTCTAAACGACGCAAAAATGAAAATGACACTGACGTCCCATCTTAGCAGATATACAGGGTGCGATGGATAAATTGTCGTCTAAATTAGGCAAAAATGAAAATAACACTGACATCTCATTTCGACAGATATACAGGGTGCGATGGATAAATTGTCGTCTAAACGACGCAAAAAATGAAAATGACACTGACGTCCCATTTTAACAGATATACACGGTGCGATGGATAAATTGTCGTCTAAACGACGCAAAAAATGAAAATGACACTGACGTCCCATTTTAACAGATATACAGGGTGCGATGGATAAATTGTCGTCTAAACGACGCAAAAAATGAAAATGACACTGACGTCCCATTTTAACAGATATACAAGGTGCGATGGATAAATTGTCGTCTAAATTAGGCAAAAATGAAAATAACACTGAGATCTCATTTCGACAGATATACAGGGTGCGATGGATAAATTGTCGTCTAAATGACGCAAAAATGAAAATGACACTGACATCTCATTTTTAACAGATATATTTACCAAAATTACAGAAACACTTAGGAGTAAATCTATTCAATAAACTCCGACTTCGAAATCTCCTGCAACTCTTCTGGACGGTCTGCTTGTTTAACTTAGTGAATGCTGCCATAATCCTCTCCTTCAGTTCATCTTTGGTGTTACAAGGGGTTTTGTTGGCGCCGCACGCATAATAATCAAGGGCGTTTCAGTCTGGGGAAAGTAACGTGGCCAGATGTAAAGGGTGATGTGGTCGCAGAAATTGTCTGGCAGTCTGATGAAGAGTCCTGTTGCCAGACATAGTGTCTTCCAGCAGCCACCCTCTTAACCCATGGCAGCACTACCTCCTCGAAGTCACTTGATGTAGGCCGCCAGGTTGAGTATAAGGCTCTGTGTGAAGATGAATAGAGGCATACCTAAACAGAACACCTTCGTAATCACCATCAGACTCATCCAACTCTTTCAGAATCATCTGCATTGTCCTCAGATTGACATTCAAGTGATTCATACTGAAGCTTCCGGCACTCATGCCGTTTTCAAATTTCTGGTGGAGTGAATTGCGTCATGGTGCTCTTTTTCTCACAGAAGGTGCCCAACTGACCCTACTATACTCGAAATCAAACAAAAACAACGCGCATGTGCGAAATTAAAAACTTAAGAAGCGACAATTTACCCATCGCTCACATAATATAAATGATCACATTATAAACATGCAGACATACATTTATAATCTATTAATGTATAAAATGTACACAAACACATACACTCACACACACAAGAGTGCATATATATGGGGGGGGGGGTAAAAGTAGGTATACAGTAATGAAAACAAAAAAAGCATTGTTTTGATTATAGAAACAAATCAATAATAAAGAAATCAAACCCTCAAATGTTTGCCCCCGTCATATTTATCTGCAAAACATTTATTAATATCAATATTATATTACTGGTAATATATATATATATATATATATATATATATATATATATATATATAGTTAAACCTAGAGAGAACAAGCGGATCGTCAGGGAAGGCTGGGAGCAAGCTTTCCCTGACGATCCTTAGTAGGTTTGTCTGGCTCTCTAGGTTTAACTAGGTCTGCTCTACTTATTGAGGACTTTATTTAGTTAGTTGCGTACTCGTATCGGGGTTTTTTTCTTTGGGCTTTGGACCTGCATGCTGAACGATTGTTTTCGACAGGCGTTCATTTTCTCGGCTCTTTCTTTTTTTAATACCTTTTTTTCCCTCGATATTGATTTGATCATTTGCAGATCTTATACTTATAAGATTACTACAACTACTAATATATATATATATATATATATATATATATATATATATATATATATGTAAAAGTGAACATTGAAGTCAACACTCGGAGGCGACAGACTGTATCATGCTAGACGCAATCGATGCGATGCGATTGTGTCTAGCATGAAACAGCCTGTCGCCTCTGAGTGTTGACTTCAATGTTCACTTTTATATTTATATTTACATACGCTCTGTCTCTGATATTGACAACTTTAACCCATAAATATATAGCACACCTTGAAACTATATTACTTCACACACACACACACACACACACACACACACACACACACACACACACACACACGCACACATACACACACACACACACTTATATATATATATATATATATATATATATATATATACATAGGTAGTACTCCCAAAGAGTGCTCAGTGTTTATTTTTATTAAACAGAGCAATTTTTTTCTTACAATTGGAATTAACATAATTACATTAACAATAATCTCATTCAGTAACCATCTTATCCTCATCCTTTGACCTCCAGATGGTTGATCGGAACTCCATTGACAATGCCTTTCCACATTGTTGGGTCCTGTATTGCTGAACCCAGATCCCCAATGTCCAAACCTGAGTCCCCGAGCTTTCGTGCCTGGGAAAGTCAGTTTTGGGGAGAAGACATGACGAACAGATAATGTCCAAGTTTCTGATCCATACAATAGGACTGGTTTAATCAATATTCGAAAGGTTTGCACTTTTAAAGAAGATAGATATATAGTTAGATAGATAGGAACAGACTGAGATAGATAGATAGATAGATAGATAGATAGATAGATATGAACAGACTAAGATAGATAGATAGATAGATAGATAGATAGATAGATAGATAGATAGATAGATAGATTATGAACAGACTGGGATAGATAGATAGATAGATAGATAGATAGATAGATAGATAGATAGATAATGAACAGACTAAGATAGATAGATAGATAGATAGATAGATTATGAACAGACTGGGATAGATAGATAGATAGATAGATTATGAACAGACTGGGATAGATAGATAGATAGATAGATAGATAGATATGAACAGACTAAGATAGATAGATAGATAGATAGATAGATAGATAGATAGATAGATAGATAGATAGATTATGAACAGACTGGGATAGATAGATAGATAGATAGATAGATAGATAGATAGATAGATAGATAGATAGATAGATTATGAACAGACTGGAATAGATAGATAGATAGATAGATAGATAGATAATGAACAGACTAAGATAGATAGATAGATAGATAGATAGATAGATAGATAGATAGATTATGAACAGACTGGGATAGATAGATAGATAGATAGATATGAACAGACTAAGATAGATAGATAGATAGATAGATAGATAGATAGATAGATAGATAGATTATGAACAGACTGGTATAGATAGATAGATAGATAGATAGATAGATAGATAGATAGATAGATAGATAATGAACAGACTAAGATAGATAGATACATAGATAGATATCATAACTCCCAATATTTCATATCCCTTTTCCGGTCTCATCCGGGTATTTTAGACACTCTAGCACATTGGCCCTTTGCCACTATTGGTTTTTGTTCGCTATTAAAAGGCCAGATAGATAGATAGATAGATAGCTAGATAGATAGATGTTAACAGACTGGGATAGATAGATAGATAGATAGATAGATAGATGTCCAACCCTGAGTCTCGAGCCAGGGTGTCTGGGAATGTCAACTTTCGCGAAATGACATCTCCAGAAGGATGCCATACGAAGAAGGATGAGACAATTTCCCTGTCCGCTCGGTGGCTGTGGCCGGCAAACTCATATCTCTTACTTTCTTTCTCACTCATTTAATGTTTTAAATCTCTTTCTTTCTCTTTCTCTCGTTCTTTTTTTTGTTTCATATCTCTTCAGCATCATCGTCACCATCAACATCGTCATCTGGTTGGTCGGAACTCCATTGACAGTCCCTTTCCACATTGTTCGGCGCGCTGTATTGCCGTCCGCAGATCCCCAATGTCCAAACCTGAGTCCCGAGCTATGGTGTCTGGGAAAGTCAATTTTTATGAGAAGACACTTACAGAAGGATGTCATAGGAATAAGGATGAGACGGTTTCCCTGTCTGCTCGGAGACAGTGGCAGCAAACTGCAATCGTTTTTGTTTGAGTTTAAGAGAGATAGGTCTCAGTTCTCCATAAATTGTGTGAAGCGTTCATGCCTTAAGGTTCGAACCAATTCAGCTCACAAGAGATCCTCGGATCAAGATTGTGAAGATGACCAAACAGCCAATATTGCTGTCGGTTGAAGATTCTTACTCTTAAGACAATTCTTTCAGAAATAAGTCCAGTCAATCTTAGTGCTTTTTCTTTCAGTAATGACTGGGGTTTCGTTCCTTGACTTTTGTTTGGGATAGAATGGAACGTCTTCATTTTGATTATGGTGTCTGGGGAAAGTCAGTTTTCCTGCGAAGACATTTCCAGGAGGATGCCATAGAAGTAAGGATGATACGGTTTCCTTGTCCGTTCGGTGGCAGTAGCCGGCAATCTATAATCGTTTTTGTTTGAGCTTAAGAGACATTGGTCTCATATCTCCGTAAATTGTGTTAAGCTTTGCATAGGAACTTCAAGTAGATTTCTATATGGTCCATTCAGTCGTAATGGTAATCTTAGTAATGGTATCTATTCAGATAGTTAGTTCTTATTCAATACTACTCAGTTATTGTTCATCTTGTTTAACCTATGGGAAAATATCTTAGTGAAATAAAAAGGTTTTGGAGAATTTGGTGACTGAGTTTTACATAATGACTTTTCAAATGACTTATCTGAAGAAAAATATTCACTAATTACTCCTTAATTTACTCCTTAATAAATAAGTTTTATTTCGGTTATTCTGGTGATGAGTTGTCTCGGTTCTGAGTCGTCCTGGTGTTCAGTTAGCGTTGTTGAGTTGGCGGTGTTGAGTTGTCTTGCATTCAAACGGTTCTATCTCAGTCTACAAATATCTATCTGACGAAGGACGGACGGAACGACGGTCGAAAGGCTGTGATAATAACGAAAAAAGATAATGACAAAAATCAGAAATAAATACTTTTATTAAGTTCATAATCGCCTCATTGTTGGTATTTCCTTATGTGCACAAAAACGTTCAGGGTCTGCAATCCAACACAATATTTCAACCCTAATTATAGTGGTTTTTAATTACATGCGAAAAAGAACAGTCAAAAATCCCTCCCAAAGGGAAAACCTGAATTATTAGACAAGTATATAAATGCACTATTTAATAAAATGTCAAACGCCTCCCAAATTGAGAAGCTTAAAGACAGCCACGATAATAATTGTGATCTGAAGTAATATATTGGTATACGTTAATTAGGGGTCAGGACAAGCTGCTGTTCGCCGAAGACAAGTTTCAAAACAACAACATGAGTAGTAATAACTAAAATGGCAAAAATAGAAGAAAATTTGGTAAAAAAAAATCGTTTGTCTCCTGGAACTCTGTTCTTTTATTCCAATATTTTCTTTCCTCGACATTTTCGGCCGTGGAATTCTCTTCAGGCGTTCGGCTTTCCTGTCAATCACGATCATCAAAAATTTAGATGCAGCGTCAATCGCCATCATCTGTCTCCTTGAATCATAGTGTCCTCATTGTATGTGAAAGGGGCCTCTAGTGTCACGTGATCTCAACTCCGTTGAGCACCTTTGGGAAGTGGTGCAAAGGGAAATTCAAATTCTGGGTTTACAGCCAATAAATATAGATTCACTTCTTTCATTTGTTCTTTTTCTTCAGTTCTTTCTTTTATATATTTGTTTTTATCTTTCGCTCTCTATTCTTTCTTTCTTTCTTTCTTTCTCTCTTTCTCTCTTTCTTTCTTTCTTTCTTTCTTTCTTTCTCTCTTTCTTTCTTTCTTTCTTTCTTTCTTTCTTTCTTGTTTCTTTCTATGCTTCTCTTGTTCTTTCGTTTATCTTTCTTTTTTCTTTCTTTCTTTCTTTTTTTAGCGCCATCCCAACATTTATTTTTTTTTCTTTCTTCATTCATTTATTACTTCTTTTCTATCATTTTATTCTTTCGTTTCTTCTTTTTTTTTCAGTCCTTTCAACTGTCATTTGTATTCCTTCCTCCTACCCTTCTTTCTTTCTTTCTTTCTTTCTTTCTTTCCGACATTTCTTCTTTTTTCTTTCTTTTCTCTTCTTTCTTTCTATCTTTCTTTTTTTCCGACATTTCTTCATTTTTTGTTTTTTTTTGTTTTTTCGCCTTCTTCTTTCTAACATTTCTTTCTTTCAATCTTTCTTTTTTCTTTCTTTCATTCTTTCTTTCTTAACGATATTTCTTCATTTTTCTTTCTTTCTTTCTTTCTTTCTTTCTATTTTTCCGACATTTCTTTTTCTTTCTTTCTTTTTCTTTTTTCTTGCTTTCCGATATTTCTTTATTTTTCTTTCTTTCTTTCTTTCTTTCTTTCTTTCTTTCTGTTTTTCCGACATTTCTTCTTTTTTCTTTCTTTTTTCTTTCTTTTTTCTTTCCGATATTTCTTCATTTTTCTTTCTTTCTTTCTTTTTTGTTTGTTTCTTTATTTCTTTCTTTCTGTTTTTTCGACATTTCTTCTTTTTTCTTTCTTTCATTCTTTCTTTCTTTCCGATATTTCTTCATTTTTCTTTCTTTCTTTCTTTCTATTTATCCAACATTTCTTGTTTTTTTTTCTGTTTTACTTTTTTCTTTCATTCCAATATTTCTTTATTTTTCTTTCTTTCTTTTCTTTCTTTCTTTTCTTTCTTTCTTTCTTTCTTTCTTTCTTTCTTTCTTTCTTTCTTTCTTACTGATTTTTCGACATTTCTTCGTTTTTCTTTCTTTCATACTTTTTCTTTTATTTCCGACATTACTTCATTTTAACTTTTCTTTCTTTGTTTTATTCTTTTTCTTTCCTTCCAACATTTCTTTCTTTCTTTCTTTCTTTCTTTCTCTCCGATATTTCTTCATTTTTCTTTCTTTCTTTTTTCTTTGTTTGTTTGTTTCTTTCTTTCTGTTTTTTCGACCTTTCTTCTTTTTTCTTTCTTTCATTATTTCTTTCTTTCCGATATTTCTTTATTTTTCTTTGTTTGTTTGTTTGTTTGTTTGTTTGTTTCTTTCTTTCTTTCTTTCTATTTTTCCGACATTTCTTCTTTGTTCTTTCCGTTTTTCTTTTTTCTTTCTTTCCAATATTTCTTTCTTTCTTTCTTTCTTTCTTTCTTTCTTTCTTTCTTTCTTTCCAATATTTCTTTCTTTCTTTCTTTCCGACATTTCTTGTTTTTCTTTCTTTCTTTTTTCTTTCATTCTTTCTTTCTTTCTTTCTTTCCGATATTTTTCATTTTTCTTTCTTTCTTGCTTTCTGTTTTTCCGACATTTCTTCATTTTTCTCTTTTCTTTCTTTGTATTTTCTTTTTTCTTTCCAACATTTCCGATATTTCTTTATTTTTTTTTCTTTCTTTCTTTCTTTCTGTTTTTCCGACATTTCTTCTTTTTCTTTCTTTCTTTCTTTTCTTCTTTCTTTCTTTCCAGTATTTCTTTCTTTCTTTATCTCTTTCTTTCTTTCTTTCCGACATTTCTTGTTTTTCTTTCTTTCTTTTTTCTTTCATTCTTTCTTTCTTTCTTTCCGATATTTTTATTTATTTATTTATTTCTTTCCAATATTTTTCATTTTTCTTTCTTTCTTTCTGTTTTTCCGACATTTCTTCATTTTTCTCTTTTCTTTCTTTGTTTTTTCTTTTTCTTTCTTTCCAACATTTCTTTCTTTCTTTCTTTCTTTCCTTCCCACCCTTCCAAAATGTTCTTAATTTTTCTTTCTTCATTCATTTATTACTTCTTTTCTATCATTTTATTCTTTCCTTCTTTCTTTCTTCTCGCATTCAATAATCCTTCCTCAATCCCTTCTTTCTTTCTTTTTTTCTCTTGAACTTTTCTCCCTGCATTTTTTCAGGCTTCCTACTTTCCTGTCCCCTAATATTTAAATGCAATGCCGATCGTCATCTTCTGTCTCCTTAAATGCTGTGTTATTAGTTTCCCCTGACGTTGCTAAGATAACGTTACAGTCTCAGACGCAACAAATTAACAACCAAATATCCCCATTGATATTAGATGCATGTAACAATTATCTTTATAAAAGGCACGCCTTTCTAAAGTGGTTGAAATGAACGCCTATGCGGTATGGACAAGGCATTTCTTGTTTGTTCATTGTTAATTAAACAAGAGAAAAAGACCCGGATGATATATGTAGCCGGGAAATTGCAATATGTTTTGATCGTATTGACGGAGATCCGACAAAATTCAAATATATTCTTTTTAGTCTTCAATATGGGAATACAAAGTTTACTTAAATTATCTGGCAATACTGAGTTGATTACCTATACATATACCTGGCCACTGTTTTCTCAGTCTACAGTTGTGACATGCCAGTGATATGCCCATGACTTTCATGACTGGCGTTAGGACAGAGAGTTAAACGCATATCTTTCTCTAATGGTACTAGTACAAATTTGATAGTCTGTTGTTAGTACTGATCACAGTTGTTTCACATCGAACTTCCACTGTCTTTTTTGTATTATTAGGAGTTGGTTGGACCAGCATTAAGAATTCACATGGCCATTACGATACTGCGTTTGTGATGAAAAAAAATCCGTAAATATTAATTTCATCAGACATACAACTACATGGCGACCAAGAAAACTTACTTTGTACCCCTAAAGTCATAAGAAATCCGGCAAAAACTTTGATAGTGCTTTAGCATACCTACGGATGATAATCGGTATGTCCCCATTTACATAAATACAGTAGTAAATACTGTATGTTGGTCTGCAGTTGGAGATGCGTCTTCAGCTGTGCTGGTCAAACTCTCAGCCTCCGGGAAGAGCGGATCCTCAGACGAGGTTATGTCGAAGGCCAGAGTCTCGTATTGGGAAACAGCTACCCGACTCCGTTTTATACGGAGAATTTTTGGCCGAGCCTACGAGCTTGGATAGCCAAGATTAAATTTGGCCTCGTGCCACATCTGACCGCGTGGAGCGGTTGGTAGATATCCTGCAGTTGGAGATCCGTATCCAGCTGTGCTGGTCAAACTTTCTGCCTCCGGGAAGATAGGATCCTCAGACGAGGCTATGTCGAAGGGCAGAGTCTCGTTTCGGGAAACAGTTAGCCGACCCCTTTTTATACCGGGTCTCCGGGCAATTTTTGGTCTAACCAACGGGCTCGGATACCCCACATTAAATTCGGCCTTGAGACACATCTGACACGTGGAGCAGTTGGTAGATATCCTGCAGTTGGTGATTCATTGTGGAATTCACTTGACTCACTTCTAGCAGTTGACTACTTATTCACTGGCGAATCTTATATGTGTTGTTCTTGTCCTAAGTATTATCGTTCATTACCAACCTTCGTTTGATTATTCTATTCAGTAACCTTCCTTAGGTTACAACAGATAGCAAAATGATGTCTTGAATTCATATGAATAAAAATAATTAGAAACTGTATTTATTAATTTACTGCAGGCTTCTTTGTGCAAACAGGAGTGGCTGTTTGGTCTTAATGGGATTTGATTGTTATGTATAAGTATAATGAGATATTATTAATGCATCTGTATCGTATATCTTCATTTAGAATAGTTCTACCTTTTTATTCGTGAGGTAAGTTTGTTTTAATTTCGCCGATCGAGATCTGTAATGTCAGATTCTTTTTGTCGTACTTTTTCGAACACTCATTCGCTCTAATTATATTTTTCTCCTCTTTTTGTATCAACAGTTCGTATATATATATATATATATATATATATATATATATATATATATATATATATATATATATATATGATAGAAATTGTTATTAGGATTTGATAATTATAATTACGTAATTCATTGAGTCTGAAAGAAACCTTAACAGAATGTAGAAAGCACTGGGCGGCCGTTTCGTCCTATATTTGGGACTCATCAGCAGTTCGCATCGACTACCGAGAATTGAAACCCTGACAGTTAGGTTGTCAAGAAAACATTATACCAACTATTCTAACGGGCCTCGGTGACGAAGAGATAGCAAATCAGACGCAATATAGCGCCGCTCGCTCACATATTCCGCGGTGGAACTCAACTGAAGTTCTCTGTAACCATAGGACTGTGCTCCCGGGAGCCAGGACTACTACCAAGCAATGATATACATATGATAGAAATTGTGAGGAGGATTTGATAATTATAATTAAGTAATTCATATATATATATATATATATATATATATATATATATATATATATATATATATATATATATATATATATATGTATGTATATATGTATGTATCCGACACCTGGCGGGTAGGCGGTCAAGGCGACGTTCTTTGTACTTGCCCGATGCAAGCTGTCATCATGAACCTGTCTGTCAAGCCCTAGTTTGGAGCAACGGATAGTGTCAGCTGAGGTGTGTGTGGCATGGAGTGGTGAGCATTGAACCATCAATACACAGTCAAGGACTTCATGAAAGAGAGTCCAAAGAAAAGCCAGAGCTCTCCATCCCATGAACCCTCCCACCCTATCATACATTGCTGCGGACTCTTCAGATACAACGTAGGACTCACCTCACACAAAAGGGAATGTCAATGAGCACCCAAATACTCGGCAACGAGTTCCACCAATGACGATAGATATATATATATGTAAGCAAATGTGTGGATGTAGATCCGAAGGTATGATGAAAATGGGGAAAAGACAAAGCAAAATCCGAATATGGGAGTTTACTGTTTTTTTATTTTGTTTTTCTTTTTGTTATTCTGTCGACGTCAGACGTTTCGGTCAAATAGACCTTCTTCAGGACATGGTTAATGGAGACATATTTATATTAGATTTAATTTAAATGAAGAGACGATATATACAGGACTAGTCAGAAACAGAAAAACTGAAATTCTAAAGTCAGAGTATTCTTTCTTGGAGTCGGATACGCTGGCGTCACGTGGGTGGCGCTACGATAACCTGCTTCCAGGGAAGAGATTTTATCCTAAGTGGAAAGTGGCGGGGGGGGGGGGCTATTTAAAACTATAGCTTATCGGTACGTTTGTCAAGCATTAATCTTGCTAGAAAACTTGATATGTTAAAGAAACCTTGTGCAAGTTTTCTGCACCAGGTCTCTGTATTCAGCCCCCTTCAAAAAGTGTGGATGGTTCGCACAACCTTCCCCACTATATTCAAATCACATGTGCTGATACGGGCTGTCTGTTCCTAGGAACTGAGCTTCTTGTCTCTCATACGTCGAATACGATAGGAGAGTCGAATATATATATATATATATATATATATATATATATATATATATATATATGGAGAAATATAGTCTTAAAGTTTGCTATATTTATGGGATAAAGTGCTCAATATCAGAGATAGAGCGTGTGTAACTAGTTGCCTGCCGATTGCACTAGCATGAAACAGACTGTCGCCTCTAAGTGCTGACTTCCATGTCCACTTTTATATATATATATATATATATATATATAGGTAGTAATCCGTTGGTATAATCCAGGCGTGTTCTAATAACACAGCATAGACTTTGGAATATGTTAAAACTGACTCTCAAAAGGGCGCTCATTGTTTATTTTCATTAAGCAGGGCAAAATTCTCTTTGATATTGAAATTAACACACTATTAGTTAATGATCATTTTCACCTACAAATTTTAACTTTAAAATTCAAAAGAATTTTTCAAACTCTTTACAGTATCAGTTTGTAGTGGGATACAAGCTGATACCGTAAAGTACGAATTTTAAAATTAAAATTCGTAGGTGAAAATGATCATTAACTAATGGTATCTTAATTCCAATTGTAAAGAATATATATATATATATATATATATATATATATATATATATATATATATATATTACTGTTTAAAAGTTTAAGGCGACCGCTGATAATTTTTTAAATTAGCCCCAAATGTAGTTGTTTTGTGCTTTAAATATGAGAAAATTATTATACAAGATATAATTATTTTATTAGAAATTTTATTAAAATATAAAGAAAAAAAGACATTTTATGATTAAATTTCGCTCACGTCAAAATATCCTCCCTTAGCCTTGATTACTTCAGCCCAAATTTTTGGCATTCGTTGCAAAAGTTTCTCAAAGTATAAGTTTGATAATTGATTCCATTCTTTTTTTCAATAACTCAAAGAGATCTTTTTCGTTTTATTTTCACTCTTCTGTCAAGTTCACCTCATGCTAATTCTGGCTATATATATATATATATATATATATATATATATATATATATATATATATATATATATTCTCTCAATGATCGTAGGACAACTAATCAACAGTCGAGACAATAGTGTCTGGGTGAAATGAAAAACTGATGGAAAAGGACAAACAAATTTCATCATACACCCCGGAAAGAGAATCATATTACTGCAAATGACCTAATCGGAGGAAAAAAATATGAATTGATTACACATTCTTATTCCAGCGGGTCTAAAACTGATCAAATGGTGAAAGAAAGGAAACTAAAGCGGTTGTTTGAATTAACTTGCACCAAGGTGAATTTTCCTTTAAGCAACTCTGGTACGAATTTGATTCGACTACGTTTGGGATTTCTAACATAAACAAAAACTGAAATTATACATGACACAACCTGATATCTTCTCGTAATGGTGTAATGGTTAACAAGTAGATTACTTTTACTCTTGTGTTTGATCCTAAAGCTGTGCCTTATACAAGTGGTTAGAACGACTCACTGTGGTATAATTCTTACAAAGCTTGTCACGTAGACAGACATGTATAGTAATGTACTATTCTAAAAGCAATAAATAAGTTCGTTCTCCCTTCATAATTCCTTTTCAAGACTATATTATTATTATTATTATTATTATTATTATTATTATTATTATTATTATTCCTTAAATACAAACCTTAACCCTAACATTGAATCTTGTGTTTCTATTATACTTATTTCAAGGACAGTTTCAGCGTCGATTTATATCAGTTGAATTCAGTAAGAAAAATTCACCCAATTAATCCATGCATACGTACAACAGACGGGGTTGATGAAATGTCCGCCATCATATAATTAGTACGCATGCGCTTATTTCAATTTTCCACGCCAACGTCAAGTGAAACGCTTTGACTTTCTTTAAAAGCAAACAACACTCGAGGCGTTTTCTTTTGGAATAGACGTACCGCTAAAATGACGTCCCCAACCCCCAGAGATTTTCTTCCTTCTTTACTTTCATCCCCATTTTTTTTCGTGGTATCTCTTTTATTTCTTTCTTTAGTAAATTTTAATACTTTTTCTCTTTTCGACCAATTTTATTCTTTCTTTTCTGTTTGTATTTTTCTTTGCTTTCAGAATAAATATCATGAATTTCCTTCCTTCCTTCCTTCCGTCCTTCCTTCCTTTCAATGTAAGTATTTTTCTTTCTTTCTTTCTTCCTTTCTGTATTATTCTTTTCTTTCTTTTCACTGTTTTATTATTTCTTTGTGTGACTCGTTCTTTAGGTCTCATTTTTCTTTTCTTTTTTCCCATTAGTTCTTCTTTCGTTCTATTTCTATTTTTCTTTTCTTTCTTTCTTTCCGACTTTTCTTTTCTTCTCATTGTTTTCGTTTTTGTCTTTCTTTCTTTCTTTCTTTCTGTACTTTTCTTTTTTCTACTTTTCTTTGTTTTCGTTTATTTTCTCTTTCTTTCTTTCTTTCTTTCTTTATATACTTTTCTTTCTGTACCTCTTTTTTTCTATTTTTCTTTGTTTTCGTTTTTTTCTTTCTTTATATACTTTTCTTTTCTTTGCTTTCCTATTTCTTTCTTCTTTCTTTCTTTCTTTCTTTCTTTCTTTCTTTCTTTCTTTCTTTCCCTACCGGACAAATAGCACCGAATCCGACAAACAACGATTTTCTCCCCGGAGACGAATACCTAATTAAAACTCGACAATGAAATTCATCTAATGAACCTCACAATGATGACAAGATTAAATAAATGAATATCCAATTGAGACTGCAACGATTTTATTCTCTTTCGATGTCTTTTTTTTTTAAACAAAACAAAAATTTAGTGATCATCATTAACCATTCTTTTCTTTAATTCTTTGTGCCTTTCAGATTAAAAAGGTTACCGAATAACTTCTGTACTACTACAAATAATAATAATAATAAAAATAATAATAATAAATATAATAATAATAATAATAATAACAGTAATAATAAAAATAATAATAATAATGATAATAACAATAATAATAACAATAATAATATCAATAATAATAATAACAATAACACTAAAATAATAATATTAATAATAACAACAATAATAATAATAACAATAATAATAAAAATAATAATAATGATGACAATAATAATAATAATAATGATTAGATTATAATAATAACAATGATAATGATTAAATTATAATAATAACAATGATAATGATTAAATTATAATAATAACAATAATAATAAAATAATAATAATAATAATAACAACACTAATAATAATAACAATAATAATAACAATAATAATAATAATAACAATAATAATAAAATAATAATAATAACAATAATAATAAAAATAATAATAATGATAACAATAATAACAATAATAATAAAAATAATAATAATAATAACAATAATAATAATAATGATTAAATTATAATAACAATGATAATAAAAATAATAACAATAATAATAATAATAATAACAACACTAATAATAATAACAATAATAATAAAATAATAATAATAATAACAATAATAATAATAGTAATAATAACAATAATAACAATAATAATAATAATAATAATGATAATAATAATAATAATAATAATGATAATGATAATAATAATAATAATAATAACCATAATAATAATAATAATAATAATAATAATAAAAATAATAATAATAATAATAATAGCAATAATAATAATAATAATTATAATAATATAATTATAATAATAACAATAATAACAATAATAATAATAATAATAATAACAATAATAATAATAAAATAAATAATAACAATAATAATAATAAAAATAATAAGATGAAGAAGATGGCTCTGACTATACTGTTATGATTAGAAAAATTGTTTTGCATGTTTTGTTACTTCAAACTTCTACCACGTTAGTATAACCTACTTTTCTATTTTTTTTAGTTTTGTTTAACGACATATCGACACCTTGTTGGGTCATTTAATGCCGATATTTAATTTTCCTACGAACTTTGGTAAATTTATTCTACTAAAATCTGTTGCTGGAATTGTTTATTATAAAAACGTATTTTTAAATTTTCATAGTGTCTTGACCACGGCTTGGCGGATACCTATTTGCCCATAGCTGGGACCCTAACAGGTGCTACCACCCGTGTCGGGGTGGACTAGGGAACAACAGGAATTGGGAGGTGGTTTCACGCCCCTCAAAACCTCTCGATCAGAGGCCTTGCTGCCGGATGTAGTTTATCGTCACACCCAGGATGGTACGTTTCTAATACTACTGTTCACATCGTAAAAGGCCTAAGAGCAACTCAAGGTAGAGAGGATTAATACATGTGGCGAGGGGTATGAATGTAAGAGGAGGAAGTAAAGATTTTTAAAAAAAATCATTTCACTCCAAGCAAGCCAATAAATCCACTAAGACGCAAGGGGAATTACTGAGTGTGAAAGAATATGAGAAACCGAAAATACACCGGCACATGCAAGCTTAGAGCACTTTGTATTCCAAAGCGGTGACCCATTTAAGTAATGATCAGGCTCGACGTTGCTTAACTTCGGTGATCATTCAGGAACTTGTGTTTCAACGGGATGTAGCCATAAGTCCATTAAACCAAGCATTAATCCAAGCATACAGCACCTGATTTTCCCTAGCGGTCACCCATCTAGGTACTAACCAGGTTCAACGTTGCTTAACTTCCGTGATCGTATAGGAACCAGTGTTTCAACGTGAAATGGTCGTAAGTCCATCGCATCGCCCGAACATCCAAGCTTACCGCTCCTGATATTCCCAAGCGGTCACCCATTTAAGTACTGACCAGGCTCAGCGTTACTTAACTTCGATGAAATTGTGCTAAGACATACAAAAGTAATCTTTATACTCTGTCATCCTCTTCCTCATCCCCCCCTTGACTTTTGTATTCGTGTGTGTGTGTGTGGGGGTCGAATGCAGAAGCCATATTGAATCTCCTCCACATCGGTCTATCAATGGCAGCCATCAGCAATTCTGATACAGCCATACCTGTCAATTGTTTGACATTGTCCAATCAGTTTTTGCGTTGGCACCCTCTCCTAAATCCACTTTCAACGGTGCCTTGCATGATGGTCTTGCACAGGCTGCTGTGCCTTGTAATGTGTCCAAACAATGCTATTTTTCTCTGTTTGACAGTGGCAAGAAGAGGTTCCGGGTCGCCTACAAAACTTTCTACCCTTTCCGGCACAAACTCATTGGTTTTATGTTCCCGATAGAAAATGTCAAGGGGTTTTCTCATACATTTCTTCTCAAACGCTTGGATCCTTCTCTATGTATCTGCCAACAGTGTCCACGTTTCACATCCATATAGGAGAATGGAGACTCAGGGATTTTTAAAGTCTGTACTGCGTGTGAAAGCTGATTTTGTTCCTCCATATTTTTGATATTTTGGCCATCGCTGCCATCACAGTGCGGATTTCCGATCTGCAGGTACCATCAGAACATCAACAGCATTAGGTGCATCAGAAGATTGATCTTAAAGAACAGTCACCAGTTAGAGAATCAACACTCAATGTATCTCATTGGTTGCGCCAACATAAAACCGGAAGGCGACCTTGCTAAATTTAGGATATACGCATACAAAACAATCGGAAGACAAGAAGTTAAATAAAAACTCGACGCATGACGATAAATGCTCGTCAGATCCTGATGAGAATCTGTCGTTTGAGTTTCCCGAAACCTCAAATACATTTGATTTATAAGAATTTAAAATTCTTTTCCCCATATCTACAGGTTGTATGGACACATTGCATTGAAACACAGGCTCCCGTACGATCGCCGAAGTTAAGCAAGGTTGATCCCTTTGAGTACCAAGATGGGTGACCACTAGGGAATATCAGGTGCCGTAAGCTTGGATATGCGATGTTATAATGGACTTACGACTATTTCACGTTGAAACACTCGGTGCTGTACGATCACCAAAGTTAAGCAACGTTGACCCTGATCAATACCAAGATGGGTGACCGCGAGGGAATATCAGGTGCTGCAAGCTTGGTTGTGCTGGTGATGTAATGGACTTGCGACCATTTCACGTTGAAACATTGCTCCCTCTACGATCACTGAAGTTAAGCAACGTTGACACTGATCAATATCTAGATGGGTGACCGCTATGGAATTTCAGGTGTTGTAGACTTGACTGTGCTGGTGATGTAATGGACTTACAACCATTTCACGTCGAAACATTGGTTCCTGTACGATCACTGAAGTTAAGCAACATTGACCCTGATCAATACCAAGATGGGTGACCGCTAGGGAATATCAGGTGCGGTAAGCTTGGATATGCGATGTTATAATGGAATTACGACCATTTCACGTTGAAACACTCGGTCCTGTACGATCACCAAAGTTAAGCAACGTTAACTCTGACCAGTACCTAGATGGGTGACCACTAGGGAATGTCAGTTGCTGTAAGCTTGGTTGTACTGTTGATGTAATGGACTTACAACCATTTCACGTTGAAACATTTCTCTCTCTACGATCACTGAAGTTAAGCAACGTTGACACTGATCAATATCTAGATGGGTGACCGCTATGGAATTTCAGGTGCTGCAAGCTTGGTTGTACTGTTGATGTAATGGACTTACGACCATTTCACGTCGAAACATTGGTTCCTGTACGATCACTGAAGTTAAGCAACGTTGAGCTTGGTCAGTACCTAGATGGGTGACCGCTTAGGAATACCAGGTGCTGTTAGCTTTGATATGCCGGTGGTTTAATGGACTACATCCCGTTGAAACACCGGTTCCTGAATGATCACCGAAGTTAAGCAACATCGACCTTGGTCAGTGCTTAAATGGGTGACCGCTTGGGAATGCTAGGTCTTGTAGTCTTGGGTGTGCGAGAGGTGTAATGGATAATGAATTGAAAATCGTGAAGGCGAGTTCGAATTCTAGTCGGGGTCTTTATATTTACTTTAGTGCAGATTCTCTAGGTAATTGTATGAATCCACCTCCTCTCCCACAGCTATGGGTTAATTAGTAAGACCTACATCACTAAAACCTTTATAAGCTAAAAAAAAAGAAAAGAAAAAAGAAAAACAGAATTGCGGCACAGAATATTTAGATTTCGACATTAAATACCCCCTTAGATGTTGATATGCCGCTAAACAAACACAACCAACAAAATTATTAGTTGTATATGAGCAGTCTATTTATACTGTGGGATCACTCGGATTACAATATGCGAATAAGACGTAGTGAAGAAAGACATTAAAAGCGAAAAAAGCTGTTAGAGGGCGAATAACGAGTGAAAGTGTCGAATATTAGGGTCATTTTCTAAATTGTCGCGGCCAGATTAGTATTCAGAAATTATTTGCTGATAAAAAAACAATTACGAAAGACGGAACAGAAATTTCTGAATAGCGCTTTACGAAGCCATTACACACACTTTCCATAAAGTCTCTTTATAATTTAGAAAAAAAAAAATTACAGATGAAAATGACAAGATGTCATGGTGGACCCTGCCGGTGTATTCGACGTATGAGGGTCTAGCAGCTCAGTTCCTAGGAACCGACAGCTCAGACACCAGCACATATGATTTGATCAGCATATCCAAGCTTACAGCACCTGGTATTCTCAAGCGGTCACCCATCTAGGTACTGACCAATATAAACGTTGCTTAACTTCTGTGATCGTACAGGAACCAGTGTTTCGACATGAAATGGTCGTAAGTCCATTGCATCACCAGCACATCCAAGCCTACAGCATCTGATATTCCCTAGCGGTCACCCATCTAGGTATTGATCAGGGTCAACGTTGCTTAACTTCGCTGATCGTACAGGAACCTATGTTTCAACGAGAAATGGTTGTAAGACCATTACATCACCAGCACATCCAAGCCTACAGCATCTGATATTCCCTAGCGGTCACCCATCTAGGTATTGATCAGGGTCAACGTTGCTTAACTTCAGTGATCGTACAGGAACCTATGTTTCAACGAGAAATGGTTGTAAGACCATTACATCACCAGCACAGCCAAGCCTACAGAACCTGATAATCCCTAGCGGTCACCCATCTTGGTATTGATCAGGTTCAACGTTGCTTAACTTCACTGATCGTACAGGGAGCAATGTTTCAACGTGAAAGGGTCGTAAGTCCATTACATCACCAGCACAACCAAGCTTACAGCACCTGATAATCCCTAGCGATCACCCATCTTGGTATTGATCAGGGTTAACGTTGCTTAACTTCAGTGATCGTACTGGGAGCAATGTTTCAACGTGAAATGGTCGTAAATCCATTACATCACCAGCACAGCCAAGTCTACAGCACCTGATATTTCCTAGCGGTCACCCATCTTGGTATTGATCAGGGTTAACGTTGCTTTTTATCATGGTCAAACATAATACGCATTTGGAAATTATTTAAAAAATGATTGGTAGATACTGAATTTCTTTAAACTAATTTAACCCTCCTCTATACGGGTACCATTAGTTGCACGGAGCACACCAAAACGGTACCCGATATCTTGCCACGTTCGCTGTAGCATAGCAATGCCGGCAATGGCATCAGGTGGCTTTAGATCAGTAATATCCCGTATCTTTGTTAGATACACGATATCTTTAACGTAACCCTATATAATTAAGTCCATGGAAGTGATATCTGGTGTAGGAGATGGCCATGGAATTGGGCCATCCCTTCCAACCGGTCTGGAAATGCTAAGGAATCATTTAGCAGTACCTCTTTCAGCAGCAGGGTACCCTGAAATACGCAAATGCAATGTGATTAAAAATTTGATAAAAACTGCGTACATAGAACAAATCTGATTAAGATATCTCATCAGTTGTATTTGTGATATATTTTTAAATTGAAAAAAAGACTTTATGGATACCCTGTATTATGTATCATACATTTAATTAGGTTGGGACCAGTGCACTTCAAATAAAACACACACACACACACACACATAATACAACGAGTCAATTGCTTCGTCCACCGCAAGGAAAGTTGGCTCCCTCTGCCGGACCAGGAAATTTTTCTCCCCGGAATCGATCCTTCAAATCTACAAATCAACCATTCGCCCTTGCATGGAGTATTGCTGCCACATATGGCCCGGAGCCCCTTCTGTTTGCCTCGGGGTTCTCAATAAGATCCAGAGACGGATATGCAATGTAATTGGCCCTGATCTGGCATCTCGTCTGCAGTTGCTCTCTCACAGACGCGCCGTCGCCGCTGTCTGTCTTTTTTTACAAATACTTTCACGGTAATTGCTCCGATGAGCTGCTTTCGCTGGTTTCCAGGCTTCATGAATTCAAGCGTCCTATGAGGCTGGCATCCCGTTCCCACCCTTTCACTGTTGAAACTGTTAAATATAGCCGTCTCTTCTACTCCAATAGCTTCATATCACGCACCTCTCGCCTGTGGAACTCCCTTCCTTATTGCTGTTTCCCTGACAAATATAATCTCCAAATATTCAAATGTAATGTCAATCGACATCTCCAGTTGCCTTGATCTATCCACTATCCTTCTCCACATCCTTTCCTCTAACATTCCTATCTGCTCTCGTTCCAAATCTTCTGTAACCCCTTGCCTTGATCTCTCCACTATCCTTCTCCACATTCTTTCCTCTATCACTCCTATCTGCTCTCGTTCCAAATCTTCTGTAACCCCTTGCCTTGATCTCTCCACTATCCTCCACATTCTTTCCTCTATCACTCCTATCTGCTCTCGTTCCAAATCTTCTGTAACCCCTTGCCTTGATCTCTCCACTATCCTCCACATTCTTTCCTCTATCACTCCTATCTGCTCTCGTTCCAAATCTTCTGTAACCCCTTGCCTTGATCTATCCACTATCCTTCTCCACATCCTTTCCTCTATCACTCCTATCTGCTCTCGTTCCAAATCTTCTGTAACCCCTTGCCTTGATCTATCCTCTATCCTTCTCCACATCCTTTCCTCTAACACTCCTATCTGCTCTGTCGCGTCAGAAAGATTTTTCTCGCCTGAGTTTATCCATCATATCTACAAATCTACCATTTGTCCATGCACTGAATAATGTTACCATATATGGCCTGTTGCGCCCGCTGTTGATCTCGAAGGATCTGCAATATGATCGGTCCTGACCCGGCATCACGACTCCTATCACTTTCTCACAGACGTGATGTGGTTTTCCCTCTGTCTTTTCTACAAATATTTTCATGGCAACTGCTTTAACGATCTATTTTAACCTTTTACCCCAACTGCATGAATTAAACGTGCTACTAGGTTGGCATCTAGGTCCCACTCTTTTACTGTGGAAACAGTTAAATATAAACGCCTCTTTTACTCCATCAGCTTCTCTCGCACTTCCCGACAGTGGAACTACCTTCCTCTTACTTGCTTCCCTGATAACTATAATCTTCAAAAATTTAAATGTAATGTCAGTCGACATCATCTGATTCCTTGATCTCCTTTCTTGTTTTTATTCTTTCTTTACTTATTCCCCCCCCATATTTCTCTAATTTTCACTCTCTGTAACTCCATACGTACTTGCTTGGGGTGAATGCATATATATATATATATATATATATATATATATATATATATATATATAGATAGATAGATATAGAGATATATATATATAGATATATATATAAAGACATTTTTTATGTTTATGCATTCTTTTTATAGATACAAATATTTAAGTAAATGCTCTGTTTATAATAAACAGTATTAAACAACATTTACCAGCCGGAATGTCCGAGAAATTTTCATAGAAAATATTCGTCCTCCGACAGGATTCGAACCTGTATCCTATACGGAACCGTCATATAAGCTGACGTGCTTTACCGATTGAGCCACAGAAGAGCGTTTCGGTTAGCAAAAGGTCGATTTTACTGTTTTTAAACCACAATTCTCCATGATTTTCTCTCGTACATTCATATCTGCTTTAAATAATTGTCGGACTTTGTCCATTTCATAATGTGTGACGTCATTTGTTTGCATTTAGATACGCATCGAGCAGATATGAATGTACGAGAGAATATCATGGAGAATTGTAGTTTGAAAACAATAAATTCGACCTTGCTAACCGAACGATCGTTTGTGGCCGAATCGGTTAAGTTCACGTCAGACTAAATAACGGTTCCGTATGAGATACAGGTTCGATTCCTGTCGGGGAACGCATATTTTCTATTAAAATTTCTCGGACATTCAGGTCGGTTAATACTGTTTATTATAAACAGAGCATTTATTTAAATATTTCTATCTATAAACGTAAAAATGTCCTTATAAATATATAGCATAGAGAAGCCACGTATATTTTCTTAATATGTATATAATACAGACCCCGATCTTTCATCAGAAAGATCGGGGTCGATCTGAAATATCAAATATATATATAAAAAAAAATATAAATACTTTCACAAAAAAAATTCAGTTGTTTTAATTTGCAACTTTTCAGTTGTTTTTTCTAATATATATATATATATATATATATATATATATATATATATATATATATATATATATATATATATAATCCTTAATTGTGACAAAAAAATCAGTTAACGGATCGAAATTAATGCAGGACAAAGTAATTTAATAACATTCATTCGACCAGCCACTCACTCAAATACACACTCATTCGGACACAAAAATAATACTAAAGCCTCTGCATCTACCAGGCCGGGGAGGGGGAAATAAAATGACAGAAGAATGCACATCAGAACAATTATCATGAAAATATTTATCGAAAACGTACAGGGAAGCTGTTTTTTTTTTTTTGTAAATATTTCGTTTCAATTTTCACTTCGTAATATATATTAAATAAGATGTTAAAAATGACGCAGATAATCGGAGAGTAAGGAGTGTCAGGAGAGTAAGGATTGAAAAATGTGTGATGTTGAAAAAATCATAGAAAAAAGAGAAAAAAATATGAGAAGACAACCGTAGCACATAGAATAAACGCCTTCAAATGACTGATGCAATTGTGTTAATCGCTGCGAACGGGAGCTAATCAAATAGGTCGATTCTGGTATTTCAACCAACTTCTACCCAGATATGTCGCTCACACATCTACGCGACGTACACCTGAAGCTTGCCGCCTTTGACAGCCTCTCACATCCCTTGACGTGTCTGCCGAAGCCGTTATGCGACCGGCACTAGTTGAGCAGGCAGTCAACATCAGCTCTTGTTTGTATTCAAGCAACGTAGAGACGTTCAGTAAATATGTCCCAAGCTGATGAGCGTGGTGACAAGGTGAATAGCTACTTCTTTCAGTGTCAGGCATTAAATAACAGCGTCTTCTGTGAGTTCAGTGACTACATTCCGTCTTGTAACGAAACTAGTATGCGAGTCACCTTATTTCGCGTTGGCGACTTACGCTTGAGAATAGAACCCGTAAATTATAACTTGGGGGCTTCGGGTTCAAGATATTTCTGTTTTTTAATATCCTTTTTTTTTTTTTTGCACGCTCCGGCCTTCTTCAGGATCTGTCTATATTTCTGAGATGAGGTATTGTAATTATTTACATTATTCAGACTGTTGTCTTCATGTGTCGCTATATTCACAACGTTTCAGCCATTGTACACCCTGGCATTCTTCAGGATCTGTCTATATTTCTGAGATGAGGTATTCTAATTATTTACATTATTTGGACTGTTGTCTTCATGTTCACAACGTTTCAGCCATTGTACACCGTGGCCTTCTTCAGGATCCGTCTATGTTTCTGAAATGAGGTATTCTAATTATTTACATTATTCAGACTGTTGTTTTCATGTGTCGCCATATTAACAACGTTTCAGCCATTGTACACCCTGGCCTTCTTCAGGATCTGTCTATATTTCTGAGATGAGGTATTGTAATTATTTACATTATTCAGACTGTTGTCTTCATGTGTCGCCATATTCACAACGTTTCAGCCATTGTACACCCTGGCCTTCTTCAGGATCTGTCTATATTTCTGAGATGAGGTATTGTAATTATTTACATTGTTCGGATTGTTGTTTTCATCTTCGTTGCCATATTAACGACGTTTCGGCCGTTATACGCTTCGGCCTTCTTTAGGATCTGTCTCTATTTCTGAGTTGGGATATTGTAATTATTTACATAGTTCGGGCTGTTGTCCTCATCTTGATTGCCATATTCACGCCATTTCGGCCATTGTACGTTCTGGTCTTCTTCAGGATCTGTCGATATTTCTGACATGAGGTATTGTAATTATTTACGTTATTTACATTGTTTGGGCTGTTGTCCTCATCTTCTTTGCCATATTCACGACGTTTCGGCCGTTGTGCTTTCCGGATCAGTCGATGTTTCTGAGATGACGTATATTGTAATTATTTGCATTGTTCGGGCTATCCCCAAGGACATATGGCCAACTGGATAAAAGCGCTGTGTTGAATCCAGTTACTTGCTGGAGGAAATAAAGGGTTAGGTTCAAAATTCTAATCACCTGAGATAAATAGATTGATAGATGCTGTGTGATATTCGACATCTACTATTCTACTAGAGAAATCTGCAATGTTATTGGTCGTTCCCTTGCATCTCGGCTTCAGTCACATTTCCACCACTATATCATAGCTTCCTTGAGCGTTTTCTATCAATATTTCCATTATAATTGCTCTGGTGAGCTTTCCTCCACGGTAGCAAGACTTTAAGAATTTAAGCTCATTACTAGATTGGCGCCTAGGTCTCATCAGTTTATAGTTGAGATAGTTAGACGAAACCGTAAGTTCTGTGCTAACGGTTTCTTCTCTCGCACTACTCGCTTGTGGAACTCTCTTACGGCTTCTTGCTTCACAATCAACTTTGATCTTCAAAAAATTAAATCCAATATCTATCGCCATCTTTTGTATTCTTAAATCATTTTCTCTCTCCTTAATAGTATTTTTTCTCATATTCTCTAACACTC
>OZ038515.1:43304944-43364710 GCA_964036315.1 Acanthosepion esculentum
AATACACTTTTAAAGGAATAATTATTGCCTGAAATATATCTTGAAGGAAAAATTATTACCAGCAATACACTTTTAAAGGAATAATTATTGCCAGAAATACATATTTGAAGGAAAAATTATTACCAGCAATTCACTTTTAAAGGAATAATTATTGCCAGAAATATATCTTGAAGGAAAGATTATTACCAGCAATACACTTTTAAAGGAATAATTATTGCCAGAAATACATATTTGAAGGAAAAATTATTACCAGCAATACACTTTTAAAGGAATAATTATTGCCAGAAATATATCTTGAAGGAAAAATTATTACCAGCAATACACTTTTAAAGGAATAATTATTGCCAGAAATACATATTTGAAGGAAAAATTATTACCAGCAATACACTTTTAAAGGAATAATTATTGCCAGAAATACATTTTTGAAGGAAAAATTATTACCAGCAATACACTTTTAAAGGAATAATTCTTGCCAGAATTACATTTTTGAAGGAGTAATTATTACCAGCAATACATGTTTGAAGAAAAAATTATTACCAGCAATACATTTGACTCTCGACAAAATTCTCGTTTTACAAAGTTGTTGATTAAACCTGATTTACAAAATCATTCCTTACACAGAATACATACTGTACAAACCTATTCGATAAAATCTTGTCGGCTTTAAATAACCAAATTGAGGTGTTGATATGTCATAAAACAAAATAAACTAAACCTGATTTACAAAATTATTCCTTACAAAGAATACATACTCTATTCATACGAATCAAATCGAAAAAATCTTCCCGGTATTAAACAACCCATTGAGGTGTTGATATGCCGTTAAACTAAATAAACTAACAAAACCAAACACGGCAATGTGTACGTTTTTCCTCGCTAGATTTCTGTCCTTCTTATCGAGGCGAAGATACCGAAGGAAATTAGGCATTGAATAAAACAAATAGTAATTCTCATTAAATGCCAATCTGAGGTGCTTATAAATATTTTGACATACATAATACGAACTTCCGACATTTAACGATATACAGACGAGAATCAAAGTGGATGTTAATGAATGACACATTTCATGTGTGTCTCCTTTTCCGTCCGTTAACCCCTTAATCAGTCTTTTGACTTTGTCAAAAATTTACGAAATGATAATATAATAATGCCAAATCCACTGATTTGGCCTTGCTAATATATTTTATTTTATTTTTCTTCATTTCAGTGAAGGTTTCCGACCATTCTCATCGAGGGGGTCGTTTTTCTTTTGTTTTTGGATGAGATATTTTCAGATGAGTTTTTACTGTTCACTCTAGATTTTATTTTGTCGCCATTTTCTTTGTCAGAGACTTTCAGACAAATTGTTAACATTCCGTGAATATTTTGGACTATCCTCATTGTTGTTTTTGTCAGAGACTTTAAGATGAATTGTCGTTAATATCCAAACAAAGTTTTGGGTTATCTTCAGCGTCATTGATTTTGTCAGGGACTTTCAGATGAATCTTTGTTAATATTCTGTAAATATTTTAGACCATCTCCATCTTCATTGTTTATTTTGTTAAATGTGTTTCGTGAATATTACTATTAGCCATATTTTTAAAAGGTTAACTAATTATATGACTATTAATACTTCGTCTAACCCAATCAATTAAATCGATTTATAAAGTAATCTAAGTTTATTTTTCTTTGAAATATCCAAGTAACTTTTGAAAATCATATCGTTTTCACAGCGGCTTCTGTGATATTAGGCTGGACAGCTACTATCGTAATAACCACCCCGCGTTTTCATTCGCCCTTCCCAACACAGGCCGCCACCACCCACCATCGTCAACACGATTATTATCTTTTTTGCAATCATTATTACGACCAACACAAACATTTCTTCGATCACGGCTACGATGACGACGACGACCATCGCCATGAACGCCACGCTGACTGATTTAAAAACGCCAAACTCACGTTTCATTCTATGCTTGACTAGATTTTTGGAGACGATCATACCAGAAGGCAAATTAAAATAGAACTGATGAACCAAAGAGGCAAATGCCACGTCTTCTGAAAATGACTGCAGGCCCATTTAAAAAAAAACAATGAAAAAAATAAAAAAACAAACAAACAAAAAAAAAAACAAAACAAAAAACGAACAAAGCGACCAGTTCTTCAATACGGCCTTTTCTTCATCCGTAAGACTGACTCCGTCACCCCGAGGGCATTTGTTACTGAACGTACATCTCTCTGACTTGTTGGGGGTAAAGATAACACAAGGACAGAGATTCAGTGTAGATTTTGAAAAGCGTGCACTACGACCGTTTTAATGACTCCTAATAATCTTTTAATTGTGTTTTAAGATCAGTTAAAAAACAAAAAAACAAAACAACATACACAAATGGACAAATTCTCCATATATATACATATATATATATATATATCACACATTCTTTGTATATCACACTCACTCTCACACACACAAACACACACACATATGCTGTCTATCTCTGTCCCTTACACGTATACACACAAATACTTAGCCGTTGCCTACTTAAATATAATTGTCCACCCTTCTAGTGATTTTAATCCTAACATTTTTAATTCAAAAGGTCAGAAAAAACAACTGCAGAGAAAAGAGGATGCATATCTATCTATCTATCTATCTATCTATCTATCTATCTATCTATCTATCTATCTCAGTCTGTTCATTATCTATCTATCTATCTATCTATCTATCTATCTATCTATCTATCTATCTATCTATCTATCTATCTATCTCAGTCTGTTCATTATCTATCTATCTATCTATCTATCTATCTATCTATCTATCTATCTATCTCAGTCTGTTCATTATCTATCTATCTATCTATCTATCTATCTATCTATCTATCTCAGTCTGTTCATTATCTATCTATCTATCTATCTATCTATCTATCTATCTATCTATCTATCTATCTATCTATCTATCTATCTATCTCAGTCTGTTCATTATCTATCTATCTATCTATCTATCTATCTCAGTCTGTTCATTATCTATCTATCTATCTATCTATCTATCTATCTCAGTCTGTTCATTATCTATCTATCTATCTATCTATCTATCTATCTATCTATCTATCTATCTATCTATCTCAGTCTGTTCATTATCTATCTATCTATCTATCTATCTATCTATCTATCTATCTATCTATCTATCTCAGTCTGTTCATTATCTATCTATCTATCTATCTATCTATCTATCTATCTATCTATCTATCTATCTATCTATCTATCTCAGTCTGTTCATTATCTATATATCTGAAAGAAAACAGATTCAATAACGAAAGAAAAGACTAAAACATCCGTACTTCTTGAATATAAACAATTAGCACTGCACTGTCTAGACAAAAAAAAAATGTAATGAGCTCTGGTATATATATATATATATATATATATATATATATATATATATATATATATATATACATGCCCCTGAAAAATTAGTTTCTGTTGTGCCCTCTGGGTAGCAAGTGTGAGATTGTAAACAGTGACTGTTACGGCAAATAATGCAAGACTGTTCGGTATATATATATATATATATATATATATATATATATATATATATATATATATATATATATATATATATATATATTAGTGAATAACAATCATTGTTAATTAGTAGTGGATATAAATCCAAAGAGAGCTCACTGTAAGAACAGAGAAAATATAATAATAATAATAATAATAATAATAATAATAATAATAATAATAATAATAATAATATAAATGAAAGCGCAGTCGTTACAAATCCAGAGGTGAAAATTTATTTTACGGGACCAGACGGCCAAAAGTTTTCAACAATCTTGTAAAATCTATTGGTCTGAAGAGAAGCGGTCTGATCACCCGAAATAAATTATCACCTATGGATTTGTAAGGACTCCGCTTTCATTATATATATATATATATATATATATATATATATATATATATATATATATATATATATATATATATATATATATATATATACAGGATGCAGCTGGTATTTGAGGACAGATTTTATGGATTAGTAAAAAACTTGCTGAACAAATGAATATAATTATATTTGATTACAAACAAGTAAACATGAAATTTAGCTAACTATTATTTAATTTTATTCCATAAAACCACCACTAGCATCAATAACTGCCTCTACACGAGGTTGAAATCAGTTGCAAAATCTGATTAATTGATCCTTATTTATGTCAGACATTACTCGAACTATTGCAGCTTTAAGAGAGTCTTTGGTGTTATGAGGCTGTTTATTAATCCCCTTCTCAACAACGCTCCACACATAATAGTCTAGTGGACTGAGATCTGGAGCGTTGGGTGAGATGTAGTCGTACAAATGGTCAGCCATCCATTCTTGCAACTCTGAGGAAACGTGCAATATCCAAATCGCTATGATCAGCCTTTAATGCCACAATCACAACATGCCTTTTCGTTTCATTTGTTATCATAGGGTTTGCCATTCTTGATTTCTGAAAAATAAAAGCATTAGAAGTTAGGATGAAGCAGTTTTAATCTTAAATCTGTATGTCCTTAAATACCAGCTGCACCCTGTGTGTATATATATATATATATATATATATATATATATATATATATATATATATATATATATATATATATATATATGTGAAGAAATATAGTCTTAAGGTGTGCTATATTTATGGGATAAAGTGCTCAATATCAGAGATAGAGCGTGTGTAAATATAAAAGTGAACATAGAAGTCAACACTTAGAGGCGACAGTCTCGTGGCCCGACGATTGCATCTAGCATGAAACAGACTGTCGACTCTAAGTGTTGACTTCTATGTTCACTTTTATATATATATATATATATGTATATATATATATATATATATATATATATATATATTTATGATATTTATTTTCTTTTTACAAATATGATGAAAACATATTTTTAAGAAGAAAATAATTATGTTTTGCACTACTGCTTGTATGTTTGTATTTATAAATTATACTATTCTCCCTTATATATATATATATATATATATATATATATATATATATATATATATATATATGGCCTGACGATTGCATCTAGCATGAAACAGACTGTCGCCACTAAGTGTTGACGTCTATGTTCACTTTTATATATATATATGTATGTATATATATATATATATATATATAATGAGAAATCGGAGATTATATTTACTTACCTGTTAATACTCTTGGGAAAAGTATTAATCCTCTTCTCCCTCCTGCTAAGAAAAAATAGCAGGGCGGATTGGGTTCTATAGGTTTGGATGGCAACTAGTCTAGGAGAAAACTCTGAATTCAAAACGTGAGGAGGGTTGTTTGGAGACCTTGTGGCACGCAATAAATCAAGTCTCTGTATTCTGCCCTTTAAAAAGTGTGGTTGGTTATGCAGAAAGCCTTCACCACTATAATCAAATTATAGGCGCTGTTGTCTGGGTTGTCGGTTCCCAGGAACTGACCTGCTTGACCCTCATACGTCGAATACGACGGGCGTGCCCACCATATATATATATATATATATATATATATATATATATATATATATATATATATATATATATAAGCTAATATAGCAAGACTCTTCAAGTCACGAGTCTGACGATTGTGTCTAACATGAAACAGCCTGTCACCTCGAAGTGTTGACTTCAATGTTCACTTTCATATATATATCTATATTTACACTGCATCTTCAAGCTGCTTTAAATGCACCAAAAAACAGGAAATAAAATGATTACAAAAAAAGAAACAACAACAACAAAAAAACAAAAACAAAAAAAGACAGACAAGAAAGAAAGAAAAGTAATTTTTGTGGTAGCGGAGATGTAATAAATGAGAGGAAGGAGTAAAAATGAAGACAAAAGGGAGCGGAAGATATCTTGTTGGGCGAAGAGGCGTGGGGTGAGTTTTTAACGAAATTCTTCCAAATATCTCTTCTGTCAAATGCCATAAAAATAGGTAATCTTTAATATATATATATATATATATATATATATATATATATATATATATATATATATATATATATATATATATATAAAGCTAATATAGCAAGACTCTTCAAGAATTGAGTCACTGTCAGTCACTGTGTATTTATCTAAAATCTAAATCTAAATACGCTAAAATTCACCTTAGTGTTAGAATTTCCGACTGACGCCAATTCAGTCGGGTTTCGATCCTAGCTAAAGGCAACCGGACGTCTAGCCACGCTGATGAGCTGTGATACAGCGAAACGGTCTGTCTGTGGATGACAATAATATATACGTATATATATAACCAAACGGATAGAATCCAGGTAGAACTCAATGTCCAAGACTGCCGTTTTGTTTTTGAAATTGTAGGTCTGATGATTTGGATCGTGATTACGATTCCAATATAATAAATTATAACCACGGAATATTAGTGTCTGAGCCGTTTACATATATATATATATATATATATATATATATATATATATATATATATATATATATATATATATATATATATATATATACTTCTTAAACTCCTAAACTGCAATTAGACAGAAAAAATGAAAAATCATGTGATTGTAGAAACCCTAATGACTGCCCGTTAGAAAACAGATGCCTTACTAAATCCATGGTATACCAATGTACCATCTCATCTATGGAGAATCCTAACACTGAAAGGTTATACATAGGGTCAACTAAGAATAATTTTAAAATTAGATGGAGACAACACAAAAGCTCCTTCAACAACATCCAAAATAGAAGTCAGACATCTCTATCTCAATACTACTGGCATTAAAGGAAACGAACAAAACACCGAAAGTAAAATGGAAAATAATAAATAGAACTAGAACTTGTAAAACCTGGGATGACCCATGCCCTCTGTGCCTACACGAAAAACTGCACATCATTAGATTTCTAAATAGTGAAAAGTTACTAAACCATAGACATGAGTTAACGGTGTTCTGTCGTCATCAAATGATTTTCGCATTAAATAATTAATAAATAGATTTAAACAAATTAAGTCCATAATTTAAAAGCCTTAAAAAACTCAGCCCAATAATTATTGAGAAAAACCCTTTGATAAAAAAAGCCATGTAAATAAACAAATAAATAAACAGATCAAATAGATAATAATGAAACATAACCTTCTAGTCACTCAACGACTCAAGGCAAGCCCATAAATAAAAAAAGACGCCGTCTGACTGGCATAAGCTAAGACCACTCTGGACATAGAATCCCCATTGTAACTTGATACGCATTTTTGGAAAGGGACTGGCCTGGAGATAAAAATTAATTCTTAATTCTTAGCTCCTTAAACCACCTAACTTCAACGGCCGAAACTAGCCGTTTCCATAGCAATTAATGTTCCAATGATACCGTACTTATAAACACTAGCTAACCAAAAGATAGCTTATTCCCAAATTCTCGCTTGACAAGGAAGCGGGTCCAGACACCTTAACTCTACATAACTTAAAAAATTATGTTAGGGGTCTCGGCTCTCGCTTTTGAAACATGAGAACTCTTATGTAGCGGAGGAATCATATTTTTAAAAACTAAAAATATTATTATATATATATATATATATATATATATATATATATATATATATATATATATATATATATATATATATATATATATATATATATATATATTATGAAATGGACAAATTCCGACAATTATTTTTAAGACATTTTTATTTTTATTCTTTTCATAGATAAACATAAAAATGTCTTTAAATAATTGTCGGACTTTGTCCATTTCATAATGTGTGACGTTATTTGTTTACATTTGGATACACATCGAGCAGATATGAATGTACGTGAGAGATTCATGGAAGATTGCAGTTTATAAGCAGTAAATTCGACCTCGCGAACCGCACGCTCCTCCGTGGTTCAATCGGTAAAAGCATGTCAGGCTATATGACTGTTCCGTATAGGATACAGGTTCGATTCCTGTCGAAGGACGGATATTTTATACGAACATTTCTCGGACATTCAGGCCGGTAAATGTTGTTTAATTCTTTTTATTATAAAACAGAGCATTTACTTAAATATTTGTATCTATAAAAAGAATGTGTGAACATGAATAAATGTCTTAAAATAATTGTCGGACTTTGTCATGATATATATCTGTATATATATATATTGAAGTATGTGAAGTCTTTTATATATTTAGGAAGAAAAATGTATGCAAATGACTATTCAGACCGCTAAAAGTGCATTTGCGGTGAAATAAACGACAAATTATTTTAAATAAGAATACCGTTTTTTTTTTCTTTCATAATAACTTCCGGACCTTTTGATTTCGATATGTTAGCATTTTGCTCATTTCAAGAAGTCTTTATTTCTAATTGACACAATTCGAATGGCCTACATTTAAACCACGAAATATCATAATTCTCTTGGAATCAGTCGGTGCTATCAGCGATCACCGTTTGGTAAGCACGCCAATGAAGCCGAACAAGATGGAGATTTCAGAAAATTAGTTGTAGTGAATAATAATAATAACAATAATGATAACCCAACTGAGAAAATAAGTGAGAATGGCGGGAAATTTTTACGTTTTACAGCGAAACTTCTACCCAAAAGCACTCAATAGATAATTATAGCTATAATATTCAAAAAATTACGAATAGATCAAGTTATCTGGTTAAGCGACTCAAAAGTTTAGTTTCGGAAACGCTCATCAAGGTCAGGTGTTTGAGCGTTTCGACTCCGCTAACCAAATAAGTCACATTATCCAATTTATTGAATATATATATATATATATATATATATATATATATATATATATATATATATATATATATTATTCGGACTATTGTCCTCATCTTTGTCGCCATATTTATTACAAAGGCCGTACGCTCCGGCCTTCTTCAGGTGGCGACAAAGATGAGGACAGTAGCCCGAATAATGTACATAATACCTCATCTCAAAAATATAGACATATATATATATATGTGTGTGTGTGTGTGTGTGTGTATGCACGTTTCATTAAAAACGACTGACAAGGTGCTTTTATTTAGTTTTTTATATAATTTCTCGTGCAATCTAATAATGATTTTCTTTTCAGATGATAAATCATATAAAAACTGTCCGAATCTTCTTTTTATCCGAGTTTATTTGAGAATCAAACCTGTATCCTATAGGGAACCGTCATATAGCCTAGCGTGCATTAACCGACTGGGCCACAGAAGAGCTTTCGATTAGCAAGGTCGATTTTACTGTTTTTAAACTACAATCTTCCATAAATCTCTCACGTACATTCATAACTGCTCATGGCGTATCAAATGTAAACAAATGACGTCACACATTATGAAATGGACAAAGTCCGACAATTAATGTAAGATATTTTATGTTTCCTTGTGTTGGCAATCACTCACTGAATATAAAACCCGGCACGACAGAGTGGGCCAATATATGCACTGGAAAATATGCAGCTTCTACGGGAAGGAAACTGAAAGAAACTGGTACGAACACCACCCAGACCAGGTTACGGAGATAGGACCTATTACAATTCTATGGGACTACACAATACACACTGACAGAACAATCAAATCCAACCGCTCAGACATTGTTATTAAAGACCACAAACAAAAAAAAGTGCCCCCTTATTGATATGACAGTCCCTGCAGACTGCAATGTATCATTGAAGATATTCAAAAAGCTGTCAAAATTCAACGACCTTGAAATAGAAATCTCAAAAATGTGGCACATGGAAACATCAACAATCCCTGTTGTAGTTGGAGCCCTAGGATTGGTTGGAAAAGATTCCAGTAGAATAATTGAAGGGATTCCTGGAAGCCCATGCCTCAAAGAAATACAAAAAAATGTTCTCACAAGAACAGCCCACACTTTACGTATTTTTTTTTTGTCAGTGGAAAGTGTCGTGATGCCATTTCTAACCTTAGGTCACTGGGCGGGACCCGGAAATAAATGTGAAACACGCCAGAAATCAAAGGAAATAATAATAATAATAATAATAATAATAATAATAATCCAGTAAAAAGCGGTAAATTCAGAAAGAAATTTACCTGGCATTACTACCTTTTTTTTTATCATCTCCCCAACCCCTCCCCATTTCTCCTTATTCTCTTTCACTTTCTCTCCCTGTCAACCCTTTACGTCTTTGTGGCATTACTACCTTGCTTGGGGTGAAATGATTTCATTGCTTCCCTGATAACTGTCATCTTCAAAACTCTGAATGCTACGTCAGTCGCCATCTTCTGTCTTCTTGAAAACTCTTTCTTTTTTTTTTATCTTTTTCTCAATCCTCTCCATTCTCGGTTCTTATTGTCTGTCGTTACTGATGGGTTTAATATGAGTTTTTCAACTACAGAGCCCAGTAAAAAAAAAAGCGGTAAATTCAGAAATAAATTTATTTAGCTGCCATGATTCATACACAAACTAAACAATCATCGTAGATGTTTGAAATGTTTACCTGAATATTCAACACAAAGTTGTAAACATCGTAACCAGGAGGAGGCAGTAGCTTTTGTGGAGAAGTCTCAAGAGGAATTTCATTCCAAGCTTCAGTTAAGTTCCACTTCAGCGAAACAATATCGACGATGTCACGACGACGGTTTTACAAGTGAGTTAGGAGTATACACCAGATACAGTCATCCATAACATTCTGAGTCTTTAGATGGCCACTGAGATGGACCAATTAGAGCTAGTGTAATTTCTCGAAGAATAAATTTACCGCCTTTTTACTGGGCACCCTGTAGATAACAGATCGCGGCGACGGCTGTCAGGTTAGTACCCACCTTCTTTAATCTTGACTGTGTGGACCACCCTTCTTCTCCATTCCTCTCTGTCCGCGATAAATATCCCCAGTTCAGCAGCTGTTTTCTGTGAAATGTAATGTATGCATTTTAGATTAGATCCCGATCTGCCTTCGATCAGTATGGCTGATGCTAACCTTCAGGAAAGTGACTGGTTTCCCCTTCTTACGCTAACATAATCAGATTTTGCAGGGTACCCAGTAAAAGAGCGGTAAATTCAGAATGAAATCTATTTAGCTGCCATGATTCATACACAAACTGAACAATCATCGTAGATGTTTGAAATGTTTACCTGAATATTCAACACAAAGTTGTAAACATGGAGGCAGGAGCTTTGTGGATAGTCTCAAGAGGAATTTCATTCCAAGCTTCGGTTAAGTTCTACTTCAGTGAAACAATATTGACGAGATTACGACGACAATTTTGCAAGTGAGTTAGGAGTATACTCCAGATATAGTAATCCATTACATTAGGATTTGGTCTTTTAAATGGTCACTGAGATACACCAATTAGAGCTGGTGTATTTTCTCGAAGAATAAATTTGTCGCTTTTTACTGGGCATCCTCTCATAGTGTTTAGACCGATACAGGAAATAAACTTTGTAGTCTTTTTATTCTATATGATGAATGCTTCTATTACGTTGGTGGTCAAGGCCCTCCACAACTTTCTATCTTAGCAATGTTTGTCTTTTTATTATTCCCCACATCCTCTTCTCTGCAATCAATACACAAAAGCTCTTTAAGTAGGTGTTATAGTGAAAGACACCTTGTCTAGAGAATAGACTCGCCCACCTATTATAAGTAGGAGTCAGTAGGTAGTCGAGGGAGGAGTAAGTACTCTGCGTAACACTTAATTACAAGTTCCTAACGATTCTGTACGTTTACCCCATTTAGGACGCATTTAGTCCGACTACAAGTTCTATTGTAGAAATAACTCCACAACAACTTTTGGCGACAAGATTCGAACTCATACGGGGGAGAAAAAAACATCGTTGGCCACAACAACTTTTGGCGACGAAGATTCGAACTCATACGGGGCAGAAAAAAAATCGTTGGCCAAAACAACTTTTGGCGACGACGATTCGTACTCATACAGAGGCAGAAAAAAATTCCTTCGCCAATACAACTTTTGGCAGTGAAGATTTGCACTCATAAGGAGGAATAAAAAGTTCGTCCGCCACAGTGGTTTTGACGACGAAATTCGCACTCATAGGGAGGAAGAAAAATTTTGTTCGCCACAAATAACGTAGGCGACAATGTCTCGGATTTACAGTTTGAAAAAAAAAATGTAGGAATGCAAAAGTCTACTCCAGGATTTTTTAAAGTTCCAATTGGAACAACAAACGAAAATATTAGAACAACAGAATACATTCCAGAAGCAGTTACAGGAGGAAACTTTCAATAGACAGATGCAATTCCAACAGAAAATGGAACAAATGCATGGGGAGTTTCAAAGCAAAATTCTGGAAATAACCGAGAACAGGTAAGAGAAAAGTCTACAAAATGATTCCTTCCCAGAGAATACAATATGGAATTCAATTGAAATATTCACGTACAATCCAGATGAAGAGGTAACTTTTCAAGAATATTTAAAAAAATATATGGACGTATATAACGAGGACTGCCACTTGTGGTCTGAAGCAAAGAAGGTTAGGCTTCTTTTAAGCAAATTAGGAACTGCTGAGCATAACAAATTGGTAAACTACATTTTACCGAAAAAAACTAAAGACTTAACATTTACCGAGGCGGTAAATACATTAAGCTAGCTATTTAGTCAAAAGACATCTTTGTTCCACAAGAGGTGAAAATGTTTAAATTTGATTAAAGATGACGAACATGACTATATAACGTACGCAGCCAATGTGTATAAGGATTGTGAAGAATTCAAGCTAGCAGAGCTAAGCGCAGACAATTTTAAGTGCTTAGTGTTTGTTCAAGGTCTTGTAGCGGAAAAAGACGCAGAGTTGAGAAAATTAGTACTGGCAAAATTGGAAAGCAATCCAAGTATTACGGTACAGAATTTGGCAGAAGACTGCACAAGATATGTTAGCGTAAAAAAAGACGCTAAAAAGATAGAAAAGTCTGGCGTTTCGCATGTAAGGAAAATGCGGTACAAAAAAGAAAGTCAGTCTGAAAAAAAGAATAATAAAATAGCAGATTATCAAGAAGAAAGTAAAATACCAGGGAAAAACAAACAAAAGCGCCCGAAGCCATGTTTTGCTTGCGGTGAACTACACTGGTACAGATATTGCAATTTTAGGAATAAAAAAATGTTTCAACTGTGGAAGAGTTGGGCACAAACATTCACATTGCCATTCAAAAATAAGGACAATAAAATAAGGATACTAAAGTCCAACGAGGTAAACGATGAAGTAACTAGAAAATTCGTTACCCTCGAAATAAATAATAAAAACATAAAAATGCAACTTGACACTGGTTCGGATCTCTCTATCATAAATTTGCATACGTGGAAGAAGTTGGGGAAACCAACTTTAATGAAGACAAAGAAAATCGCGAAGTCAGTGACGGGAGAAAAAATACAATTTATTGGAGAAATTGTTACAAACGTCAAATAAAAAACCCCGAAAAGTCAAACTATTTGTCATGGAAAATACCACAAATTTACTCGGTACGAACTGGATAACAGAATTTCAGTTGTGGGATCTACCGATAAATTCTTTCTGTTACAAGGTAGAAAATGTTAACTCCGAAGCCGAAAAATTAATAGAGAAACTTAAGGAAACATTTCCTACTGTTTTTTCTCCGGGCTTGGGAACGTGTACCAAGATGGAGGCAAAATTCTTTTTAAAAGAAAACGCTCAGGGGGTATTTAAAAAGAAAAGGAATGTTCCGTTTGCCTCAATAGAACAGATTGATAAAGAATTGGACAGATTAGAAAAATCCGGTGTACTCAAAAAAGTTGACTACAGTGATTGGGCAGCTCCGACGGTATACGTGAAGAAAAAGTCTAAAGACATTCGTGTTTGTGCAGATTTTTCAACGGGGTTAAACGCGGCACCCAAAGACTATAATTATCCTCTACCAACAGCAGAAGAAATATTTGCAAAGCTTAATGGAGGTACTGTATATTCGATGATAGACCTCAGCGATGCATATCTGCAAATACCGGTAGAGGAAGAAACGTCTAAACTTTTGTGTATTAACACACATCGGGGTCTGTATAAATTTAACAGACTACTTTTTGGGATTAAGGCCGCCATTTTCCAACAAGTAATGGATTCGATGTTGGGTGGTTTGGATTTCGCAGTAGCGTATCTGGACGACATCCTCATGAGAAGTACAAGTATTGCAGAACACGTGAAACATGTCAATGCAGTAGTTTCCAGAATACAGGAGTTTGGATTTAAACTCAAGGAAAGTAAATGCGAGTTTTTCATGGATAAAGTCAAATATCTGGGGCAGATCATCGATAAGAATGGTAGAAGGCCAGACCCAGAGCGAGCAGTGGCTATAAAAGACATGCCGGCTCCGAAGGATATTACAACATTACAAAGTTTTTTGGGACTAGCTAATTATTACCAAATATACATCCCTAAAATGTATGATCTGTGGGAACCATTAAATGAACTACTGAAGAAAGGAAAACCCTGGAAGTGGACTAATGAATGCCAGAAAGCATTTGAAAAGATAAAGGAAGTGTTAACCTCGGAATTATTTCTAACCCATTACAATCCGGAGTTAGAAATCATAGTAGCTTGCGATGCTAGTGCGTATGGAATAGGAGCGTGCATTTTACACAAAATGACAGATGGTCAAGTAAAACCAATTGCTCATGCTTCTAGAGCACTACTTCCGGCTGAGAAGAATTACTCTCAGATAGAGAAAGAGGCGTTAGGAATAATATTTGCAGTAGCGAAATTTCACCGTTTTCTTCACGGTCGACATTTTATGCTACAAACTGATCATAAGCCTCTAATTTCGATTTTTGGATCGAAAAAAGGTTTGCCGAAGCATACAGAAAACCGACTACAAAAGTGGGCTAAAATATTGCTAAATTATAACTTCAGCATGGAGTACATACCATCCAATAAATTTGGCTATGCGGATGGGCTGTCCAGGTTAATCTCTAAAAGGAGCGAACCATTAGAAGACACAGTAATTGCTTCACTGAAATCAAAAGAAGAACTGAAATTTACTGTGTGTAATGCAGTTCGGGAACTTCCGGTAACTCTAGAAAAAATAAAAGAAGAAGTCACCAGGGACGAGTATATTTTAAAAGTAAAAGAAAAAATAGCCAAGAGGGACCAGTACATAACAAATGTGTTTTCGCTATGCGATTCAGTATTGTTATATCTAGAACGTGTGGTGATTCCATACACACTTCAGAAACAAATATTAAAGGATTTTCATACTGGTCATCCAGGCAGCACTAGGATGAAGAGCCTAATGCGAAGTTTTGTTTATTGGCCGAATATGGACAGGGACATTGAGAATGCAGTAGCAAATTGTAAAGGTTGTGCTCTGGCTGCAAAGGCACCACCAGTAAAATTTAATCCCTGGCCAAAAACAGACCTACCATGGTCTAGGTTGCATGTGGATTTTGCAGGTCCACTGAATGGATACCATTACATCATAGTAGTGGATAGTTTCTCAAAATGGCCTGAAATACAAAGAATAAGAAATCCGACGACGCAAAGTACGAAAAACTTCCTGCTGGAATTGTTCGCAAGGTTTGGTGTAGTAGACACAATTGTGACGGACAACGGAAGTCAATTTACGTCGAAACAATTTAAAGATTTCTGTAAGGAATATAATGTCGAACATATTACCACAGCTCCATATCACCCAAGATCTAACGGGTTAGCTGAAAAATTTGTCGACACCCTTAAAAGAGCTTTAAAGAAAGCTAGGGAAATACCTGCAGATGAAGCCCTACAGAAGTTTCTACAGGTATACAGACTTACCCCAAATAACGCAACACCAGCGTCACAATCGCCAGCCGAGGTGATGTTTGCACGTCGGGTAAGATCTGTTTTCGACAATTTATTACCGAAAAAGACAAAGCCAGGTACTGAAAAATTTATTCAAGTAAAGTAATACAATCCTGGTGAAAAAGTATACTTTAAGGTATATAAACAGAATAAATCATTCTGGGAGAGTGGAAAAATAGAAAAGCGGATTGGCAACATGATGTACTTCGTGAAAGGTGAAAAATTCACGTGCAGACGGCACATTAACCAGATCAGACGACGCTCTTCAGACGTGGTTGACAGCGCTCCAGTTGAAGAAACACCTATGGAGGTGATTTTTGATACGTTTGATCTTCCAACGCCAGCAACGATATTACCTGAGATACGCCGATCCAAGAGAAAAAGAAAGGCAACTGACCATTTAAAAATGGATCCAAAACGTAGGAGATAAGCTACGATGTTGCTAAAAAAATGAGGTTTTTTTTTGTTTTTTTCTTGCTCTGTAAAAAATAAAATAAAATAAAAAATTTAAAACTTTTTACTCCTACGGAGTAAAGTTTTAGGAGGGGGGTGTTACAGTGAAAGACACCTTGTCTAGAGAATAGACTTTCCCACCTATAGTAGGAGTCAGTAGGTAGTCGAATAAGTGTTCAGCGACCACAACTCGATTTCTCTGCGTAACACTTAATTACAAGTTCCTAACGATTCTGTACGTTTACCCCATTTAGGATGCATTTAGTCCGACTACAAGTTCTATTGTGGAAATAACTCCACAACAGTAGGTTACTCTTTATTTCTTTCTAATTTTCTTGACTTCATGTGAGCGTCGAATTCTCCAAGCTTTCTTTTCTCATTATGTCTCCTGAAAATGTCTGCTGTCTCCTGATTTTAATCATGTGTCCTTGAGTTTCCATCTTTATAAAATAATCCTCGTTGCTCACGTGCCCCCTCTATGGAATTCTCAATATCCTTCTGTAGGAACACTTTTCTTTTGCTTCAGGACTTTTCTCCATCAAATAAAAATTCAGCGATACATAATGAAAAGAGAAGCCCTGAAAAAAAAACTTCTTTTTGTGCCATAGAGGAGGACTGATATTACATAACAGTTCAGTACACTTTTCTTTGTTTCAGTTGCTTCAAGTCTCTTCTTCATTGGTGAGGAGATTGTCCAGCATTCACTGCCATATAGGAGGACTGATATTACATAACATTTCAGTACTCTTATCTTTGTTTCTGTTGCTTCAAGTCTCTTCATCTGTGAGGACATTGTATAGCATTCGCATCCATATAGGAGGACAGATATCACGTAGCAATTCGGTACATTTTCTTTGATTCTGTTGCTTCAAGACTTCATCTGTGACGAGATCGTCAAGGATTCACTGCCATATAGCAGGATTGATATTACATAACAGTTCAGTACTCTTTTCTTTGTTTCTGTTGCTTCAAGACTCTCCTTCATCAGTGAGGAGATTGTCCAGCATGCACTTCCATATAGGAGGACTGATATGACATAGCAGTTCAGTCCTCTTTGTTTCTGTTGCTTCAAGTCTCTTCTTCATTTGTGAGGAGATTTTCCACCATTAACTGCCATATAGGAGGACGAATATTACATAAGAGTTCAGTACTCTTTTCTTTCTTTCTCTTGCTTCAAGTCTCTTCTTCATCTGTGAGGAGATTGTCCAGCATTCACTGCCATATAGGAGGACTGATATTACATAAAAGTTCAGTACTCTTTTCTTTGTTTCGGTTGCTTTAAGACTCTTCTTCCTTTTTTGAGGAGATTGTCCAGCATTCGCTGCGATATAGGAGGACAGATATTACATAACAGATCAGTACTCTTTTCTTTGTTTCTGTTGCTTCAAGTCTCTTCTTCATTTGTGAGGAGATTGTCCAGCATTCACTGCGATATATGTGGACTGATATTACATAACAGTTCAGTACAATTTTCTTTGTTTCTGTTGCTTCAAGTCTTTTCTTCATCTGTGAGGAGATTGTCCAGCATTTCCTGCCATATACGAGGACTGATATTACATAACAGATCAGTACAATTTTCTTTGTTTCTGTTGCTTCAAGTCTCTTCTTCATCTGTGAGGAGATTGTCCAGCATTCAGTGCCATATAGGAGGACTGATATCACGTAACAATACATTATTGTTTTCTTTGTTTCTAGTTTTTTTATGTCTCTTAATACTCTGCTTAGCTTTTGGAAGGCACTTTAACTATCCCAATATAAATTCAGTGTCGCGCGTTCAGTGCTCTGGCAAATCATTTCCCAGGTATAGTGCAACATCCATTCTCGCACGTCTCAAATATCGAACAAATCGGTTTTCGTACAGAAAATTGGAGAATGAAAATACCTCGGATATCGAACAAAATTTCGGTTCTCGAACAACTTCATTGAACCGAGTTAACCCGAACGGAATCATTTCTGAGTCGACCGCCGTTTTGTGTACATTCATGTGTTGTGTTGTGTTTTTTCCCCTTCAATTTTATTTATTTAATTAACTTTTTCCTCTACATTGATTCTTACTGGAAAAATAATTTCGGTTAACGAACATTTCAGGTTACGAACTGCCTTCAGGAACGAATTAAATTCGTGAACCGCGGTTCCACTGTATTTAAATTGTTTAATTGTTTGATCTGCAATTTGTAATTTGCATGTTGGGCTGTTTCCTTTTGCTAACCCCATGCAATCAGTCTTCTTGCAATTGATGTTTAGTCCTTTATTCACGCTTTCCTTCGCTAGTATTTGTAGGACTTCATTTTTATTTTATTTTCAATAGGAGTCGATAGGTTTACCTGTCGTCCGGCTCAAGCCTGGTTTGGTATTTTTGAACAAGAATAGAGGTTGATTCCTTTGTTTATTGTTCCTTCTAATTTTTCTCAATAGGAGTTGGTAGGTCCGCTTTTTGTCCGGTTCAAACTCTTCCTTGGTATTCTTTAACAAGAATAGAGGTTTATTCCTTTGTTTCTTGATCTTTCTCATTTTTTTATCAATAGGAGTTGGTAGGTTCGCCTGTCGTCCGGTTCAAACTCTTCCTAGGTATTTTTGAACAAGAATAGAGGTTTATTCCTTTGTTTCTTGATCTTTCTCATTTTTTTTCAATAGGAGTTGGTAGGTTCGCCTGTCGTCCGGTTCAAACTCTTCCTTGGTATTTTTGAACAAGAATAGAGGTTTATTCCTTTGTTTCTTGTTCTTTCTAAATTTGTCTGATTCTCTTAGTGTTATGGGTCCGTACGTATAACTACAGAATGAACTCTTCCTAACACTGTGTATACTACGCCTCTCAAGAGAGAGAGACGAATCGAGTCGAGCCGATAGTAGTTCACTCCAAACCAGACTGACGGTCATACTAACACCTTCCACATCTTGTATTATTATTCCGTGTAATATAACTTCGTTATTTCTACTCTTGTGTTCGTGTTGTTCTTTCTTGGTCCTAACCTGGACCATAAAACTTAGCTTTCCAATATCCCCCTTGCGTCTTAGTGATATTATCGCCTTCCTTGTGAACGGATTAAAAGCAAAAAAGCTAAACACCGTCATGATAATATAAACAACTAGAATAATGAGAAGAATGAAAACGATTTAATGAGCTTTGCTGTCACTTGATTCGATATGAGAAGAACTAAATTACTGGGAAAATAATTGTATTTATTTGCGAGTAATCATTGTAATCTTTGATGTAATCGACACTTTAGGAAAACCCATGAAATATAGATTCGTAGTTTGGAAAAAAAAATGTGCCATTGTAAATGACAGTTAATAAAAGACAAACACCGCGCAAAAAGTTCATGAATAAAAGCTGCTAAAAACGCAGTGGAAATGAGAATGATTGTGATGAAAACACCTTTGAAACTGGAGATGCTTTCATTTGCAAAATGGCCACAAACAATCAAAAACGTCTGTTGGGGAACGGGGAGTTTGTTAGACAAAACGAGGGTAAATGAAAAATTAAGGATGAATATGAAAAGAGAACAAATTGTGTAAAAGCTGGAAACTAGCTAGACATCTGAAGGATGACCGAAAAGTAAAACACTCAGTCTTTGTACTATGGTCCTTAAGGACTTGGGCGATCAAGACTCTCCATAGCTTCCTTTCCTTCGAAGCAAGGTTTTACGTCTCACTATCCCCACCAGTTCATGTTTTTTGTGTCCCTTCAAGACAGTTCTTTCTACAACAACCTTTCCTTTGTAGCTCTTAGCAATATTTGTCTTTTTACTATCCTTACCAGTCCATGTTCTGCCATCCATTTACCCCATCTCTTTAGGTAGGTTACTCGCTGCTTCTCTCTGTCCCTTCAGGACATGTCTCTCCACAACGTCCTATCCTTTGTAGCTCTTAGCAATATTTGTCTTTATACTATCCTTACCAGTCCATGTTCTGCCATCCATTTACACCATCTCTTTAGGTAGGTTACTCGCTGCTTCTCTCTGTCCCTTCAGGACATGTCTCTCCACAACTTCCTTTCCTTTGTAGCTCTTAGCAATGTTTGTCTTTTTACTATCCTTACCAGTCCATGTTCTGCCATCCATTTACCCCATCTCTTTAGGTAGGTTACTCGCTGCTTCTCTCTGTCCCTTCAGGACATGTCTCTCCACAACGTCCTATCCTTTGTAGCTCTTAGCAATGTTTGTCTTTATACTATCCTTACCAGTCCATGTTCTGCCATCCATTTACACCATCTCTTTAGGTAGGTTACTCACTGCTTCTCTCTGTCCCTTCAGGACATGTCTCTCCACAACGTCCTATCCTTTGTAGCTCTTAGCAATGTTTGTCTTTATACTATCCTTACCAGTCCATGTTCTGCCATCCATTTACCCCATCTCTTTAGGTAGGTTACTCGCTGCTTCTCTCTGTCCCTTCAGGACATGTCTCTCCACAACGTCCTATCCTTTGTAGCTCTTAGCAATGTTTGTCTTTATACTATCCTTACCAGTCCATGTTCTGCCATACATTTACACCATCTCTTTAGGTAGGTTACTCGCTGCTTCTCTCTGTCTCTTCAGGACATGTCTCTCCACAACTTCCTTTCCTTTGTAGCTCTTAGCAATATTTGTCTTTTTACTATCCTTACCAGTCCATGTTCTGCCATCCATTTACACCATCTTTTTAGGTAGGTTACTCGCTGCTTCTCTCTGTCTCTTCAGGACATGTCTCTCCACAACTTCTTTTCCTTTGTAGCTCTTAGCAATATTTGTCTTTTTACTATCCTTACCAGTCCATGTTCTGCCATCCATTTACCCCATCTCTTTAGGTAGGTTACTCGCTGCTTCTCTCTGACCCTTCAGAACATGTCTCTCCACAACGTCCTATCATACGTAGCTCTTAGCAATGTTTGTCTTTTTACTATCCTTACCAGTCCATGTTCTGCCATCCTTTTACACAAGCTCGTTAGGTAGGTACCTCGCTGTTTCCATGTGCTCATTCAGGACATGTCTCTCCACAACATCCTATCCTTTGTAGCATTTAGCAATATTTGTCTTTTTACTATCCTTACCAGTTCACGTTTTGCCATCTATTTGTACAAACTCTTTAGGTAGGTTACTTGTTGTTTCCCTCTGCACCTTCAGAACATGTCTCTCCACAACGTCCTATCCTTTGTAACCCTTAGCAATGTTTGTCTTTTTACTATCCTTACCAGTTCATGTTTTACTATCCTTTTGTCCAAACTCTTTAGGTAGGTTATTCGCTGTTTCCCTGTTCCCCTATCCTCCGTACAAAATATTCTCAGTATCCTTCTGTAGAACCACATCTCTCTTGCCTCATGTCTATTTTTTAATTGTCAGAAAACTGTTCATCATTCATATTGGTGTAACAGGCTTGATATTACGTAGCATTTGAGAAATCTTTTTCGTTATTTCTCATTAAATTTTTGCTGTTTCTTTGTACTTAATTTAGTTTCTCGAAATCATCTTTCTCACGCCGATTCAATTCGCGCCGCTAACCGTCTGATCAACCGAATCAAAGTTCAAAGTTCAGCAATCGTAGATTAACATTGATAGCGGGATTAACCATGATCCCCGGATGTAAAGCGTGTGCTGGATGGGGTGTGTTAGCTCAGAGAGATACTGTGAAAGACTGGTAAGATTGATTAATCGAAAGACTCCAGGAAATTTACGTATGCATGACATTTTGCTCCCGAACAACTCACGACCAACGTGACTTGGCCTCGAGAGATTAAATTTGACGGCAGGTCAATTTGCGGTCGGAAATGTGGTCCCCGAAAAAAGTGGTAGCCGGCAACCGGTAAATTGGTCGTCGGACATTTGGTGGACGTACAATTTCCGATAAGACAAATGGTCACCGGAAATTGATGACCTCCTCAAAGAGCTCACCTGTTAGTTTGGAAACTGAACGCAAATTTACCTCTATTCAATAATTGCCGGAGAACGACAAGGGAAAAGTGTGATAGAAGAAACTGTTAACATAGAACTTACGGTTACATCTAGACAAATGATGAGACCTTGCCGCCAATCTAGTACTTCTCTTAAAGTCAACGTACCATGGCAGAGAATATCGGGTGCTAATTCTACCTTAAAGAACCGATCAGATTTACGATATCGACAGGTGTAAACTGTTGTGTCATAAGCATAACAACGTAGTCGAGAACTGATGGTACCAGGATAGAAATTAAAAATAACGTAGGTCCAAGGATGGAGCTTTGTAATAATGCAAAAAAAAGATATAAAATACAGTGGAACCTCGGTTCATGAATTTAATTCGTTACTGAAGGCCGTTCTTAACCTGAAATGTTCGCAAACCGAAACTATTTTTCATATAGGAATCAATGGATAGAAAAAAAAGTCACAATACAATCAAATTGGAAAAGAAAAGTACAACACAACACACGAATGTATACAACATGGCGGTCGACTCAGAAATTAGTTCGTTCTAATTAACTCGGTTCGGCTATATTGTTCGAGAACCGAATTTTTTTTGCTCGATAACCGAAGCATTTTCATCTCGAATTTTCAAATCGAAAACTGATTTGTTAGACATGTTTATTCAAGAACTGAGGTTCCTCTGTACACACACAAACATATATATATATATATATATATTATGAAATGTACAAAGTCCGACAATTATTTTAAGACATTTTTATGTTTATACATTCTCTTTTATAGATACAAATATTCAGTCCGGTAAATGTTATTAATACTGTTTATTATAAAACAGAGCATTTACTTAAATATTTGTATCTATAAAAAGATTGTATAAACATAAAAATGCCTTAAAATATATACGTATAACACATTTTTGGGGTTTATACGTTCTTTTTATAGATACAAATATTTAAGTAAATGCTCTGTTTATAATAAACAGTATTAACAACATTTACCGACTGAATGTCCGAGAAATTGTCATAGAAAATATTCGTCCTCCGACAGGAATCGAACCTGCATCCTATACGGAGCCGTCATATAGCCCGGCGTGCTTTTACCGATTTCGCCACAGAAGAGAGTTTCGGTTAGCACGGTCGATTTTACTGTTTTTGTCGGAGGACAAATATTTTCTATGACAATTTCTAGGAGATTCAGGCCGGTAAATGTTGTTAATACTGTTTATTATAAACAGAGCATTTACTTAAATATTTGTATCTATAAAAAGAACGTATAAACATAAAAATGTCTTAACATATATATATATATATATATATATATATATATATATATATATATATATATATATATATATATATATATATATAAATATTGTATTTTATATGCACAGTTCTTAGTGGAAAACGCTCAATATCAGTGATAGAGCTAAAATATTCAGTATAGATATGAGTCTGTGAACCAGCCTTACTGAACGCCAAAAGAAAAAAAATCAGTAATTATTTTTGCCTTACTCTGATGATGATCTCAGAAAGAGATGGAAAGTACGTGGGAAATAAAAGTGATTTTCAATGTTACAGTGCATTTTTTTGCCTCATTTGATTGCAATACACGGGAAAATATTCGTGGATATGAAAGGATTATGCTAAAAATAAGCAGATATACTTGTACTTTATTAAATCAGACATGCCTGATATATATATATATATATATATATATATATATATATATATATATATATATATATATATATATATATATAAGACAAAAAAGACATTGGATAGAAATAACCGTAGATATATTTAGAGTGGTTTCGAAATTTCAAAATCAGTTGTATTGACCGGCTATGAGACGAGAGACAACAGCGTAAAGCCTCAGCAAATATTCCTGTTGCTATATCCCGAGATCCTCGCTGTAACACAATAATGAGTACTTGTATGCAGGTCACTAGCGGGACTGAAGTCTCACATATGACAAAGATAAAAACTAAATGAGTTTGTCATATCCTCATACGTAGAAAACGACAGGAGAGTCCATTATATATATATATATATATATATATATATATATATATATATATATATATATATATATATAGAGAGAGAGAGAGAGAGAGAGAGAGAGAGAGAAAGACAGAGAGAGCGAGATAGAGTAACTAAGGTCCTCTTGTATAGCCAGTTTGACAGTGGACAAAGGACTGTCGGACGGCCGTTGCTCAGGTCTAAAGACAAGCTGAAGAGTAACCTCTCAGCTGTCAATGTGCCTCATACTGACTCCGAGAGAATTGCCATGGATTAAAAAACAAAATGGAGATATTTGTGTCTTTTCAGAAATTTCAAAATCAGACGTATTGACCGGCTAAGAGACGAGCGACAACAGCGTAAAGCCTCTGCAAATATTCCTGTTGCTATGTCCCGAGATCCTCGCTGTTTCACAATAATGTGGACTTGTATGCAGGTCATTAGCGAGAACATAAGAACTGAAATATTGTTTGTTGATATATAAAATTATACAAAATTATATATCGTTATATCATATATATATATATATATATATGAGGGTAAATAAATTATCTCTTTTATTTTCATATGATCGCATATTTAGAAAATTTGCTGGTTCACAATGTGGAAGGAAAAAGCACGTAACCCAATCTTGTTGAGACGAAATATTACGCTAATTATCTCCCCTTGTTCTCAGTTTCTCTCTTTCTTTGCTCGTCCTATTAGGCGACACCAACTGTTGTTCTATTCCATTCGATAGCTATTTGATGTCAAAAAAGCCGGAAGTAATGGGGTTTTATCTGAAAGAGCCGATCTCATCGGCAATGGAAGGCAATCAGTACATAAAACCTGATTACATATTTCCTTTGCCGTTCGTTTAAATCCGAGTCTGTCATTGGCACAGATGTCATAGCTCAGCCGGTAAAGACGTTGGTCATTTGTAATTTTATAGTAACGGGTTAGGGTTCAGACTCCTAATTTTTTTTTCCTTTTTTTTTTGACGTTACATTGAATTATTTGGGTTCAGTTGTACGAGTTATAATAGCCCTAACCGGAAATGAACTCTGTGAACAAATGCTCCTTTATGCAAATTTCTAATCAGTCAATGACATCAGAGCAATTTAACGGATAGGGGCCTTTAAACATGGTCAAAATCAGCTGAATTTTTTTTCAAGCAAGAAAGAAAATTAATTTAAAAAGAAAGTTAATTTAAATGAATCTGAATGCACCATGAACGTCGATGCCAAACGAATTATTGATCTAATACGACCATACAGAATAGCATATCTGAACATACAACAAGTAGAACCTTGAAGCAGATGAGCTACAGCAGTTGAAGTCCACGCCGGACATCACTTCTGTCTGATAAAGACTAGAAAATGATTTTACAGTTTGCTAAGGTTAGTAAAAATTTGACAATAAGAGGTTCGGATGAAAATTACATAGGCTGATCAAGATAAACTCATTGAATAGGACCAAATGAGGTTTCATTTTAAGCATAGTTCCTCTTCCGGTCCACATGCTTGGTGTTGCAGTGCTTAGATCATGTTAGTCTAAAAAGGTATCAACAGCAGCTTTCACGTCTACAACACTGCGACATTAATTTTTAGCTAAGAGATATTTTTATGTTGGGGAACAGATGATAATCAGATAGAGCCAAATCAGTAGAATAGAAAGGGTGATCAACCAGTCCAAAGCTACCGTCATGCAGGCATTGAAATCAAGAACTTGTGTGTTGGAGCATTGTCCTGATGGAAGAAGACCGCTTTCGTCAGGCTTCCTGTGTATTTGGTCTTGGAAGACTTTCCTAACTGGCTCAGCAAGTTCGCATAGTACTTTCCATTGATGGTGTGGCCCTTTTAAAGATAGTGAATAAACACAATGCCTTTTGCATCCCAAAAACTGAGGCCATCACTTTCCCTGCAGATAAAACGAAGTTGACCTTCTTTGGAGCAGACGAGGAGGTGTGTTTACATGTGGTGAAAACCATCAATGTTTTCGTCGGTAGTAGCAGTTGCAGGATGTCCATACATTGGATTATTTTGAGAACTATCTCTTCCCCCTCCTAAATTCATTTGCTAACTTTTGCACTGTTGATAAAACTGGAAAGTCATCTCCTAATATAGCAACCATGTCAACATGAATGTCCTTAGGGGCTAAATCCTTTTTCTGCAGAATATTGTTAGCCCCACAATGCGAAATGTTGTCCATTCTCAAGGGAGGTTTCAATGTTTTTCTCAGTGGAAATAGGTAATAATCAAGACTCTCTCTTCTCTCTAGTGTAAGGTTTCCACAATGTAAGGGATCTTTTTCAGCCAAGCTTCTATATAACAGGTGAGAAGGTGGACTGTCTCTTTGTCTCTGGATCGAAGTGATGACCCCAGCACTCATCCTGGGTTAAGAAATGTTCAAGGAGACCAGGTGGATTTGCCTCAAATAATGAAAGATTTTCCCGTGATGTGATCAGCCTGGTGCGCTTTTGATCAGGTATCAGAAGACGTGACACCCACCGAGCAGAACCGTTCGTGATGCCAAGTCCAATGTGTAGAATATTCTCAGCTCTATCACGGAATATGATTTAGCTATTTGATTCATAGTCAATCGCCTGCCATCCATCACGTTGTGGTGAACATGATCAATGTTTTTCTCAGTGGGGGTCAGACGCAAGACGTCCAAAACCTTAGGTCATTTCAAGATTCTCCGTTCCTCTTGTAAATTCACCTGCCCACTTTTGCACTGTTGACCAAACTGGAGAGTCATTCACTGATATCGTAATGATGTCAGAATTAATATCCTTGGTACACAATCACTTTTTTGAAGGTGTTTGATAAAACCACGTTGCGAAATGTTGTCCATTTTCAAGAGAAATCGCTACTAGTTATATTTAATTTAATTAAAATTTTTATTTTTAATTTATGGATTGTCTTTTTTGTTTCTGGATCGAAGTGATGACCCCAACACTCATCCTGGGTTAAGAAATGTCCAAGGAAACCAACTGGATTTGCCTCAAATAATCTCAGATTTTCCCGTGATGTGATCAGCCTGGTGCGCTTTTGATCAGGTATCAGAAGACGTGACACCCAACGAGCAGAACCCTTCGTCATGCCAAGTTCATTGTGCAGGATATTCTCAACTCTATCGTGAGATATTCCAATAACATCGACTATTTAATTTAGAGTCAATCGCCTATCATCCATCACCATGTGTCGTACATAATCAATGACAGTTGCAGGACGTCCAGAACACGTGTCATCTGCAGGATTCTTCCTTCGCCACTGAAATTAAGCTGCCTACTTTTGCCACTGTTGATAAAGCTGGAGCGTTACCACCTGATGTAGAAACAATGTCAGCACGAATATCCTTGATGACTAACCCCCTATTTCGAAGTTACTTGATAACACGACGATGCCATATGTTATCCATTTTCAAGCGACTGCTCGTTACTGTAGAAGACTTTAGAACAGTCAGATGTCAGTTCACCTGCGAGGAAACAATGCAGTTATTAATAAGAAAATGCATCCAAAATTTCACGGCTGCATCATCACTCCTTCAGAGCCAGCATATGACGCTTTCTGTCCACCCTCGTAATAAAGAAAAAAGTCTTGGTGAATGTGCCGCTAACACGACATATTGTAGGGGACAGAGGAAAACGGCAAGTTTGGGAGGGATAGTAATGAGAACATACTGCGTAGAGCTACAAACGATAGGAAGTAGTGGAGAGCCATGATCAACTTACCTAATAAGCTTGTGTGAAGGGATGGCAAAACAGGGAACTGGAGAGATAGTAAGAGGACAAATATTATTTAGAGCTAGAAAGGATAGGAAGTTGTGGAGAGTCATGATCAACCTACTTAACAAGCTTTTGTGAGGGGATTGAAGAACAGGGCGTGGTAGAGTTGAAAAAGCAATGCAGAAAAGTTAGATAGCTTCCCTCGGTGCTTTCAAAAATGTCCTTTTGTCGGCAATATGGAATAATTTTTGAAAATCTCTAAAAAAATAGATACATGCCCAACGCCACCTGATTATGTTCACCGCCCCCCAAATGAAAGAAAAAGACTCCCCCTTTCAACAAATCAGAGCCCACAAGAGGGCGCTATCGCCCACTTTTACCTCTTCACTAAATATGTTTACACGGTAATAGTCCGGTTCACAAACCTCTCGGTCATTTATCCCTAGTTGCCTGTGTTGGATTTTTGGTTTCTCGTTCGTTCCAAAATCTTTCCATTCTCTTTCAGCCCAAGTAGCTCCTTTTGTTTTAAGTGCATTATCGCCTTGCTTGGGGTAAATTGATACCCCCCCCCCAAAAAAAAACTTGTCTGGTGTTTATGCTATGCATGTACAGATTCTTGATAATTTACAGATAAAAATCTGCAATGTTATCGGTTCTGATCTGACAACTCAGCTTCAGTTATTTCCCAACTGTCGCAACGTATCAATTCTTGTGACTCTTCAATAAATATTTTCACGGTAAGTGTTCGGAGGAGCTTTTCTCATTGGTGTCACGACTCTACGAATTTAAGCGCAGTACTAGATTGGCAGCTAGGTCCCATAATTTCACGATTGAAATTACTAGGTGTAACCATACATTCTCTGCTATTAGCTCCTTTTCTCACTCTTGCCAATTCTTGTTTTGCAACGCCAATCATTATCTCCAGCCTTCTCCCTGTTCTTTTATTGTTCTCTCTCCTTAATAATGTCTGTAATGTTATCGGCCCTGATCTGGCATCTCGACTTCATTCAGTTTGCCAGCACCGTGATATGGTTTCTATAAATATCTTCATGGCAGTTGTTCTAATGAGCTCTCCGTACCACAAATTTGAGCGTACCACTAGATTGGCTGTTAGGTTTCATTGTTTTACTGTTGAAACAGCTAGATGTAATTGGATATAAGTAGATGTAACCAGATGTAAGTAGATGTAACCAGATGTAAGTAGATGTAACCAGATGTAAGTAGATGTAACCGGAGGTAAGTAGATGTAACCAGATGTAACCAGATGTAAGTAAATGTAACCGGATGTAAGTAGATGTAAGTAGATGTAACCAGATGTAAGTATATGTAACCAGATGTAACCAGATGTAAGTAGACGTAACCGAATGTAAGTAGATGTAACCAGGTGTAAGTATATGCAACCAGATGTAACCAGATGTAAGTAGATGTAACTGGATGTAAGTAGATGTAACCAGATGTAAGTATATGTAACCAGATGTAACCAGATGTAAGTAGATGTTAGTAGATGTAACCAGATGTAAGTATATGTAACCAGATGTAAGCATATGTAAGTAGATGTAACCGGATGTAAGTAGATGTAACCCGATGTAAGTATATGTAACCAGATGTAACCAGATGTAAGTAGATGTAACCGGATGTAAGTAGATGTAACCAGATGTAAGTATATGTAACCAGATGTAACCAGATGTCAGTAGGTGTAACCGGATGTAAGTAGATGTAACCAGATGTAAGTATATGTAACCAGATGTAACCAGATGTAAGTAAATGTAACCGGATGTAAGTAGATGTACCCAGATGTAAGTATATGTAAACAGATGTAACCAGATATAAGTAGATGTAACCGGATGTAAGTAGGTGTAACCAGATGTAAGTATATGTAACCAGATGTAAGTAGATGTAACCGGATGTAAGTAGATGTAAGTAGATGTAACCGGATGTAAGTAGATGTAACCAGATGTAAATATATGTAACCGGATGTAAGTAGATGTAACCAGATGTAACCAGATGTAAGTAGATGTAAGTAGATGTAACCGGATGTAAGTAGATGTAACCAGATGTAACCAGATGTAAACAGATGTAAGTAGATGTAACCGGATGTAAGTAGATGTAACCGGATGTAAGTAGATGTAACCAGATGTAACCAGATGTAACCGGATGTAAGTATATGTAACCAGATGTAACCAGATGTAACCGGATGTAAGTAGATGTAACCAGATGTAACCAGATGTAAGTATATGTAACCGGATGTAAGTAGATGTAACCAGATGTAAGTAGATGTAAACAGATGTAAGTATATGTAACCAGATGTAAGTAGATGTAACCGGATGTAAGTAGATGTAACCGGATGTAAGTATATGTAGACAGATGTAACCGGATGTAAGTAGATGTAACCGGATGTAACCAGATGTAACCAGATGTAAGTAGATGTAACCGGATGTAAGTATGTGTAACCAGATGTAAGTATGTGTAACCAGGTGTAACCGGATGTAAGTATATGTAACCAGATGTAACCAGATGTAAGTAGATGTAACCGGATGTAAGTAGATATAAACAGATGTAAGTATATGTAACCAGCTGTAAACAGATGTAAGTAGATGTAACCGGATGTAAGTAGATGTAACCAGATGTAAGTAGATGTAACCGGATGTAAGTAGATGTAACCAGATGTAACCGGATGTAAGTAGATATAACCGGATGTAAGCATATGTAAACAGATGTAACCAGATGTAAGTAGATGTAGCCAGATGTAAGTAGATGTAACCGGATGTAAGTAGATGTAACCAGATGTAAGTAGATGTAACCAGATGTAACCGGATGTAAGTAGATGTAACCGGATGTAAGCATATGTAAACAGATGTAACCAGATGTAAGTAGATGTAACCAGATGTAAGTAGATGTAACCGGATGTAAGTATGTGTAACCAGATGTAAGTAGATGTAACCGGATGTAAGTAGATGTAACCAGATGTAACCAGATGTAACCGGATGTAAGTAGATGTAACCGGATGTAAGTAGATGTAAGTAGATGTAACCGGATGTAAGTATATGTAACCGGATGTAAGTAGATGTAACCAGATGTAACCAGATGTAACCAGATGTAAGTAGTTGTAACCGGATGAAAGTAGATGTAACCAGGTGTAAGTATATGTAACCAGATGTAACCGGATGTAAGTAGGTGTAACCAGATGTAAGTATATGTAACCAGATGTAAGTAGATGTAACCGGATGTAAGTATATGTAACCAGATGTAACCAGATGTAAACAGATGTAAGTAGATGTAACCAGATGTAACCAGATGTAAGTAAATGTAACCGGATGTAAGTAGATGTAACCAGATGTAAGTATATGTAAACAGATGTAACCAGATGTAAGTAGATGTAACCGGATGTAAGTAGATGTAACCGGATGTAAGTAGATGTAACCGGATGTAACCAGATGTAACCAGATGTAAGTAGATGTAACCGGATGTAAGTATATGTAACCAGATGTAACCAGATGTAAGTAGATGTAACCGGATGTAAGTAGATGTAAGTAGATGTAACCGGATGTAAGTATATGTAACTGGATGTAACCAGATGTAACCAGATGTAACCAGATGTAAGTAGTTGTAACCGGATGAAAGTAGATGTAACCAGGTGTAAGTATATGTAACCAGATGTAACCAGATGTAAGTAGATGTAACCGGATGTAAGGAGATGTAACCAGATGTATGTATATGTAACCAGATGTAACCAGATGTAAGTAGATGTAACCGGATGTAAGTATATGTAACCGGATGTAACCAGATGTAACCGGATATAACCAGATGTAACCAGATGTAACCAGATGTAAGTAGATGTAACCGGATGTAAGTAGATGTAACCAGATGTAACCAGATGTAACCAGATGTAAGTAGATGTAACCGGATGTAAATAGATGTAACCAGATGTATCCAGATGGAAGTAGTTGTAACCGGATGAAAGTAGATGTAACCGGATGTAAGTATATGTAACCAGATGTAACCAGATGTAAGTAGATGTAACCGGATGTAAGTATGTGTAACCAGATGTAAGTATATGTAACCAGATGTAACCAGATGTAAGTAGATGTAACCGGATGTAAGTATGTGTAACCAGATGTAAGTATATGTAACCAGATGTAAGTAGATGTAACCAGATGTAAGTAGATGTAAGTAGATGTAACCGGATGTAAGTATATGTAACCGGATGTAACCAGATGTAACCAGATGTAACCAGATATAACCAGATGTAAGTAGTTGTAACCGGATGAAAGTAGATGTAACCAGATGTAAGTAGATGTAACCGGATGTAAGTAGATGTAACCAGATGTAAGTAGATGTAACTGGATATAAGTAGATGTAACCGGATGTAAGTATATGTAACCAGATGTAACCAGATGTAAGTAGATGTAACCGGATGTAAGTATGTGTTACCAGATGTAAGTATATGTAACCAGATGTAACCAGATGTAAGTAGATGTAACCGGATGTAAGTATGTGTAACCAGATGTAAGTATATGTAACCAGATGTAAGTAGATGTAACCAGATGTAAGTAGATGTAAGTAGATGTAACCGGATGTAAGTATATGTAACCGGATGTAACCAGATGTAACCAGATATAACCAGATGTAACCAGATATAACCAGATGTAAGTAGTTGTAACCGGATGAAAGTAGATGTAACCAGATGTAAGTAGATGTAAGTAGATGTAACCGGATGTAAGTATATGTAACCGGATGTAAGTAGATGTAACCAGATGTAAGTATATGTAACCAGATGTAACCAGATGTAAGTAGATGTAACCGGATGTAAGTATATGTAACCAGATGTAACCAGATGTAACCAGATGTAACCAGATGTAACCGGATGTAAGTAGATGTAACCAGATGTAACCAGATGTAACCAGATGTAAGTAGATGTAACCGGATGTAAGTAGATGTAACCAGATGTAAGTATATGTAACCAGATGTAACCAGATGTAAGTAGGTGTAACCAGGTGTAAGCATATGTAAACAGATGTAACCAGATGTAAGTAGATGTAACCAGATGTAAGTATATGTAACCAGATGTAACCAGATGTAAGTAGATGTAACCGGATGTAAGTATATGTAACCGGATGTAAGTAGATGTAACCAGATGTAACCAGATGTAACCAGATGTAAGTAGATGTAACCGGATGTAAGTAGATGTAACAAGATGTAACCAGATGTAAGCAGATGTAACCAGATGTAAGTAGATGTAACCGGATGTAAGTAGATGTAACCAGATGTAAGTAGATGTAACCAGATGTATCCAGATGGAAGTAGTTGTAACCGGATCTAAGTAGATGTAACCAGATGTAACCAGATGTAACCAGATGTAACCAGATGTAAGTAGATGTAACCGGATGTAAGTAGATGTAACCAGATGTAAGTATATGTAACCAGATGTAACCAGATGTAACCGGATGTAACCGGATATAAGTATATGTAACCGGAAGTAAGTATATGTAACCAGATGTAACCAGATGTAAGTAGATGTAACCGGATGTAAGTATGTGTAACCAGATGTAAATATATGTAACCAGATGTAAGTAGATGTAACCAGATGTAAGTAGATGTACTCGGATGTAAGTAGATGTAAGTAGATGTAACCGGATGTAAGTATATGTAACCGGATGTAAGTAGATGTAACCAGATGTAACCAGATGTAAGTAGATGTAACCGGATGTAAGTATGTGTAACCAGATGTAAGTATATGTAACCAGATGTAAGTAGATGTAACCGGATGTAAGTAGATGTAACCGGATGTAAGTAGATGTAACCGGATGTAAGTAGATGTAACCAGATGTAACCAGATGTAACCAGATGTAAGTAGTTGTAACCGGATGAAAGTAGATGTAACCAGGTGTAAGTATATGTAACCAGATGTAACCAGATGTAAGTAGATGTAACCGGATGTAAGTATATGTAACCAGATGTAAGTATATGTAACCAGATGTAACCAGATGTAAGTAGATGTAACCAGATGTAAGTAGATGTAACCGGATGTAAGTAGATGTAACCAGATGTAACCAGATGTAACCGGATGTAAGTAGATGTAACCAGATGTAAGTATATGTAACCAGATGTAACCAGATGTAAGTAGGTGTAACCAGGTGTAAGTATATGTAACCAGATGTAACCAGATGTAAGTAGATGTAACCGGATGTAAGTAGATGTAATCAGATGTAAGTATATGTAACCAGATGTAAGTAGATGTAACCGGATGTAAGTATATGTAACCGGATGTAAGTAGATGTAACCAGATGTAACCAGATGTAACCAGATGTAAGTAGATGTAACCAGATGTAAGTATATGTAACCAGATGTATCCAGATGGAAGTAGTTGTAACCGGATGAAAGTAGATGTAACCAGGTGTAAGTATATGTAACCAGATGTAACCAGATGTAAGTAGATGTAACCGGATGTAAGTAGATGTAACCAGATGTAAGTATATGTAACCGGATGTAAGCAGATGTAACCAGATGTAAGTAGATGTAACCGGATGTAAGTAGATATAACCAGATGTAAGTATATGTAACCAGATGTAACCAGATGTAAGTAGATGTAACCGGATGTAAGTAGATGTAACCAGATGTAAGTAGATGTAACCAAATGTAAGTATATGTAACCAGATATAACCAGATGTAAGTAGATGTAACCGGATGTAAGTAGATGTAACCAGATGTAACCAGACATAAGTAGATGTAACCGGATGTAAGTAGATGTAACCGGATGTAAGTAGATGTAACCAGATGTAAGTATATGTAACCAGATGTAACCAGATGTAAGTAGATGTAACCGGATGTAAGTAGATGTAACCGGTCGTTTTATTCTAATGTATTAATTTCCGGAATTCTCTTCAGGCCTTCGGCTTTCCTGTCAATTACGATCATCAAAAATTTAGATGCCGCGTCAATCGCCATCTTCTGTCCCCTTGAATCATAGTGTCCCCTTTGTATGTGAAAGGGGCCTCTAAAGTCACGTGATCTCAACTCCGTTGAGCACCTTTTGGGAAGTGGTGCAAATTCTGGCTTTACAGACAACAAATCTAGATTCACTTTTCTATCTCTTTCCTTCTCGCTTTCTTTCTTTTTTCTTTATTTCTTTATTTCTTTTTTCTTTCTATCCTTCTCGCGTTCTTTCTTTTATCTTTCTTTCTTTCTTTTTTCTTTCTTTCTTTCTTTTTTCCCACCTTCCCAACATTTATTTACTTTTTCTTTCTTCATTCACTTATTACTTCTTTTCTTCCTTTTGTCAAAGTCCTTTCATCTGTCATTTGTTTCCCTTCCTCCTACGCTGCTTTCTTTCTTTCTTTCAGAATTTCTTTCTTTCTTTATTTCTTTCTTTCTTTCGTCTCACTCTCTTTCCGACATTTCTTTCTTTCTTTCTTTCTTTTCGACATTTTCTTCATTTTTCACTTTTCTTTCTTTGATTTTTTCTTTTTCTGTCTTTCTTTCTTTCTTTCTTATTTTCGACATTTCTTCTTTTTCTTTCTTTCTTTCTTTCTTTCCAATAATTCTACATTTTTCTTTCTTTTTTCTTTCTTTCCTTCTTTCTTTCTTTCCGAAATTCTTCATCTTTCTTTCTGTTTTTCCGACATTTCTTTGTTTCTTTGTTTCTTTCCGAATTTCTTCATCTTTTTCTTCTTTCTTTCTTTCTTTCTTTTTCTTTCATTTTTTCTTACCGATATTTCTTCATTTTTCTTTCTTTCTTTCTGAATTTCTTCATTTTTCTTTCTTTCTTTCTTTCTTTCTTTTTTCTTTCTTTCTTTTCGATATTTCTTCATCTTTCTTTGTTTCTTTTTTCTTTATTTCTCTCTTTCTAAATTCCTTCATTTTTCTTTGTTTCTTTCTGACATTTCCGGATTTCTTCATTTTTCTTTCTTTCTTTCTTTCTTTCTTTCTTTCCCATAATTCTGTGTTTGTTTTATTCTTTTGCTCAATTTCCTCTTTTCCTTCCTCATTTGTTCCCTCGTTTTCTTTTTCATCTTCTTCTCGTTACCTACTTCTACATGTTTACCTCTCTCCCCCCTCCTTTCTTGGTCCTTTTCTTTCACTCTTTCTTCCATTTTTCTCGCCCTGACAGTTTGTGCATTGTTTGCCGTTGCCGCCGTCCCATCATGGCGGCGTCAAGAAGCCGCCCTTGACGAAACCTTGTCGTCCGCCTGGTTGAGTCTTGAAGAGCTTCTATGGGGAACTCAATCAACAACCTGTGAAAGTCTGCGTCTCGGCCGTTCCTTCCGCGAGATACGATCGTTGTTCACGGGCAGATTCTGAATATTTGGCCTTTGGAACAACAATCAACTACGCCACTTCTTTCAGCAAGATAGATAGATAGATAGATAGATAGATAGATAGGGAGAGAGAGGGCGGGGGAGAGAGCTATATATAGAGATAGATAGAGAGCTATATAGAGAGGGAGATTGAGAGCTATACATAGAGAGAGAGATAGAGAACGATAGAGGAAAGAAAGAGCGATCAGTAGACTAAGATAGATACATATGAATTGACTCATATATATATATATATATATATATATGTAAGCAAATGTGTGGATGTAGATCCGACGGTATGATGAAAATGTGGAAAAGACAAAGCCTTTCCACATTTTCATCATATATATATATATACGAAGAGATTAAGATAGATATGATCATACTAATATATATATATATATAAAATGAAGAGGTTATAATGGTTCCAACGAGAGAAAAGTGTGTATATTAAAAAGAAGAGAGGTACCGCAAACTTTTTGGGTTGTAATGTGGATTTTTTAAAAAAAAATATTATCCTTTATTTTTCATAATTTTACAACACGTGTTTCTGGTCTCGCGACCGTCTTCAGGTAAAGTGTGGAGATTTCCACATATTATTAAAAATAATTAATTTTTTCTTTATGTTTTTCAATGTTAAATATTCTCGATACGAGACATTCTCTATTTTTGTGTCGACATTCGGATTACTAACACAAAAATAGAGAATGTCTCATATCATGGTTGACTTAATTTACTTTGGTCTTTAACTCTTTCAAGAATTTATAGTTTTTGCTTGTTATCGTTTTTATGTAATATAGATGTATTTTCAACTAATATCTATGTAATCTGTGAATGCCGGTATGAGGGTCCCTTTAGTTGCTGATATATTGAGCTATGTTCAGCCAAATGAAATGTAAGTCTTCTTGTTATCATTGTCGTAGTAAAGCCAACGTACGTATTGACATTTTTTATCAGAGATACAATCTTCTAAAGGACATTTAAATTGATATAGCATGTTGGCATGTTGCAAGACGCTAGTTTGCTTAGAAGAGTTGTTTTGGACAACTAGGTTGGTTTGGTTGTATTAAATTTAGTATAGTATATGATTAATTTTTTTTTTACCTGGATCAGTAGGATATATATTAATGTTCATGTTTTTTTTAAGAATTTGATATGTTTAGAGTTATGTGATGATGTATTGTATGTTTATTTATGTTTAATTTGTTCATCAACAATGTACAGTACGGTGCCAAAAAAATAAAAATAAAATAAAAATGAACGCACCCATAGTAATTCGATTTTTTCTTACCAAGACAAGTGAGTAATAAAATTCGTTTATTAATACAGGTGTAAATATGTACATTATACAAGTCAAGAAATGATTTACTATTTTGCTGGGTAACTTTTTGTTTCAACAACGACCTTAATCCTTCGTGGCATGCTATAAGTCAAAGTTCTTCGATAGATTTTTAGGGAGACCACAGTTGTTTTCCCTTGGGTTGAGCTCATGGGTGTTCGGCCCCTTTAGAGAGGAGAACTCTTCTGTCCCTTTTAGTTCTTGCTTTCGTTTTTTGAGGAACGGCCTCTTTACCTTCCTGACCACCAGGGCGTCCACACACGTGGAAACTGGTCAACATGTGCACGGCTTACCGAAAGAAAAAAGGTAATTTCTGTTCACTTATCTGCGGACGATCAAAGGCCATAAAGTTGGTATGTTATTTCTTTGTTCTCTTTCTGTAAACCTCCTCGTTCCTTTGGGACAATATGAACAAAATCATTTGCTTTGGGACATATGTAAATCTTTTTAATATATGTATGTAAATTGTTTGCCTTATTAAATATTTTGTTTGTTACGGTCGCGTATTTCGTCTGTCTATATTGATGCTAGTGTATCAATGGCTACGCTAATGCTAATATTAGTACTCGGTATACTACTGGAAGGCTAAAACACGTTATTCTTCCTAACACAAAATAGTCGGAAAATTCTGTGTGGCCGATAACCTATACTAATACCAGCTTTCCTTTAATTCGCGAACAAGCTAATCTTTTGTGTTAACTTTTTTATTACGGACATGCTTGTCCATTATCGCCCAAAGTTCTTAAATTGGTTTAAGGTCAGGATTCTGACTGGGCCACTGGAAGCGTTCCTCTCTAGATAACGTTTATTCTTTAAGGCAGTATACTTAGGATCATTATCGTTACTAAATCATTATTTGACTTGTATAATGTAGATATATACATCTGTATTATTGCCTTGTGTTAATAAACATTCTCTTACACACTTGTCTTGGTAAAAGTACAAAAATTAACTTTCTATATGAGCGTTCATTTTTGGCATCGTACTGTAATTAGGAAAGTCATTATCAATGAGAATTTGTTTAATATTTTTTAATTCAGGGTAGAGAATATACGGGAAAAGTCAAACATTATACGCTATGTTATAGCGAAAGTGTGCATAATGTTTGATTTGATCTTGTATAGATATATATATAATGATAGCTAGGTAGATAAATAGATATGAATAGTATGAGAAAGATAAATATAATCTAAGATATGTATATATATATATGAATAGCTAGATAGATGAATATGAATAGAAGGAAATAGATCGATAGGTAGATAGATAAATAGATATGAAGAAACTGAGATAGATAGATAGATATGAACAAGCAGAGATAGATATATAGATAGATAGATAGATAGATAGACAGACAGACAGACTGACAGATAGATATGAACAAGCTGAGATAGATACGAACAGGCTGAGATAGATATGAACAGGCTGAGATAGATAGATAAATAGATAGATATGAACAGGCTGAAATAGATAGATAGATAGATACGAACAGGCTGAGTTAGATATGAACAGGCTGACATAGATAGATAGATAGATATAAACAGGCTGAGATAGATAGATAGATAGATATGAACAGGCTGAGTTAGATATGAACAGGCTGAGATAGATAGATAGATAGATAAATAGATAGATAGATACTTAGATGAACAGACTGAGATAGATAGATAGATAAATAGATAGATACATAGATACATAGATGAACAGACTGTGATAGATAGATAGATAGATATGAACAGGCTGAGTTAGATATGAACAGGCTGAGATATATATATATATATATATATATATATATATATATATATATATATATATATAGATAGATATGAACAGGCTGAGATAGATATATAGATAGGTAGATAGATAGATAGATATGAACAGGCTGAGATAGATAGATAGATATGAACAGGCTGAGATAGATAGATAGATATGAACAGGCTGAGATAGATAGATAGATAAATAGATAGATAGATAAATAGATAGATACATAGATGAACAGACAGAGATAGATCGATAGATCGATAGATAGATAGATAGATAGATAAATAGATGAACAGACTGAGATAGATAGATAGATAGATGAACAGACTGAGATAGATAGATAGATAGATAGATAGATAGATAGATAGATAGATTGAGGTACCTTTAAACAGCTGACCCTGATGAATGTCGTTGGTACTTCATTCTGATTTACAGTATCAATAATAATAATAATAATAATAATACTAATAATAATAATAGTAACCGGGTCTGGGTGTTCCTATCAACTGCAAGAAACTGGTATGAACACAATCCAGACCCGGTTAGGGAGATAGGACCTGTAACAATTTTAGGAGACATTACAATACACACAGAATAACCAAAGCTAATTTGCAACTCCTACGGGAAGGAAACTGAAAGAAACTGGTACGAACACCACCCTGACCCGGTTACGGAGATAGGACCTGTTACAATTCTATGGGACTACACAATACACACTGACAGAACAATCAAAGCCAACCGCCCAGACATTATTATTAAAGACCACAAACAAAATAAGTGCCTCCTTATTGATATGGCAGTCCCTGCAGACTGCAATGTGTCTTTGAAGATATTTGAAAAGCTGTCAAAATACAAGGACCTTGAAATAGAAATCTCAAAAATGTGGCACATGGGAACATTTGTAGTTGGAGCCCTTGGACTGGTTGGAAAAGATTCCAGTAGGCTGATTGAAGGGATCCCTGGAAGTCCATGCCTCAAAGAGATACAAAAAATTGTTCTGACAAGTACAGCCCACACTTTACGAAGGGCTTTATCTATGTAATTATTTTTTTAATTTTTTTTGCAGTGGAAAGTGTCATGATGACATTTCTAACCTTAGGTCCCTGGGCGGGACCCGGAAAGAAATGTGTAAACGCCAGATATCAAAGAAAATAAAAATAATAATAATAATAATAATGTTTCATTAAATAATATTACAATGACTGACAGACAAGAAGGAAATGATCGTCTGGGATAAAATGAAAACCCATGCTAGGGCGTGTCGATAAAATTAGCCTACAATAGACATCAGTTTAGCATATAAAACATAGGTCGATATTTGAGTCATTTTCGGAGAAAAAGAATGTCTTATTTGCTGAGAAATACGGTGGATGGAAATATATTAGATAACAAGACCAGCCAATAGTTGAAGAAATTGTATTGAAATCTTTTAATTGATCTGTTATGGAATTTTCAAACTTTGACTATGATAGAAAAACCTTAGGTGACAAAATTAGGATTAATTCTTTTCTCTAAAGGGATGAGCAAAATTCTGTGAAAAGCCGATTTCAACTTCGATGTTTTGTTCTTGAAAAACATTTAGAGGGTTTCAGAGAAATTACGAAAGAATAGGAACATTTCGAAAAGAAAAGATGAATTGCAATTCAATTTTAAAACCGGTGCCATTTTTTGGCAGCATCGAAATGTAAAATTTGAGGGACAAATATTTGCAAAGATAGCTGTTGATTAAAAATTAAAATAAATAAATAAATAAATAAAAAAACTTATTAACACGTTTTTTAAATATATTTTTGTTTTTTACTTCTTTGGGATCTTTTCATACTTTTTCATTATTTCTTTTTGCCTTAATATATATAGTTTCTTTTTTCCATTCTCTTTCTTTCTTTCTTTCTTTCTTTCTTTCTTCTCACCTTCATTAATCCTTAATGAATCCATTCTTTCTTTCTTTCTTTTTCTTTCTTTCTTTTCTTTTATTTCTTTCTTTCATTCTTTCTTTCTTTCTCTATTTGTCTCTTTCTCTTTCTGTCTCTCTTTCTTTCTTTCTTTTTTCTTTCTTTCTTTCTTTTACTTTCTTTCTTTCCTTCTTTCTTTCTTTCTTTCTTTATTTGTCTCTTTCTCTTTCTTTCTTTCTTTCTTTCTTTCTTCTACTTCGTTTTTCACCTTTTGTTATTTTTCTCCATCTTTCTTTTTCTATATCTTCATTTGTAAAGTCTTCCCTTCCATTTAATTCGCTTCTTCTTTTCCCTCTCGGTCCTTTTCCCTTTTGAGATTTTATTTTTCACATAACAGTAAATAAAGAACAAATAAAAAAAATGTCCATCGACATTATAAACGTTGTGCATCCTTAATTTAAAAAAAAACAAAACCTTTTTATTGTTTTTTTGCAAAGTTTTCTCCCCCCCACCAAATTCTTACAACCCTTGAATTTCTTTCATTTCGCCTCCATTTTTATATTTTAGCCAAACTTTTACTCACCAAAAGCAGACTGAGCGAATTTTCTACATGTTACCACAACATTCGCTTCTGTCACACCCACGATTGTCCTCTTTCCACCCTGAAGCTACAACCAGCATGAGAAAAAAACAAAAATGTTTGCGCGTTCATTGTTCGTTGCCTATTCGAGAAAATTCATTTCACACTTTCACGTCTCCTGTTTGTTTTTGTTTGTTATTTTTTGCTGTTGTTGTTTTTTTTTTTTTGCCGGGGGAGACAGAAGCGTTGAGCACGCACGCATTCGCCCATTAAGGGAGCAAACGGATGATGATATGTGTTCGGCATACGAATGCGTAGAGGCACGCCTCCCAGCAGTTCTCAAATAGAGAAAGGGACCAGGGAACGATTTCGGTTTACATGACAGACTGCGTTTTTATCTATCTATCTATCTATCTATCTATCTATCTATCTATCTATCTATATATCTATCTATCTATCTATCTATCTATCTATCTCCTATTCCATATTTATCTACACTATCCCACTCGCATTATCTATCTATCTATCTATCTATCTATCTATCTATCTATCTATCTATCTATCTATCTATCTATCTGTCTATCTACTCTTCCATACTTCTATACTCTCCTGCTCACAATATCTATCTATCTATCTATCTATCTATCTATCTATCTATCTATCTATCTATCTATCTATCTATCTATCTATCTATCTATCTATCTATCTCCTCTTCCATATTTCTCTACACTTTACCCCTCAGATTATCTATCTATCTATCTATCTATCTATCTATCTATCTATCTATCTATCTATCTATCTATCTATCTATCTATCTATCTCCTCTTCCCTACTTCTCTACAACCCCTCACAATATCTATCTATCTATCTATCTATCTATCTATCTATCTATCTATCTATCTATCTATCTATCTATCTATCTGTCTATCTACTCTTCCATACTTCTATACTCTCCTGCTCACAATATCTATCTATCTATCTATCTATCTATCTATCTATCTATCTATCTATCTATCTATCTATCTATCTATCTCCTCTTCCATATTTCTCTACACTTTACCCCTCAGATTATCTATCTATCTATCTATCTATCTATCTATCTATCTATCTATCTATCTATCTATCTCCTCTTCCCTACTTCTCTACAACCCCTCACAATATCTATCTATCTATCTATCTATCTATCTATCTATCTATCTATCTATCTATCTATCTATCTATCTATCTGTCTATCTACTCTTCCATACTTCTATACTCTCCTGCTCACAATATCTATCTATCTATCTATCTATCTATCTATCTATCTATCTATCTATCTATCTATCTATCTATCTATCTATCTCCTCTCCCATATTTCTCTACACTTTCCCCCTCAGATTATCTATCTATCTATCTATCTATCTATCTATCTATCTATCTATCTATCTATCTATCTATCTATCTATCTATCTACTCTTCCATACTTCTATACCCTCCTGCTCAAAATATCTATCTATCTATCTATCTATCTATCTATCTATCTATCTATCTATCTATCTATCTATCTATCTATCTATCTATCTATCTATCTCCTCTCCCATATTTCTCTACACTTTCCCCCTCAGATTATCTATCTATCTATCTATCTATCTATCTATCTATCTATCTATCTATCTATCTATCTATCTATCTATCTACTATTCCATACTTCTATACTCACCTGCGCACAATATCTATCTATCTATCTATCTATCTATCTATCTATCTATCTATCTATCTATCTATCTATCTATCTATCTATCTATCTCCTCTTCCCTACTACTCTACAACCCCTCACAATATCTATCTATCTATCTATCTATCTATCTATCTATCTATCTATCTATCTATCTATCTATCTATCTATCTATCTATCTATCTCCTCTTCCATATTTCTCTACACTTTCCCCCTCAGATTATCTATCTATCTATCTATCTATCTATCTATCTATCTATCTATCTATCTATCTATCTATCTATCTATCTATCTATCTCCTCTTCCCTACTACTCTACAACCCCTCACAATATCTATCTATCTATCTATCTATCTATCTATCTATCTATCTATCTATCTATCTATCTATCTATCTATCTATCTATCTATCTATCTATCTCCTCTTCCATATTTCTCTACACTTTCCCCCTCAGATTATCTATCTATCTATCTATCTATCTATCTATCTATCTATCTATCTATCTATCTATCTATCTATCTATCTATCTACTATTCCATACTTCTATACTCTCCTGCGCACAATATCTATCTATCTATCTATCTATCTATCTATCTATCTATCTATCTATCTATCTATCTATCTATCTATCTATCTATCTATCTCCTCTTCACTACTTCTCTACAACCGCTCACAATATCTATCTATCTATCTATCTATCTATCTATCTATCTATCTATCTATCTATCTATCTATCTATCTATCTATCTATCTATCTATCTATCTATCTATCTATCTATCTCCTCTTCCATATTTCTCTGCACTTTCCCCCTCAGATTATCTATCTATCTATCTATCTATCTATCTATCTATCTATCTATCTATCTATCTATCTATCTATCTATCTATCTATCTTACTCTTACCTACTTCTCTACAACCCCTCACAATATCTATCTATCTATCTATCTACTCTTCCATACTTCTATACCCTCCTGCTCAAAATATCTATCTATCTATCTATCTATCTATCTATCTATCTATCTATCTATCTATCTATCTATCTATCTATCTATCTATCTCCTCTCCCATATTTCTCTACACTTTCCCCCTCAGATTATCTATCTATCTATCTATCTATCTATCTATCTATCTATCTATCTATCTATCTATCTATCTATCTATCTATCTATCTACTATTCCATACTTCTATACTCTCCTGCGCACAATATCTATCTATCTATCTATCTATCTATCTATCTATCTATCTATCTATCTATCTATCTATCTATCTATCTCCTCTTCCCTACTACTCTACAACCCCTCACAATATCTATCTATCTATCTATCTATCTATCTATCTATCTATCTATCTATCTATCTATCTATCTATCTATCTATCTCCTCTTCCATATTTCTCTACACTTTCCCCCTCAGATTATCTATCTATCTATCTATCTATCTATCTATCTATCTATCTATCTATCTATCTATCTATCTATCTATCTCCTCTTCCCTACTACTCTACAACCCCTCACAATATCTATCTATCTATCTATCTATCTATCTATCTATCTATCTATCTATCTATCTATCTATCTATCTATCTATCTATCTATCTATCTATCTCCTCTTCCATATTTCTCTACACTTTCCCCCTCAGATTATCTATCTATCTATCTATCTATCTATCTATCTATCTATCTATCTATCTATCTATCTATCTATCTACTATTCCATACTTCTATACTCTCCTGCGCACAATATCTATCTATCTATCTATCTATCTATCTATCTATCTATCTATCTATCTATCTATCTATCTATCTATCTATCTATCTATCTATCTATCTCCTCTTCACTACTTCTCTACAACCGCTCACAATATCTATCTATCTATCTATCTATCTATCTATCTATCTATCTATCTATCTATCTATCTATCTATCTATCTATCTATCTATCTCCTCTTCCATATTTCTCTGCACTTTCCCCCTCAGATTATCTATCTATCTATCTATCTATCTATCTATCTATCTATCTATCTATCTATCTATCTATCTATCTATCTATCTATCTTACTCTTACCTACTTCTCTACAACCCCTCACAATATCTATCTATCTATCTATCTATCTATCTATCTATCTATCTATCTATCTATCTATCTATCTATCTATCTATCTATCTATCTATCTCTTCACTACCTTTCTACACCCCTCTCACAATATCTATCTATCTATCTATCTATCTATCTATCTATCTATCTATCTATCTATCTATCTATCTATCTATCTATCTATCTCCTCTTCCCTACTTCTCTATACTCTCCCCCTCACAATATCTATCTATCTATCTATCTATCTATCTATCTATCTATCTATCTATCTATCTATCTATCTATCTATCTATCTATCTCCTCTTCCATACTTTTCTACACTCTCCCCCTCACAATATCTATCTATCTATCTATCTATCTATCTATCTATCTATCTATCTATCTATCTATCTATCTATCTATCTATCTATCTATCTATCGATGTTCATAGGTATCTCAATGTATTTATACAGTCTCCTTATTTATACTTTCTTTTTAAACCCATGTATATCAGTGATGTAATTTAACCTTCCCCTAGAAGATACCTTGACTGACAAATGCACCGGAAATGCTCAAATAAATGCAATGCAAATGCACTACAATGTCATCTCTTGATATCGAGTGCACTATTTTTTGAGCCGGTTCACCTTTACTGATTTTTTGTCAGTTCTCATCCTTTTTAAAAAATTGCCTCTTCCATCATCACCCCATTTGGTGCCGGGGATCTATACGAATCTAAGACTATCTCTTCACGAATTGCCAACTGAATGAAACTTCTTTCTTTCTTTCTTCTGACATTATTTTTCTTTCTTTCTTTCTTTCTTTCTTTCTTTCTTTCTATCTTTCTTTTTTCCTTCTTTTTTTTCTTTCTTTCTTCTTACATTTTCCTTCTTTTTTCTTTCTTCTGACATTTTCTTTCTTTCTTTCTTTCTTTCTTTTTTCTTTCTTTCTTTCTTTCTTTCTTTCTTTCTTTTTTCTTTCTTTCTTTCTTTCTTTCTTTCTTTCTTCTGACATTTTCTTTCTTTCTTTCTTTCTTTCTTTCTTTCTTTCTTTCTTTCTTTCTCCCTTCCATGTTTCATCCGAACTGTGTTTGGCGGCTTCGTAACTGAGGTTCGAGCCCTGCCATAGAGGGAATTTTCTCTATGATGTTATGTCGAGTGTGCAGGCCGTTAGATGTCAAAACAATCCAAATCCATATTTCAACAACAGACAAGGCACTGCCATTAAGTTGTTTTATTTAACTTTTCTTCTCTTCGAACAAGTATTTTCTCTTCTGGACACACAGTGTGTAGAAACTGTCCAATTCTCCTATAATTCCAAGCGCTTTCGGCTATACTTTTAGCCATTATCAAAGATGATTTCATTTTTTAATTTTGCAACTAGAAAATGCGTTATAAATGTGCCTAGAGTTATATGGATATTATAATTTGCGAATACAGTCAGCACATTATAGCCATGTTCGTAGTTAATATTACTGAGTATATATATATATATTTCATTAAAAACGACTGACAAGGTGCTTTTATTTAGTTTTTTATATAATTTTTCGTGCGTTCTAATAAAGTTTTTCTTTTCAGATGATAAATTATATAAAAACTGTCCGAATGTTCTTTTTATCCGAGCGCTTTCGGCTATACATTTAGCCATTTTCATGGTGACCTACCAGACACTATTCGGAATATGCTTGTCGACAACGCTAATATAATAGCATCATCCACATGCAAAAAAAGGCTAAAAATAATGGAAGCCTTACTAATAAAAACAAACAAACCAACACTTAATAATATTAACTTTGAACATGGACATAATATCTTGACCGTGTTTTTAAACAAAAAAATGAATAATTTTATAAAACATACATATAACAAACTATTTCTAATTCTAACAGTTGAAATATAATCCTTGAAAATGGCTAAATGTATAGCCGAAAGCGCTCGGATAAAAAGAACATTCGGACAGTTTTTATATAATTTATCTGAAAAGAAACACTTTATTAGATCGCACGAAAAATTATATAAAAACTAAATAAAAGCACCTTGTCTTTTTTGTCGTTTTTAATGAAATGTGCATGAAAGAAGGATTGCTGCCTAAATACACAAATATATATATATATATATATATATATATATATATATATATGCACATTTAATTAAAAACGACTGACAAGGTGCTTTTATTTAGTTTTTTATATAATTTCTCGTGCGATCTAATAAAAAAAAAACTAAATAAAAGCACCTATTCAGTCATTTTTACTGAAATGTGCATGAAAGAAGGATTGCTGCCTAAATACATATATATATATATATATATATATATATATATATATATATATATATATATATATATATATATATATATACATATATATATATATATATATATATATATATATATATATATATATATATATATATATGAATATAAAGCGTGCGATGGATAAATTGTCGTCTAAATGACGCCAAAATGAAAATAACATTGACATCTCATTTTAACATATATATTTACCAAAATTACACAAAAACATTTTGAAATACTAAAAGACTAAATTTATTCAATAAAATCGCCATTGGCTTCAACCACAGCCTCCAGACGACTTCGGAATCTCCTGCAACTATTCTGGACGGTCTCCTTGTTTAAGTTGGTGAATGCTGCCATAATCCTTGCCTTTTCATAGAAAATATGTTTCCTCCTACAGAACCTGTATCCTATACGGAACCGTCATATAGCCTGACGTGCTATACCATTTAGCTTCAGAGGAAGCGTTTGGTTAGCAAGGTCGATTTACTGATTTTAAGCTACAATTTGACATTGCTAACCAGATGCTGTCTCTGTAGCTAAATTCTATAGCACGTCTGTCTTTATATCTTGTTCTGTATAGGATACAGGTTCGATTCCTGTCGGAAGATACATATTTTCTATGATATCTTTCGTACCTTCAGACCGGTAAATGTAATTAATACTGTTTATTATAAACAGAGTATTTACTTAGATATTTGTATCTATAAAAATAACGTATACATATATTAAAATAATTGTCGGACTTAGTTCATTTCATTATACACACACACACATATATATATACCTGAACCATTTTTCAATCACTCATATTTTTGAGTACATTTTTCCTTCAAAAATGTTTGCTGGTAATAATTTTTTTAATTACAAATATTTATGGTATTCAAACATATTTTTACACAAGTTTGGATGTTAACTATTTGCCCATAGCTGGGACCCTAAGAGGTGCTACCACCGCGGGTCAGGGTAGACCTGGGAACATCAGCAATTAAATCAGTGATTCCACGCTCCTCAAAACCGGGCTTTCATGACTTCTTTCTCTCTTTTTCTCTTTAGGCCTTTTTCTCCTCTCCCCCTTCCATATCATTATATATAACTCTCGTTAAGTTAACAGATTTAATGTGTCAATGTCTTGACTTCCTCAAACAATTTAAATTTGAGAGAATAGAAATTTTACATCTAACTCAATCACGTCTCTCTCCCCCCTCACTTCGTTAATTTGCATATGCTTAGTACTGCCCGTCAAAAATGTGCCATATTCACATGACCTCGACCCTTTGCTTTCACCATAGACCTTAATCGCTTCTCTATTGAAGTACATTATTCCTTTATTCCCACTCTTATAGCTCAAATTACATTTTTAAACACAGCATGACGATTGCACTAGCATGAAACAGACTGTCGCCTCTAAGTGCTGACTTCCATGCCCACTTTTATATTTATATATATATATATATATATATATATATATATATATATATATATATATAGTTAGACCTAGTGAGCCAGACAAACCTGCCACTGACTTCCCTGACGATCCGTTTAGGTGAAACCGTGGTAGGTTTGTCTGGCTCTCCCTTTCTAACTAGGTCTGCTCTCCTCACTGTATTGAGCACCTTATTTAGTTTTTTGGCGTACTCGTATCGTTTTTTTTTCTTTGGGCTTTGGACTTTCATGCTGGACGATTATTTTCGGCTAACGTACATGTTCTTGGTTCTTTCATTTTTTATACCGTTTTTCCCTTTGGTATTGGTTTGATTATTTGCAAATCAAGACACCGAAGGTTTTCCGATCGAGTATAGTATCTTATACTTATAAGACTTCTACTACTACTACTACTACTACTACTACTACTACTGCTACTACTACTACTAATAATATATATATATATATATATATATATATATATATATATATATATATATATATATATGTATATATATGTTACAAAGAAGCGAGAAACCGCAAACGTTTTTGGTTGTAATGTAGATTTTTTAAAAAAATATTATGCTTTATTTGCCATAATTTTGCTAGACGGGTTTCCGGTCTCGCGAACTTCATCAGGCAAAGCGTGGTGATTTCCACATATCATTAAAAATAATTTATTTTTTCCTTTGTGTTTTTCGATGTTAAATATTCTCGATATTAGACATTCTCTTTTTTGTGTGTTAGTGACTCAAATGTCTTTCTTGAACTGGCAGTGAAACATTGGCCAATTGTCAATCAATTTGAACTTTATAAAATGGTCAATATTATGGAACTCCTTATAGCTTGGTTCATACATTTTAATAATCTAGTAAATTTATAATCAGGCAGCATTTATGCCAGCTTCTGCAAAGAGCCCTTAACACAAACACGTACAAGGTCTGTCTGAGAAGTAACGGGATTGGTGTGACAAGCAATTTATTTGAATTCCAAAAAAAAAAAAAAACTACTGAAGAAGGCCGGAGCGTACAATGGCCGAAACGTTGTAATAAATATGGCGACAAAGATGAGGACAATAGTCCGAATAATGTAAATAATGTACATGGTTTTCCCTTCAAATTAAATCCGCCATCGAGTCTAATTCACTTTCCTCTCCTTCCCTGTCACGCTTCTATGCACTGTTGGAAGGATTCTACTCGGATGCTCCTCAGATCCGTTGCTCCGGACGTCTTGATGGCCTTCACCCCTTCAAACGACTTCCCCCCTTGAGGTTGGGGAAAAGAAAAAAGTCACACGAACCAGGATCAAGTGAATAGGGAGGCTGTTCCAATACGGTGGTGTACTTCACGGCCAGGAACTGCCGGATGCTCAGGGCGTTGTCAGCAGTTACATTATCGTGGTGAAGCAGCCACGATTTGTCCTGCCAGAAAAACATGTGAAAAAAATGCGATGGTTGCATAAAGCTGATATTATTAGATGATAACAAAATCCACTTATCCCTCTTTCACTCGTAGCTCGCACACGACACACAGTCCCATTATTTTAAAGCCAGGCCTCGTATATGCACAAAAGCTGAGTATCATCTACCATGTATTCAACTGTGAAATCAGAATAACATATAACATATATTTATTACTTCAAAGCTTCCAAGGAAATTAAATTTCAGCATTAAATGACCCATAAGGTGCTGATATGCCGTTAAATAAAACAAATAAGTTTGACCTCGATCCTTTGCTTTCACCATAGGCCTTAATCAACTTTTCAACCGAAGTGCATGACTTCTTCATAACTACTCTTAGCTCAAATTGTACCCCGACATCTTAAGAGTTTCTTTCAGATGCATAATTCCGTTCCCAACGGAAGAAAGATTTAGTGTTGGCAACGCCATTGCAGCAAAAATATACAACTGAAGGCTTCTTAACAGAATGCAACCGGAAGTAGAAAAGGTGCTCCGAAAAAAATCAAAATGGCTTCCGAAAGATAGATCAAGCGTGGACAAATTCTGTTTGGCGGAATTTTGAGGGTGACAGGGCAAAGAATCTACAGGCCGTCTTATATTTTGTAGATGTCTTCTCTAGAGCCTTCGAAAAAATGAAGAACATCCTTTTTGTATCCCACGCCCGCTCTGAGATAGTAACTGCCCTAATGATGCTATACAATAAAAGGTCGAGTAAATCATTGAACCTCCTCTTGACATTAAACCTGCAAACTTTACATATGCAGGACTTGAAACGACTTTAAAAAATACCAAAAATAGGAAAACAGCAGGACTTGATCACATTTCTCTGGGGGTTTGGTTGATTCGGGATTTAAACGATATCGTGCTTCAACTCTGTAACGCTACATAATGGGGAAGCCATAGAAAGATGGACAAAAGGCTGCAAAACTTCCTTTGCCAAAGAAAGGAGAACAAGGATCGGCAGAAAAAATATATATATGAATTGCACTCACCGCCATTGCAGGAAAAATTTGCAACTCAAGGCTTCTCAACACAATACAGACGGAAGTAGAAAAAGTGCTCCGAAAAAAAATCAAAATGGCTTCCGAAAAGATAGATCAACCTTTAGACTAATCCTGACTGTTTGGTGGAATTTTGAGGGTGGCAGGGCAAAGAATCTACAGGCCGCTTTACATTTTGTAGATGTCTGTAAAGCTTTCTGTTCTGTACATAGGAGAAAAGATCGCCGTATTCGTCAATAGAAAATCTATACTTTTCGACTTCATGACAACGCAAAACCACATTAAGAGAAATAATTCTTCCCACCCGACGTCAAAACCAAGGTAAGGAGGGTAATGTTGCGCGTATGGGGTGATTATTGGGGCCTTATTAATTTAGAATTCTTAAAACGCAATGAAACACTAAATGCACCATAGGCTTTAATCCCCTCTCAACTGAAGGGCATGGTTTCTTCATACCTCCTCTTAGCTCAAAGTGTACGCCGACATCTTAAGAGCTTCTTTCAGAAACATACTTCCGTACCCAATGAAAGGAGATTTCGGGTCGGCAAATAGAGGAATCACACTCACCGCTATTGTAGCAAAAATATACAACTCAATGATTCTCAACAATTAATTCATCCTGACTGTTTGGTGGAATTTTGAGGGTGACGGGGCAAAGAATCTACGGGCCGCTTTACATTTTGTAGATGTCTGTAAAGCTTTCAGTTCCGTACATAGGAGAAAAGAGCGCCGTATTCGTCAATAGGAAATATATACTTTTCGCCTTCATGACAACGCATAACTACATTAAGAGAAATAATTCTTCCCATCCGACGTCAAAACGAAGGTAAGGAGCGTAATGTTGCGCGTGTTGTGTGATCATCAGGGCCTGATTTAGATTTCTTAAAACGCAATGAAACACTAAATTCACCATAGCCCTTAATCTCTTCTCAATTGAAGTGCATGGATTCTTCATATCCCCTTTTAGCTTAAATTGTACCCCGACATTTTCTTTCAGAAACATACTTCCGTTCCCAATGAAAGGAGAATTCGGGTCGGCTAATAGAGGAATCACACACACACCGAAAAAGAAAAAAGTCGCACGGAGCAGGAACAATGGAAGAGGGAGGTTATTTCAATATGGCGATTTTTTCCTTGGCCAGGAACTTCCGCATGCTCAGGGACTTGTGAGCAGTTAAATTATCGTGAAGTAGCCACCATTTGCCTTTCCAGAAAAGCATGTGAAAAAATACGATGGTTGCAGAAAGTTAAGAATATTGTATAATAACACAAACCACTTACCCCTCCTTCGTCTGTAGCTCACACACCACACCCGTTACTTTTCAGCCAGACCTCGTATATGCACGGAAGCTGAGTATCATCTACCAAATTAAATGACCCATAAGGTGTTGATATGCCGTTAAACAAAACAAAGTTTGACCTCGATCCTTTGCTTTCACCATAGGCCTTAATCAACTTTTCAACCGAAGTGCATGACTTCTTCATAACTACTCAAATTGTACCCCGACATCTTAAGAGTTTCTTTCAGACGCATAATTCTGTTCACAATGAAAGGAGATCTAGTGTCGGGAAAACACTATAAAGGAATCACACTCACTGCCATTGCAGCAAAAATATACAACTCAATCTCAACCGAATGCAACCGGAAGTAGAAAAGGTGCTCCGAAAAAAAAATGGCTTCCGAAAAGATGGATCAACCGTTGGACAAATCCTAACTTTTTGGAGAATTATTAAGGGCGTCAGAGAAAATAATAATTTGTAGATTTTTCTAAATTTCTCTAGTGTAAATATCTGGAAGAGCTTCTGGCACATGGCATCCCTCGCCGAGACACTAGCTGCCATAATGATGCTATCCATGAGTTTTTAGTCGAGATCAAAGCAGGGGTCCTTCAGGGAGAAGCCCTTGCACCTTTTCACTTTGTCATCAACCTTGACTACGTACTGAGAACTTACCTTGACAAAAATCATCATTTAGGTTTTATCTCCAAGACTCTCAAATCCATATCCTTCCTAAAATTTGGCAGATATCGACTACGCAGATGATCTAGCTATCACTGCAGGCATCGTTACCAATGCCACTATTCTCCTACATCGTCTAGAAAATTCTGCCAACGATGTTGGGCTTTATGTCAATGCCTCTAAAACTGAATTCAAAGGCTTCAACCAAGGCTCAATACAGACTGTCTCAGGTGAATCAATAAAATCTGTTGAATTTTTTACATACCTAAGAAGCAAGATAAATTCTACTGAATAGAATGTGAAGATTCGCAAAACTAAAATCCGGATAGCCTCGAATAAAATGGATGTAATTTGGAAATTTGATCTACCAGACAACCTCAAACGGAGATTCTTTTGTGCCACTGTAATATTAAGAGATTTTCTGTGCCCAGACTTCATGTTCCAGTCTTGATAGTGTCTAAAAACATCTCTGCAATAATATCTATTGTTGGCCATTTTGCATTAAAAATGTATTACTGGTATTTTTACTATCTTTATACTTTATTTGTATTTTGATTTTCGTTTTAGACGTGCTGTCAGATGAAGCCTTTCCAGGATACTTGGGGGTTTCCTTCCTAATCTTTTGTTAGTGTGGAATGTCGATATCTTGATTATGTCATTATTTTCTCCAAGACACTTTGTAGACGTCAAAGCAGGAGTCCTCCAGGGTGACACCCTTGCACCTTTTATTTTTATTATCACCTTTGACTATATATTGAGATCTTCATCATCATCTAGGTTTTACTTTATCACCAAGACTCTCAAGTTAATATCCTGCAAAAAAGGTTGACTGATATTCAACTACGCAGATGACAGAGCTATCACAGCAGACATCATTATCAATGCAACAGTTCTCCTACATCATCTAGAAAATGCTGCCAACGATGATGGGGTTTATGTCAATGCCTCTAAAACTGAATTCAATGGCTTCAACCAGCAACGTTCAATAAAAACTGTCTTAGGTGAAACCATGAAATCTGTTGCATCTTTTACATACCGAGGAAATAATGGAGTTTTGCTGCCATATATGGTCTGGAGCCCCATCTAATTGTCTCAAGTTCCTTGATATAATCCAAAGACGGATATGCAATGTAAGTGGCTCTGATCTTGCATCTCGTCTGCAACCGCTCTCTCACAGACGTGCCGTTGCCTCCCTCTGTCTTTTTTACAAATATTTTCACGGTAACTGCTCCGATGAGAAGCTTTCTCTGGTTCCCAGACTTCATGAATTTAAGCGCTCAACTAGGCTGGCATCTCGTTCTCACCCTTTCACCGTCGAAACTGTTAAATGTAGCCGTCTCTTCTACTCCAATAGCTTCATGTCTCGCACTTCTGGACTGTGGAACTCCCTCCCCATATCTAGCTCCAACTCTCTGTAACCCCTTGCGTGCTAGTGGCTTCCCGCCTTGCTTGGGGTGAAACGCTTAAAAAAAAACTTTTTATTTTCTCGCCTATGGAAGTACCTCCCCTTTTCTTGTTTTCCTGATAGCTATAATCTCCAACTATTCAAATGTAATGTCAATGGACGTCTCCAGATGCCTTGATCTATCCCCTCTCCTTCTCTTCATCCTTTCCTCTATCACTCCTATCTGCTCTCGCTCCAACTCTCTGTAACCCCTTGCTTTGATCTATCCCCTATCCTTCTCTTCATCCTTTCCTTTATCAGTCCTATTTGCTCTCCCTCCAACTCTTAGTAACCCCTTGCGTGCTAGTGGCTTCCTGCCTTGCTTGGGGTTGAATGCTTAAAAAAAATTCTACTGTAAAGGAAGGCGGCATGAGATCCGTCAAACATTGCCTGTTAATATGAGCCAGAGGATTATGGTTATAAGTTTGATGGAAGCAAATTTGGTTTTCCCAACGCTATTTGGACGTAAATTTCATGTGACTACCCCAAGCGAAATTCGAACTCGGATCTGCGAGTTCTTATTCAGAACCACTATCCATAACCACCCACGTAATAATTACACGCACAATAAAATGAGATCCTATCAAGACCAAAGCTAATAAGGTTTCATTACCACCGTTCAAGTTATGAATTCCCCATTTTAATATCAAGGTTGGGTTAGAAATATCAGTATGGCCTCATGTGGAACATCTGTGTATAAAACATTACTAAAGATACTGGATAATGGTCTGCTCCATGTACCTGATAAATTGGGCCAAATCAGATTAAACCCAAAATGGAGTATTGCTGCCATAATTCCAGCCTTGATAGAGTCCTTCCTGCTCCATTTTTACAAGAGTCAGATTAGACCCAAAATGGGGTCTGGCTGCCATATCTGGGCTGGAGCAGCACAATCTTCACTTTCCAGCCTTGATAGAGTCCTTCTGTCATGCTTCATCTTTAGATGAGTCAGATTAGACCCCAAATGGAGTATTCCTGCTGCATCTGGGCTGGGGTTGCACAATCCTCACTTTCCAGCCTTGATAGTAGGCTTACTTTGCACTCTACATCCTCTTTAGTACCATCAGTTCACACGTTTACGACTAAGACGCACCATGCCACATCTACTGAGTCGAGTCACCCGCGTTTCCCCCGTATTCATTAAAACAAAATTTCTCACCTACAATTGCTGTTTCTTGGAACACACTCACACAGGTATGCTTTTATGAACATTACAATATTAACGTATGCATGTCAATCGTCTATTAGTTCACTGCCCTTCTTATCCTCATGATGTTCCCTACTTAGGATTTAACACCCCATTCATTATAAACCTTTTAACAGTAACGCTCTACTTTGATTGGCTCTCGAGCCCCATCTGCGCTGAACTTTAGTATAAAAGTTAACTGGGTGTCAGTGAAAGAGGCTGATAATTGCTTCATAAAGTTTACAGAATACATATTTAGAATGTCTGGGAAAAAAGATTTATTTCAGAAAGCCGCTCGTATGATAAATAAGTATTTGTTTCATTTTTCGTCATGGGCAGAATCGAGTTGAGGTCTTTATCTTCTATCTACCCGCTTCATGCCGTTTTCTAATCCCGACCTCTTTTCGACTGTTGCATCTGCTCCGTTTCGAGACATAATTATCTGCAGGCGCTGCCAAGTCGTATCGACAGCGGGTGACGCGATCTGTTCACAATATTTTGTCAATCGACTCACAGAAATCATTTGTAGCTGACCGCACACGACATTGGAGTTATCCGACCTGATCTCAATATGGCCGCTGGCAAAAACTGATCGAATGAGCTGATTTTTAGATTTCTTTCTCTTTCCTTCTTTGTTTGCTTTTTTGTTTATTTTTTCATTTCCTTTGTGCTGTGTTGAATGTTCTTTTGTTTCTTTCCTTCTTTCTTTATTTCCTTCTTTCTTTCCTTCTTTCCTTCTTTCTTTCTTTCCTTCTTTCTTTCTTTCTGTCGTAGTTAATTCTCTACTTGTGATGCTTTCTTCGTAGTTTTCTTTCTTTTCCTTTTCACTCCAATCTGTGTTTTTGTCTGTCTCTTCCGCCATTTATCGTTGTCGTCTGCCTTGCCTGTTTGACGGATTGTCTGTCTGTCTGTGTTATCATCTCCTCTTTCTCTTTTGTTTGTTTTCTTTTGTTATTATTTGTGTTATGTGTCTGTCTGTCAAATCTGGTGCATTTTCTGTCTGTCAGTTATTTTTCAGTTTATTATTTTTTCATTCATTCTTTGAATTATTTTCTTTGCCTATTTGTTTTACTCTCACTGTTCATGGTTTCTCTGCCTGAAGAAGATTTTCTGTCTGTTAAATACGACTTTTTTTAATCTTTTATTTCTTTTGTGAATCGGTTTATTTGTTTTGATGTTTGAGGGATTGTTAGATTTTCTGTCTGTCAATGTCTTGTCTCCTATTTTCGTTGGACTAAAATCTTTTATTTCTTTTGTGAATCGCTTTATTTGTTTTGATGTTTGAGGGATTGTTAGATTTTCTGTCTGTCAATGTCTTGTCTCCTATTTTCGTTGGACTAAAATCTTTTATTTCTTTTGTGAATCGGTTTATTTGTTTTGATGTTTGTGGGATTGTTAGATTTTCTGTCTGTCAATGTCTTGTCTCCTATTTTCGTTGGACTAAAATCTTTTATTTCTTTTGTGAATCGGTTTATTTGTTTTGATGTTTGAGGGATTGTTAGATTTTCTGTCTGTCAATGTCTTGTCTCCTATTTTCGTTGGACTAAAATCTGTTATTTCTTTTGTGAATCGGTTTATTTGTTTTGATGTTTGTGGGATTGTTAGATTTTCTGTCTGTCAATGTCTTGTCTCCTATTTTCGTTGGACTAAAATCTTTTATTTCTTTTGTGAATCGCTTTATTTGTTTTGATGTTTGTGGGATTGTTAGATTTTCTGTCTGTCAATGTCTTGTCTCCTATTTTCGTTGGACTAAAATCTGTTATTTCTTTTGTGAATCGCTTTATTTGTTTTGATGTTTGTGGGATTGTTAGATTTTCTGTCTGTCAATGTCTTGTCTCCTATTTTCGTTGGACTAAAATCTGTTATTTCTTTTGTGAATCGCTTTATTTGTTTTGATGTTTGTGGGATTGTTAGATTTTCTGTCTGTCAATGTCTTGTCTCCTATTTTCGTTGGACTAAAATCTGTTATTTCTTTTGTGAATCGGTTTATTTGTTTTGATGTTTGTGGGATTGTTAGATTTTCTGTCTGTCAATGTCTTGTCTCCTATTTTCGTTGGACTAAAATCTGTTATTTCTTTTGTGAATCGGTTTATTTGTTTTGATGTTTGAGGGATTGTTAGATTTTCTGTCTGTCAATGTCTTGTCTCCTATTTTCGTTGGACTAAAATCTTTTATTTCTTTTGTGAATCGGTTTATTTGTTTTGATGTTTGAGGGATTGTTAGATTTTCTGTCTGTCAATGTCTTGTCTCCTATTTTCGTTGGACTAAAATCTTTTATTTCTTTTGTGAATCGCTTTATTTGTTTTGATGTTTGAGGGATTGTTAGATTTTCTGTCTGTCAATGTCTTGTCTCCTATTTTCGTTGGACTAAAATCTTTTATTTCTTTTGTGAATCGGTTTATTTGTTTTGATGTTTGTGGGATTGTTAGATTTTCTGTCTGTCAATGTCTTGTCTCCTATTTTCGTTGGACTAAAATCTTTTATTTCTTTTGTGAATCGGTTTATTTGTTTTGATGTTTGAGGGATTGTTAGATTTTCTGTCTGTCAATGTCTTGTCTCCTATTTTCGTTGGACTAAAATCTGTTATTTCTTTTGTGAATCGGTTTATTTGTTTTGATGTTTGTGGGATTGTTAGATTTTCTGTCTGTCAATGTCTTGTCTCCTATTTTCGTTGGACTAAAATCTTTTATTTCTTTTGTGAATCGCTTTATTTGTTTTGATGTTTGTGGGATTGTTAGATTTTCTGTCTGTCAATGTCTTGTCTCCTATTTTCGTTGGACTAAAATCTGTTATTTCTTTTGTGAATCGCTTTATTTGTTTTGATGTTTGTGGGATTGTTAGATTTTCTGTCTGTCAATGTCTTGTCTCCTATTTTCGTTGGAATAAAATCTGTTATTTCTTTTGTGAATCGGTTTATTTGTTTTGATGTTTGTGGGATTGTTAGATTTTCTGTCTGTCAATGTCTTGTCTCCTATTTTCGTTGGACTAAAATCTGTTATTTCTTTTGTGAATCGGTTTATTTGTTTTGATGTTTGTGGGATTGTTAGATTTTCTGTCTGTCAATGTCTTGTCTCCTATTTTCGTTGGACTAAAATCTGTTATTTCTTTTGTGAATCGGTTTATTTGTTTTGATGTTTGTGGGATTGTTAGATTTTCTGTCTGTCAATGTCTTGTCTCCTATTTTCGTTGGACTAAAATCTGTTATTTCTTTTGTGAATCGGTTTATTTGTTTTGATGTTTGTGGGATTGTTAGATTTTCTGTCTGTCAATGTCTTGTCTCCTATTTTCGTTGGACTAAAATCTTTTATTTCTTTTGTGAATCGGTTTATTTGTTTTGATGTTTGTGGGATTGTTAGATTTTCTGTCTGTCAATGTCTTGTCTCCTATTTTCGTTGGACTAAAATCTTTTATTTCTTTTGTGAATCGCTTTATTTGTTTTGATGTTTGTGGGATTGTTAGATTTTCTGTCTGTCAATGTCTTGTCTCCTATTTTCGTTGGACTAAAATCTTTTATTTCTTTTGTGAATCGCTTTATTTGTTTTGATGTTTGTGGGATTTGTAGATTTTCTGTCTGTCAATGTCTTGTCT
>OZ038515.1:43364910-43377410 GCA_964036315.1 Acanthosepion esculentum
TTAGGCCTTGGGCCGCTACCTCGTGCGGGGGTGAGGTAAATCTCTCTTTTCAACTAACACCAATATGTGACCACTCACAGATACAGCGTTTCCCAAATTCTGGGAACACGCTAAGAACAATACACGTACGTACGATCACTCACCACAACACACACATATAATTTCTCCACACAAACTCTATGTAACTGTCCATGTCTTTGTTTAACTTATTATTAATATATATTTGTTTACATATATATATATATATATATATATATATATATATATATATATATATATATATATATATATATATATATATATATATCGGTCTTGTTTGTTTTCTTTGTCTTCTTTGGACTTAATTAAAGTCCAACATTCTCATGTAGCTGGACCGGCTAGCAGGAAATTTTAACCCACGTGTATTTCCTCACATCTTCACCCCACGGTCCACTACAGACTAAAATCTTTTATTTCTGTTGTCTGTCTGTTTGTCTTTTTTTTTGTTTCTTTCTATTTTTCTGTCTCGTATTTAATTTTTGATTGGCTTAAATCTGTGAAATATTTCATGTTTCTCAGTCTGTTCACTTCTCTTCTGATTTTAATCAGTTTTCTGTCTGTCTGTTAATAGCCAGTTATCTTTTTTCGCTTGGCTTAAATCTTTTATTTCTATTGCTGTCTGTCTCGTTTTTTTTGTCTGTCTGTGGGATTGCTAGATTTTCGGTCCTCTGTTAATGTTCTCCAGGCTTTGATAACTTTTATATTTGTCTTTCTGTTTACTTATTTATCTCAATGTTTGTTCTGTCTCCATCTACAATTCTATCTGTCTGTCTGACGCATTATCTGTCTGGCAAGAAAATCGTCTTCTGTGACTTTTATTTCCAAATGCCAATGTTCAGAAAGCTTCCTTCTTTAGTTCCACCAGTTCACACGTTTACGACTAACGATTAATTCGAAGCAGTACTGTTCCCATTTAGACTAATTAAAGACCATAATTAATAGAAAGTATCTAAAATTATGGAAAAACAAGAAAGTCGTATTCTATCAACGTTAAACCTTTTTTTTTTTTGGAGGGATGTGACCAGGTAATTTTTGAAAGAGAAACAAAATGAAAATTTGCCACAAAATAATTCTTTTTTCTCATATCAGCCATATTCTCTTCTTTTTTCTTCTTTCTTGTGCCGTGTCCCTTCAGGAGGTTTGTAAACACGGCTCTCCTCTACTTCCTGCCAGAATCTGTCTTAGACGTTTTTAACGCTACATTTCGTCCCTGCATTGAATATTGTTGCCAAATATGGTCTGGTGCTTCTGTTATGTATTCTAGAAAAAATACAAAGGAGAATCTGCAATATTATTTGTCCTGATTTGACATCTCGGCTTCAGCAACTTCCCCACACCCCTAACGAAACTTCCCTGTGCCTTTTCTATAAATATTTTATGACCTTTCCACTTTGGTAACTAGACTTTATGAATTTAATCGCAGTACTTGATTGGCGGCAAGGTCTCATACGTTCTGTCACAAAATAAGATTTTTATAAATCATCAAACCGTTCGTTGGATTACGTCCTCCTGGCGGACATACCAGTTGAGTTTTATAATTCTCAAATCAAACCATTAGTTGTGAATTCTCTACGTTTTACAGCGCAGAAGAAAGCAAACATGCTCAAAATATCAAAATTATGTAGACCTTTCCCGATTCTCTTTTTTAACGGCGCTATTCGGGCTTTGCTTGATCATTAAGTTCTCTGTAGCCGAGCGGCCAAAACACGTCAGATCTAATGGGGGTTTTCCCTAGGGGGACAAAGGTTCGAATCCTGCTAGGGAGCGCATATTTCTCTATTTATATTTCTCAAATATTCAGGTCTGCAAACGAGAATAAATAAATATAATGTTCAATAAATATTCACTAAAAATAAGGTTTAATAGGCCGGGTTAATAAATAAGAATCCACCCCTTTGTATAGAAATTGTTTTGTTTACATTTCGGATAGGAAACTGAGTGGTTATGTCTATTTCAAGAGTCAGAGAAAAATCAATTTCAAGGCACTATTCAACTACACTTCATCATGGAAGCACTCTGTAGCCGAGAGGACAAAGCACGTCAGATCTAATAACGGTTTTTATTAGGTTTGAATCCTACCGGAGAGAGCAGAAAAATTGTCCAACTCATGTTACAACATAATTGTCAATCCAACTAAATATTTAATATCTAAAAAAAAATCACTAAACTAATTGAGTTTATTTGTTCGGGTTTTTAGATAAAACGTTTAGCCATCTTGACACCATTTGCCGTGAGAATCAGTGAAAAACCCTTTGAGTTATTCAGCTAGAAAGAGAACAGGTTAAAATCGTTTTGTGTCAACCCCAGTATGTCTTCTCAACTGAGCAATGGTGGGAGGAAAAAGATCATTCAGATCTTCAGTAATGGTGCCAACATTCATATTATGGCTTCCATGTTCAAAGCTCATTAAATAACCATCAGGAGGGCAGTGAATAATTTTTAAAAAGTGGGAACAGTAGAGAAGAAAACTGAATCAGGAGATCACAACAGCAAGAGGGATTATCGTTTCAACTTAGAGCTAAAGTGATTAATTACAAAAGATCCAACTCAATCCATAAGACGTTTGGCGTGTGAGAGAGGGGTTTCACCTATGACAGTCCAAAGAACAGTGAAAAAAGACACGAAAATGAATTCGTAAGTGAAACCTGTGAGGTAACTTGTTACTCCAACAGAGCAAGATAGAAGGTTAGATGGGTAAAGATCACCTTGAATAAGTTGGAAAATTGGAAAAGGATCCTGGAAAATATATATATATATATATATATATATATATATATATATATATATATATGTATATATGAACTTTTTTCAATCCTTCAAGAGCTTCCGATCCTTAGCTATGATTAATTAATGATGAAAATGTCATTTTCGTTTCTGATCGAGTTCATCACGATTCTTCTGCTAAGCTTGGAGAGTAATTATACATTTTTATTGTTCAAAGTAGAGTTCAATAAAGTTATAAAAACCTCGGAGAATTCCAGTTAGATATCTTTAAATCGTTAATCATTTCCAAGATCCAACTTGAAAGCTTAATTTAACTATGGGACAATTTTACTGTTACACGATTTGGACAATTTTGCTGTTACACCATATATATATATATATATATATATATATATATATATATATATATATATATATATATATATATATGTGTGTGTGTGTGTGTGTGTGTGTGTGTGTAATTTGGCAGCAACTTTTCTTTTAAACATGTTCTGTTGAATGTTAAAGACAACATAGTACTGCATATTTTCTTTTGAATTTTCTCATATTTTCTAATGAGAGTTTTTATTTGAAAATGATATCGAAATAAATATTGTCCGTAAGATAACCGAGTACTTTCGAACATCATTGTTCATCTTCAGGGTCAACATGATTCCGCTACAAGACAATTGGCAAATGTTTTTAAAAACATTTGACTAAAGATTTTGAGTCTGAAGATGAACAATGATGTCCGAAAGTACTTCGTTATCGTACGGACAATATTTATTTCGATATCATTTTTAAATAAAAAGTCTCATTAGAAAATATGAGAAAATTCAAAAGAAAATATGCAGGACTATGTTGTCTTTAACATTCAACACAACATGTTTAAAATATATATATATATATATATATATATATATTTCCCTTAAATTACTATCAACATATATTTCTATATATATTTACTTTAAAGTACTATCAAACTTTAAAATCTTTTTATGTAAATTGCTAAAGCTATACTACCCGTCTTCTTCCTCCAAAAACCCTACCTACATCTCTTATCTCTTTACTTCCTCCTTTTTTCTCTTTCCCCTTTTTTCTCCTTTTCCTTTTCCCATATCATTTCCGTTGAGTCGACCGATTAAATAGTCAATGCCTGATCCTTACCTCCTCCTTCCTCAATATTAAGTATTATAAAGAAATATAAAAATAACTTTTAAAACTCTCCCTTCCCTCTCTAAAATTGGCCATGTCTCTCATACCATCCCTCACCACCCTCTATGTCAACTTATATAAGCTTAATACTGCCCGTCAAATGTGTAAATTTTAAATTCATTTTCCGTTCCACCTTTTGAAAGTGAAGTCTGAAGATCCACAGAAAAATAAAATTCTCTGGTGAAATAAATTATTACAAATGGAGCCTTAAAGTCGTCTGTTTTTCTTTAAAATAATATATATATATATATATATATATATATATATATATATATATATATATATATACAGTGCTGTTCGATAAAAGTGATTCACCTTATCCTTTGAATTTAGTTCAACTTTCGTTTCATCGGAGAAGTGAACATTCTTCCATTCAAGTCTCTTGGCTTTGTTGACTTTGCTTATTAGCGGCTTAAACCTTCGTGTACAAGATTTGTAGCCTTGTTCTAACAGCCACCGACGGACTGTTGAAGAGGCAAGACCAACACCATGCTCTTCGCTTAGACTGGCTGCAATTTCTTGGCTAGTTATAGTCCTATTCTTCGCAACTTCTCTCTTGATTACCCTGCCAGTTCTATCATCAATCTTTTTCTTTCGTCCCCTTGTTTCCTTCCTTAGAGCAGGAGTGGCACCATAATGTTCCCTAAGCACTCAAGAGACAGTTAATTGCGAGGTTATAGCAATTTCTGCAATTTCTCTCGTAGACTTGTCTGCTTTAGAGAGGGCAATAATAGATGTCTTAAGTAGTTCTGATGCGTGTTTGTAGCCTTTCATCTGGTTAGTAACTTGAGTGGCTATTTCAAGCTGTTTTTATACTGTATGAGGCTTTCTGGAATATTCTGGAATACTCTAGATTTAATTTAAGCTGTTCCGGAATTCTCTAGAATATTGTTTTGAGTGTATTATAAAATAGTTTTCAATATTTTGTCAAAAGCTCTTTAAATTTACCAATTTAATCATTAGAATGCGATATCTGAGTAACATTTTTTGCACAGAGTTTTTTTTTCCTGAATCTCATTTATATCCAGATTTGTAATTATCAATAGAATACATTAGGGTGAATAAACTTTTTTTCCTAGGTGGTCGGGAAGGGGTCTTTATATTAGTAAGTTTAAAAATTATTTTAACCCCCAAAACAATAGACAAAAAATATTTTTAGTAAAAAAAATCATTTATCGAACAGCACTGTTTATATATATATGTATATGTGCATGTATGTTTATATATATGTATATGTGCATGTATGTTATCGCGATAGTCATCATGAACAGCAGATGGTCTTTGATAGAATGGCCTCATCGCCATCTTGCTGACAGATACAATGGTCAAGATTTCGCTAACAGTTAAAACCAATCAGGTCCCTCCGTAATGAGGAAGGAGGGTTTGTTATTCTTAACTGATTGGCTAACGGCATTAGTTCTTAATTGTCTTTCTTCATTGCACTTTTTCTTGTTACTGTCTGTTTTTTCTCCTTTCTAATTTTGATAATAGACCCTCTGCTCTATACAGTCCCTCTCATTGTAATAATAATAATAATAATAATACTTTTTTGGGTCGTCGTTGTAGAACAGATATTATCAAAGAAAGCACGTGAACCAGTATCGAGATCAAGTCTCAGCGGACGCTCTAAACTTGTGGCCTTGCATCCGACTTCGTCTTTTTCTATCTGTTGTGTCGCTTTATAACGTAGGCATTCATGGCTCTCCACGTTTTCCTTACCTTCGTAACTCTTAATAAATTAGGTCTTTTTTTATCTCTCCTAACACTTACTCCTCCATCCATTTACTCAAATTCGTTTAGGTAGGTTCTGCTTTTTTTTCTTTGCCCCCTTTGCCGTCAATCATACCTACGAGTATCAGATTTTCCAAACCGTCTTTCCTCATTATTCGACCAAGATATATCAACTGTCTCTTCCTGATGATATATATATAAGTATCTTTTTGTTTGCATTCGTTCTAAAAGTTCGTCTTTGCTCATGTGCTCGGTCCACGGTATCTTCAGCATCCTTCTGTAGAACCATATTTCGCTTGCTTCAAGCCTCTTCTTCATCTGTGAGGAGATTGTCAAGCATTCACTGCCATACAGGAGGACTGATATTACATAACAGTTCAGTACTCTTTTCTTTCTTTCTCTTGCTTCAAGTCTCTTCTTCATCCGTGAGGAGATTGTCCAGTATTCACTTCCATATAGGATGACTGATATTACATAACAGTTCAGTATGTTTCTGTTACTTCAAGTCTCTTCTTCATCTGTGAGGAGATTGTCCAGCATTCACTGACATATAGGAGGAGAAATATCACGTAATAGTTCAGTACTCTTTTCTTTGGTTCTGTTACTTCAAGTCTCTTCTTCATCTGTGAGAAGATTGTCCAGCATTCACTGTCACATAGGTGGGTTGATATGACGTAACAGTTCAGTACACTTTTCTTTGGTAATATTTTTTCCTTCAAAAATGTATTGCTGGTAATATTTTTTTCATTTATTGCTGGTAATAAATTTTTAAATAGTTATAATAAGTCCAATAATATTTACTTTTGACCAAATGGAAGCTGTTAATAATATGAATTTTCAGACACGACTGTGTCCTTTTTCATCGAGGATATAAAATAAAGCGGGGTATTTTGAGGCGATTTTTTGGTTTGGTGTGTGTTAGATTACTGATGAAAATTATTAAATGAGGGCTATTGCTTTGCCCCGATTAGAGTTGTTTGGGTGGATATATAATTTACATATATAAACATTTCATATATTACGTGTTTTAGAAGCTCTACAAAAATTATATATTTTTAAATATATAATAAAGCGTTAGATAAAGGAAAGTTCTAGAAAGCAAGACAGATGACGAAATAGTCGTAAATAAACACAAACTTTTGAAAATTTTGTTGATTTTAAAAAAGACGGCAGAAACCAAAAATGGAAATATAAATTGGGATTCAAGCCTAAAATACTGGGAGATTATGAAGCAAAAGAATTATTTATAATGTCTTTTTGACAGAACAAACGTAATCTGTTCAATGAAACAACGTTAAAGATTAACACTCACGAGTCAGACACTCTACTGAATCTGACTATATCGCCAATACCACCAGCAGCTGTTCCGTAATTCTTCAGTCTTCGAAGGCTGGCAGTGCATATTCGGAAAAAACATGGCCGCTTTTATACACGTCGTGTTGAATATTTGGAGTCTTCTGATTGGTTAACTCTTTCTATTGGTGAACTATAAAATGAGTCAGCCCATTTTGGCTGGCTCACTAGTACACCAGGGTACCCAAAAATTCCAAAACTAACACCTAAACTAAGCAGTTGTTTATGAGGCGACAGTGTTCTGCTTTCACTCATTCCTCGGCTTGGAGCTGAATTTAGTTGCCAGAGACTATTCGAAAAGTATTCCACGGAAGAATTCTTTTGACAATGACAGCTTGTACCTACTATCACCCCCAGAGACGACAATCTCCAGAACATATAAAAACTACGTATTTAAACATTACATACATACGTGTTTTCGAAGTTCCAAAAAATATGACGGTTTTTCAAATATATAATAAAAGGTTAGGTGAACAAAAACATTAAAAAGCCAAACAAATTACTAAATAGTACATAAATAAATAAACACAAACATATAAAACTTTGTTGATTTTACAAAAAGATAGCATGAACCAAAAATGGAAATATAAATCAGATTTAAGCCTAAAATATTCGGAGATTATGAAGTCATTATTTAATATACAATCAAATAAAATAAATATATATAATCAAATAAATAATAATTGCTAATTATATTAAATTATTATATTACATTTAAACAATATTTAAAATCCGTTAACTTTGGTTTTTCGACAAAACGCGCCGTCTCTCCTTGAGTTTAGAACGTCAATTATTTTATAGGCTGAAGTATAAATCTGACCAATGTTTACCTATAGTCTCAAGTATAAATCTGACAAATCTTGACTTAAAGGGTCAAGTATAAATTTGACCACTGTTTACCTATAGTCTCAAGTATAAATCTGACAAATCTTGACTTAATGGCTCAAGTATAAATTTGACTAATGTTTACCTATAGTCTCAAGTATAAATCTGACAAATCTTGACTTAAAGGGTCAAGTATAAATTTGACTAATGTTTACCTATAGTCTCAAGTATAAATCTGACAAATCTTGACTTAAAGGCTCAAGTATAAATTTGACCAATGTTTACCTATAGGCTCAAGTATAAACCTGATAAAATTTTTTCTTATAGGCTAAAGAATAAATCAAACTAATAGTCACCTATAGACTCACAGATATATAGAAACATAAATCTGGATTTAATCCTAAAATACTGGGAGGTTATGAAGTCATTATTTAACATGCAATAGAATTATTTATAATATCTTTTTGACAGAACTAACACCTAAACTATTAATTGATAAAAGAAAACGAACAAATGTAAAAATATAACTTCAGGCAAGCAAAAAAAATTAAGACAAACGATTTTCAGGTTAGTTGCGCAAAAAAGTTGGGTAAATACTAATACAGAAAAACCTGGTAACTGTGGATAAAGATGAAAGAAATAATAAAAAATGCATATATAACTTCAAATAAATAAATATATATATATATATATATATATATATATATATATATATATATATATATATATAGGGTGTTCCAATAACTTAATTTTTTAAATGTGAATTAAGTTTAAGCGTCTAGTGATTTTTTCTTTTTCTTTCAGATTTAACAACTTAAATCTTTGGCAATTTCAACCATGGAAAGATTGACAATCAAACAACGTGTTAAATTTATCGAAGCCTATTACGAAAATGGACGTGCAAATTTATAAATATACAGCCCAATGATTCCGCTAGCAAAAAAAAATACACACCAAACAGTGACCTTTTGTAGATGCAGTGGCTTTTCAATAATGTTCCTTGGATTTTAATCCGCCCAATTGCGACAATTCTGCTTATATATATATATATATATATATATATATATATATATATATATATATATATATGGAGAGAGAAAGAGAGTGTGTCTTCCAATAAGTTGGACCGATTTTAAATGTGAATTAATTTTAAACATGTAATGGCATTTTTCTTTTTCTTTCAGATTTAACGACTTAAGTCTTTGACAATTTCAACCATGGAAAGATTAACAATCAAACAACGTGTTAAAGTTCTCAAAGCCTATTACGAAAATGGACGTTCAAACAGAAATGCATTTTGGGGAAACGATTTCGTTTGACCCAAAACGAGAAATAGAAGAAAAATAAAGAAAAAAAAACAGTTATAATAACACTGGCCAAACATGGCTTTTCAAAGCTGAAAATATATCTTCCGGTTTTATAGTATTTAATGAACTAGATCATTTCAACAAGGAATGCGGTTCATAACAGCGAATGCCATTTGCCCCTTGAATAGAATTTTCAATTTATCGAATGTTTTCTTTCACCAAAAAATTCAAAAGTAGAAAATTAACATGGATCAATATTTTACGTATTGCCTGCGATTGTTATTTGAAAATGGTACTTCTCTTAAATTATCGTTCATTTAGTTGTTGGTTATTTAACGTAGCGTAGCTTCTCTGCCTTTTCTAATGGTGTTCCGATAACTTAGACCGATTTTAAATGTGAATTAAGTTTAAGCGTCTAATGATTTTTTTCTTTTTCTTTTAGATTTAACAACTTACGTCTTCGGCAATTTCAACCATGGAAAGATTAACAATCAAACAACGTGTTAAAGTTATCGAAGCCTATTACGAAAACGGACATTCAAATTTATAAATATACAGCCCAATGATTCCGCTAGCAAAAAATGCACGCCAAAGAGTTACCTTTTGTGGATGCAGTGGCTTTTCAACAATCTTCTTTGGATTTTCATCGGCCCAAATGCAACAATTCTGCTTATTAACGAATCCACCAAGATGAAAATGGGTTTCATCATTAAAGAGGGTTTTTTTACGAAAAATCTTCATCGGCTTGTCTTTGCTCATGCACTCAATTGACGAATGTACAGCGCTTCAAATGGTCAGCAGGTTTCAGTTCTTGTGTCAATTGAATTTTGTAAGCGTGTAGAGACAAATCTTTTGTCAAAATTTGATGTAAAGTTGTTGTGGAGAGGTTCAATTTCTGCGCGCGATGACGAATAAAGGGGTCTGGATTTTCGGCCACATTCTCGTGCACTGCAGCAATGTTTCCAGCTGAACGGCGTAAACGAGCATACAATGGTGTTTTCACATCTGCCACCGACCCAGTTTATTTGAATTTACGAACAATTTTTCCAATTGCACTCTCGATTGGTCGATTATGTTGACCAAAATAATCGCGAAGTGCGCGAAATGTATTTCTGTTTGAACGTCCATTTTCGTAATAGGCTTCGATAACTTTAACACATTGTTTGATTGTTAATCTTTCCGTGGTTGAAATTGCAGAAGACTTAAGTTGTTAAATTTGAAAGGGAAAAAAAAATCATTAGACGCTTAAACTTAATTCACATTTAAAATCGGTCCAAGTTATTCGAACACCCTAAATAATAAATGAAATCAAATAAATAATTGTAAATTATATTAAATTAATATATTACTTTTAAGTAAGACATGCATTTTTCAGTTAAACTTAAAATCCGCGATCTTCGACAAAAACGCGTCAGTTTTCTTTGAACTCAGAACGCCAATTATCTTATAGACTCAGGTATAAATTTTACCAACGTTTACCTATAGTCTCAAGTATAAATCTGGTAAAATATTTACCTATAGGCTAAAGTATAAATCCGACCAATATTCGCCTATAGACTCCCAGATATATAGAAACAGATCGTACGTGCGTGTTTAGCCTCTAATGGCAGTGATTCTCAACTTCTGTCCGGGGACACACTAGTGTGCTGCACGAGGTCCTCTTAAGCGTGTCGCGAAATATTATTACGAAATTGTGAAAAGACACCAGACACAGATTTCACACTAAATAAGCTTCACAAATAGTTAAAGAGAAACATTGAAATAAAGTAAATTCATATTTGTGTGTGTATTTTTTAAAAAAATCTATGATTTTATTTCATAACATTTAAATGTATACGCTTTTGAAATGTTGCTAAGTGTGCTGTGCTATTTTCATTTGCGCTTAGGTGTGCCGTTGCTAAAATGGTTGAGAAACACTGCCATAACCTTGAGAATAATATGCCGATAGTTAATAATTCTTTTCACGATTTTTGAGACATTTTTGGATTTCAATACAAAACGAATACCCCACATTAGCTAAAAAGTTTTTATCACTTTTATTTCTTCTTATTTAAGTAAATTAGGTTTCTCAAACCTAAATAACATCAAAAATAAGAAGCTAGAAACACTACGCTCAACTGAAGAAGAAATGAGGGTCTGCTTATCACACATTCGACCAAACATTGAAGAAATTGTAAAAAGACACCAGACACAGATTTCACATTAAATAAACTGCACAAATAGTTGATAAGAAACATTGAAATAAAATGAATTCATATTTGTGCGAGTATTTTTTTAAAATCTCATAACATTTAAATGTATACGCTTTTAAAATGCCACTAAGTGTGCCGTGATATTTTCATTTTCTTCTAGGTGTGCCCTTGCTTGAAAAACATGAGAATATTATGCCGATAGTTACAATTTGAATAATTAAATAAGTATTAAACTTTTCTCAAATAATTCTTTTCACGATTTTTGATACATTTTGGATTTCAATACAACAGGGATATCCCACATTAGCTAAAAAGACTTTATCAGATTTATTGCAATTTTCTACTTCTTATTTATGTGAATTTGGCTTCTCAAACCTAAATAACATCAGAAATAAGAAGCGAGAAAGACTACGCTCAACTGAAGAAGAAATGAGTCGTCTGCTTATCGCACATTCGGCCAAACATTGAAGAAATCGCGAAAAGACACCAGGAACAGGTTTCACATTAAATAAGCAAATAGTTGAATAGAAACATTGAAATAAAGTTAATATTTATGGGTATTTTTAAAATCTATGGTTTTATTTCGTGCCATTTAAATGTATACCTTTTAAAAATATTGTTAAGTGTGCTGTGCTATTTTCATTTGCGCTTAGGTGTGCCGTTGCTTAAAAAGGTTAAGAATAATATGCCGATAGTTACAATATAGAAACAGATTAAATAACACAACAAAGTTAGATTTTGTCGAGAAAAATTCTTGCGAACGACACTGTAAATCAACTTTTCTAGCACGAGACGTGGCAAATGATACAATATAATATTTCCAGTACACGTCAACAGAAAACATTAACCTGACAATAAGTCCCTCTTTTGGAGGTTAGCATTAGCCATAGTGACGATTACAACAAAGAAATTTCATTTTAGGGGGTTCTTAAAATTAACAAGCCATTCTCTGCTCCAGTTATAATCTTGTTTTTTTTTTTTTCAAACAGTTCAAATAGATCCTGGTTCTATACCTACACCAATGCTTTTGTGTAACCTATAAAACATATCCTCCTGAATTTGTATAACCCTCTCCGACACGCTGACTATATTTAGAAACTTACTAAGACCAAATAAAACGTCTTGGTTTTGATGT
>OZ038515.1:43379910-43462410 GCA_964036315.1 Acanthosepion esculentum
CGACAGTGGAACTCTCTTTCACTTACTTGCTTCTCTGTTAACTGTAATCTGCAAAAATGTAAATGTAATGTCAATCGACATCTTCTGAGGCTTTGATCTTGATCACTAGTCCTCCTCTTTATTCTTTCCTCAAACACTCCACTTTAAACTTACATTCATAATCTGTAACCCATTGCTTGCTAGTGGCACGGCCCCCTTGATTGGGGTGAAATAATTAATAAAATTGAAATTGATCTAATGAAAATGGCAGATAATATTACTACTACTAATACTACTAGTGGAAATAAAGCAATTGAAATGAAGATGAAAGAAATCGTAGTGAAAAATGAAGAATGCTTGACAATGCTTGATCTAATGAAAATTGCAGATAATATTACTACTACTAATACTACTAGTGGAAATAAAGCAATTGAAATGAAGATGAAAGAAATCCTAGTGAAAAATGAAGAATGCTTGACAATGCTTGCTCTAATGAAAATTGCAGATAATATTACTACTACTAATACTACTAGTGGAAATAAAGCAATTGAAATGAAGATGAAAGAAATCCTAGTGAAAAATGAAGAATGCTTGAAAATGCTTGATCTAATGAAAATTGCAGATAATATTACTACTACTAATACTACTAGTGGAAATAAAGCAATTGAAATGAAGATGAAAGAAATCCTAGTGAAAAATGAAGAATGCTTGACAATGCTTGATCTAATGAAAATGGCAGATAATATTACTACTACTAATACTACTAGTGGAAATAAAGCAATTGAAATGAAGAATAAAGAAATCCTAGTGAAAAATGAAGAATGCTTGACAATGCCTGATCTAATGAAAATTACAGATAATATTACTACTACTAATACTACTAGTGGAAATAAAGCAATTGAAATGAAGATGAAAGAAATCCTAGTGAAAAATGAAGAATGCTTGCCAATGCTTGATCTAATGAAAATTGCAGATAATATTACTACGACTAATACTACTAGTGGAAATAAAGCAATTGAAATGAAGATGAAAGAAATCCTAGTGAAAAATGAAGAATGCTTGACAATGCTTGATCTAATGAAAATTGCAGATAATATTACTACTACTAATACTACTAGTGGAAATAAAGCAATTGAAATGAAGATGAAAGAAATCCTAGTGAAAAATGAAGAATGCTTGACAATGCTTGATCTAATGAAAATTGCAGATAATATTACTACTACTAATACTACTAGTGGAAATAAAGCAATTGAAATGAAGATGAAAGAAATCCTAGTGAATAATGAAGAATGCTTGACAATGCTTGATCTAATGAAAATTACAGATAATATTACTACTACTAATACTACTAGTGGAAATAAAGCAATTGAAATGAAGATGAAAGAAATCCTAGTGAATAATGAAGAATGCTTGACAATGCTTGATCTAATGAAAATTACAGATAATATTACTACTACTAATACTACTAGTGGAAATAAAGCAATTGAAATGAAGATGAAAGAAATCCTAGTGAATAATGAAGAATGCTTGACAATGCTTGATCTAATGAAAATTACAGATAATATTACTACTACTAATACTACTAGTGGAAATAAAGCAATTGAAATGAAGATGAAAGAAATCCTAGTGAATAATGAAGAATGCTTGACAATGCTTGATCTAATGAAAATTACAGATAATATTACTACTACTAATACTACTAGTGGAAATAAAGCAATTGAAATGAAGATGAAAGAAATCCTAGTGAATAATGAAGAATGCTTGACAATGCTTGATCTAATGAAAATTACAGATAATATTACTACTACTAATACTACTAGTGGAAATAAAGTGATTGAAATGAAGATGAAAGAAATCCTAGTGAAAAATGAAGAATGCTTGACAATGCTTGATCTAATGAAAATTACAGATAATATTACTACTACTAATACTACTAGTGGAAATAAAGTGATTGAAATGAAGATGAAAGAAATCCTAGCGATAAATGCAGAAAAAAAGGCTTTGTTGACATTCTCTGAAAAATTAATCAGCAGAAATCTTGAAAAATGATCCCTATAAAATAGGAGACTAACATTTATAGAAGCATGCAATGATTATATTTGAAGATGCTGTTGTCACAACGATCCAGACCCCATGGCAGTTCGCGTACTTTCGAATACAAGATAATAGTGTTTCATTACGTCGGTAATGTTCGTCTCAGAGTGAATAGGATTTCTTAGTTCTACTGATGGCTATTTGTAGTTTGGTAATTTGCCACTTAAAAGATCGGCCTATAGCTCGTCACTCGCCTTGGACAATCTTATTAGTAACAACCTTCTCTCTAATCCGGGCCGAACGCAGAAGCAATCATCATTTGTCGATCACTCGCCCGCACGTTCCCTTGTCACATCATCTCGACCTACTCGGGCAAATCTGTATCCATCCATATTGGTTGTTAACCATCACGTTTCCCCCCACTAGATCCGTATATCTTTGTGTGCGTGCTTGTATTAATATTTCTCGAACTTGTTCTATCTATCTATCTATCTATCTATCTATCTATCTATCTATCTATCTATCTATCTATCTATCTATCTATCTATCTCATTCTAGTCTGTTAATATCTATCTATCTATCTATCTATCTATCTATCTATCTATCTATCTATCTATCTATCTATCTATCTATCTATCTATCTCAGTCTAGTCTGTTAATATCTATCTATCTATCTATCTATCTATCTATCTAGCTATCTATCTATCTATCTATCTATCTATCTATCTCTATCTAGTCTGTTAATATCTATCTATCTATCTATCTATCTATCTATCTATCTATCTATCTATCTATCTATCTATCTATCTATCTATCCCAGTCTGTTCATATCTATCTATCTATCTATCTATCTATCTATCTATCTATCTATCTATCTATCTATCTATCTATCTATCTATCTTAGTCTAGTCTGTTAATATCTATCTATCTATCTATCTATCTATCTATCTATCTATCTATCTATCTATCTATCTATCTCAGTCTAGTCTGTTAATATCTATCTATCTATCTATCTATCTATCTATCTATCTATCTATCTATCTATCTATCCCAGTCTGTTCATATCTATCTATCTATCTATCTATCTATCTATCTATCTATCTATCTATCTATCTATCTATCTATCTATCTATCTTACGTTTTTTCGCATTTAAATCCATATCATTTTAATTGACGGAAGAAGTATTTATATTGAAATTCATCAAAATATCTTTCACCGACAATTTACGTTGCCTAATTATTTTCAAATGAAATTCCATATTCCCAAATGAGAAACCTTCAAAATAATATCGCCTCTGTTCGTGATTTACCACCTCAGACGTGGGGTGTGGGTGAGGACTGCTTGTTTGTAATCATAACCTTGAAAAGCAAACTAGTTACATTCCATAACCGCCGATTGGTTCCTGAAATACACCACGATGAATGGATGTCCTTGCAGACAGTTTCCGTATCTTGAGCGCCTATTAGGCCTTAAAATCACCCCAGACCTCACATGGAACTCGTACATATGATCCATCGATAAAGATGCAGGAAAAATGGTCAGTTCTCTGTACCACCTCAGTAAGTACCTGACTCCTCGTGCAATCCTCTAACTTTACAAGAGCCAGATTTACTCACCCCACACCTCACATGGAACTCGAACGTAGCAAGCCACTCGCTTCTCTATCGCTCTCCCAAGGAAAGTTCCTTCAGTTGTAATCTTCTAAGAAACGCCCTGCCACTCCCGTTGTAATCAATGACCTTCATTCCGCCCGTTTTCCATCAGTGTGAACTAAGTTTCACTCAAACACCTTCATGCCGCAGTAAAAAATGTGTACCGAATGGACAGGGTGAGTTCTGGAGGATCCATCTTCAAAATGCGACCAGTCGGTATGGTTCTTTCATTAAATGACTGACGCTGATCCTTTCTGCCTCCAATCAGAGGATAGCAGGTGAGGCGGGAGAGGATAGCAGGTGAGGCGGAAGAGGATAGCAGGTGAGGCGGAAGAGGATAGCAGGTGAGGCGGAAGAGGATAGCAGGGGAGCGGAATAGGATAGCAGGTGAGGCGGAAGAGTATATCAGGGGAGCGGAATAGGATAGCAGGTGAGGCGGGAGAGGATAGCAGGTGAGGCGGAAGAGGATAGCAGGTGGGGCGGAAGAGGATAGCAGGTGAGGCGGAAGAGTATATCAGGGGAGCGGAATAGGATAGCAGGTGAGGCGGAAGAGGATATCAGGGGAGCGGAATAGGATAGCATGGGAGGAGGAAGAGGATAGCAGGTGAGGCGGAAGAGGATAGCAGGTGAGGCGGGAGAGGATAGCAGGTGAGGCGGGAGAGGATAGCAGGTGAGGCAGAAGAGGATAGTAGGCGAGGCGGAAGAGGATAGCAGGTGAGGCAGAAGAGGATAGTAGGTGAAGCAGAAGAGGATAATAAGTGAAGCGGAAGAGGATAGCAGGTGAGGCGGAAGAGGATAGCAGGTGTGGCGGAAGTGGGCAGGCCGTGAGGAGGAATGATTGCAAGAAATTTATAGATTTAGAAACAATTTCAAAAAATCTATATCCCAAAAATAAATACGATTTCAAACTTAAAATATTATTATGGATGACTTGTATTTGCATGAATGTGTCTCTGAATAAATAGTTATGAATAATTATTGAGAGTTTTTATCATTGTGATCTTTTTGCATTATATCAAGTATTAAGAATATAGCAACTAGGGTCCAGAGGAGACTCGGTGGAGTAATGGATAACAGCTCGGATTGAGGAATCGTAGAGCCAAGTTCGAATTCCAGTCGAATCCGTTACATTCACTTACGTGAAACGTGTGAATCCTCTTCTTCTCCCTCCAACTATGGGTAAATAGCAGGACAGACTGGGTTCTATAGCCTTGGATGGTAACTGGTCTAGGAGAAGGTCAACTCTGAATTCAAAACCATTCGGCGTCTGCACCGGCATCCGGCGGCCTCTTGGTTACTCCTGCCTCTGCGTCTGTGGAAATTCTGCGGCAAGTAAGAGCATATTCCTCCCTCCACTGGGATAGCACGCGAGGTGTGGGGACCGCGTGTGAACTTCAAACTCCCTTGTTACTCCGTTTCAAGAATTCACCGCCGTTGGAATCGGGAATGGCTGTCGCTCGTTTCAGCATTGGCGACGGATCGCCGTGCTTGGTCGGCCTTCGTTCCGGACGCGGTGAATTCCTTGGAAGGAGCCGGCTTAACCGATCCAGGGTGAATGCCGCAACATACATACATACAATGCCCAGGTATCTGTCTTGAACTTTCTCTCTTTTTTTATTTTTATTTCTAGAATTTACTTTTTATCAGATAAAATTTAGTGAGGGGCCAGCAAATTTTCATTCCGAATTCCGAAAATTCGTCTCAGATTTAAGAAAAAAAAAAAGAATACGTTTGGGAACCACTGCCGTAGCTAGTTCAAGAATGATGAGAACTGAAATGTAGAAATAAGGACGCGTATGCGCACCCGTAGTTAATAATAATATGCAATTAGCAACCGCGTCATATTTGTTAAAATTATTTGAAGAATAATTGCAGAGAATATTTTCCCAATATCTTTGTATATCAATTTATTAAGGGACAAAGGATTTTTAGAATCAGAATTCCACAATGGAGCATCTTTTGAAAGAATAAATGATGAATTTTAAAAATAACAAATTATTTAATTGGTATTGTAGAAAGTGACAAAAAATATCCCCAAAATAAATGGGACAGACATTCCTAGAATTAAAAAACAAAAAAAACAAATGTAAAAAACTGATCAAAAGTCTCATTTGATTTTTTTTTTCTAAATTACTGATGAAGGCAAACATTTCGACAGCGTTCCGAGTTTTTATTTTTTTAGTATTTCTTTTCCAGTGTAAACGTCAATATGCTCCTCTTCAGTACACAACTTCATCCAACTAAAATGGCCGGATTCCCCCCACCCCCCAAAAAAGAAAAAATTATAAGAAAAGAAAAACATTTTCCTTACAAATTTTGAAAGAAGAAAAACTATTTTTTAAAAATATACTCTTTTACATAAATTCTAAACGTTTTATTAAAATCCAAGAATTTATTCAAATCGTCTGAGAAAATCATTTTTCGCCTTATGTCTGATGCTAACCTGCAGAAGAACGACTCATTGCGCCTTCTCGGAATAACGTTTTCCGAAGACATGAAGTGGAAAGATTATATTGAATAAATTGCTAAGTCTTCAACGAGGAAACTTCGCTGACGTGCTAGGCAAATTTTCTCCCTAGAATCTATCTTATAAGTCAATCATTCGTCCAGACATTGAATATTGCTGCCGCATCTGGTCAGGTTCTTCTGTTATGCATTTAAATAAATTTGCATTTTTATTGGAGCTGACCTGGCATCTCGGTTTCAATCACTTTCCTATCGCTGCAACGTAGCTTCCCTTGGTTTCGTCTATAAATATTTTCATGGCAATTGTTCTGAGCCTTCATTGATAATGTTAACTTAGCTAGGAGATGTAGGCACATTGGCCTTTTTGTCCTCAATTTCTTTAGTTTAATTCCCCGTTAGGTGACAGAGATGTCAGTTGTCTGGTAGATGCGGGCGCTTTTCGTTTTTCGAGTGTGTATTTCGTATTTTTTGTGTCTGGATGAGTGTGTGTTTCGGTGACTGTTTTGTCGAAAGATTTTTCGTAATTACCTCGACCCGCATTTATTTTGTACAGTTAACTGATTTCTCAGCCACAATTAAGGATTGGTTGTGGGGTATTACTAACATTAATTTGTTTATTTTCTTGCATATAAATTGTATTCATTGTAAATATTCATTGGAGTTTCATTTTTAAATGTTGTTATTAATTTTGTTATTTTTATCCTCGCAGACAAGGGACTAGTTAGGACTACAGAGAGACAATGAAGTATTGTGGCTGCTGTAACAAGAAACAAGGAATGTGCTGTTTTTTGTGTAAGGAATACTTTGATATGTTCGGATCAGTAATCATGGCTAAGTTTCAGATAAGACAGTTTGAAGACCAGCATTTCCCTATCCCCATTTTTGGCCTTGTTTTTCTTTTTTGTACCTTGACATTACGAATTTAAGTGTAGTACTAGATTGGCAGATAGGTCTCAACTTTATGAATTGGTCGATATATCTTTTAATTTCGTTGTTAAAATTGAAAAGTATAACCGTAAGTTCTATGCTCACAGTGTCTTCTCTCGCACTTCTTGCTTGTGGAACATTCTTCTGGTTTCTGGCGTTGTACGATCTTTAAACCTGTTCTTTTATTGTCCTCTCAGTCTCTTTCACTCTTATCACCTTACTTGGGATGAATGATTAAAAAAATAGACTATATTATGTTTTGATTCAGCTCAGATTCAGGGTTGCCAGATTAATATATATATATATATATATATATATATATATATATATATATATATATGTATATATATATATATATATATATATATATATATATATATATATATATATATATATATATATTCCAAAATATAGGTTTTTACTTTATTAGATATTATATTTCTCTAACTCTTCAAATGTTGAATGTATAACTTATTCTAATTTCTATTTTCCTATCTTTACACTATATTAATTTTATCTTATAAATTGTCCCCTGTTCTGTCACCCATGAGATAAAAATAATTGTTTGTCGAGAAAGTAAGGACCTACGTACATCAAATCATCTTTTTTCATTGGTTAGTATTCATACAAAATACAAATTTTATCATAACCTAATTATGTACAATAATGGATCCTATGCAGTAGAGATGAACAATTTAACTCGAAAAATTGAAAATAAATACAATGTATCTAAATACAAATTAGAGACATGTCATAATAGATTATTCCATCTAAATGCGAATGTTAGTGTGTCATTGTGTCACCCTTATTCCACTTTACTCCTAGAGTCTATAGCCCAACATATCATACCAATTTGGAATAAGGCAAACTCCCTGAGAAAATTAAAAACGTTTCGGGTCAGATCCAGACCCGATGACCTGAAATTTTGGATTCCGAAGTTTTTATTATTTGGCTTGTTTTCGGCGAAGTTTTTACGTCATTTTTTGAGACGATTTTTTTTGTTTTTTTGTGGGATAACAATTTTTATAACTTGGAAATAAATTTGGGAATAACTGAAATCAATTGCGGAAGTAACTCGTGAAACAGAAATAATTGTTTATAGGGAAGGTAAGGACCTACGTACATCAAATTGTCTTCAAATTAAGTGGCGACAGAAGAATAATCGTTGAACTTTTAAAAGGTAAGCTTAAACATTAATGCAATACTTAAATGCAGCGATCAATTTTGAGTTCTTCTGTAGATTATGGATACCTATCGCATCTACTCCTCCCTAGCTATTGTGATGATGGCGAAACGAGGATCTAGCTTAAATTCCGCCCGATAGGGAGGCTTTGAAGCTAGTTAATAAATAAAATAATAATAATAATAATGTTAAAAAATGCAGCGACACAGAGAAAGCCTTCCGAGTGACACTCGAAACATTTTTGCCTGGAAGAAATTCGTTTTTCTCGTCGAGGCCAGCTGTCAGTGTTCAAACGTAGATAAAATCTCTGGATTTTAAATACAGCTTTTTTTTTTTTCAAGCAGGCAAGCCCTTCATTAAGGCAAATAATGTCCTAGATTGTTTTTCCAACAGAATTATCGAGCGATAATTGGTCTTTTAACCAATTCTTTGATTTTTCTCTTCCCCAGCCACATTCTCTCTCCCCCTCCCTCCATCCCTCGTTAACTCTCACTCGCCACCTTACGATCACTCTCACCCTCACACAGTTCGTCTGGCAATCTCTCATCCCTAAGTCTCTTTCTCACTCTTGCTTTCTTTCTCCCTCACTCTCTCCCTCATGTCTCTTCTCTCGTTCTCTCTCCAACACTCTCTCTTCTTCTTTCTTTTAGGTTCTCTACTTCTCTTCTATTGTGTTCCTCTTTTTTCTTCATTCTCCCTTCTTTTTCCTCTCTTTTTCTTTTTTCTTCCCTCTTTTTTCCTTATTTCCCCTTTTCCTGTCTTTCCCTTTTTTCTCTTTTTTCCTTTCCCCAATTTTTCCTCTTTTTGTCTTCATTTTTTCCTCTTTACTCCCCACTCTTTTCCATTTTTTATCTCTTTTTCGGTCCTTTTGTTCCTCTCTCCCACATTTTCAGTCCCTCTTTTTAGTCTTTTCCCGATTGATATTGGATTGAAATGTTTGAAGATCAAAGTTGACTGGAAAGTAAGAAGAGTGAAAGAGAATTAGAAGACTTTAGTGAGAGGAAAGGACAATAAAAGAAGAGGAATTAAGAAGACACAAGATAACGATTGACATTGCATTGAAATGTTTGAAGATCAAAGTTGACTGGAAAGTAAGAAGAGTGAAAGAGAATTAGAAGACTTTAGTGAGGGGAAAGGACAATAAAAGAAGAGGAATTAAGAAGACAGAAGATAACGATTGACATTGCATTGAAATGTTTGAAGATCAAAGTTGACTGGAAAGTAAGAAGAGTGAAAGAGAATTAGAAGACTTTAGTGAGGGGAAAGGACAATAAAAGAAGAGGAATTAAGAAGACAGAAGATAACGATTGACATTGCATTGAAATGTTTGAAGATCAAAGTTGACTGGAAAGTAAGAAGAGTGAAAGAGAATTAGAAGACTTTAGTGAGGGGAAAGGACAATAAAAGAAGAGGAATTAAGAAGACAGAAGATAACGATTGACATTGCATTGAAATGTTTGAAGATCAAAGTTGACTGGAAAGTAAGAAGAGTGAAAGAGAATTAGAAGACTTTAGTGAGGGGAAAGGACAATAAAAGAAGAGGAATTAAGAAGACAGAAGATAACGATTGACATTGCATTGAAATGTTTGAAGATCAAAGTTGACTGGAAAGTAAGAAGAGTGAAAGAGAATTAGAAGACTTTAGTGAGGGGAAAGGACAATAAAAGAAGAGGAATTAAGAAGACAGAAGATAACGATTGACATTGCATTGAAATGTTTGAAGATCAAAGTTGACTGGAAAGTAAGAAGAGTGAAAGAGAATTAGAAGACTTTAGTGAGGGGAAAGGACAATAAAAGAAGAGGAATTAAGAAGACAGAAGATAACGATTGACATTGCATTGAAATGTTTGAAGATCAAAGTTGACTGGAAAGTAAGAAGAGTGAAAGAGAATTAGAAGACTTTAGTGAGGGGGGAAAGGACAATAAAAGAAGAGGAATTAAGAAGACAGAAGATAACGATTGACATGGCATTGAAATTTTTGAAGATCAAAGTTGACTGGAAAGTAAGAAGAGTGAAAGAGAATTAGAAGACTTTAGTGAGGGGAAAGGACAATAAAAGAAGAGGAATTAAGAAGACAGAAGATAACGATTGACATGGCATTGAAATTTTTGAAGATCAAAGTTGACTGGAAAGTAAGAAGAGTGAAAGAGAATTAGAAGACTTTAGTGAGGGGGGAAAGGACAATAAAAGAAGAGGAATTAAGAAGACAGAAGATAACGATTGACGTTGCATTGAAAGTTTTGAAGATCAAAGTTGACTGGAGAGCAAGAAATTTCCATAAATGAGAAGTGTGAAAAATTTTTTCCAGAGAATGTTCGGTAACATCCAACCATTTCACATGCTAGAAGATGAGACCTCGTCGCCAATCCAGGACTGCACTTAAATTCATAATGTGTACTTACCATAGATGTTCATGAACAAAATTTCCGTGAAATTGTTTATAGAATAGGCACAAGAAAGCTATGCTTTGTTCACGGATTTATTATAAGGAAATAACTGATATTACCATTAGCATTAGGGAATACCATTTACTACACTTTGATCTCTGTGAATTTGCCAGCGAATCAAATAATGTGCAACTCGTGACGCACTCTCTACTCGGTCAATGAATGCCGTTTGTTTCCTCATGAGGAAAAGGCTGATATTACCATAACCCTTAGAAATGTGGACAACAGTTGCCATATCTCTTTCTAATATGTGAAGAAAAAGGCAACTCATCTTGCTATTCGTTCAATGAATCCTGAATCTTTCCTTATAAGGAAAATGCTGATATTGCCATTACCGTTAGAAATGAGGTGAACAGTTACTACACTTTGATCCCAGTCCCATGGCCAGAAAGTGATGAAAAGCGTAACTCGAAGAACAATGGATGTCCGGCCAATGAAAGCTGAATGTTTCCTTATGAGGAAACGGCTTCATATTACTATTAACATTTGAGTCGATGTGAACAGATACTATACATTAATCCCAGTCCGATTACCGTAGATTGAAGTAAAGCGTAACTTGGGTAGCACTGATTATGAATAGCTAATGTTTCCTTATAAGGAAACGGCTTATTACTAATAGAGATGAGGAGAACAGATACTACACTTTGATCCCAGTCCAATGAGCAAAGTGTGAAAAAAAAAACGTAAGTGATTGGCTGCTCGGTTAATGAAAGCTGAATTTTTCATTATAAGGAAAATGCTGATATTACCGTTATCGTTAGAAATGAGGTAAACAGATACTACACTTTGATGGCCAGAAAGTGAACAAAAGCCTAACTCGACTAGCATTGGCTGCTCGGTTAATGAAAGCTGAATATTTCCTTATAAGGAAAATGCGGATATTGCTGTTACCTTTAGAAATAAAGAAAACAGTTACCACACTTTCATCTCACCCGTTGGCTTTTGAGTGAAGAAAAAGATAACTCGTCTGGCCAGTCGGTAAATGAATCCTCAATGACTCCTTATAAGGCTTTAGGTTTAGGCTTGGTTTGTTTTACGGTATATCAACACCTCAATGGGTTATTTAATGTCGACATATTTGTTATTGCTGGTAATATTTTTTTTCGAAAATGTATTTCTGGTAATATGTTTTTCTTCAAAAAATATATTTCTGGTAATATTTTTCTTCAAGAATGCATTGCTGGTAATATCTTTTTTCCTTCAAAAATGTATTGCTGGCAATAATATTTTTTACAAAGTATTTCTGGTATTAAAACCTATTTTTACACATTCATAGTGCTTTGACCCCAGTTAACTATTTACCCATAGCTAGGACCCTAACAGGTGCTACCATCCCGGGTCAGGGTGGACCTGGGGACACCAGCAATTTAGAGGTGGTTCCACGCTCCTCAAAACCTCCTTGACTTTTGAGTGAAGAAAAAGTTAACTCGACACGCCATTTGGTCAATGAATCCTGAATGACTTCCTTATAAGGTAACGGTTAACGGTAAAGTAATGGATAGCGGCTCGGATTGAGGAATCGGAGAGCCGAGTTCGAATTCCAGTCGAATCCATTACATTCACTTACGTGGTAATACCCTTGGAAAAGGTTATGAATCCTCTTCTTCTCTCCCCAGCTATGGGTGAAATAGCAGGGCAGACCGGGTTCTATAGCCTTGGATGACAACTGGTCTATTGCAGAAAGAAATGACAACTTACTGCGGTGAAAAAATCTGCCTCGTCAGTCATGTATCGAAAGATACATGCTCGCCTAAGCGTGTAGCACGCATGGCACATAACTGAATGACTGGCTTTCAAGACGAATCCATTACATTCACTTACGTGCTAATAACCTTGGGAAAGGTATGGACACTTTTCTTCCCCCAGCTATGGGTAAATAGCAAGACAGACCCGGGTTCTATAGACTTGGATGGCAACTGGTCTATCGCTTAAAAAAGTAGCAACCTACTGCAGGAAAAAAAATCTGCCTCGTTAGTCATGTATCGAAAGATATATGATCGCCTAAGCGTGTAGCACGCATGACACATAACTGACTGACTGCTTTCTAGTCGAATCCATTACATTCACGTACGTGCTAATACCCTTGGGAAAGGTATGAATCCTCTTCTTCTCCCCCCAGCTATGGATAAATAGCAGAACAGACCTGGTTCTATAGCCTTGGATGGAAACTGGTCTACTGCAGAAAGAAATGGCAACCTACTGCAGGAAAAAAATCTGCCTCGTTAGTCATGTATCGAAAGATATATGATCGCCTAAGCGTGTATCACGCATGGCATATAACTGACTGACTGGCTTTCCAGTCGAATCCATTACATTCACTTACGTGCTAATACTCCTGGGAAAGGTATGAACCCTTATCTCTCCCCAGCTATGGGTAAATAGCAGGACAGACTGGGTTCTATAAACTTGAATGGCAACTGGTCTATCTCAGAAAAAATCTGCCTCATCAGTCATGTATCGAAAGATACATGATCGCCTAAGCGTGTATCACGCATTGCAGATAACTGTCTGATCATTAGAAACGGGGAGAACAGATATTACACTTTAATCTCAGTCAGTTGATCTGCAAGTGAAGAAAAAAGCTTGACTTGCACTGTTTATTCGATCAAGGAATACCAAATGTTTCCTTTTGAGGAAAAGGCTGATATATTCATTGGCATTATATTATTTATTTTTTTAAAGACCCCTCCCCTTTTTTTTCTTCTTTTTTTTACCTCCATCGCCTTAGCTTTGTTTCTTCTTGCTCTGGTGTTTGGATTCGTTCAATTTTCAAGATCTCAATAGACTTTCTTTCTTCGCCCTTTCGTTCTGTATTTTTTTCTGTAACTATTGATTGCGTTTATTTACTTCTTTCTTTCTAGCAGAAGACATCTGCACACTTTCGCTGCATCTTTTTTTCTTATTTTATTTCGGCGCTTCGTTTTTTGTTTTTTCGTTGTTGTTTTTTCGTTGTTGTTTTTTCGTTGTTGTTTTTTCGTTGTTGTTTTTTCGTTTTGCTTTTACGAATTTCTGTCTCCTTTTCAGAGTTTGCCAGGATATTTTCTAAATCTCATTCCGTGTCCTGTTACGGCAATATTAGATTTCGTTCCCGACTCCCCCTTCAAATGGATCTCAGCACCCACGCGCCGCGTCACACGGCGCACAACTGACATTTGCTTTCTGCCCTTCACACCTACATCAAGAACAACTCTGCCATTTTTATGGCGCACGCATTTTTACGTTGACATTCTTCTTCTTCTTCTTCTTCTTCTTCTTCTTCTTCTTCTTCTTCTTCTTCTTCTTCTTCTTCTTCTTCTTCTTCTTATTATTATTATTATTATTATTATTATTTCCTTCTTCTTGTTATTATTTTCTTTTTCTTCTAATTATTATTATCTTTTTTTCTCCTTCTAATTATTATTATTATTATTATTATTATTTTCTCCTTCTTCTTCTTCTTCTTCTTCTTCTTCTTCTTCTTCTTCTTCTTCTTCTTCTTCTTCTTCTTCTTCTAATAATTATTATTATTATTATTATTTCCTTCTTCTTGTTATTATTTTCTTTTTCTTCTAATTATTATTATCTTTTTTTCTCCTTCTAATTATCATTATTATTATTATTATTATTTTCTCCTTCTTCTTCTTCTTCTTCTTCTTCTAATTATTATTATTATTATTTTCTTCTTCTTCTTCTTCCAATTATTATTATTATTATTATTTTCTTCTTCTTCTTCTTCTTCTTCTTCTTCTTCTTCTTCTTCTTCTTCTTCTTATTATTATTATTATTATTATTATTATTATTATTATTATTTTCTCCTTCTTCTTCTTCCAATTATTATTATTATTATTTTCTTCTTCTTCTTCTTCTTCTTCTTCTTCTTCTTCTTCTTCTTCTTCTTCTTCTAATTATAATTATTATTATTATTATTATTATTATTATCATTATTTTTTCTTCTTCTTCTTCTAATTATTATTATTATTATTTTCTTCTTCTTCTTCTAATTATTATTATTATTATTATTATTTTCTTCTAATTATTATTATTATTATTTTCTTCTTCTTCTTCCAATTATTATTATTATTTTCTTCTTCTAATTATTATTATTATTATTAATATTTCCTTCCTCTAATTATTATTATTTTTATTATTATTGTTATTATTATTATTTTTATTATTATTTTTATTATTATTATTATTATTATTTTTATTATTATTATTATTATTATTTTTATTATTATTATTATTTTTATTATTATTATTATTATTATTATTATTTTTATTATTATTATTATGGTTATTATTATTTTTGGCAATGAACATGAATTCTTTCCTTGCGCTGCTTTCTGTTACTTGAGCCAATGTGGTCGTGCCTTTGTCATCGGCGCCATCTTTCGTCGCTTTTCCCGAATATTTTTATTCTTTCACTTTTTCCCTTTTCTTCCCTTTTCAGTTGATTTTGCCCAACTAAGTTTCATTCTTACCCTATAACAAAATTATCGTACCGTCCAAGGGTGACTTCAACTGCTCCCCCTAACATACGTACCAGCATCTTTTCCTGCTGGTTCACAAACCTCACCCTGCTGGCACATAGTCGCCGTCTCTCTCTCTCTTTTCATCAGTCTTCTTCTTTACGTGACGTATCCCTTTAGAACGAAAGCGATCATGGCTCTCCACAACTTCCTTTCAAGGATGTTCTCCTAAGATTTATTCAACTTCTACAGCGATGCAAATAATAAGGGAGCCGGAGACCCTGCCACGACTTAGTAAGGGTTGACGCTATCCTAAAATAAAATATTCATGTGTGTTGATGGCGACAAGGTATCCTGATCAATTGGTAACGGAAAGTCCAAAGAAAGGACTAACTTTTAATTATAAAAAGGCAGAATGCATGATTGACAGCAAAAAGAAAATTCCAAAATGTGAACAACTTTATGTGCTGTGTCCACTATTTACACTGGTCGGACTATTGTCCTCATCTTTGTTGTCCTATTTATTACAACGTTTCGGCCGTTGTACGCTCCGGCCTTCTTCAGGTGGTAAGAATGTCGAACTAAACCCTTTAGTTCGCTCGCTGTTAAGGAGACACGGCACAGTGGATAAAGGCGTTGGTTAGATCCAGTGACAGTATGAGTTCAATACCTGGTTAAGGCAGTAAAGAACTTCGAGAGGGGAATTAACAAGAGATAACTGATAACTGACATCCATTAGACATGGCACTTGGAACAGTGCAGAGTCAGTGTCAGTCACCCAGTGACTGGAACAGTCGTTTAGACTGTTCTTTGCTGTCGAACTCTCTGCCTCAGCGGAGAGGAACTCGGACGAGGCTTTGCCGCAGGGCAAAGTTTCGGCCGGGGAGGTAGACAGTCCCTGAACCCGTTTATACGGGTTCTAAATGGGCATTTGCCCGGGCCTACGGGCTCGGAATGCCCACATTAAACCGGCCTTGTGCCACATGCGACCCACGTGGGAGGGTTGTTAAATATCGACATGGCACTTGGAACTAGAACAGTCTACCCCAGCGAGCGAAATAAAGGGTTCAGTTCAACATTCCAACCACCTGAAGAAGGTCGGAGCGTACAACGGCCGAAACGTTGTGATAAATATGGCAACATAGATGAGGACAATAGTCCGAACAATGTAAATAGTGTACATAATACCTCATCTCAGAAATATAGACAGGTGCCGTGTCCCTTCAGGATGTAGGCGATCATGGCTCTCCACAACTTCCTGTCACTTGTAGCTATGAAATAACTTTGTATTTCTGTTATTTCTCCTAGGCCTTGTCCCGCCATCCATTTACTCAAACTCACTAAGTATGGCATGAGTTTTTTCCTCTGTCTCTCTTACCGTCTATCTGCCCTGTGAGTATCAGATTTTCCAAGCCGTCCTTCCTCATTATATGCCCGTGAAACCACAACCTTCTCTCCCTTGTGTTAAGTATGAATTTCATTTTGTTGTTTTCTATTTTCTCTAGACTTTCTCTTATTCCTCGCATGCTTGGTCCAAGCTATCCTCAGCATCCTTCTGTAGAACTACATTTCTGTTGCTTCAAGTATCTTCTTCATCTTTGAGGAGGTTGTCTAGCAGTCACTGACACACAAGAGGACACGCCACAGTTTAGAATTCTTTTCTGTGTTTCTAACGAAGTTGTTTTCTCAAAGATGTCAAAATGAATGTTTTAACGAAGGATGAAAAAGTGGGACACTGAAATCCGAAGGTGACTTAAATTAGCAAAAGATGCCTTCGAAAAAGAAACTCCGCGGAAGTTCAGTTGAGTTCTTCAAATCACAAACTCTGCGGAACTTGAAAACCTCACGTCGAGAAACTTCTCACTTTAACTCTGATTCCTCGGCATTTTGAAGAAATAAAATTGATTTCCCCTATTCCCAAAGTTTTGGAGATATTTTAAATTGAATTTAAAACAAAATTTTTTTTAAATTCAAGAAACATTTTGTGTTACTTTAAACTCAATATAAATGAAAAACTTTTAAAATCATTCAATTTTTTTTTTCAGTTATTTTAAAATTTGAATATTTAACTATGCCCGCCCCCCTCATCCGGGCACAAATCCCAATTCTGGATGTTCAAGCACCTGATTTTAAAAAGGTATAATCTGTTTATGTAGAGCAAGTGTGGCTCTGAGTAAGAAGGGGTTTCAGGCACTTGGACAGACAGATAAAATTCGCCGCTTGCTTAGACAAACAGATAGATAGATAGATAGATAGATAGATAGATAGAAATGAAGAGACAGAGATAGATAGATAGATAGATAGATATGAAGAAATAGATAGATATGAAGAGAGTGAAATAGATAAATAGATAGATAAATAATGAACAGACTAAGATAGATAGATAGATAGATAGATAGATATGAACAGACTGAGATAGATAGATAGATAGATAGATAGATAGATAGATAGATAGATAGATAGATCTGAACAGACTGATATAGATTAGAAAGATAGATAGATACACAGATAGATAGATATTAAGAGACTGAGATAGACAGATAGATAGATAAATAGATAGATAGATAGATATGAAGAGAGTGAAATAGATAGATAGATAGATAATGAACAGACTAAGATAGATAAATAGATATATAGATAGATATGAACAGACTGAGATAGATAGATAGAGAGATAGATATGAACAGACTGTGATAGATAGATAGATAGATATGAACAGACTGAGATAGATTAGAAAGATAGATAGATACATAGATAGATAGATATTAAGAGACTGAGATATATAGATAGATAGATAGATAGATATGAAAAGACTGAGATAGATAGATAGATAGATAAATAGATAGATAGATAGATAGATAGATAGATAGATAGATAGATAGATAGATATGAAAAGACTGAGATAGATAGATAGATAGATATGAACAGACTGGGATATATATATATATATATAGATAGATAGATAGATAGATAGATAGATAGATAGATAGATAGATAGACATAGATAATTTGATAGATAGATAGATAGATAGATAGATAGATAGATAGATAGATAGATATGAACAGAATGAGATAGATAGATAGATATGAACAGACTGAGATAGATAGATAGATAGATATGAACAGACTGAGATAGATAGATAGATAGATAGATAGATAGATAGATATGAAGAGACTGAGATAGATAGATAGATAGATATGAAGAGACTGAGATAGATAGCTAGATAGATAGTTTGATATTAACAGACTGAGATAGATAGATAGATAGATAGATAGGTATATAGATAAAGCATGATCTCTATCAATATTTATCTATCTGTATGTTTATTTATCTGTTTATTTTATCCATATAAACACGCCCAATGTTTACTTATATACTTAAGTAAAAATCCGCCTAATCTTTACCTATAGACTCAAACACTAACTCCGACGAGTTGTTCACTAAGGACTGAAGTAAAAAACACCCCCCCCCAAAAAAAACCCAAACACCTATGGAATGAAGTATAAACCCGGCCTTACCCTTTAACTACAGAATAAAAAAATAAACAAGGTAAATCGATCAGTATTTATCTATATGCTAGAGTTTGAAAAAAAAAAAACATTCTGCATTGAATAACTTAAGAAATACTGAAATGTAAATTTCACTAAATCATTAGCGTCAAGTAGCGTCTCTGATATGTCTTTTTCGTGTTTCCACGCGATCAAAACGGAATAGTCCATTATTTATGAATTATTGGCAAGAGACGTTAAACACTTCTTTCTTGATTTCTTTCATTCAGTGAAACCAAGTAGCGTCTCTGATATATCCTTTGTCTTTCAACACGATCAAAACGGAATAATCCATTATTTATGAGGTATTGGCATGGCGTAATGGTCGTGTGAACTAACGAACCGAAGAACAATCCCATTTATCATTATTATTAAACGACCCCATAAACCTCAGGCACAATCATGTAAATTTTATTTTTATCATCATCATTTCTTAACAACTCGGTTAAATCGACCACAGCTGGAAGTTAATAAATATGATTTATCGTCATGTTTTGTTTATAGGGCACAGTTTCACCTAAATTCAAATTATATTAAAAAATCAGCTTCTCAGTTATTAATTACTAACTTAAAAGCCGCCCTCCGTGTGGACTTTTAAACTAACCACCGGGAAGGGCTAATAGGGCCTCTGGCACAAAAAAGGGACTTCTAGTCTAGCTTAGAAAACAGCAACGACAATTTTGAAGAAATAGCTTCGAGTTCCTTAATTCACTCCATGGAATTTCAAAACCTCACTTTAATTCTGATTCGGGCTACAAGTCCAATTCCGACCAAAAGACAGATTTGGGTCGAAATTCCAATTCAGGCTGAAAATTGTGTTCTTCAAATCACAGACAACGTGCAATTTCAAATGAGTTGAGTTCTTCAAATCAAAAATCTGCGGAATTCAAAACTTCCCGCCGAGAAACTTTTCACTTTATCTCTGATTGCATGGCATTTTGAAGAAATACAATTGATTTCTCCAATTCACAAAGTTTTGGAGATATTTTAGATTGAATTTAAAACAAAAATATTTGAACTCACAAAGATTTTGTGTTACTTTAAACTCAATATATATTAAAAACTTTTAAAATCACTATTTTTTTCAGTTATTTTAAAATTTTACTCATCCCGGTACAAATCCCAGTTCTGGATGTTTAAGCAACAGAGGAAGGGCGAATTTTCAACCCCGGACCATCCTGATTCAAAAAAAGGTATAATTCTTCTATGTAGAGCAAGTTTGGACCAAGGTAGAGTGGGGTTCAGACGCACGGATGGACTGGCAGAATTCGCCGTTTATCTATTTAGATAAATAAATAAATAAATCCGTCTTGGACTTAAATTATGTGAGCGTCACAGATGCAGAGCCTCCATCGATGGGTTTGTTTTGCATCCTCTCTCCTGTCGTCGTAGTACCGGCCGCTTTCCACGGCATACAGCAATAAACGACATCATCAAAAGAGGTTTGGATGCAGCTGGGTTCCCTTCCCGAATCGAACCCATAGGCCTCGACCGTGGTGATGGAAAGCGGCCGGATGGCGTTACCATCTTCCCTTTTAAAATGGGTAAGTCGTTGATTTGGGATGCGACCTGTGCGGATACATTTTCGGCCGGTGATTTGATCAGGTCCGCGGTTGAGCCGGGGTTCGTCGCCCGAGACGCAGAGATATAAAAAAAATAGCTAAATATTCTTCTCTTGCTGATAGATTTTTTTTACTCCTGTGGCAGTGGAGACTTCAGGGGTTATTGGCCCTCGTTCGATGGCGTTCCTTCGAAGGATTGGCGCGATTGCGTCTCGATTAAGGAACGAGCCTTGCGAAATGGAGTGGCTCTTGCAGCGTGTCTCACTGGCGACGGTTCGAGGTAATGCTTTCTCCATCATAGCGGCTGGCAGAGGATAGAAAGAAAAAATTGTTTATAGTTACGTTGTTCTGGAATTGTCATCAATGGTCGACTGAACTTGCTTTGTTTCAATGACTTTTGTTTTGTTATTATTAGTTACTTTAGATAAATTATTCTATAATTGCTTAAATACTTATTGTTTTCAAATTTATTTTTATTCAGCAGAGACAGGAGAGATGTCTTCAAATAAATAAACCCGTGTACGTTGATGGTATCGACTGTCAGTTATAAAATTATTACTCTTCGTGAATGGACATGCCTCCTACCGCAGTTTCTTCTATAGCAGTGTTAACCTCGTTGTCTGTTTTTTTTTAAAAAATCTTTTCAACGGTTGTTTTTTTTTGTTCTCTTTTGTGCCGTCTGTTTACAAGGCTCGCGCCGCTTTACGTCATAGACTTTCCCAGAATTCCATTTCTGACCATCCCTTGCCCGTCATTAGCCTTGCTATCTGGCCATAACGAAGTTAGAGTTGTCATTTGTGTCAATGGGGAGCACGCATCGAGTGGCCCCGATTACGGCAGACACGCTATTTAGGGAGATGAATAGGTAACTTAACAACGGCGAAGATAGAGTTGTTTTTTTTTTCTTGTTGTAAAGTGTTTTTATTTATTTTTTAAAAATATTTATTTATATTTCGTTTTCATATGTTCTTCGGGTTCATTTTTTTTTTCTTTTGTGCTTTTTTACTGTCTTGCTTTCTTTATTAACTGAAATATTTTTAATGATTTTTTTCAAAATTTATTTTCATATTTTTCCCTTGTTTTGCAATTTCTTTTGTTAACATTAAGAAATATTATTAAGAATTATTTTCTAGGTTTTTACTAGTTTTTATTATAAAAAAATTAAATTTAAAAAAATTTAAATTTAAAAAAATTTTAAATTTTATATTTTAAAAAATTAAAATTAAGAAATATTTTTAAAAAGTATTTCTAGTTCTTTATTAGTTTTTTATTAGTATGCTTTTTATTACAAAAAAATTTTAAATTTAAAAAAATTTAAATTTTAAATTTTAAACAATTTTAAAACTTCAACTTAAAATTAAAAATATTTAAAATTTATTTTAAAAATATTTATGTTTTTTTATTACTATGCTTTTTATTACAAAAAATGATTAAATTTAAAAAAAATTTAAATTTTAAAAAAGTTTTAAATTTAAAAAATTTGAAATTTTAAACAATTTTAAAATTTAAAAACTTAAAATTAAAATAAAATTAAAAATCAGAAAATTTAAATTTAAAATTTAGAAAAGAAATTAAATTTAAAAAAATAATTAGTTTTTATTAGTATGCTTTTTTTATAATATTTATTTTTTTATCTCTCGAAGCTTTTATTAATATTTAAAAAAGGCAATTCAAATTTCTGGGACAATTAGGGAGGAGGGCTTGGAAAATCTGATACTCAGAGGACAGATTGAAGAAAAGAAGGCAGGAGGAAAGTAACTCTCAACTTACCTGGCGAGCCTCATTGAATAGGTGGCGGAGCAAGTTTTGGAAGAGATTGCAAAAAGACAACATTTATGGGTAGATAGAGGGACATTCTAGAACGGAAAGAGGGAAAGGCGAAAACATCGCATGACATAATGGATTTGAGCAAATGAATAGCAAAATAGGGTTTGGGAGAAATAACAAAAAGAAAAAAAATCTTATTAAAAGCTACAAGAAACAGGAGGATGTGGAGGGCCGTGACTGCCTACGTCCTGAATTGACAGGACACATAAAAGAAGATGTATAGTCCGCATCCAAATAACCTAACTTATGATAACTGTTCCGAGCCTTAGAGAATAGCTATACGAATGGGTTCAACAGATTATAGGCGTACCTTCAAAAAATCTGGAAGACCAGAACCTTACAGGCAATTCTCAGACCTAGTTCAATGCAGGAGGTACTGACTTGTAAAATTCAATTCGGACAAAACTAAGCTGGTAACTTTTCGTCACCACCGAGCAGACCTTGAACCTTCAACTCCCCTAACGGTTGGGTGTTGCCTTAAGGAACCTCTCTGCATTGAACGTTTATTGGGACACAAGCTCAAAAGGAATTGATATATACGATATTTTGATGGGGTGGAAAGATGATCAGTTCATTTTAGAGCCCTAATAAGTATCTGGCTCACCTGCTATACCCTATCCTTACAAAAGCCACATCAGGCCCCAAATGGAGTATTGCTGCCATATATGGTTTCGAGTTCCCTACGCAACTTTGTAGTTGATAGATTGTTTCCCACCCTACAACCCGTTTCCCCACAGACGAAAAACCTGGAGCCTCTCGCTGCTCGATCACAATTTATAAGGCATGTGTATTGACGAGCTACATTCCCTTTGGTTTTTAAGCAATAATATATGTTACTCTGCTTCCATGGTTGTATCCAAAAATGGATTAATAGCAATTTTTTTAAACATCACTTCACCCCAGGCAAGGAAGGAATGCCACTAGTACGCAGAGGCTTGCAATGTGTGAAAGTGAGAGAAAAGATTGAAACGATTGAGGAAACGAAAAAAAAAAAAAGGAATTTAAGAAGACAGAAGATGGCGATTGGCGTTGCATTTCAATTTTTGAATATTGTAATTATCAGGGAAGCAAGAAATCGGAAAGGATTTCCACGGTACGAGATAGTGAAACTGTTGGAGTAGAAATGACGGTTATATTTAGGTAGTAAACGAGTGGGACCTAAATGCCAATCTAGTGGCACACTTAAATTCATGCAGACGTGGCATGAGGGAAAAAAGCTCGTCAGAGCAGTTGCCATTGAAATATTTGTAGAAAAGACAGAGGGAAGCCACTTCACGTTTTTTTTTGCTTATTTGGACATAGCTTAAACGAAATTTTAAAAGATGACAAGACAAGCTACAAGAGAGTGTGCTGCATATATGACCAATGTAAGAATTCAATAAATTTGCTAAATTTACTGATTAAAGGAACAACTAATTCGGAAATATGTAAAAGTTAATAAATAATTAGATTGACAGAACTTGTCGATATTATTTAACCAAACATGTTTGAAATAATATATATATATATATATATATATATATATATATATATGTGTGTGTGTGTGTGTGTGTGTGTGTGTGTGTGTGTGTGTGTGTGTGTGTGTGTGTGTAAATATATAGAAAAATAGGAAAGAACACGTTAGGTAAATAATCCGAAGAAATCCTTTAGTATTTTTGTTTTTTACTTTTAAAAAACAGTGCTCAATACAAAAGTAGAGCCTAAATTATAATTATTTTTTTAAAAATATGATTCCTTCGCCACATAAGAGTTCTCATGTTTCAAAAACAAGAGCCAAAAACTTCAATATAATTATTAAAATTAAATTGAATTAATGTATCAAGCCCTGTTTCATCCTCAAATTTCGCTTGAGCTTGATACTTTAATTCAATTTAATTTTAATAATTATATTGAAGTTTTTGGCTCTTGTTTTTGAAACATGAGAACTCTTATGTAGCGAAGGAATCATATTTTTAAAAATAATTATAATACATATATATATATATATATATATATATATATATGTGTGTGTGTGTGTGTGTGTGTGTGTGTGTGTGTTCAGATATGGGATAAGAACAAATAGAGTATAATTCCACAGTCAGTGGCATTTAATTTTTTAAAAAGAATTCAATAAAGAATACACTAGAAACATGAAATCTGTTGTACTGACATTTTAAGCATGTTCTTGCTTTAATCTCATAATTAATAATATATATTTCTCATATATATATATATATATATATATATATATATATATATATATATATATATATATATATATATATATATATATACAGGGTGTCCATAAATTTCGTGTGTACTTTAAAAAATTTATAACTTTATTTGTATTTGCGATAGAAATAATCTGTCAAAAATGTTATAAAATTTAATGTGCCTAGTTTTAAGTATAGCTAAAATAACTAATGTGATTTCAGGCATTACTGTAAATCAGTTGGCAAATGTTTTCCGTGAACTGCAAAATCGTATTACCCTTTGTATTGCTAATGATGGAGGACATGTGGAAACTTAAATAAAATTTCAATAAAACCTTAAAAAACATAGATTTGCTTCTTTCTAATCCTTTTTACAAATTATTTCTATCGCAAATACAAATAAAGTTATAAATTTTTTAAAGTACACACAAACTTTATGGACACCTTATATATATATATATATATATATATATATATATATATATATATATATATATATATATATATATATATATAGTCAAACCTAATGAGCCAGACACACCTACCAAGGTTTCACTTAGGCAGATCGTCAGGGTCGATTCCAAAACCGAGATTCTTAACAAATGTAGACACAGAAATGCTTGGTTACTGAAATAAGCTTCTCTCTCCCGATTGTAGCGTTATCATTATTGTTTGTGTTTTTTTTTGTTTTTGTTTTTAATTATCCCCTCTCCTTTTAGTTAGTTGAATAAATCTATACCCACCCCCCGTTGTCGCTTTTCTTTTTTTCTTTTTTCCCTTTTTTTTTTTTCTCTTCCTTGGTCACGTGGTGTTGTCTTGGTGGTCGTCTCCATATATATGCCAGTTTCTGTTGCCTCTTTAGCCAGCCGACCCTGACGATCTGCCTAAGTGAAACCTTGGTAGGTGTGTCTGGCTCATTAGGTTTTACTAGGTTTGCTCTACGCTTGTATTGAGCTCTTTAGTTAGTTGTTTACTCGTATCGGGGTTTTTTCTTTGGGCCTTGAACCTGTATCTGTGCGATTATTTTCGACAGACTTTCATGTTCCTGGCTCTTTCTTTTTTTAAAACCTTTTTTTCCTTCGTGATTGATTTGGCTGTTGTTAAATCAAGAGTTCGAAGGTTTTTCGACACGAGTATAGTTACCTATATTTATATATATATATATATATATATATTTATATATATATATATATATATGTGTGTGTGTGTGTGTGTGTGTGTGTGTGTGTGTGTGTGAAAACCGTCATTAGATCTGACGGGCATTGGTTACAGATGACCAAGCAAATATTTCGAATATTCAGGTTTGGTTTGGTATGATTTGCTTCGGTTTGTTTTACGGCATATCAACACCTCAATGGGTCATTTAATGCCGACAAGATTTTTTATTGCTGGCAATATTTCTTTTTTTAAAGTATTGCTGGTAATACTTTTTTAAATGTATTGCTGGTATTATTTTTTTTCAACAATATATCGCTCGTAATAATTCTTTCATAAATATATCGTTGGTATTAAAAGCTATATTTACATAATATTTACATAATATTTACATAATATTTACATAATATTTTCATAATATTTTGAACCCAATTTGAGTTAACTATTTGCCCATAGCTGGGACCCTAACAGGTGCTACCACCCCGGGTCAGGGTGGACCTGGGAACACCAACAATTAAGAGGTGGTTCCACGCTCCTCAGAACTCTCTGATAAGAGGCCTTGCTGCCGGATGTAATTTATCGTCATACCCAGAACGACTCATTTGGTGTAGGGGAGGAGGAATCTTACCCCTTTGCAGATGTGCAGTCGGTGTATTCTGGAGCACCAGCCGACGGGGCATATTCAGGAGAAAATAAATAAATATACAGTTTAATAAATAAACGGAACGTCTATTCAAACACGAGTATCCACAAAAATAACGTTTAATAACGTTCTAACGGATTAATAAATTAAAAATTTCAGCCCCTTCATCTGCATATAAATATATATATTTTGATACTATTGTTCCTCCAATAAAAGTCCCAAGAGCCACTCAAGGTAGAGGGTTATTGCGTAAGAAGGGGGGTGAAGTTTATGAAGCGATGCAGGAAAGATAATGGTTAACGCTAGGTCAAGATTTTAGTGATTGGAAAAACATCCGGGGTAAAAATCTGTTCCCAAAGCAACAGTTCTTGTGAAGAGGATGTCAAAGTGGAACTTGCTCCTTACTAATGGAATATGAAGAGAATGAGACGGAGTCGCTTATGTGTAAAAGTCAAGGAATGTAGAACACCCAACCGTCATTAAATGACCCATAAGGTGTTGATATGCCATTAAAGAATCTATCTATCTATAAATATATACTATAAACTAAAAATGTTTTCCTCTTCCATTTCTGAAATTTATTCAGTTGTCCTTCTCCCACTTTTCCTCTTCAGTTTCCTCAACCTCCCACTTCCTTATTTTACTCTCCTACCACTTTCCTCCTCTTCTTCGTATCTTCATTTGTTTCCTCATACTTTTCCTCTTCCATTATTCTACCTCCGTCTCCTCTTTTCCTCTTCATTTGCCAACTTCTCATAACACTCTCCTTCTCCCACTTTTCCCCTTCTATTCCCAAACTCCCACCGCCTTATTCTAGTCACCTCTCACTTTTTTCTTACATTTCTTTCCCTCCCCTTTCCTTATTCTACTCTCCTCACACATTTCCTCTTTTCCTTCATGTCTGCATTTGTTTCCTCCCACTGTTCCTCTGTCATTTTTCAAACTCCCACTTCCGTATTTCACACTTCTCTCACTACTATTATTCATTTTCTAACCTCTCAGTCTACTCTCCTCTCACTTTTCCCTTTCCATTCCTCGAACTCCCACTTGCTTATACTCTTCTCCTGCAACTTTTCCTCACACCTTTATATTACTCTTTACACGTTCTATTTTTCATCATTCTACTTCTTTAATTTACTCTCCCTTTCTTTTTCTTTCATTCCTTTTCTCTTCTCCTTCGTCTTTTCTTTTGTTACCTCCCACTTTTCCTCTTCTGTTCCTCAACCTCCCACTTCCTTATTTTACTCTCCCCTTCATTTTCTTCCTTTTTCCCTTTCCCTGGTGACTCACCTTTCATTCCTTTTCTCTTCTCCTTCGTCTTTTCTTTTGTTTCCTCCTACTTTTCCTCTTCTGTTCCTCAACCTCCCACTTCCTTATTTTACTCTCCCCTTCATTTTCTTCCTTTTTCCCTTTCCCTGGTGACTCACCTTTCATTCCTTTTCTCTTCTCCTTCGTCTTTTCTTTTGTTACCTCCCACTTTTCCTCTTCTGTTCCTCAACCTCCCACTTCCTTATTTTACTCTCCCCTTCATTTTCTTCCTTTTTCCCTTTCCCTGGTGACTCACCTTTCATTCCTTTTCTCTTCTCCTTCGTCTTTTCTTTTGTTTCCTCCTACTTTTCCTCTTCTGTTCCTCAACCTCCCACTTCCTTATTTTACTCTCCCCTTCATTTTCTTCCTTTTTCCCTTTCCCTGGTGACTCACCTTTCATTCCTTTTCTCTTCTCCTTCGTCTTTTCTTTTGTTACCTCCCACTTTTCCTCTTCTGTTCCTCAACCTCCCACTTCCTTATTTTACTCTCCCCTTCATTTTCTTCCTTTTTCCCTTTCCCTGGTGACTCACCTTTCATTCCTTTTCTCTTCTCCTTCGTCTTTTCTTTTGTTACCTCCCACTTTTCCTCTTCTGTTCTTCAACCTCCCACTTCCTTATTTTACTCTCCCCTTCATTTTCTTCCTTTTTCCCTTTCCCTGGTGACTCACCTTTCATTCCTTTTCTCTTCTCCTTCGTCTATTCTTTTGTTTCCTCCCACTTTTCCTCTTCTGTTCCTCAACCTCCCACTTCCTTATTTTACTCTCCCCTTCATTTTCTTCCTTTTTCCCTTTCCCTGGTGACTCACCTTTCATTCCTTTTCTCTTCTCCTTCGTCTATTCTTTTGTTTCCTCCCACTTTTCCTCTTCTGTTCCTCAACCTCCCACTTCCTTATTTTACTCTCCCCTTCATTTTCTTCCTTTTTCCCTTTCCCTGGTGACTCACCTTTCATTCCTTTTCTCTTCTCCTTCGTCTTTTCTTTTGTTACCTCCCACTTTTCCTCTTCTGTTCCTCCTACCTATGCGAATTGTCAGCCATGTTTGTACGAGTTTCCAGATTCCAGATTGCAGAACCACTGTTTTCCTTCCCGGCGATTATTCAGAAAATACTAAATCTCGTGGGGCCAATTCATTGCCATGACGTTTTCTTGTCACCCTTTTAGCAGATCTTACACAAGAAATTCGGATGACCCAGCCTTGTTAGGACTCTTGTCCTTTACACCTCTGTCATCAGCCACAATGGGGCTGACAACAGTCGTCAAGGGATGTTGTTTGTATTATACACAACCGGCGGTGTCGATAAGTCAGCGTTTGCGTGATTTGAAAGTTCATTTTTGAAATATGCAAGGAGACGTCGGCTTTCCTTGCGAAGGTTTTTCTATCAGAATCAGAGTTGGATTAATTTCACACTAATATATTGTTAAACAAATCTACATCCTTATCTACGTATGTAATTATGATTAAACACACTCTTAACTGGTGCCTCAATAAATATATCGACCTTCACTCTATCTATCTATCTATCTATCTATCTATCTATCTATCTATCTATCTATCTATCTATCTATCTATCTATCTATCTATCTCAGCCTGTTCATATCTATCTCAGCCTGTTCATATCTATCTATCTATCTATCTATCTATCTATCTATCTATCTATCTATCTATCTATCTCACTGTGTTCATATATATATATATCAGGGTGTTCACATCTATCTATCTATCTATCTATCTATCTCAATGTGTTCATATATATCTCAGGGTGTTCACATCTATCTATCTATCTATCTATCTATCTATCTATCTATCTATCTATCTCTCTATCTATCTATCTATCTATCTATCTATCTATCTATCTATCTCAATGTGTTCATATATATCTCAGGGTGTTCACATCTATCTATCTATCTATCTATCTATCTATCTATCTATCTATCTATCTATCTATCTAACTCAATGTGTTCATATATATCTCAGGGTGTTCACATCTATCTATCTATCTATCTATCTATCTATCTATCTATCTCAATGTGTTCATATATATCTCAGGGTGTTCATATCTATCTATCTATCTATCTATTTATCTATCTATCTATCTATCTATCTATCTATCTATCTATCTATCTATCTATCTATCTATCTATCTCAATGTGTTCATATATATCTCAGGGTGTTCACATTTATCTATCTATCTATCTATCTATCTATCTATCTATCTATCTATCTCAATGTGTTCATATATATCTCAGGGTGTTCACATCTATCTATCTATCTATCTATCTATCTATCTCAATGTGTTCATATATATCTCAGGGTGTTCACATCTATCTATCTATCTATCTATCTATCTATCTATCTATCTATCTATCTATCTCAATGTGTTCATATATATCTCAGGGTGTTCACATCTATCTATCTATCTATCTATCTATCTATCTATCTATCTATCTATCTATCTATCTCAATGTGTTCATATATATCTCAGGGTGTTCACATCTATCTATCTATCTATCTATCTATCTATCTATCTATCTATCTATCTATCTCAATGTGTTCATATATATCTCAGGGTGTTCATATCTATCTATCTATCTATCTATCTATCTATCTATCTATCTATCTCAATGTGTTCATATATATCTCAGGGTGTTCACATCTATCTATCTATCTATCTATCTATCTCAATGTGTTCATATATATCTCAGGGTGTTCACATCTATCTATCTATCTATCTATCTATCTATCTATCTATCTATCTATCAATCTATCTATCTCAATGTGTTCATATATATCTCAGGGTGTTCACATCTATCTATCTATCTATCTATCTATCTATCTATCTATCTATCTATCTATCTATCTATCTATCTATTTATCTCAATGTGTTCATATATATCTCAGGGTGTTCACATCTATCTATCTATCTATCTATCTATCTATCTATCTATCTATCTATCTATCTATCTATCTATCTATCTCAATGTGTTCATATATATCCCAGGGTGTTCATATCTATCTATCTATCTATCTATCTATCTATCTATCTATCTATCTATCTATCTATCTATATCTATCTATCTATCTCAATGTGTTCATATATATCTCAGGGTGTTCACATCTATCTATCTATCTATCTATCTATCTATCTATCTATCTATCTATCTATCTTATTATCTATCTATCTATCTATCTATCTATCTATCTATCTATCTCAATGTGTTCATATATATCTCAGGGTGTTCACATCTATCTATCTATCTATCTATCTATCTATCTATCTATCTATCTATCTATCTATCTATCTATCTCAATGTGTTCATATATATCTCAGGGTGTTCACATCTATCTATCTATCTATCTATCTATCTATCTATCTATCTATCTATCTATCTATCTATCTCAATGTGTTCATATATATCTCAGGGTGTTCACATCTATCTATCTATCTATCTATCTATCTATCTATCTATCTCAATGTGTTCATATATATCTCAGGGTGTTCACATCTATCTATCTATCTATCTATCTATCGATCTCAATGTGTTCATATATATCTCAGGGTGTTCACATCTATCTATCTATCTATCTATCTATCTATCTATCTATCTATCTATCTATCTATCTATCTATCTATCTCAATGTGTTCATATATATCTCAGGGTGTTCATATCTATCTATCTATCTATCTATCTATCTATCTATCTATCTATCTATCTATCTATCTATCTCAATGTGTTCATATATATCTCAGGGTGTTCACATCTATCTATCTATCTATCTATCTATCTATCTATCTATCTATCTATCTATCTATCTATCTATCTATCTATCTCAATGTGTTCATATATATCTCAGGGTGTTCACATCTATCTATCTATCTATCTATCTATCTATCTATCTATCTATCTATCTCAATGTGTTCATATATATCTCAGGGTGTTCACATCTATCTATCTATCTATCTATCTATCTATCTATGTATCTATCTATCTATCTATCTATCTCAATGTGTTCATATATATCTCAGGGTGTTCACATCTATCTATCTATCTATCTATCTATCTCAATGTGTTCATATATATCTCAGGGTGTTCACATCTATCTATCTATCTATCTATCTATCTATCTCAATGTGTTCATATATATCTCAGGGTGTTCACATCTATCTATCTATCTATCTATCTATCTATCTATCTATCTATCTATCTCAATGTGTTCATATATATCTCAGGGTGTTCACATCTATCTATCTATCTATCTATCTATCTATCTATCTATCTATCTATCTATCTATCTATCTATCTATCTATCTATCTATCTATCTATCTCAATGTGTTCATATATATCTCAGGGTGTTCACATCTATCTATCTATCTATCTATCTATCTATCTATCTATCTCAATGTGTTCATATATATCTCAGGGTGTTCACATCTATCTATCTATCTATCTATCTATCTATCTATCTATCTATCTATCTATCAATCTATCTATCTCAATGTGTTCATATATATCTCAGGGTGTTCACATCTATCTACTATCTATCTATCTATCTATCTATCTCAATGTGTTCATATATATCTCAGGGTGTTCACATCTATCTATCTATCTATCTATCTATCTATCTATCTATCTATCTATCTATCTATCTCAATGTGTTCATATATATCTCAGGGTGTTCATATCTATCTATCTATCTATCTATCTATCTATCTATCTATCTATCTATCTCAATGTGTTCATATATATCTCAGGGTGTTCACATCTATCTATCTATCTATCTATCTATCTATCTATCTATCTATCTATCTCAATGTGTTCATATATATCTCAGGGTGTTCACATCTATCTATCTATCTATCTATCTATCTATCTATCTATCTCAATGTGTTCATATATATCTCAGGGTGTTCACATCTATCTATCTATCTATCTATCTATCTATCTATCTATCTATCTATCTATCTCAATGTGTTCATATATATCTCAGGGTGTTCACATCTATCTATCTATCTATCTATCTATCTATCTATCTATCTATCTATCTATCTATCTATCTATCTATCTCAATGTGTTCATATATATCCCAGGGTGTTCATATCTATCTATCTATCTATCTATCTATCTATCTATCTATCTATCTATCTATCTATCTATCTATCTATCTATCTATCTATCTATCTATCTATCTATCTATCTATCTATCTCAATGTGTTCATATATATCTCAGGGTGTTCACATCTATCTATCTATCTATCTATCTATCTATCTATCTATCTATCTATCTATCTATCTATCTATCTATCTATCTCAATGTGTTCATATATATCTCAGGGTGTTCACATCTATCTATCTATCTATCTATCTATCTATCTATCTATCTCAATGTGTTCATATATATCTCAGGGTGTTCACATCTATCTATCTATCTATCTATCTATCTATCTATCTATCTATCTATCTATCTATCTATCTCAATGTGTTCATATATATCTCAGGGTGTTCACATCTATCTATCTATCTATCTATCTATCTATCTATCTCAATGTGTTCATATATATCTCAGGGTGTTCACATCTATCTATCTATCTATCTATCTATCGATCTCAATGTGTTCATATATATCTCAGGGTGTTCACATCTATCTATCTATCTATCTATCTATCTATCTATCTATCTATCTATCTATCTATCTCAATGTGTTCATATATATCTCAGGGTGTTCATATCTATCTATCTATCTATCTATCTATCTATCTATCTATCTATCTATCTATCTATCTATCTCAATGTGTTCATATATATCTCAGGGTGTTCACATCTATCTATCTATCTATCTATCTATCTATCTATCTATCTATCTATCTATCTATCTCTCTATCTATCTATCTATCTCAATGTGTTCATATATATCTCAGGGTGTTCACATCTATCTATCTATCTATCTATCTATCTATCTATCTATCTATCTATCTATCTCAATGTGTTCATATATATCTCAGGGTGTTCACATCTATCTATCTATCTATCTATCTATCTATGTATCTATCTATCTATCTATCTATCTCAATGTGTTCATATATATCTCAGGGTGTTCACATCTATCTATCTATCTATCTATCTATCTATCTATCTCAATGTGTTCATATATATCTCAGGGTGTTCACATCTATCTATCTATCTATCTATCTATCTATCTATCTATCTCAATGTGTTCATATATATCTCAGGGTGTTCACATCTATCTATCTATCTATCTATCTATCTATCTATCTATCTATCTATCTCAATGTGTTCATATATATCTCAGGGTGTTCACATCTATCTATCTATCTATCTATCTATCGATCTCAATGTGTTCATATATATCTCAGGGTGTTCACATCTATCTATCTATCTATCTATCTATCTATCTATCTATCTATCTATCTATCTATCTCAATGTGTTCATATATATCTCAGGGTGTTCATATCTATCTATCTATCTATCTATCTATCTATCTATCTATCTATCTATCTATCTATCTATCTCAATGTGTTCATATATATCTCAGGGTGTTCACATCTATCTATCTATCTATCTATCTATCTATCTATCTATCTATCTATCTATCTCTCTATCTATCTATCTATCTCAATGTGTTCATATATATCTCAGGGTGTTCACATCTATCTATCTATCTATCTATCTATCTATCTATCTATCTATCTATCTATCTCAATGTGTTCATATATATCTCAGGGTGTTCACATCTATCTATCTATCTATCTATCTATCTATGTATCTATCTATCTATCTATCTATCTCAATGTGTTCATATATATCTCAGGGTGTTCACATCTATCTATCTATCTATCTATCTATCTATCTATCTCAATGTGTTCATATATATCTCAGGGTGTTCACATCTATCTATCTATCTATCTATCTATCTATCTATCTATCTCAATGTGTTCATATATATCTCAGGGTGTTCACATCTATCTATCTATCTATCTATCTATCTATCTATCTATCTATCTATCTATCTCAATGTGTTCATATATATCTCAGGGTGTTCACATCTATCTATCTATCTATCTATCTATCTATCTATCTATCTATCTATCTATCTATCTCAATGTGTTCATATATATCTCAGGGTGTTCACATCTATCTATCTATCTATCTATCTATCTATCTATCTATCTATCTATCTATCTATCTCAATGTGTTCATATATATCTCAGGGTGTTCACATCTATCTATCTATCTATCTATCTATCTATCTATCTCAATGTGTTCATATATATCTCAGGGTGTTCACATCTATCTACTATCTATCTATCTATCTATCTATCTCAATGTGTTCATATATATCTCAGGGTGTTCACATCTATCTATCTATCTATCTATCTATCTATCTATCTATCTATCTATCTATCTATCTATCTATCTATCTATCTCAATGTGTTCATATATATCTCAGGGTGTTCATATCTATCTATCTATCTATCTATCTATCTATCTATCTATCTATCTATCTATCTATCTATCTCAATGTGTTCATATATATCTCAGGGTGTTCACATCTATCTATCTATCTATCTATCTATCTATCTATCTATCTATCTATCTCAATGTGTTCATATATATCTCAGGGTGTTCACATCTATCTATCTATCTATCTATCTATCTATCTATCTATCTATCTATCTCAATGTGTTCATATATATCTCAGGGTGTTCACATCTATCTATCTATCTATCTATCTATCTATCTATCTATCTATCTATCTATCTCAATGTGTTCATATATATCTCAGGGTGTTCACATCTATCTATCTATCTATCTATCTATCTATCTATCTCAATGTGTTCATATATATCTCAGGGTGTTCACATCTATCTATCTATCTATCTATCTATCGATCTCAATGTGTTCATATATATCTCAGGGTGTTCACATCTATCTATCTATCTATCTATCTATCTATCTATCTATCTATCTATCTATCTATCTATCTATCTCAATGTGTTCATATATATCTCAGGGTGTTCATATCTATCTATCTATCTATCTATCTATCTATCTATCTCAATGTGTTCATATATATCTCAGGGTGTTCACATCTATCTATCTATCTATCTATCTATCTATCTATCTATCTATCTATCTCTCTATCTATCTATCTATCTCAATGTCTTCATATATATCTCAGGGTGTTCACATCTATCTATCTATCTATCTATCTATCTATCTATCTATCTATCTATCTATCTATCTATCTCAATGTGTTCATATATATCTCAGGGTGTTCACATCTATCTATCTATCTATCTATCTATCTATCTATCTATCTCAATGTGTTCATATATATCTCAGGGTGTTCACATCTATCTATCTATCTATCTATCTATCTATCTATCTATCTCAATGTGTTCATATATATCTCAGGGTGTTCACATCTATCTATCTATCTATCTATCTATCTATCTATCTATCTATCTATCTATCTATCTATCTATCTATCTATCTATCTATCTATCTCAATGTGTTCATATATATCTCAGGGTGTTCACATCTATCTATCTATCTATCTATCTATCTATCTATCTATCTATCTCAATGTGTTCATATATATCTCAGGGTGTTCACATCTATCTATCTATCTATCTATCTATCTATCTATCTATCTATCAATCTATCTATCTCAATGTGTTCATATATATCTCAGGGTGTTCACATCTATCTACTATCTATCTATCTATCTATCTATCTCAATGTGTTCATATATATCTCAGGGTGTTCACATCTATCTATCTATCTATCTATCTATCTATCTATCTATCTATCTATCTATCTCAATGTGTTCATATATATCTCAGGGTGTTCATATCTATCTATCTATCTATCTATCTATCTATCTATCTATCTATCTATCTATCTCAATGTGTTCATATATATCTCAGGGTGTTCACATCTATCTATCTATCTATCTATCTATCTATCTATCTATCTATCTCAATGTGTTCATATATATCTCAGGGTGTTCACATCTATCTATCTATCTATCTATCTATCTATCTATCTATCTATCTCAATGTGTTCATATATATCTCAGGGTGTTCACATCTATCTATCTATCTATCTATCTATCTATCTATCTATCTATCTATCTATCTATCTATCTATCTATCTATCTCAATGTGTTCATATATATCTCAGGGTGTTCACATCTATCTATCTATCTATCTATCTATCTATCTATCTATCTATCTATCTATCTATCTATCTATCTCAATGTGTTCATATATATCCCAGGGTGTTCATATCTATCTATCTATCTATCTATCTATCTATCTATCTATCTATCTATCTATCTATCTATCTATCTATCTATCTATCTATCTATCTCAATGTGTTCATATATATCTCAGGGTGTTCACATCTATCTATCTATCTATCTATCTATCTATCTATCTATCTATCTATCTATCTATCTATCTATCTATCTCAATGTGTTCATATATATCTCAGGGTGTTCACATCTATCTATCTATCTATCTATCTATCTATCTATCTATCTCAATGTGTTCATATATATCTCAGGGTGTTCACATCTATCTATCTATCTATCTATCTATCTATCTATCTATCTATCTATCTATCTATCTATCTCAATGTGTTCATATATATCTCAGGGTGTTCACATCTATCTATCTATCTATCTATCTATCTATCTATCTATCTCAATGTGTTCATATATATCTCAGGGTGTTCACATCTATCTATCTATCTATCTATCTATCGATCTCAATGTGTTCATATATATCTCAGGGTGTTCACATCTATCTATCTATCTATCTATCTATCTATCTATCTATCTATCTATCTATCTCAATGTGTTCATATATATCTCAGGGTGTTCATATCTATCTATCTATCTATCTATCTATCTATCTATCTATCTATCTATCTATCTATCTATCTCAATGTGTTCATATATATCTCAGGGTGTTCACATCTATCTATCTATCTATCTATCTATCTATCTATCTATCTATCTATCTATCTCTCTATCTATCTATCTATCTCAATGTGTTCATATATATCTCAGGGTGTTCACATCTATCTATCTATCTATCTATCTATCTATCTATCTATCTATCTCAATGTGTTCATATATATCTCAGGGTGTTCACATCTATCTATCTATCTATCTATCTATCTATCTATGTATCTATCTATCTATCTATCTATCTCAATGTGTTCATATATATCTCAGGGTGTTCACATCTATCTATCTATCTATCTATCTATCTATCTATCTATCTCAATGTGTTCATATATATCTCAGGGTGTTCACATCTATCTATCTATCTATCTATCTATCTATCTATCTATCTATCTATCTATCTATCTATCTATCTCAATGTGTTCATATATATCTCAGGGTGTTCACATCTATCTATCTATCTATCTATCTATCTATCTATCTATCTATCTATCTCAATGTGTTCATATATATCTCAGGGTGTTCACATCTATCTATCTATCTATCTATCTATCTATCTATCTATCTATCTATCTATCTCAATGTGTTCATATATATCTCAGGGTGTTCACATCTATCTATCTATCTATCTATCTATCTATCTATCTATCTATCTATCTCAATGTGTTCATATATATCTCAGGGTGTTCACATCTATCTATCTATCTATCTATCTATCTATCTATCTATCTCAATGTGTTCATATATATCTCAGGGTGTTCACATCTATCTACTATCTATCTATCTATCTATCTATCTCAATGTGTTCATATATATCTCAGGGTGTTCACATCTATCTATCTATCTATCTATCTATCTATCTATCTATCTATCTATCTATCTATCTATCTATCTATCTATCTATCTATCTATCTCAATGTGTTCATATATATCTCAGGGTGTTCATATCTATCTATCTATCTATCTATCTATCTATCTATCTATCTCAATGTGTTCATATATATCTCAGGGTGTTCACATCTATCTATCTATCTATCTATCTATCTATCTATCTATCTATCTATCTATCTCAATGTGTTCATATATATCTCAGGGTGTTCACATCTATCTATCTATCTATCTATCTATCTATCTATCTATCTATCTATCTCAATGTGTTCATATATATCTCAGGGTGTTCACATCTATCTATCTATCTATCTATCTATCTATCTATCTATCTATCTATCTATCTCAATGTGTTCATATATATCTCAGGGTGTTCACATCTATCTATCTATCTATCTATCTATCTATCTATCTATCTATCTCAATGTGTTCATATATATCTCAGGGTGTTCACATCTATCTATCTATCTATCTATCTATCTATCGATCTCAATGTGTTCATATATATCTCAGGGTGTTCACATCTATCTATCTATCTATCTATCTATCTATCTATCTATCTATCTATCTATCTATCTATCTATCTATCTATCTATCTCAATGTGTTCATATATATCTCAGGGTGTTCATATCTATCTATCTATCTATCTATCTATCTATCTCAATGTGTTCATATATATCTCAGGGTGTTCACATCTATCTATCTATCTATCTATCTATCTATCTATCTCTCTATCTATCTATCTATCTCAATGTCTTCATATATATCTCAGGGTGTTCACATCTATCTATCTATCTATCTATCTATCTATCTATCTATCTATCTATCTATCTATCTATCTCAATGTGTTCATATATATCTCAGGGTGTTCACATCTATCTATCTATCTATCTATCTATCTATCTATCTATCTCAATGTGTTCATATATATCTCAGGGTGTTCACATCTATCTATCTATCTATCTATCTATCTATCTATCTCAATGTGTTCATATATATCTCAGGGTGTTCACATCTATCTATCTATCTATCTATCTATCTATCTCAATGTGTTCATATATATCTCAGGGTGTTCACATCTATCTATCTATCTATCTATCTATCTATCTATCTATCTATCTATCTATCTATCTATCTCAATATGTTCATATATATCTCAGGGTGTTCACATCTATCTATCTATCTATCTATCTATCTATCTATCTATCTATCTATCTATCTATCTCAATGTGTTCATATATATCTCAGGGTGTTCACATCTATCTATCTATCTATCTATCTATCTATCTATCTATCGGTCGATCGATCGATTTACCTACCTACCTACCTACCTACCTACCTACCTACCGATGTCTGTTCCCTTAAATAGATAATTTAAACATTTCTCTATCAACGCGCCTTACGGATGCTTTCTAGAACCCCACCTAAAAAAACCTGTTGTTGAGGGTTTGTCTTAACAATTCTAATCTACAAAATAGTTCCCAATTTTTTTATGCGTGCGCTGTCTAATTAAGTAAGTTTCAAACCGACTAACGGAATAATGACACTTGGTCTGAAGATCGCGCAAAAAGCGTAAACCTGACTGTAACTATGCAGTGTACATTCCTATGATCAAACCAATTTTTTCTATAAATGTTTAATTGTTTATGTTGAATTCGCTTTGCTTATACATCAAGCATATTATAAACCGTAAATTAATTTCAATCAAGTTTTATTATCCAATAGCGGCAAAGTCTTTATGTCTGTCCGCCCTTTTAATTTAGTTTTCTATAAAATTGTTTTATTCCGGAGTTATTTTATTGTATTAGTCTATTGTATTCATTAATTTCAAGTCACTTAAACGTGACGACATTGACTTGAAATTGATTGCAGCAGGCTTGGAAAGGCCGGAATTTGCTAAGCAAACAAAACATACATATTAATCAAGGTTAATATATAAGTAACAGTCGAAAGAATTTGAATAGATACAATGGATGAAGAAAACAACTTTAGAAAAAGTATATATATATATATATATATAGTCAAACCTAATGAGCCAGACAAACCTACCAAGGGTTTCACTTCGGCAGATTGTCAGGGTCAGCTGGCCCTGACGATCTGCCTAAGTGAAACCTTGGTAGGTTTGTCTGGCTCATTAGGTTTTGACTAGGTCTGCTCTACGTCTGTATCGAGCTCTTTAGTTAGTTGCTTACACGTATCGTTTTTTTTTCTTTGGGCCTTGAACCTGTATCTGTGCGATTATTTTCGACAGACTTTCATGTTCCTGGCTCTTTCTTTTTTTAAAACCTTCTTTTCCTTCGTGATTGATTTGGCTGTTGTTAAATCAAGAATTCGAAGGTTTTTCGACACGAGTATAGTTACTTATATATATATATATATATATATATATATATATATATATATATATATATATATATATATATGTGTGTGTGTGTGTGTGTGTGTGTGTGTGTGTGTGTGTGTGTGTGTGTGTGTATTTAGGCAGCAATCCTTCTTTCATGCACATTTCATTAAAAACGACAGACAAGGTGCTTTTATTTAGTTTTTTATACAATTTCTCATGCGATCTAATAATGTTTTTCTTTTCGGATGATAAATTATATAAAAACTGTCCGAATGTTCATTTTATCCGAGCGCTTTCGGCTATACATTTAGCCATTTTCAAGGATTATATTTTAACTGTTAAAATAAGAAATAGTTTGTTGTATGTATGTTTTATAAAATGTTTTCATTTTTCAAAAACATATATATATATATATATATATATATATATATATATATATATATATATATATATATATATATATACCCTCCTTGACCCCTGTCTTGTGCCTAGCGTCTGGCTGAAACAGTGAAAAGTGTAAACTCTGTATTAGGTGTTTTTCGGCAAGTTAAGCTTTAGGTTGACCCTTTAGATTCCAATAACAATTCCTCGGAGTTAACTGGTACTTCCTGCTTACAAACATAAACTTCATTGCACACCGGGATTGAAAAAACAGACGACCACTTTCATTGTCTGCCGAAATAGCCTTATTCCCCATAAAAGGTTCTGTTTGATTTTTAATTATATTGCTGTGTATAAATACATCGAGGTCTTTCTTTTAAGATCATTTCTAATATTTTCATATTACTAGGATCGAACGGATGTTTTTACCTTACTATATATATATATATATATTCAAGCTTTTCACCCCAAGCAAGGCTGGAAGCCACTAGCACGCAAGGGGTTACAGAAGGTTTGGAGGAAGAGCAGATAGGAGTGGTAGAGGAAAGGATGTGGAGAAAGATAGTGAATCGATCAAGGCAAGGGGGTTACAGAAGATTTGGAGCGAGAGCAGATAGGAATGAAAGGGGAAAAGGATGTGGAGAAGGGAAGTGGATAGATCAATGCAACTGGAGATGTCGATTGACGTTACACTTAAATAGTTGGAGATTATATTTGTCAGGGAAACAGGAATAAGGAAGGGAGTTCCACAGGCGAGAGGTGCGAGAGGTGTGAGACATGAAGCTATTGGAGTAGAAGAGACGTCTACATCTAACAGTTTCAACGGTAAAGGGGTGGAAAAGGGATGCCAGGCTCGTAGGACGCTTAAATTCATGAGGCCTAGGAACCAGTGAAAGCCGCTCATCGGAGCAATTATCGTGAAAATATTTGTAAAAAAGACAGAGCGAGGCAACATCGCGTCTGTGAGAGAGCGACTGCAGACGAGATGACAGATCAGGGCCAATTACGTTGCATATATATATATGTATATATATAGTAATATAATATATATATATATACATATATCATTCTGTTCATATCTATCAAAGTCTGTTCATAACTATAATATATATATATATATACATATATCATTCTGTTCATATCTATCAAAGTCTGTTCATAAGTATCTATCTCTGTCTTCGATAAAATGAATCAAGTTCTCTCAGTCACAGGCGTGTTTATCGAAAAATAAATATGCTTAAATTCACCTTCATCCCTGACGTGCACCAACAGCTTAGGGGTAGATTCTCCGACTGACACCAATTCAGCCGGGCTTCAATCCTAGCTAGAGGCAACTGGACGTTTAGCCACAATGATGAGCTGTGATACAGCAAATAGTCTGTCCGTTGATGACAGAATATATATATATATATATATATATATATATATATATATATATATATATATATATATCATTGAGTCTGAAAGAAACCTCAACAGAATGCAGAAAGCACTGGACGGCCGATTCGTCCTATATTTGGGACTCATCAGCAGTGCGCATCCACTACCGAGAATTGAAACCCTGACAGTTAATTAATTACTTAATTATAATTATCAAATCCTCCTTACAATTTCTATCATATGTATATCATTACTTGATCTGGCTTCTAATGCTTCAGTTTGAGCGGCTTGGTGATAGTAGCCGTGGCTCCGGAGGGCACAGTCCTATGGTTACAGAGAATTTCATTTGAGTTCCACCACGGAATATTTGAGCGAGTGGCGCTATATTGAGTCTCATTTGCTATCTCTTCGTTACCGAGGCCCGTTGGAATAGTTGGTATGGTGTTTGCTTCACACTCTAACTGTCAGGGTTTCAATTCTCGGTTGTGGATGCGCACTGTTGATGAGTCCCAAATATAGGACGAAACGGCCGTCCAGTGCTTTTTGCATTCTGTTGAGGTTTCTTTCAGACTCAATGAATTACTTAATTATAATTATCAAATCCTCCTTACAATTTCTATCATATATATATGATAATTTATATATATATATTATAATATGTATATTATAATAATATTTTTATTATAAAATATTTTACATCGCTACAGAAAAAAATTCTATGTTTCGGAACTTAAAAATATTATATTTTGCTCTACGTCGTATCAAACACGTGTTTAAATAAAAGAAAATGGTAGATTCTTAATCTGTCTGTTCTTTCTCTTTATTTGCATACATAGGCACACACACACACGCACGCACACACACACACACACATATATATATATATATATATATATATATATATATATATATACATATGAAGAAATATAGTCTTAAAGTCTGCTATATTTATGGGGGAAAGTACTCAATATCAGAGATAGAGCGTGTGTAAATATAAAAGTGAACATAGAAGTCAACACTTAGAGGCGACAGTCTGTTTCATGCTTGAGGCAATCGTCAGACAACTAGTGCTGTTATTTTTCTCGGCTATTTATATATACGGGTCAGTGGTTTTTAGTAAAGCTTCATGCCAAAAATTATATATATATATATATATATATATATATATATATATATAATTTTAGTAAAGCTTCATGCCAAAAATTATATATATATATAAATTATATATATATAAAAATTATATATATATATATATATATATATATATATATATATATATATATATATATATATATATATATGTATATATGTATAAACTACTGACAAGGTACTGCGGCTAAGTTTTTTTTATTTAATTTTCTTTGTGTTCTTATAATTTTCTTCTTTTCTGGACATAAATTCTGTGGAATTGGTCCGAATGTTCTGTATGTTCGGGTGGTTTCAGATATACTTTTAGCCATTATCAAGGATGAATTTTATTTTTACTTTTAACTGAATGTATGGCTTTTTTCATGTATGCATCTAATTATAGAAATTCTTTATTTTCCAAACACGGCCAGCACAATGTGGCCGTGTTCACAGTTGATGTCCAGAAAAAAAGAAAATTATAAGAACACAAGAAAAATAAAATAAAATAATTACACGCAGTAATTTGTCAGTTCTCTTCAGTGAAACTTATATAAAAAAAGGATTGCTGCCCGAATAAACAATTATATACATAATTGAAGACCCCTATTCTAAATTACTTAGACTAATTGCAAGCACTCCTACCGACACCTGTCGTTTATTGCGTAAGCCACCCATAAAGCAATGGTGACACACATTTACTTTTTTTTTTTACAATTAATAACATAATGCAGACCCCACGCTATCGCTCGGGATAATCATGTCTAAATAAAAAACTAGATTGCAGAACTGCGAGATAAAGCATTGGAACTGAGGTTTCAAATTTCAACTTCTGTTATCTACTGACATTTGTACGTTATGTACAGGGTGTTCACAAAGTCATTAGAATCGACTAACTTACCGAAGCTTGTTTTCTCTATTAAACTATATATATATATATATATATATGTATATATATATATATATATATATATATATATATATATATATATATATATATATATATATATATATATATATATATATATATATATATAATGAGAAAAATGATTGACCAATGAATATGAAACAGCACAAAAATAATAATACCAGAATTTGTTTTTATTTTTTCCTATATCTCATTCTCTGACGAATATTTAAGAAAAGGGTGAAAAACGTTAGATTAGCGTTACTCAATCGGGGTTCCCCGGAACCATAAGGTTCCGCAAAAGGTCACCAACGGTTCCGCGAGAACAGGTGAGATATGCTCATGCACGAACGCATTGGCAATCCTTACCAGTGAGCAAATCAAAGTACTATAGACTGGCCTGGAAACTCTCCTGATTTAAATCCAATGGAGGATCTGTGATTCAATTGCAAGGAACGACTTCGTGGAATGGACATACGAACACACAGGCAAGCCTTACCAGTGAGTAAATCTATAGACTGGCCTGGTAACTCTCTTGAGTTAAATACAGTCAAGAATCTTTGGTCAATCTGCAAGGAACGACTTCGTGGAATGGACATATGAACACACAGACAAGCCTTACCAGTGAGCAAATCAAAGTACTATAGACTGGCCCGGAATCTCTCTTGATTTAAATCCAATCTGCAAGGAACGACTTACGAACACACAAACGAACACACTTTTTATTTAATTTCATATAAGTAATATTATATTTTATATTCTGTTTACATTTATATTATAGATATGTTATATTGGCTACTTATGTTTATTTTTTTACGTTTGAGCCTTTAGTAGATAGTCATGTTTGAAATATACATTTTTTTTATTAAAATGTGTTCCTTTTTTTAATAAAGAAAATGTTTTCTCCGACAGGGTTCGAACCTGCATCCACTTGTCAGAGAGGCCACCATTTGATCCAGTGTCCGTTAGTCAGAGTTTTATCAATTTTTCCCGAGTGTGTAGACCAGTATTTCTCAACCGGGGTTCCCCAGAACCCTAAGGTCCCCAAGAGTTCTGCGAGAACCGGTGAGAGAAGCTAATGCACTTTTGACTTTTTATTTAATATACGTAATATTACTAAACACACACAATATATTCTTTATTATTGTAATATAGACATCATCTTATCTAAGCTATTATGTTATTAAAAATATAACAATAATTGGGAATATATTTAGTGATGTCTGTACGGCGCCAGTGTGGAACCACTTTCATTTTATTTAACAAATATCAAGAGCAAAGAGAGAAATCGTCTCCTCTCAATTGAGAAGCAAATCCGTGTGTGTTTATCTAAAGTTCGACCTTGAATTAAGTATTTGTGTAACAAAAGATAGGCACAGGTTTCACATTTGATCCAGTGTACTTTAGTAAGAGTTTTATCAAGTTTTCTCGAGTTTGTAGAAACTATTTCTCAACCGGGGTTCCCCAGAACCCTAAGATTTCGCAAAAGATCCCCAAGAGTTCTGTGAGAACAGGTGAGATAAGCTAATGCACATTTGACTTTTTATTTAATTTCATATACGTAAGATTACTAAACATACACAATATATTCTTGGTTATTGTAATATTGTAACATAGACATCATCTTATCTAACCTATAATGTTATTAAAAATATAACAATAATTGGGAATATATTTAGTGATGTCTGTACGGCGCCAGTGTGAAACCACCTTCTTGAACGGGATCTGTAAAGTCCAACCTCGAATTAAGTATTTGTGTAGCAAAACACATTAGAGAAGGATGTTTCACTTGATGAAATGGCTCTGAAAGTAACATTTCCTTAGCCTATTTATTGGTTCACAAGACATTTTGACTTGATTTAACTTATGTCTTTTCAACATTGCCAATAAAGGATAAAAAAATCTTTAAAAAAACTGATGCAGCAATTATCTGTTTTTGTTCTGTTTACATTTATATTATAGGTATATAACATTGCTTACTTGGGTTTATTTTTTACACTATTTACATTATTCGGACTATTGTCCTCATCTTTATCTCCATGTTTATTATAACGTTTCGGTCGTACGCACCGGCCTTCTTCGGGTAGCTGGAATGTCGAACTGAACCCTTTATTTCGCTCACTGTCATAGGGTACCCCACACTTTTGGCCTTGTGCCATATCTAAGTTACGCTTTGATAATCACTGGGGGTAGACTCTTCTAGTTCCACGCGCCATGTTTAATGGATGTCAATTGTCAGTTATCTCCTGTTAATTCCCCTTAGTTCTCCACTGCCTTAACCTGGTATTGAACTCATATTCTTTGGGTCCTGTCACTGGATCTAACCAACGCCTTTATGCACTGTGGCATGTGTCCTTGAGAACAGTCTATCCCAGTGAGCGAAATAAAGGGTTCAGTTCGACATTTACTTATGTTTATTTTTTACGTTTCAGTTTAGAATTTTTTTTGTGTGAATGAAAACTCCCCGACGAAGTATTATAAATGAACAGTATCAATTTTATTTAGCATTACCGAAAAATTTGACGAAGAAGTATTAATTCTTCCTTAAACCAGTTTTTCAAAAATATATACTATGATATTTACCACATGAACTACGATGAAAATAGAATGAGAAAGATATGGTATAGAATTTTGTTTTGGCGCAGGGGTTCCTTGAGACATGTGCTTTATTTTAAGAGCTACCCTAAGGTAAAAAAGGTTGAGAAATGCTGGTGTAGACATAATAAATACACCCTGACTAAATTAAAAAACAGGACATCTATTCAAATACATTATACACACACAGTTATATACATCATGGATTTATTTTTAATCTAATATTTTTATTACTTCAAACATTATTTTTAATAGATAGCCATGTTTGACATATACATTTTTTTTTATCAAAATTTGATCCTTTTTTTAATAAAGAAAATGTTCTCTCCGACAGGGTTCGAACCTGCATCCACTTGTCAGAGAGGCCACCATTTGATCCAGTGTCCGTTAGTCAGAGTTTTATCAAGTTTTCTCGAGTGTGTAGACCAGTATTTCTCAACCAGGGTACCCCAGAACCCTAAGGTCCCCAAGAGTTCTGCGAGAACCGGTGAGAGAAGCTAATGCACTTTTGACTTTTTATTTAATATACGTAATATTACTAAACACACACAATATATTCTTTATTATTGTAATATAGACATCATCTTATCTAAGCTATTATGTTATTAAAAATATAACAATAATTGGGAATATATTTAGTGATGTCTGTACGGCGCCAGTGCGAAACCATCTTCTCTAGTCAGTGCCCACTCAGCAAACCAGTTATTCAGAAATATATACTATGATATTTACCACATGAACTACGATGAAAATAGAATGAGAAAGATATGGTATAGAATTTTCTTTTTGCGCAGGGGTTCCTTGAAACATGTGCTTTATTTTAAGAGCTACCCTAAGGTAAAAAAGGTTGAGAAACGCTGCGTTAGATTGATAAACGTTTCCTATTTGTTCTTTATCATATCATTCCGATCCATATTTGATCCAGCTTTCATCCATATTTGATCCAAACGCATATTTAGCTGTGGGATTTCTTTGTGTTTGAATATCCGACTATGTTACGACAAACCAAGTCACAAATACGTGCGTTTTCTTGTGACGTAGGCATTGTCACCCAATCTTAGGAGTAACTCATAGTAATATTTTAACTGCGGCGTGAAATATAAAAACATAACATTAATAAAACGAATACTATCATTACAAGAAATTTAAAATTTCGTTGAATATTAATCTGTTACAAAGCAGATTAATATTCAACAAATTTCTACTTCCTACCTCTTCTAAGTTTTTCGTAATGACTTTTTAAAATTGTCTAAAGACTTTGTGGACATCGGCACATATAATGAAGTAATTCATCAAGTCTAGAGGAAACCTCAACAGAATGTAGAAAATACTGGACGGCCGTTTCGTCCTATATTTGGGACTCATCAGCAGTGCGCATCCACTACCGAGAATTGAAAACAGGGCAGTTACGTTATCAGGCAAACTTCATACCAACTGTACCAACGAGCCTCGGTGACGAAGAGGTAGCGAATTAGACTCGATATAGCGCCGTTCGATCACATAATCTGTGGTGGAACTCATCCGAGTTTCCCTTACCCACAGGACTGTGCCCCCACGAGCCACGACTACTATCCCCAAACCGCACCATCCAGAGCATTAGAAGCCGGTTCAAGCAAGGATATATGAGTGATAGAAATTATTAGCAGGATTTGAGATAATTATAATTAAGTAGTCTCTCTCTCTCTCTCTCTCTCTCTCTCTCTCTCTCTCTCTATATATATATATATATATATATATCACTCCTATCTGCTCTTTCTCCAACCCTTCTGTAACCCCATGCGTGATAGTGGTCACCGGCCTTGCTTGGGGTGATACGCTTAAAAAAAAAAATATATATATATTCTGAAATGGACGAAGTCCGACAATGATTTAAAGACATTTTTATGTTTAACAGTCTTTTTTTTATAGATACAAGTATTTAAGTAAATGCTCTGTTTTATAATAAACAGTGTTAAATAACATTTACCGGCCTGAATGTCCGAGAAATTTTCATAGACAATATTCGTCCTCGACAGAATTCGAACCTGTATCTTATACGGAACCGTCATATCGCCTGACGTGCCTTAACCGTTTCGGCCACTAAGGATCGTTTGGTTGGCAAGGTCGAATTTACTGCTTATAAACTTCAATCTTCCATGAATCTCTCACGTACATTCATATCTGCTCATGGCGTATCAAATGTAAACAAAAAATGTCTTTAAATAATTGTCGGACTTTCTCCATTTTCATAATGTGTGACGTCATTTGTTTACATTTGATACGCTTTGAGCAGTGTAAATAAGATTTTTCAAGCTTTGAAAAGATTCTACAGCATTCAGTGCCAGAGAGAAGGACAGATATCAGGTAACAGTTCAGTACACTTTTCTTTCTCCCTCTGCCTCAAGTCTCTTTTCACATGTGAGAAAATTGTCCAGCATTCACTGCCAAATAGGAGGACTGATATTACATAACAGTTCAGTACTCTTTTCTTTGTTTCTGTTGCTTCAAGTCTCCTCTTCATCTGCGAGGAGATTGTCCTGCATTCACTGCCATATAGAATTGATATTACATGACTGTTCAGTACTCCTTTCTTTGTTTCTGTTGCTTCAAGTCTCTTCTTCATCTGTGAGGAGATTGTCCAGCATTCACTGCCATAGAGGATGACTGATATTACATAGCAGTTCAGTCCTCTTTTCTTTGTTTCTGTTGCTTCAAGTCTCTTCTTTATCTGTGAGGAGATTGTCCTGCATTCACTGCCATATATGATGACTGATATTACATAAGAGTTCAGTACTCTTTCCTTTGTATCTGTTGCTTCAAGTCTCTTCTTCTTCTGTGAGGAGATTGTCCAGCATTCACTGCCATATAGGAGGACTGATATTACATAACAGTTCAGTACTCTTTTCTTTGTTTCTCTTGCTTCAAGTCTCTTCTTCATCTGTGAGGAAATCGCCCAGCATTCACTGCCATAGAGGATCACTGATATTACGTAACAGTTCAGTTCTCTTTTCTTTGTTTCTAACCAATTTTTTCCTGTTTCTTAATACTCTGCTTAGCTTCTGGAATACATGAATTTCGATCCTAATATGCAGCGTCTTATTCTAAAATTAGAAAATATACAAAACTAAACAAAAAAAAAACTAGGCGTTTTATTTATTTCGTTCAATCTTTATGTAGCAGTCGACGTATTACGCATCCTCGAGAGAGACTAGAACACGGCTCGTCTGCTTGATGTACTGGCAGACTTACGGTCGGGGATGTGAATGTGGAACTCGTTATTACAAAAGGTTCAACCACGATATTGGGATGGTGTTTGCGGACGGGAACTGAGCAATCTGTTGGTGGTGTACAAAGAAAAAGAAGAGAAAACGTAAGTGGCGGAAAGAAAATATTATAGAAGGTAAGATCTGGAGGCGAGAAAGAAGGGAGAAATACAAGGCAACAAAAAAACATTGTAGACGGAAGGAAAATACTGTGTTTAGGAAGGCGACAAGTAAAGTCAGAGAAGGAGACAAACAGTGGGAGCGGACGAGCTGAGGAGGGAGATATGGTAGGGTATGGGCAGCAGGAGAACGAGGATAAAAGAAAGGCGAAGATAAAAGAGGATGAAGAAAGTGGAGGAGGAGGAGGAGGCGGAGGCGGAGGCTTATTAAATTCTGCGTTCAGAACAATGACAGCGCGAAAAGAAGCGAGACAAAGCGAGATTCTCATCAGACAGAGAGGAGATCTACACGAACGCCATTCGCTGACGAAAGCAACCGTCTTTATTCGCACTACGTCCATAGATAACAGGTTTAATAGTGAAAGGATTGAAAATTTTAGGGTAATTCTGTTGAGAGGAGGGGGTGCATGTGGAAATAACCCGAAAATGCGGGCGAGAGAGAGAGAGGGGGGAGAGAGAGAGAGCATGCGTGATAGAGGCATGAAACGTAAGAGGGAGAGAAAGAAGAGATAGACAACAAAAATAAAATGAGGCGGGGGTGTGGAGGGGACGGTGGACGAAAGGAAGGCGTTGATAGAATCTATTCCGACCAAACTGTTCCTATGAGAGAGATTGTTAAATTATTATGCTAATTTCAGCTAGAAATTCTAAAAATTGAAAACGAAAAAAATAAAAATTTACCCCCCCCAAATAAGGAATACGAAAAAAACAACAACAAAAAACAACAAAAATGAACGTAATCGGAAGCTGAAGGAAAAAACGAATCGGAGTTACAATTTAATTTTTACTCTAGTCATTTCTAATAGAGATCAAGTGACAACAAGTCTCTTTATTATTATTATTATTATTATTATTATTATTATTATTATTATTATTATTATTATTTCTAATATATACAGATTTCCATCCGGGTCCCAAACAAAATCTTCAAATATACATTTGGCCTGCAGGGACTAACATGTCAATAAGAAGGTACATTATTATTATTATTATTATTATTATTATTATTATTATTATTATTATTATTCTTTCTGTTGTATACACATTTCCTTCCGGGTCCCAACCAGTGATCAAAGGTAAAGAGTAGCTTCATGACATTGTCCATTCATCAATTTTTGTACCCACCCCACAAAAATACCCTTAAGATCACACCTACGTTACATAGATAGAGCTCTTCGTAATGTGTGATCGGTACTTGTGAGTACAATTTTTAAGGCATAAGCTATCAGGGATCCCTTCAATGGGTCTAGGGCTCCAACTACAAGTGGAATTATTGATATCCTCGTGTGCTATATTTTTAGATTTCCAATTCAAGAGCATTGTATTTTAATATTTTTTTGAAGATCTTCAAAGATACATTAAAATCTGCCTGGACTGCTATGTCAATAAGAAATGTCTGTAACCGGGCCTGTGTGATGTTCACACCAGTTTCTTGCAGTTTCCTTCCCGTAAAAGTTGCATATTTTCCAGTGAAGATATTGGCCCACTCTATCATGCCGAGTTTTATATTCAGTGGGTGGCAATACCGTGCAACCTGATACAAGATAGTCAATTGTTTCTGGATATTTACTACAGAATCTACACTTCCAGTAAAAACAATTTTTCAGAATCTGTGCTTAGTAATTTCTAGTTAGCAAGCATTGGTTCTATGCAGCAAGAAGAAAATCACGCCTACGAAGAGGCTTATTTTGCCATCGTTTCTGCATTTGGTACATGGTATTTGCTCTCTTGTTTATGTTCTTTGCGGCTGCAGTAGGTGTATTATGGTTTATTTGGATTTATTCAAACACTTGAAATGTCACTTTGAATTTGTTGGCTTCCTTTATTACTGAATAAAGTTTCTTATTTCTTTCATGTTCTTTGACACAGATCCCCATCCAGTCTCCTGTAGTTTCCAGGTATCTTTAAAAACCGATTGTTGTGGTTTTGTAAGACAGTTCTAGTTGAACTAATCCTCTGCCTCCTTTGGATCTGGGAACATACAGACGATTAACATCAGCTTTGGGATGATGCATGAGGTGGCAGGTGAGAAGTTTTCTCGTTTTGACGTCCAATCTCTTAATGCCCCAGCTATGGCCCAGTTAAGGATGCCAAAACTGTATTGCACCACAGTGACAGCTAATGTATTTATGGCTTATATTCTCTTTTTGTTCTTATTTAATTCAGCCTGGCATTCAGTACCAGAAGCACACGCCTGTAGTACTCCTTTCTTAACTTCTCCTTCATTTGGGGATGCTGTATTCCATCTCCGTCGCTAATTCCTTGGTACCTATACGGTTTTTCTTGTTCCAGTTCCCTAATCTTTGTGACCAAATCTAAATCTATTCAGTGTGTTTCCGTAATTCTCCCTTTCTTGAATGTTAATTTTGCACATTTATCTAATCCGAAATCCATACCTATGTGTTGTGGTGGGATCCACCTAATCTGCATAGGTGACTACCAACTATATAAATAATGGTTGATACCGGAAGACGAGGGAGAAGGATCGTGGAATCACGAGATCCAACTAGAGACTCTGATCGACTGCGACTAGTCAACACATTCTCCAGGAACGTCTTCCCAGAAATATACAGAAATACTATATGTACTTATTGTGTACACTTTCTTGTTATAATACATTCTTGTTCCAAGTACATTTTGTGTTGCATTATTATTCCATGCAATAGGCGAGATTCAACATTGAGTCAAGACTCAACACTATGTCGTCACTGAAACATTTTACAGTATTAAGGAGGCCCTTCAACTCATTGTTGTCTTTGCCGAAGAGTTTGAGATCATTCATGTAGAGTAGCTGATTGAATACGTTCTTGTTTAGTTTGTATCCACAGCTATTGTTGTTTAGTTCATGGGTAAGGGGGATTAAGGACAGACGAAACAGAAGGGGTGACAGGGAGTCTTCTTGAAAGATTCCTCGTCGGTTGGAGGTGTCAGGGCGTCTAGTGTAATTTAAGTATGATGTGATTTTTCACATTCCCATGCCGTTTTTAAGGAAATTGCCAAAGTTTTAAGAACCCAAGAGTGTAGCACACTATCAAAGGCTTTACGGTAATCTATCCATGCTGTTCAAAGATTTCTACATCTTTTCCTATTTTCAAGGATCATATTATTGTTTTTTTAAATTTCCTTTGATTTCTGGTGTATAAGCATTTCTTCGGAGGTCCCGAGCAGAGACCTAACATCAAAAATGGTATGACATTTTCCACTGTGCAGTTTTGAAAAAAAAGTACCTATTTTACATATATCACGTCGTTCGTAAGGTGAGGGCTCTACTTGTGAGAACATTTTTTTTTGTATTTCTTTAAGGCGTGGGGTACCAGGAATCCCTTCAATGAGTCTATGGGAATCTTTTCTATCCGAGGGCTCCAACTACAACTGGAATTATTGATGTTCTCATGTGCCACAAATTCGAGATTTTGATTCCAAGGTCCTTGTATTTTGATAGCTATATATGTGTGTGTATTTAGGCAGCAAATTTTCTTTTAAACATGTTTAATTAAATAAATTATAAACATTACGTCTGCTTATTTTTAGCATGATCCTTTCATATTCACGGATATTTTTCCGTGTATTACAATCAAATGAGGCAAGAAATGCACTGTTACAGTGAAAATTTTCACTGTTACAGAGCATTTCTTGAATTATTTGATTATAATACACATAAAATATCTGAATATAAACGTGTGCGTGTGTGTGTGTGACTAAAACTTTAAATCCGGTGAAGATTGGGCATAAAAAGATATCTAGGAGTCCAGATAAATTAAGTGAATTATATTTCCTTTGATTTTTGGTGTGTACTCACCTCTTGCCCGGGGGGGTCCAACTAGAGACCTCAGGACAAAAACAACATCATGATATTTTCCACTGAGCATTAAAAAAAATGCACATATTTTACATAGATAAAGCCCTTTGTGGGTTGTACTCTGAGAACAAGAGTTTGTATTTCTTTAAGGCATGGGCTACCAGGAATCCCTTCAATGAGTCTATTGGAATCTTTTCTATCCGAGTGCTCCAACTACAACTGGAATTGTTGATGTTCTCATGTGCCACATTTTCGAGATTTCGATTTCAAGGTCCTTGTATATTATTATTATTATTATTATTATTATTATTATTATTATTATTATTATTATTCGAGTAGAGTCTGGTGTATTTCATGGAAGACCAAATGACAAAATATATCAATATATCGTCAATTTTCTCAGGATTCATTATTATCATTATTATTATGATTAGAATGACAGGAAAACGCCATACGGTTACAGAAGGTCGTATATCGTAAGTTTTATGGGCAAGATAGAAGCATTTGATAAGGTACCACCCAAAGAACTACTCGAAATATCACAGAGCTTATTATGCCGATTCTGAAGAGATGTGTTTCTTCAGACGGATGCTAGGAATAAGAAGAAAGGGATAAACAAAAAAGTAATTTCATACTCTGAGAACTGGTGCAGAATTAATGCCAATCCATTAAATTGTCACGGATGGGGGATCAGTTTATTACTTAATAACAAATGAAAACCGATCCCTCACTTTAGGGCCATTAGAATCTTACATTAATAGTTGTTTGCACATATCAATCGGAGAGTCGAGTTCCAATTCGTTATGAAGTTTGCAATTGTTCGTTTTAAAGTTGAGGAAACCATCTTTCCTGAGTCGAAGATTTAAAGAAAAAAAACAATTGAAAATGAAAAAGATAAATTTTTAATCAGATATTTAAAAATATGGCAGGCAATTTAATCATTTTTTTAACTGGTGTTTCTGTCATCTTAATTTGAGTGGTTGATTTTATTACAACTCCCGATTGGTATTCTGTGTGAATCAAAAATAAAAATGTCAGGGTTTGAAAAAACAGCCTGAACAATTTCCTTGCAGATGAATGAAAGAATAGATGGGAGAGAGATGTGGTTTTAAAGACGGATGCTGGGTATATCACACAGGACATGTGGCTAATGAGGAAGTTCTAAAGGCACGAGAAGGCCAGTTATATTCTAAGATGCCGGAAGATTTTATCGTTTCAAATCCGGACATATAAAATGCATTGTTGGTCTATATTTATATATTTTATTATTATTCTTTCATATTGGTTGGTTGGTTGGTCGTTTTTGTTTAGCGGCATATCAACACCTCTATGGGTTATTTAATGCCGAAATTTAAATATTTGGAATACAATTTTAAGGTTTCAAATCCGTACATATAAAATGAATTGTTGGTCTTTTTTTATATAAAATATTATTCTTTCATATTGCTTGCTTGGTTGATTTTGTTTAATGGCATATCTCTATGGGTTATTTAATGCCGAAATCTAAATATTTGAAACACAATTTTAAGGTTTCAAATCCGTACATATAAAATTAATTGTTGGTCTTTTTTTTATATAAAATATTATTCTTTCATATTGCTTGCTTCGTTGATTTTGTTTAATGGCATATCAACATCTTTATGGGTTATTTAATGCTGAAATCTAAATATTTTGAACACAATTTTATGGCTTCAACTAAATATATTTTGAAAGCAATTGTATGCCTTCAACTACAGATAAAATGTATTGTTGGTCATTTTGCTTTAAGTATGTATTATTGACTGGTTGATTTTGTTTAGCGGCATATCAACACCTCTATGGGTTATTTATGCCGAAATCTAAATATTTTGAATAAAATTTTATGGCTTCACCTAAATAAATAAAAAATAAAAAACGCCGGGTTTGAAGTGTATGACTGTAACCACCTGAAAAATGTCCTTTGTAGATGAATGAAATACTACATGGGAGAGATATATGGTTTTAATAAAGGATGCCGAGAATATAAGAAACATGACACGTGGCTAATGGGGAAGTTCTAAAGGAAATAGTAGCTAGATGGTCATTTATATTTTAAGATGCAGGAAGATGCACATGAAAAAGGAGGGGGTAGAAATACTTGGAAACCTTTACCCTCTCATGGTGTAATGAGAGACGGGCAGAGAGAAACGGAGTATTCAAACGAATGATGTTGTGTGAATAGATGACAGAATGGGGGCATTATGGTGAAGGTCATGCTACATATAAGTAAGAAAGGGATTAAAAAAAGTAAGATTTTACTCACAGAACTGAAGATTTGATGCAGAAGGTACCGAATATTTCTGGCGCTGAGCAGTTCTGTTAACGTAATCCGTTAGATCCCGGTTTGATGGTTGGTTGATTTTGTTTAGCGGCATGTCAACATCTCTATGGGTTATTTAATGCCGAAATCTAAATAATTTGTACGCATTTTTTATTTTCTTTTTGGAAATAATAATATTTGATTTTCAAAGACTTTCTATTTAACCCATAGCATGGGGAGTGAAGAGGTGGATTCATGCATTTCCCAACGGTATTTGGGCGTAAGTGAATACAACGAACCCAATTGTATTTGGTATTTGGCTTTCTGATTGAGATGCTTAAAGAAGAATTAATAGAAGATTCTAATGCTCCTAAAGTGAGGGATCACTTTTCTGTAATTATTAAGTAATACACTGACCACCCCCATCAGCGAATCACTAGACAATACTTGTTGATATGCGAATATTGTTCATGGTTGTTTTTTGTTTAGCGGCATATCAACATCTCTATGGGTTATTTAATGCCGAAATCTAAATATTTGGAACACAATTTTAAGGTTTCAAATCCGTACATATAAAATGAATTGTTGGTATTTTTTTTATATAAAATATTATTCTTTCATATTGCTTGCTTGGTTGAATTTGTTTAGCGGCATATCAACATCTCTATGGGTTATTTAATGCTGAAATCTAAATATTTGAAACACAATTTTAAGGTTTCAAATCCGTACATATAAAATTAATTGTTGGTCTTTTTTTTATATAAAATATTATTCTTTCATATTGCTTGCTTCGTTGATTTTGTTTAATGGCATATCAACATCTTTATGGGTTATTTAATGCTGAAATCTAAATATTTTGAACACAATTTTATGGCTTCAACTAAATATATTTTGAAAGCAATTGTATGCCTTCAACTACAGATAAAATGTATTGTTGGTCATTTTGCTTTAAGTATGTATTATTGACTGGTTGATTTTGTTTAGCGGCATATCAACACCTCTATGGGTTATTTATGCCGAAATCTAAATATTTTGAATAAAATTTTATGGCTTCACCTAAATAAATAAAAAATAAAAAACGCCGGGTTTGAAGTGTATGACTGTAACCACCTGAAAAATGTCCTTTGTAGATGAATGAAATACTACATGGGAGAGATATATGGTTTTAATAAAGGATGCCGAGAATATAAGAAACGTGGCTAATGGGGAAGTTCTAAAGGAAATAGTAGCTAGATGGCCATTTAAATTTTAAGATGCAGGAAGATGCACATGAAAAAGGAGGAGGTAGAAATACTTGGAAACCTTTACCCTCTCATGGTGTAATGAGAGACGGGCAGAGAGAAACGGAGTATTCAAACGAATGATGTTGTGTGAATAGATGACAGAATGGGGGCATTATGGTGAAGGTCATGCTACATATAAGTAAGAAAGGGATTAAAAAAAGTAAGATTTTACTCACAGAACTGAAGATTTGATGCAGAAGGTACCGAATATTTCTGGCGCTGAGCAGTTCTGTTAACGTAATCCGTTAGATCCCGGTTTGATGGTTGGTTGATTTTGTTTAGCGGCATATCAACATCTCTATGGGTTATTTAATGCCGAAATCTAAATAATTTGTACGCATTTTTTATTTTCTTTTTGGAAATAATAATATTTGATTTTCAAAGACTTTCTATTTAACCCATAGCATGGGGAGTGAAGAGGTGGATTCATGCATTTCCCAACGGTATTTGGGCGTAAGTGAATACAACGAACCCAATTGTATTTGGTATTTGGCTTTCTGATTGAGATGCTTAAAGAAGAATTAATAGAAGATTCTAATGCTCCTAAAGTGAGGGATCACTTTTCTGTAATTATTAAGTAATACACTGACCACCCCCATCAGCGAATCACTAGACAATACTTGTTGATATGCGAATATTGTTCATGGTTGTTTTTTGTTTAGCGGCATATCAACATCTCTATGGGTTATTTAATGCCGAAATATAAATATTTGGAACTCAATTTTACAGCTTCAAATCCGTACATATAAAACGTATTGTTGGTCTTTTTTTATATGAAATATTATTCTTTCATATTGGTTGGTTGTTTGATTTTGTTTAGCGGCATATCAACACCTCTATGGGTTATTTAATGCCAAAATCTAAATATTTGGAACTCAATTTTACAGCTTCAAATAAGTACATATAAAACGTATTGTTGGTCCTTTTTTATATGAAATATTATTCTTTCATATTGGTTGGTTGTTTGATTTTGTTTAGCGGCATATCAACACCTCTATGGGTTATTTAATGTCAAAATCTAAATATTTGGAACTCAATTTTACAGCTTCAAATCCGTACATATAAAACGTATTGTTGGTCCTTTTTTATATGAAATATTATTCTTTCATATTGGTTGGTTGTTTGATTTTGTTTAGCGGCATATCAACATCTCTATGGGTTATTTAATGTCGAAATTTAAATATTTTGACGCTTTTTCCTTTTTTTTGTGATAATAGTTTAGTTTGAAAGTATTTTTTAGCTAACAGCTTGGAGAATCCGAGAACCGAGTTCCGTTCTTGTTCATTGCATTTACTTATGCGCTAATGTCCTTGGGAAAATTATGAGCCCATCTTTTTTACCCACGTAAACTCTGGCTAAGTAACCTTTGTTGCTAATCTGTCTTGGAGAAGGAAATCTATGAATTCATACCACCTTGCCTCTAACTTCTGTGGGAAAAGATGGAAAAGCCTCAATATTCCCGATTCGAATACGAACCAGCAAGCCATTGCACTATCCTGCCTTAAAGTTACCGTGAAACCGAATTGTGAGATGGAGGCAGTGGTGGCATCTTCCATGTTCACCTGAACCGTTTCTTCAAATTATAAAAGCTTAGCGAACCGGTTGTGTGTTTATCCGAAAATAATCTTATATATTAATAGCCGATAGCTAAAAATATAATTAATACCATTTCTGCGAGTTCTGTAGAAGCTGAAAGAAATCGTTTTGAAGTTAAAAATGTGGCAAATCTTCTCGAGATAAATTTAATAGGTCTTCCAGCGGATCTTTGGGAATGCAGCAATTTAGTTTAAATGTGGCTAAGAAACCATAACACATCTGATGACACTAGAGTAAAAAAGCATCATACTTTTGAAAAGAAATGTGACGAGAAAAGAATTTCAATCTGGAAATATTTTAAATGAATATTTTCTATTAAATTCTCAAAATGTCTTCTTTTTGATGCTATAAAGTGATTTGTTTCCATTCTCAGAATGAAAACAAAATAAGCAGAATAGGTTCCTGAAGATATAATACCATTGCTGTAGGTTTCGCAGAAGTTGAAAGATGGATTTCTGTAATGAACATAATTTATTCTGACAAAAGAAATCAGTTAAAAATGTAGCAAATCCTCTCGTCATAAATGTGATAGGTCTTTGGATCTTTGGGACTGCAGCGATTCTGTTCAAATACGGCTAAGAAACCATACCGCAGCTGTGTCAAAAAGCATAAAAATTCTGAACAGAAATAAGATGAGAAAAGAATTTCAATCTGGAAATATATTAATAAATAAATATATAAATGAGAAGTGATTTGTTTCCATTCTCACATTGAAAAAGAGAATAGGTTCCGAAATATTACCTGCTTTTATAGAACCGGCTCCTGGAAATCTGAGCCGTCATTATTACAAGGAGGGGAGAGATGACTACAGTAGCGCAAAATGCACAACATGAGTAAATAATGATGATGAATAGTTTAGTGATACAAGTCTTGCTAATTAACCCATAGCGGGGGAGTATAAGTGGATTTCTACTTTTCCCAATAGTATTTGCATGTAAGTCAATACAAAGAACCCGATCATGCCGAGTATACCCTGTCTGTTGAGTTGACTAGCCAATCCCTGTTACAGACGCCTACTCAGGCATGATAATACTAGGAAACTTGAAAATAATTAGTAAAATGATAATAGTAAAATATTAGTTGAAAAAATTGAATACCAAGACGGCTTATTTAAATAAAAAATAGTGGATGCTTAAATATTCCTTATTCAAAAAAACACACACACACACACACACACACACACACACACACACACACACACACACACACACACACACATATATATATATATATATATATATATATCAAGTATGTGGTGCAGTTCAATTTACATTACATGAATCATTCATACAAAAAACAGATAGTGAAGTTAATGATATAAATGTCGAGAATACATCTTCGCAAACAAATTTAAAATTTTATCTAGAAAAAAAAAATAAATAAAAATAAAATATATATATATATATATGCATATATATATATATATATATATATACGCTTTATCTAGAAAAAAAATATATATGCACTTTAAAATAATATATATATATATATATATATATACGCTTTATCTAGAAAAAAATAAAGAAATGAAAATAAAAATAAATATAATATATATATTTTTATTTCTTTAGTTATTATTTCTAGATAAACCGTATATATACACACACATATATATATATATATATATATATATATATATATGAAAGTCCGACAATTATTTTAAGACATTTTTATGTCTATACACTCTTTTTATAGACACAAATATTTAAGTAAAATGCTGTGTTTATAATAAACAGTATTAACAACATTTACCGGCCTGAATGTCCGACAAATTTTCATATAAAATATGTATCCTCCGACAGTAATCGAACCTGTATCCTATATGGAACCGTCATATAGCCTGACGTGCTATACTATTTAGCTACAGAGGAAGCGTCTGGATAGCAAGATCGAATTACCGCTTTTAAACTACAAATTTCCCATGATTTTTCTTGAACGCTTCCTCTGTCATCATTTCAACAGGCGCTTACTGATGGCAGCCTTATACCAGACTAATCCCACTTTACTATATTGTGATTAACGCTTAATCCTTTCGCTTGCATGTGCCACTCGACATAAGCCTGTTGATATTCTTTAAAAACAAATCCAATATATGTTTAACAATCATAAAACACAATATGGAACCTGTAGGTCCAGGTTAAAAGAAAAATGTCCATCCTTTTCGTAAACAAGCAAAAACTGCAAATAATGTCGGAAAGCGTCGAAATCACATTAGGACATTAATATTTGATCAAACAATAAAAGGTGGACGACAGTGCAATTGTTTTGATAAGCGTAAAAGCACAATCAATGATCGCTATCGATAATAAAGTGATAGTCAGTGGCACAGCTGTTGTACGGTGATATGATTAGGAAAGATTTTATTTAGTTTTGAGAATAGAGACCCGCGAAAACTGTTTTGAAACGGTGAAGAGAAGAGCGGGAAAATACACGCTTCATTGACAGCTTTTTAAAATTAGTCTGTGGCTGATTCTTCTTCATTTACTGAACTGTTTTTTTTTGTTATCCTTTCGCCCCATGCAGGGCAGTAAAGCCACTAAGATACAAGGGGTTACTGAGTGTAAAAGAATAAAAGTGGAATATCATTAAAGGGCGAGAACAAAGGAAGGTAGATAACGTTTGATATTGCATTTAAAGATTTGGAAATGATAATAGACTGGAAAATAAGAAGAGTGAAAGAGAATTAGAAGACTTTAGTGAGGGGAAAGGACAATAAAAGAAGAGGAATTAAGAAGACACAAGATAACGATTGACATGGCATTGAAATTTTTGAAGATCAAAGTTGACTGGAAAGTAAGAAGTGTGAAAGAGAGTTAGAAGACTTTAGTGAGGGGAAAGGACAATAAAAGAAGAGGAATTAAGAAGACAGAAGATAACGATTGACATTGCATTGAAATTTTTGAAGATCAAAGTTGACTGGAAAGTAAGAAGAGTGAAAGAGAATTAGAAGACTTTAGTGAGGGGAAAGGACAATAAAAGAAGATTAATTAAGAAGACAGAAGATAACGATTAACATCGCATTGAAATTTTTGAAAAAGTTTTTTTTTTTTTAAGTATAGTTGGTAATATTGTTTTTCAAAACGTATAGCTGGTAATATTATTTTTTCAAAAACATATAGCTGGTAATAAAATTTTTTTCAAAAAGAAATGTACTGGAAAAGACCTGGAAGTTTGGAAAAGACCTGGAAGTTCTCTATTTGCCCATAGGTGGGACCCCAACAGGTGCTACCACCCTGGGTCAGGGTGGATTTGGGAACACAAGCAATTAAGAGGTGGTTCTACGCTTCCTCAAAACCTCTTGATCACAGTCCTTGCTGTTGGATGCAGTTTAACGTCGTACCCAGGATGCACTATCAGAGATAGAGCCTATGTACATCATCATCATCCCCTTGAGTTTTGTAATCGTAGTGGGGGGGATCCGAATGCTGACGCCATATTGAATCTCCTCCACCACGGTCTATCAACGGCGGCCATATGCAATTCTGGTATAGTCATACCTGCCCATGAAATAAAGAGGTTTGGGGAAATGACAAAAAACGAACAGAGTTCAAAAAGACAGATGTCGACTGACTAAGCTGATCATCATAATCATCATCATTATTCTCTTGACTTTTGTAGTCGTAGGTGGAGTCCGATTAAAGAAGCCATATTGAATCTTCCCCGCAGCAGTCTATCAACAGCGACCATCAGCAATTCTGCTATAGTCATACCTGTCCATTGTTTGACATTGTCTAACCAGTCTTTGCGTTAGCCCTCCTCGCTTCTGTCCACCTTCAACGGAGCCTTGCATGATGGTATTGCTGTCGTGCCTTGTAACGTGTCCAAACCACGCCATTTTTTCTCCGAGTAGCGAGAAGAGGTTCCTGGTGGCCCACAAAACATTCAACCCTCTTCCTCATTGGTTTTATATTCCCAGTGCAAGATGGTAAAAATGTTTCCGCATGCATTTGTCCTCAAACACTTGACTTCTTTTTCTAGGATATGCTAAATAAGAAGGTGTACTCAATGAAAACCACAGATACAACACACTTGAATATTGCTAACAATGGCGGTAATGTGTTGTCACTGCATCGTGTTCACGTGAATCTTGCAAAGAGCATCAAGCTTTGCCATCACAAATGATGTTAATATTCGTTAATATTCCAGTTCAATAAAGTTTTTTGAAAATTTAATTCCTTGAAAATATGCATTTTTGCCGAGGATGCCCAGACTTCAAGTGCACACTGTATAGTATATATTTTTGCATTTTTCATCGTCGTATTTTACTATGAATTAATATTTTTTAAGTAATTTTTAATTTTAAGTAATATTTTATATTTTAAGTAATTTTTAATTTTAATTAAAATTTTATTTTTTAAGTAATTTTTAATTTTAAGTAATATTTTTACGTATTGCAGTAATAATTTATATATATATTTTATAATTTTAAACTTAATATAGAATTGCCGCCTAAATGCACAATATATATATGTGTGTGTGTGTGTTTTGTGCGTGTGTGTTTTGTGTGTGTTTGTGTGTATGTGTGTATGTGTGTGTGAGAGAGACAAAAAGATAGAGAGAAATCCATAGATAGTAAATGAATGTAGATGATGGAATCAATCCTAGAAGCAAAAGAGAAGTAAACACCGAGAAAAGATAATGTGACAGACATAGTGGAAATTAGAGAGGGAAGAATTTCGACCATGTCTGTAACATTATCTCTCACCACTCTCTATATCACCTTACATCGGCCAATACCAGCATCCAAAAGTGTAAGTTTAAATTCAATTTTTCATCCTTGGAAGTGAGGTCTGATGATCCAGGGAACAAGACGATCCCTGTAGAAATAAATTATAACCTTATGGAAATTTAAAGTTGTCTGGTTTTGTTTAAATTATACATACATACATACACACACACACACACACACACATATATATATTTATATATATATATATATATATATATATATATATATATATATATATATATACATATATATATATGTATATGTGTGTGTGTGTGTGTGTGTGTGTGTGTGTCTGTTTAAATTAAATTTTATAACACATCTCTTTAAATCTAATATCTTCACACTCCTCTGACCACTGTCTCGTGCTTTTCGTCTGACTGAAACATTGAAATGGATAAAATTCTGTGTTAGTTTCTCGACGTTTTTTTATTATTATTTTTTTTCTTTCCGACATGAACTCAGTCTATACCGATGTTGAATCAGACTAACAATTTCGTCGTTTGAAATAAGCCTATTCTCCATATGAATTTTGAATTTTATTGTGTGCTAATTATTTGCTCTGTTATAATAAATACATTGAGCTCTTTCTGTGCATCTGTTTTAATATTTTATATTACTAGGATCCACTTGCATTTCATACAAACGGATTTATTACATTTATTATATATATATATATATATATATATATATATATATATATATATATATATATTTAAAAATATCTTATGCTTTATTTTTCATAATTTTGCTATACGTGTTTCCGGTCTCGCGACTGTCATCAGGCAAAGGGTGCAGATTTCCACATATTATAAAAAATAATTCATTTTTTCTTTATGTTTTTCGATGTTAAATATTCTTGATATGAGACATTTTATTTTTTGTGTTAGTGATCCAATCGTCTTTCTTGAACTGGCAGGGAAATGTTCTGCGTGAATATATATATATATATATATATATATATATATATATATAGAGAGAGAGAGAGAGAGAGAGAGAGAGAGAGAGAGAGAGAGATAGAGAGAAAGAGAATGATAAAATATAGTTTATCATATATATAAATTTATGGGTTAAAGTGCTCACTTTATATATATATATATATATATATATATATATATATATTATATATATATATATATATATATATATATATATACACGAGTTACTAGTCCGGATCATTCATAAAATAATCCCAGAATTTCGTGATTTAAAAAAATAAAATGAAGCTGGGTTGGTTGTGATCACGACGATGGAAATGGCGATATTAGGGGGCCTAATTCACGGAATAATGAGAAAGTTCTTTCTTCGACCGGGCACTGATTAACATAGACATTTTAGCCGAAGTAGCGTCAGGTATTTTTAATAGTACTGAACAGAATAATGAATGATTTATCAATTAAATAACTAATGAAGTGTTTTGTTGTTTTGCTTACGGATTATACGATTTTGTTAAGTGAATTCTTTTTTTTTTTTGTGGGTGAAGTGATCTTTCATTTGAAGTCGGAATAATTTGTAACTGTTTAATCTATAAACAATTCATGATATTTATTTTGTGGAAGAGAATTTCTGTCGAGTTCCATCATTTTTGTTTGGTCCGCTGTGGTTTCTGTTTGTATCTGAGTGAATCTTTTGTAACGTGCATTTAAGAAAATCTAAAAAAGGAGAATTATAGCCATTGTCCCACAATCGACGCAGACAACAGAGTCAAGCGGTCATTTGTGATTTTTTTTAGTCAACCCCCACCCACCGGCGTCACGAATGATTTTCAGCACATTTAAGGAACAGTGTTCATTTTATTTGTTTTGCTTTGGTTTTTGTTTTACGGCATATCAACATCAATGTGTCATTAATGCCGACAACTTTTTTTTGCTTGTAATATTTTTGTTTTGTCAAAAATCTTTTTCTGTTAATATTTTTTCCTTAAAAACATATAGCTGGTAATATTATTTTTCCAAAAACGTATAGCTGGCAATATTATTTTTTCAATAACGTATAGCTGGCAATATTATTTTTTCAAGAACATATAGCTGGTAATATTATTTTTCAAAAACGTATAGCTGGTAATATTATTTTTCCAAAAACGTATAGTTGGTAATATTATTTTTTCAAGAACATAAGCTGGTAATATTATTTTTTCAAAAACGTATATCTGGTAATATTATTTTTCCAAAAACGTATAGCTGGTAATATTATTTTTTCAACAACATAAGCTGGTAATATTATTTTTTCAAAAACGTATATCTGGTAATATTATTTTTCCAAAAACGTATAGCTGGTAATATTATTTTTCAAAAACGTATAGCTGGTAATATTATTTTTTCAAAAATGTATAGCTGATAATATTATTTTTCAAAAACGTATAGCTGGTAATATTATTTTTTCAAGAACGTATAGCTGGTAATATTATTTTTCAAAAACGTATAGCTGATAATATTATTTTCCCCAAAACGTATAGCTGTCAATATTATTTTTCCAAAAACGTATAGCTGGAAATATTATTTTTTCAATAACGTATAGCTGGTAATATTATTTTTTCAAAAACGTACAGCAGGTAACACTATTCTTTCAAAAACATATAGCTGGTAATATTATTTTTTCAAAAACGTATTATCAGAGGCCTTGCTGTTAAATTTCTAAGTTTTAAAAATAGATTTCAGGACTTCAAATCCCTCAGAAAAATGTTAAGATTTTGCATTTAATTCCTTTCGACATCTTTTCAGGTGATTTTTCGTGCCGCAAATGGAATAAACATAGGAATAGAGGCCTAGATCATGATGAAACCTATGTTGAAAACATATATTTGTTGCCTATCGTATTGTGCCAAGGATATTTGCCATCAGATGTGGCACGCGGTCAGATGTGGCACAAGGCCGAATTTAACGTGGGGTATTCGAACCTGTAGGCTCGGGCAAAGATTCCCCGTAGACCCCTTAAAAAAACGGGGTCGGGTAGCTGTCTAGACATGCACGCTTCACGACAAACGCTGTAAACAAACGCTGTAAACAAACACACAAACACAGTATCTCATTTGATTTCTGAGGAAAGACCTAGGTGGTCTGAAATATTAAATAAGTAAATATATACAAAAACACAGAAATAAATACTTTCATAAAAAAAACACCCAATTTTGTTTCATTTATTTTATCCAGATATTATATACATATCAAGAAAGTATACGTGGCCTCTCATTATGCTATATATATATATATATATATATATATATATATATATATATATATATATATATATAAAGTGGACATTGAAGTCAACAACTAAAGTTGACAATCTGTTTAATGTTAAACGCAATCGTTAGACCTGATGATTGCTTTTATCATGAAATTAACTGTCCCCTCTGGATGTTGACTTCATCACTGATAGTGAACACTTTAACCTATAAATAATTATACCTTATATATATATATATATATATATATATATATATATATATATATATATATACATCACACGCAGAAAAAAAGAAAAATACTGTATTTTAAAATTAAACGCATATAAACTAGGGTTAAATAAAGACTTGTGTATTTTAAATCTTTATAAATATTTCAATAGTTAAACAAAAAATTTTGTTTAGATATAGTTACAAATTTTTTTAAACAACATCTAAAATATTATTCCAGTTAGATTTACGTTAAAAATATTCGAACACAGTTGCATTCCATATCACGTGACGTCTGCGTCTCGCGATGGACGCTACTTGTAAACAAACTTCTGAAAACAGTTATTTCTGATGAAAGATCGGGGTCGATCTGAAATAACAAATATATATATATATATAAAAAAATATAAATAAACACTTTCACAAAAAAACATTCAATTTTTTCTAATTTGCAACTTTTCAGTTGTTTTTTCTATATATACATATTAAGAAAGTATACGTGGCTTCTCATTATGCTATATATATATATATATATATATATATATATATATATATATTGTTTATACGTTATTTTTATAGATACAAATATTTAAATAAATGGTTTGTTTATAATAATCAGTATCACAAAAGCAGTAATTTAACCTTGCTAACCAGACTCTTTCTCTGAAGCTGAATCGTATAGCACGTCAGGCTATATGCTGATTCAGTGTATAATACAGGTTCGATTTCTGTTGGGGGACACACATTTTTCTTTGAGATTTCTCGGACATTCAGGAAGATAAATGTAATTAATACTGTTCCTTATATACAGAGTATATACTTAAAGATTTATATCTATAAGAATAACGTATAAAGAAAATAATTGTGTGACTTAGTCCATTTCATAATATATATATATATATATGTATATATATATATATTTATTTATTTATTTGTAATGGTTCATCATGCTTAGACCTAGCCTCCTTAATGTACACACGTGCAGCAAGGCACTGACAACCGTTTCGTTCTATTTTTGGCACGGGTGAATTTATCGGCAGTTTGTTTGCTCTACCAACTCTGAGAGTTGAAACCGGACCGCTTTGCTAGGACGCAAGCATCATACCTTTGGGCCAACGGGCCGTGGTAGCTAGTTGGCAAGCTAAGTTAGTAGACATAATATCGCACAGCACATCCTCGTAGTAATACTAGATGTAATCGTGTGAAATTGTCTAAATTTCTTAGAAGCATTGTCATTAGAGATTAAGTTGGCCAGAAAATCCTGAATCACTTAGAAATCGGAAAGAAATGAAGACAGGACTTTCTGGCCAACCTCGTATTTTGACCAGAATTTCTTTTGGTTTATTTTTGCTTACTTTTATGCCTGTCCGAAGTGACATAGGAATAAAGAAAGATGTCTTCCAGAAATAGGCAATGTATTAAGAAACATGGCAATTTCGTTTACTGCCTAACTGCTACATATGCCAGTGAATGTTTGCCAATCTTTTCAAAGATAAAGAGTAAATCTGAAGCTGTCTGTCGACTATTTTTTGGATTGGAAATAAGAGAAATGAAGGAAATTTGAGGAAAACTAGAACTAAATTTATACTTACAATAAGAATGTGAGAAAAACAATTCTATTACCGATTAATTACCGAAAAGTTCAATAAATTCTTATTATTTGATTTCTTGTGGGGTTTAAAAAATAAACGTTTTTTTTTCGTGTGTCCGAATTTAATGATCAGCTTAGGGTAGGGTTGTTCAGACTGAGCAGTTGGGAAATTATTTATTTCATATTCAGTCCAATTCTGTATGTGTATGTGTGTTTCTGTTCTTGTGTTTACAATAAATGGAGCAATCACATGTAAGTAACTACCCCACAACACAGTCATGAGTATATACATACAATGTCGGACTTACATTTATAAGGGCCTGATGCTTGAACAGATGTGGGGCCTCTTTGTAACCAGTAACAATCAATTCAAGGATCCAGCTGCCAAAATATAGGATATAGATTCTAGCGACCTACGAGGTACGGTGATTTTTTAAAGTTCAGGGTATGGTGATTTTTTTTTAAGTTCAGGGTAAGATGAATTTTTGAAGTTCAGGGTACGCTGATTTTTCTTTTTTAAATTCATTGATTTTTTTTGAAGTTCAGGGATCGGTGATTTTTGTTTTTGAATTTCAGGGTACGATGACTTTTTTGAAGTTCAGGGTACGCTGATTTTTTTTTTTTTTTGAAATTCAGAGTACGTTGATTTTTTTTTTAAGTTCAGGGTACGGTGAATATTTTTTTTAAGTTCAGGGTACGATGAATTTTTTTAAGTTCAGGGTACGCTGATTTGTTTTTAAGTTCAGGGTACGCTGTTTTTTTTTTTGAAATTCAGGGTACGTTGATTTTTTTAAGTTCAGGGTACGGTGAATTTTTTTTTGAAGTTCAGGGTACGATGAATTTTTTTAAGTTCATGGTACGCTGATTTTTTTTTAAGTTCAGGGTACGTTGATTTTTTTTTTTTTTTTAAATTCAGAGTACGTTGATTTTTTTTTGAAGTTCAGGGTACGGTGAATTTTTTTGCCTCGCTGGATGATGAGGAATGGCTCCTGCGCCTTCCTAGAAAGAAATACAAATATAAAATTTATGTTTACCTTGAAAGCTTTCACGAGCAAACTGGACAATTAGAATGAAAAAAATTAGCATAAAAAAATGTTGCAATGTTTGACAAACTGTCAACAATTCTTTTTCCTACTGTTAAAGACCAATTGCAACAACAATTTGAAGAAAAAAAAATGAAATTTTGTAGTATTTATCAACACTGGAATTCAATCGATACTTTTTAATGATTAAATTGTCAGTTTAAAAAATTCCTGATGATTGTCATGATGAATTTCTCGGGCTGACGGCTGATTCGAGAGCAAAAGATATGTTTGCCGGAAATCAATCACAGAAATTTGGCCATTGATTTGCAATTTCAAGCGAAAAATGGTCGAAAGAACTCGCCATGCGTTGCTTTCATTTATGTCGACATTTCTTTGTGAATCCGGATTTACAATTTTGTTTCAAATAAAGTTGAAGTGACGAAGTTGGTTGGCGCTCTGCCCTTTTCAAGCGATCACCCGCGTATCCCAGGATTTGTGAAGAAAATACAATGACACATTTCTCATTGTAATATTCTGAATAAAAATGATTTAAATACCCTGTTTATTTATTTTTAATTTTTTGGTTTACTGAATTCCAATACCCTGGAATACTGCTGGAGGTTTTGTTTATTGAAGTATGCTTCAGTTTATTTTTTTCATAATTAGTTTTGAATTAAAACAAATTACCGTAAATTGTGGGGTACAAGTAAATCTGCTGTACAAGTCGGTCTCAAGATTTTTAGTTCAAAATTCTAATTTAGGCCCGTACCCACCGTATAGGTCGGCCCCGAACATATCTTAGTTTATCAGTGGTTCAAAACTAAGGTCTACATTAAGTTAGGCTACAGTATACGATAACCTGATCCAAAACTACATAAAGCCACACAACTTACCTATATATTAAGACGCTAACCGTAATATCATTCTATATGCATTGTATATCAAACACCCAGCAACACACACTGCTAGGTACCGTATATTGTATTGGTATAACTTTGCGATCATTTCAATTTCGTCAGGTCTACTGATAAACATACTAACGTCAACATCAACTCCTATAAGATATTAATACCCTAGATTACGAATCACACCAGGTAGTGTTTTGATAGAGATGTTAGGTATCGTATTTTAATGTAAAACACAGTATCACTAATCTGCTATTTGCATCAGTGACGTAAACAAACAGTGAAGCCATCACATAGTGTATCAGCAGTTGGACGCGATGTGTTATGTAGCGTTAATAGAACAATAAATCTATTTTATTATTTTATATTAATTTCTGTGATAATATATGCCAAAATATGTTCACCAAACACAGGTTTTAATGGGATATATTTGTGGCGGCCTGCTGGAGTTACGGTAAGCGGTGTACAGTAATTGGTAAGAGTGTGTCGGAGTTAGCTCCTCCTCAGTTCTTTAATCCTTCAACAGGGGGTCTCTCTCCCCTGAGTATAAATACTGGCAGACCCTTCTCTCTCTCTCTCTTTTTCGACTCAGGCCTTGGGTCGCCACCTCGCGTGGAGATGAGGTAAAGTCTCTCTTTTTCCACTTAGGCCAATATGTGACCTCTCACAGATACAGCGTTTCCCAAATTCTGGGAACGCTCTAAGAACAATACACGTACGTACGAACACTTACAACACACACACACATAATTTCTCCCTTCAAACTTTATGTAACAGTCCATGTCTTTGTTTAACTTGTTTTGTTATTAATATATTTTTGTTTACCCATGTATATCGGTTTTGTTTGTTTTCTTTGTCTTCTTTGGACTTAATTAAAGTCTGACATTCCCATGTAGCTGGACCGGCCAGCAGGAACTTTTAATCTTCTGATATCTCTTCACATGCTCACCCCGCACGGTCTGCTACAAGTGCTGTTCAACTTGTTTACAACTCGGCGGTAAAGTTTTGCATTTTATACCTGCCATATAAGTAGACCCCTAGTTTGGGGAAGAATAGGATTGAAAACTCAACTTGTTCGCCGAAATTGACAGTAACTAACGGCCGTTGAATGAAAAACGGCACGATATAAATCGAGGAACTACAGAAAAAGCAAAAATATATTTAAAAATTAACATTGTGAAACATCGATTTAACATTTAAGATTATTTGGATTTTATTTAAAAATTATTTGACTTCTATTTAATATTAAAGGTTAGATTAATAAATTATTAAAATAATTAATTGCAAATAAATTTATCAAAATAGAACAAAAGGTGAAAAATAAACTGATAAAGTAGATACAATTGGGATTTTGCTATATTTGAAAAATAAGTACATTGACGAAAATGATCAGGTGAATAAATAATAGATTGAGTTATCGGTTTTTGTATTTCAACCATCGACGGATTTAGTGTTCTCGTTGCAAAGGCGGAACATTCATATTCAAATCAAACATGGCCGCACTTGATGCCATGAATGAAGTTCATATAAATACAGTCGATAAATAATTTAGATTTCTTCTATGCGAGGAGGAGATTGGTGCAACAGAACAAAGAACAAAAATAAAACAAAACAAAAAAACGACTAACAAAACAGAGTAGTCAGTATTGGTTGGTGGTTAATATATATATATATATATATATATATATATATATATATATATATATATATATCATTAAAATAGTGAATTTGAACAGCAATCTCTCTCTCTCTCTCTCTCTCTCTCTCTCTCTCTCTCTCTATATATATATATATATATATATATATATATATATATATATATATATATATATATATATTTAAAATAGTGAAGTTGAACAGCAATCTCTCTTGTACAAGTTTCATTAAGGAGAACTGAAAAGTTACTGGGATAACTATATATGTATAGGATACAGGTTCGAATCCTGTCGGAGGACGAATATTTTCAATGACAATTTCTCGGACATTCAGGCCGGTAAATGTTATTTAATACGGTTTATTATAAACAGAGCATTTACTTAAATACTTGTATCTATAAAAAGAATGTTAAACATAAAAATGTCTTTAAATAATTGTCGGACTTTGTCCATTTCATAATGTGTGACGTCATTTGTTTACATTTGATACGCCATGAGCAGTTATGAATGTACGTGAGAGATTCATGGAAGATTGAAGTTTATAAGCAGTAAATTCGACCTTGCCAACCGAACGATCCTTAGTCGCCGAAACGGTTAAGGCACGTCAGGCTATATGACGGTTCCGTATAGGATACAGGTTCGAATCCTGTCGGAGGACGAATATTTTCTATGAAAATTTCTCGGACATTCAGGCCGGTAAATGTTATTTAATACTGTTTATTATAAACAGAGCATTTACTTAAATATTTGTATCTATAAAAAGAATGTTAAGCATAAAAATGTCTTTAAATAACTATATATATATATATATATATATATATATATATATATATATATATATATATATATATATATACAATGGAGCCATAAAATGGTCTGTTTTTCTTTAAATTATTCGCTCTGACTTAACATTGAACGGTCAGGATGTCATCCTACTTGGGATTATCCATACGGATTACCAAGATTTTCGTTACTTAACTATATATATATATATATATATATATATATATATATATATATATATATATATATATATCAAGTATGTGGTGCAGTTCAATTTACATGACATGAATCATTCATTCAAAAAACAGATATTGAAGTTAATATATTAAATACCGAGAATACATCTTCGCAAACAAATTTAATAAATGACATTAACCCCGAACCTGTAGATGAATTTTATGATCCCTGGTTATAAAATTCCAGTTGCATACGGTCTTTTTTATTTTTTTACAAGCTTTCATCTGCGCATACAGACATCATCAGGTATGAAAATATATTTGTTTTTTACATCCAGGTAATAACAGGACAACGAAAGAATAGATGTAATCCGAAAGATGTTTTTAGAAATATGTTATTGTTAATTGTAAGAAATTTTGGAGCGTGCGGTTGCAACGCTGAGGTTGAATTTTTTAATTTATATATATATATATATATATATATATATATATATATATATATATATATATATATATATATATATATATATATATATATATATTATATAACGTTATATATCCTTATATAATTTTATATATCAACAAACAGTATTTAGGAATAATGTCCGATGAAATCTTAACGGATGAAACACGTTACAAAACGACCTTCCCAGTTTGTCATATTTTTTCTGAACACACACACCCACACACACACACACACACACACATATATATATATATATATATATATATATATATATATATATATATATATATATATATATATATGTGTGTATACAAGAGAGAGAGAGAGAGAGAGAGAGAGAGGCACACAGCTCCATGCTTTCCAGCCAACATAACAAATTAAATGCAATGTCAATCGATAGCTACTACCTTCCTGATTAATCATTTTGTTCTTTCTCCTTAGCAATGTTCTATTTCTTAATTCTTCTACAACCATTAACTCCTTGCGTCTTAGTGGCTTTATTGCCTTGCTTGGGGTGAACTTCATTAATATATATATATCTATATATCTATATATATATATATGTATAATTTGGCAGCAACTTTTCTTTTAAACATCCTACAATGTTTATAATATATTTCTTCATAATTAGATACACCACACAACCATTTCCTTTGAACTTTTTAAATTTTATAACGTATTCTTCGATCTTTTTGCTTGTATAATAAAAATCTTTTTCACGCCTTCACATGATTAAAAATCTTCGCCATGCACGTGATAACATCATTGCATCTATTGAAATTAAAATGATTTTGTAACGTTTATTTAGTTTGTAAAAATAAAATGTAGCAACATGATCCTGCTACAAGACAATTTACAAATGTTTTTTAAAAAATTTGACTCTACATATATATAAGACATTGTTAAAAATGTTGACCCTGAAGATGAACAATGATGTTCGAAAGTACTCGGTTATCTTACGGACAATATTTATTTCGATATAATTTTCAAATAAAAAGTCTCATTAGAAAATATGAGAAAATTCAAAAGAGAATATGCAGGACTATATTGTCTTTGACATTCAACACAACATGTTTAATATATATATATATATATATATATATATATATAATTATTTATTTGAATATTACAACATAAATATGTTATAAAATCACGACAAAAGTAGCCATTTTGTTTCATTCTATATTATCACTTGACAAGACACAAGAAGTGTTGAAACAAAATGGCTACTTTTGTCGTGATTTTATAACATATTTATGTTGTAATATTCAAATAAATAATTATATCTGCTCTACTCTGTATTGAGCACTCTTTAAAGAATATTAATTGTTGGTTATTGGATTTCACTCCGTATATACCAATCCTAAACTTGGGTATATATATATATATATATATATATATATATATATATATATATATATATATATATATGTATGTATTGACATTTGGAAAAACATTAATGAAAGTGTATTTTGAACGTTTTCCAAATGTGAATAACTTTTGTCGAGATAACAGCTAAAGGCAAAACGGACGTCTAGCCACACTGATGAGCTGCGATACAGCGAAACAGTCTGTCTGTGGATGACAATATATATGCTCCTGAAAAATTTATTTTGATTGAACACTCTGGGGAAGGAAATGTGGGTTTGTAAACAGTGACTATTACGGCTATCATAGCAAGACTCTTCGGTAAAGCGAATTGAGACCGATCAAAAAAATAAATACGCTTAAATTCACCTTCATCCCTGCCGACGGCTTAGTGGTAGAATCTCCGACTTACGTCAATTCAGCCGGGTTTCGATCCTAGCTAAAGGCAAAACGGACGTCTAATCACACCGATGAGCTGTGATACAGCGAAACAGTCTGTCTGTGGATGACAATATATATATATATATATATATATATATATATAAACTAACAACTGATACCGATAAACTAGTCATTAGAAAAAATAAAGATAATAAATCCAAATAAATACATGAAGTAATAAACAAATTAAAAACTGTTCCCACCAAAGTTAGAACAAACTACAACAATCAACCCCAAAATTGAACAAATAGCTTTAAAATAAATATATAAGATAAAAAATAAAAATAAATAAAAACAAGCAAAATAATTTAACCCAAATAAATAAATAAACAAATAAACGACTTCCGGTAAAATAACCGTCAAAATAGACTACCCACAATGCACCACTGACCCGTATATATAAATAGCCGAGAAAAATAACAGCACTCGTGGCCTGACGATTGCATCTAGCATAAAACAGACTGTCGCCTCTAAGTGTTGACTTCTATGTTCACTTTTATATATATATATATATATATATATATATGTACTTCTCCCTCTAAGAGTCTATGTTAGACTCTTCCGCCTACTATAAGTTTAGTAGGAGAGAAGGTTCGGGGTACAGTGAACGACGAATAGATTGAGCGCTAGTTCATTCAATACATTCTCACTAATCGTGCAACACGCTTCTGGTGTACTTACTGTTTAATATACGATATATCTGCAAACCTGTTTTTTGTTATTACTTAACCATTTACTTGGTAACAACATCTTAACTTATAGTAAGCGGAAGAGTCTAACATAGACTCTTAGAGAGAGGACACCACAACACTTTTTGTTTATATTTGGAAGTGCGAGGGAACTTATCCTTGTTTGGGAAGACTGTTACAATAATCCAAAAATATATACCGCCTGCACACGGATAGAAAAGGACTTCAGTAAATATGCAAAAATAGAAAGAGATGTAAGGCAAGGATGTGTCTTCTCACCGGACCTACTCAACCTAGGCGATTCTGACAGAAATAGAAGTCCTACCAGGATTCATTATTGGCGGCCACAAAACAAACGCAGATGATATAGTATTGATAGCAGTCACAGGAAGGAAAACTTTCAAGAACTCCCCCAGACGATAGTTAAGGAAAGCAAGAAGAAAGGACTAAGCTTCAATGTAAAGAAGACAGAAAGCATGGTTGTTAGCAAAAGGAAGAGACCGGCATGAAAATTAGAAATTGGAGATACCAAATCAAACAAGTACAACAATAATAACTGGGAAATTTAATTAATACTGACAATGCGTCATCTAATAACCGACTCCCAAGGTGATGCTTCCCTGATCACTACAAAGTTAATCTGTTCATGTTTATATATATATATATATATATATATATATAAACCACCTGTTTAATTCATTTTCTCATCTCCCCCATTCATGACCTCCCAACTATTTCACACCTGAAAGCAATACTAATAGTAATAAATATTTGAGTGGTCGGAAAGAAAAAGAAAGGAATGGAACAATATATATATATATATATATATATATATATATATATATATATATATATATATATATATATATATCGAGAGAGAGAGAGAGGGATGGGAAAGGAAGAGAGAGAGAGAGAGAACGTGAGTGACAGAGAGAAATGGAGGGAAGGTTATATGAAAATGGCGGCACACCTGACACGCATCGTTTAACAAATTTCGAGACACGCGGGTCTAAGTAAACTAAAAGCTTTTAATAAACACGTTACTGACATTGCTAGTATTAAACATTTATGAGGTTGAAATTTTTGTTTACATAATTTCTCCCCTTTCTTTAGTAAAGGGCTTCGTTATCGGGTCTACGTTGCCATGTTTGTTCAGGACGTTGGGGCTCATGGCTCTCCACAAGTATGGAATGCATCTATAAAGCAACCAGTAAGTATTCCTCTCCCTGCAAACAAAAGAAGGTGGAGAGAAGTGAGGGAGGGCATTCATGCAGAGACATTTGTTCAGTGCCTTTCAAGTCCCAACATGTTAGAGGAAAAGTTCAATTCATATTAACCAAAGGGGCCAATGAATTTAAAATAAGAAAGTTTTGTTTCTTCATTCTAATAAAGCAAAGATTCACTGATAGAAAACAGAATTGCAATGTTTTTTTTTAGTTAGTAAGTATTAGTAAGTGATCATCAAAACTTGTATTATTACTTAGATAGATAGACAGACAGATAGATAGATAGATAGATAGATAGATAGATAGATAGATATGAATAGAATGAGATGATACGAAGGTTGCATGATGGGCGGAGATTCGGCCGGTTTCGTTTGTCAGGTGTCATTGTGTGTTTAAAAAACGCATGTGCACAAATGTTATTTCGTAGATAAACACGCGTCTATCTCTAAACTATAAAAAGAAAGAAAGAAACACAGATAGATAGATAGATAGATAGATAGATAGAGAGATAGAAACAGAATGTGATATGTATATAGATAGATATGAACCGGTTGATATACACAGATAAATTTAAACAGTCAGATAGATATATATGGACAGAATGAGATCGATAGATAGATAGATAGATAGATAGATAGATAGATAGATAGATATGAACAGAATGAGATGATGCATAATATAGTTTTATATAAAAATCAAGGTTACAGCCAAAAACGTTTGCGGTTTCTTTTTAATATACACACTTTTCTCTCGTTGGAACTACTATAACCTCTTCCCTATACATACATACATGCATACATATATATATATATATATATATATATATATATATATATATATATATATATATATATATATATATATATATATATTTGTGTATTTAGGCAGCAATGCTTCTTTCATGCACATTTCATTAAAAACGACTGACAAGGTGCTTTTATTTAGTTTTTTATATAATTTCTCGTGCGATCTAATAAAGTTTTTCTTTTCAGAGCATAAATTATATAAAAACTGTCCGAATGTTCTTTTTATCCGAGCGCTTTCGGCTATACATTTAGCCATTTTCAAGGATTATATTTCAACTGTTAGAATTAGAAATAGAAATAGTTTTTTATATGTATGTTTTATAAAGTGAGTCATTTTTTTTGTTTCAAAACACGGTCAAGATGAATCACTTTATAAAACATACATATAAAAAACTATTTCTATTTCTAATTCTAACAGTTGAAATATAATCCTTGAAAATGGCTAAATGTATAGCCGAAAGCGCTCGGATAAAAAGAACATTCGGACAGTTTTTATATAATTTATCCTCTGAAAAGAAAAACTTTATTAGATCGCACGAGAAATTATATAAAAAACTAAATAAAAGCACCTTGTCAGTCGTTTTTAATGAAGTGTGCATATATATATATATATATATATATATATATATATATATATATATATATATATATATGTATGTATATATATATTTAAATTGTGTGTATTAAGTATTTAAAACAACATGGCTGCTCGCGTACACTATTCCGAAAAATCCTCGTTGAAAACACAACTATACTTAAACATGAAAACAATAAACAAAAACTAAAAATTCTTGAAGCTATACACATAAAACAGTTGAAACCTTACCTGAACAAAATAAACTATGAAATCTCCACAAATATTCTTAAATGCCTATAATTGGTAACAGAAGCCATTGGTTTATACCAACAGCTTTACATACTTAATACTTCTCGTTTTCACTCTCGCATGGTCATGTGACGTCATGAGATGTGGTGCGATTTTTGCTTCCAGCATCTTATATGCACGAGTTTGTCGTTGCTTGGAAATCTTCCATGTAAACATAAACAGACTATCATCACTGTTTTGTCCGTGTATTGGTTAATATATTGTAATGTAATTGTCATCTTTGATAATGTCATATGTAAGCCGAAAGCTTAGATTGGATTAAAAAATATGTATCAATATTGTGATTTTCTTTCTTCTTTTAATGATAATGTTATTAAGCTTATCAGACGATATGAAAAGAATTTACATAAAATAAATAGACAAAACTTGTCTATATTATTTAATGAAAAATGCAATATATATATATATATATATATATATATATATATATATATATATATATACATAATACAAAATCAAACAGACATTCGGTAAAAGGACATGATTTCTTTTAGCGATGTCTTTTAACATTGTCGAATAAATTTTCAGTCCCGCCCAGCAGGAGGGGTCTCCTCCACGAACGACTGTTACGCGTTTCTTGGTTTGCCGCCAGAAAGCTGCTTACTGACGCTGATCCGTTTCTCGCGCGTTTTCTCTGTCGACTCGTACAGCTTTTACTTACAACAGACAAAAACCTCGTTGGATCTATCTATACATTAATACACGTATCATCAGGTCGTTAAAATTCAAACACCTGCAGTTTGTCGTATTTAATTTATTACTTATCACAATTTACAGCACCGCCCCCGTTTTTGTGTTTTCTCTCCATCTTTTTTTTACTTTCCCACTTCCCCATAATAACTAACCGTATTACTCGTATCAATATATATATATATATATATATATATATATATATATATATATATATATATATGTATATATATATATATGTATATTTATACATATATGTATATATGTATATATATATATATATTTATACACATATATATATATTTATACATATACATATATATATATATTTATACATATATATATATAATATTAGATAGATATATAGATAATATAGATAATATATATATATATATGTATATATATTTATACATATATATATATATCTATATCTATCTCTCTCTCTATATATATATATATATAGATAGATAGATAGATAGATAGATAGTATTAGTGGTAAGTATGCACATACATATGCAATCATATATCTAAAATATATAAATATATATACATACATACATACATACATACACATACATATATATGTATAAAAATAATTCCAAGAGGAGAGAATCTAGGTAGAATTCAATGTCCATTTAAAGATATACATATTTCTCTCACTTAAACCGTCTTTGACTCCCCTCTTTAAAACTTCTCTCTGTTAAATTTTAATCCCCCCTTCATCTTTAGAGCTTGCTGTCCTTCTCTCGTCTGTTACCCTTCCCTATAGCTTTCATTTCCTCCAGCATTCGTCCCACACTCTCATACATACACTCTCACTAAATTTTATTTTTTATTCCCGGAGTTGTTTTTTTCTATTTTCTTTTTGAATTTGTAGGTCTGATGAATTGGATCGTATTTACGATTCCAATGGAATAAATTATGACCATGGGATATTAGTGTTTAAGCCTTTTTATTATATATATATATATATATATATATATATATATATATATATATATATATATATATATATATATATATATATATATATATATATATATATCATACATATATGTATATACATATTTATACATATATATATGTATATATATTTATACACACACATACACACACACACACATATATATATATATGTATGTATATATATTTATACTCACACATACACACACACACATATATATATGCATGTATATATATATTTATACATACATATATGTATATACATATTTATACACATATATATATGTATATATATTTATACACACACACATATATATATGTATGTATATATATTTATACATACATATATTTATATACATATTTATACATATATATATATATCTATATATTTATACACACGCATACACACACACGCATATATATCTATGTATATATATATATGTATCTATATTTATACATGCATATTTGTATATATATATTTATATATATATATATATATGTATATATATTTATACACATATACACACACAAACACACACACACAAACACACACACACACACATATATATATATATATATATATATATATATATATATATATATATATATATATATATGTATGTAATGATTTTTAAGGGTGAAATAGCGTTGATTTTATGGTTGTTCTGGAGGATTTAAAAAAAAAGATTTACGCATAAATAAACACCCACTTAACACAGTGGTTCCCAAAGCGGGCGGAGTGTCTTATATGTGCGGCGTAAGAGGATAGCCAGTGAGGCAGAATGATTGAAAGGCAACAAAGTTTTAGAAAAAGTTTAAAAAAACTTCATATACCAAAAATAAGTACGATTTCAAAATTTAAAATATTTTTATGGATGACTTGTAATTGCATGCAAGAATCCCAGCATAAATAGTTATAAATAATTATTGACCGATTTTCTTGGTTGAGAAATTTCAATTTACGAACAATTAACTACCAAACAAAGGAAAAGAGAAAGAAAAAATAGAATCAACCATATCCGTACATCTAGAAGAGAAATCTGGATAGGAAGATTTTAGGATAAAATGACGTTCCGGATGAGAGGACTTTCGGATATGAGGACTTTCGGATATGAGGACTTTCGGATATGAGGATTTTTATTGTATATGATTAAATACAGAATAAATAGGTAAGTTGTTTTAATGAATTTAGTACATTTCGCTATTTATGTAGCTACAGAAAGATTGGAACTGGAATCATACGGAGTTAAATTTCAATTTTTAATTCTACGTAGATTTGGTAGCGTCATATCAACACCTCTATGGCTTATTTAATGCCTAAATCAAAACATTTTCAACATAATTT